>JAJLTO010000002.1:0-1200000 GCA_030568195.1 Dipodascopsis uninucleata var. uninucleata | reverse complement strand
TGTTATCAGTTCCACTTTATAATTTACTGTTCTATTTATTTTATCTATATCTTTTATATTCAGATAGGCAAATGGTCGAGCTTGTTTGATTTGTAAAGGTTCAAAAAAGTAGTTTTTATTTTAACACATATCGCCACTCCAGTACTTAAACTGTACAGTAAATCTGTGCGGAACTACTCTAGTATATATATTATTATGTACGTTCTATTTCATTATTCCAGCTTTCAATACAATGCTATACAAATATTCCCTATGCTAAGACTATCTAGCAATAGATCGAACTTTTGCCTCAGAGAACATACCAATAATTGGTAAAACCAAAAATTTCAACTGTAGAAGCTGTTCCCTGAAAGTACTCTTATAATTCTCATCGTTTTACATCTTACATTTCTTCACGATCCATGTCATCTGACCTTTTCCTCTTACCACTGACTCCACGACTCTTTCCATGGCTGATTCCATCAGTCTTCCTGCCCTTTCGCTTTGCATGTAATTCCTTCATCTCGTTTATGGCTTCTCGTTGCGCTTCGCCAACACGTTCACTTAGCATCATTACAGCTTCCTTATCAACTTGATATTCATCGAGCTTCTTGCCAAGAACGCCTTCAATTCTCAAATAAAGTTCCAAGTCATATTGTGTGACTAGCGATAAACTCTTTCCTGCTCTTCCAGCCCGAGCTGTTCTGCCGACTCTGTGAATGTAAGCTTTCGAATCGGTTGGGATGTCATAATTTAGTACACAATCAACTGTAGGAATATCCAGACCACGAGCAGCAACATCTGTTGCCACTAAAATGGATCTAGAGCCTGTCTTGAATTTGTTAAGTGCTCCTAAACGTGAAGACTGTGACATTTGGCCATGAAGAGGAACAGCCGAAAAGCCAAGATGGCGAAGCAAGATTGCCAGTCGTTCAGTATCGTTACAAGTTCGGGCAAAAATTATCATAGTCTGACCTGCCATCTCATTAACAAGATAAACCAGGTAAGTGTCTTTATGCTTGAACGGGAAAAACAAATATGATTGGAGTAGAGTCTTGACGGTTTCGTATTTCGTCGAAACTGCGACTCTAACAGGACTACTCAACGAAGCTCTCTGAAGCTTTTCAACCTTCGAAGTCATAGTAGCTGAGAACAAGAAAGTGTTCCTGTCTTGAGGTATCAAAAGCAGCAGCTTATCAATGATAGGACCAAAATCCATATCGAGCAATCGATCTGCTTCGTCCATAACTAGATACTTGAGGCCCCTAAGACTAAATCCTTTTGTATGTTCAAGATGATCCATTAAGCGTCCCGGTGTGGCAACGATAACATGAGGCTTCTTTCCCAGGGCAAGTGACTGAGACATCATGTCCATACCACCTACAATAACAGCACATCGAAGTCCAATTGTCGATCCTAAAGATTCGAACTGCTCTGAGATCTGAAACGCAAGCTCACGTGTAGGAGCAAGTACACACGCGAACAAAGGCGATGGTTTCTCCCACAATGCTATGAGAAACATTAGTTTCAATCCGTCACATCCAACTATTATATATTTTCAAAATCAGAATGAGCATTGTCATTCTCTACTTACCTTGCAAAATAGGCAGAGCAAACGCAGCTGTTTTGCCGCTACCCGTCTGTGCCAATCCAATTACGTCCTTGCCTGTTGATCAAAATGAATCAGTATACTTGTATTTAACAGTCTTCTGAGACAGACCTCGCTGTATTCCTACGTCCATCCAGTGACCCGAGAGTATCTGTAGCATCTCTACAATTGATATTTAAGTATGCGTACCTGAAAGAGCAACTGGAATAGCCTGTTGTTGGATTGGTGTAGGCCGTTTAAATTTCATGTTTTCGCACGCCTCACATAGAGCAGGCATTATCCCCTATACAAATTATAAATCGCTTAGTCGCTATTCAACAAATAAATACTGTTTGCTTGTTTGGTATTGCTTTACTTACCAACTCTGCAAAGCTCTCTATTTCTTTCTGTTCTTCCTCCATATTGATTCCATTTTCCTCATCTTCCTTAACCACTAATTTCTCCGTCTTAATCTGTTCTTGCTTGCCCATTTTTACTTTCTCTATACGAAAGAATACTATATTGTACGCAAGTAATTCTCGGACATTAGACTGCCTCAAGCAACTCGTGTATTGTCAGAAAGAAGTGCTCGAGAGATATTTCTCGTGGCGAGTAGTAAATAATCAACGACGTTAGTAGAGAAAAATTTTGGTTTAAAAATTCTCTCCCAAGTTATAAGCCGCACTAAGAGTATAGAAAAGATTATAGACGAAATTTTTTTTCTTCCACATTTCTTGAAGCAAACGGAGACATATTATTTTTGTTTTGACACGCAAGAGATGGTTAAACGAAGGGTATGTTCGAATATATATGCTGTATTCAATCTGGAGTGATTATATGAGGAATATTCTATACAATGGCAACTGAATCTTAACTAACATTGTTTTTTATTGATTATAGCAGAAGAAGAGAACTCATGTTAAGGCACCAAATCCATTGGAAGCCAAAACTCCACAGTCTATGGTTATTAGAGCTGGTGGATCGAAAGTCGGATTAAGTCTCTCCCAGCTGGTTATGGATGTTAGATCTATAATGCAGCCACATACAGCAATCAAGCTGAAAGTAAGTAAATAAATATGCGGATAGCAATGTGTTTTTGGTACATTCTAACGTCATTTTTAAATATACAGGAGCGCAAGTCCAATAAGATCAAAGACTATCTCACTATGACAGGCCCTTTAGGTGTCAGCCATCTTCTCATATTCTCAAAGACTCAATCAAATGATACGTCTCTTCGTATTGCTCATACTCCGCGCGGCCCTACGATCCATTTTAGATTGATAAGCTACAGTCTGTGTAAGGATCTCCGAAGATTCCAGAGGCATCCGCGAACTCCATCCTCAGAGTTTTTAAATCCTCCTCTGCTTGTTTTAAATGGATTTCAGGTTCCTGCGTCGTCTGAGACTGCGCTTGATAAAGCACATTATAAAGTATTGACTTCCATGTTCCAGAACATGTTTCCTGCCATCACAGCAACTGCTTCTGCTCTGAAAAAAATTAAGCGAGTGATGTTGATCAATATGGATCAAGAGACTGGTCATGTTTACGTGAGACATTATCTTATTTCGACTAAGACACTCACTGGTAAATCACAGTCTAAACTTATTATCAAAGAAGAGGACGAGGAGGAGAATAAAGTCAAGATTGAAGAAGAGATTAGCATGTTTAGCAACGAAGATGAAATAGACGACAGAGATATTGCTAGCGGTGATGATGAAGATGACGTATTGAGCAATGGCAAATTCTCTGTGGAAAATGATTCGAGTGGTGACGATGACGAAGGAATAAATGCTGCGGATGACGATAGATTTCTGCCTGCCGGAGGATCTGCTGCTGCACGGGCAAAGCTACAAAAGATTCTACTGTCCAAAAAGAGATCTAAACGATTACCTAGATTAGGCAACAGCAGAGATATAGCTGATTATGTGCTGAACGATGATGCTGAAATGAGTGCAGTAACAAGTGAATCTGAGGCTGACGACGATGATATGTTTGATAGTTCAATTCTTGACAGCAGCTCTTTCAAATCAAAGTCTGCAACTGATAGTAGACAGAAGGCCGTTAAGTTGATCGAGATTGGTCCGAGACTCAAATTGCAACTAATCAAGATCCAAGAAGGTGTATGTGAAGGTGATGTTCTGTATCATGCTTTCAAGTCGAAAGACGAAATTCGAAAAGAAAACAAATTACTGTCATCTCTTCCACGGAAGAAACAAAAAAAGCAGAAAGAGGCAACCAGCAGCAAAAAGTTAAAAGCGTAAAGTAGACTATGTTTTGAAGTGAAATTCTTAGATCATACTTTGACTGGCATGTTTTGATATTTTTTAAAGGTACATACAAAAGTTATGAGAAAAACATCGATTTAAATGCTCTAAAAATAGAAACAATTTTGTATTTTCCTTTTGAGTGGAAAAAGTATAGTAAGATATATCTTACTGTAAGTAGACAGATTCTAAGGATTTTGAATACAATCTGTGATGACACTTTGATCCCATATCTTAAACCTGTTCTAGTTGTTTGAAGGATATATTTACAGACTAAATTACAACTAATACAACAAAATAATCCATATCAAATCCGTTCTACCATGTTATGGTTTCTATGGAATGATTGAATTAGTAAGAACAGAGCGAAAAAAGTTAGAGGATTCTGTCCAAAAAATATAAACTGAACATATACATAAACCGAACACCATTTACCCACACAGTAGTCTACAAGTTACATCTGATTTCAAAGCAAACGATAGTAACAACAAGAGAGGATATTAATATCAAACGAAAGAGAGAGAAACTCTGAGAGAAGTATATACAAAACTCATTATGCTCTAAATTATAGCGAAAACGATAGTTCATTTCTCCTTCTCTTTCGTAGGACCAGGATTCTGCTTTTTGCGATAGTCAGCGAACGATAGTTTTTTAACAGGGCGTGGCGGTGGTGTGTTGACAACTCCAGAGATTGCAGCAGTAGCCGATTGAAGAGCAATAGGAGATTGGGTAGGATTATTTGTTCCGTTAGTACTGCTATTCCCAGTCGCAGATTGTTGTAGTTCGGCATGTGGTGTAAAAGTACTAGAGATTGGGCCTATGTTCTGAGCAGGTCTCGTAATAACTGGTGGTACTGAAAGTTCTGTTAACTTTGCAGAATTTTGAATTCCATCATGATCATGGCTGCCAGGCATAAAGGTGACCAGTGTGGGTCCGCAAACAGCGGTCTGACTGACTTGTTGCTGAGAGAATGATCGAGCAGTGTTTGAAGATGTATTTGTTGCAATTGTAGTCATAGTCGCAATGGAAGGTACAGATGCAGATGCAGTCGAGTGTCCTGCGGATAAAGGTGGTGATGATTGCATTGAACTCGTTGAATTCGTATAATATAATACAGACTTAACGCTGTCTGCCTCCTTTTTTATTACCTTGGCCTCCTCTTTGACACTAAGTTTTCCAGCTTTGTCTATTTTCAAATCATCATCGATGCTGTCAGAAAAGAGGTCGGAAAGCTCGGGTCCACTCTTTGGTTTCGACAATAGAGGAGCGTTCTCTAGTATATCATTTGGAGATTCTAGAAAAGACTTCGGTGATGAGGATTTCTTAAATTGTGAATTCTTGCTAATTGTATTGGTATTTAACTGAGGAGAAACAACCGGTGACGATGGTGTGATAGAAGAGACAGTCTTTGATGAAACATCGCCATTATCTTCTGATTGTAAGTTACTCGACGGAGGTTGACTTACGAGAATGGATTCGCTTCCTATTTCTGCCGCCTGACTACCAGTTTGGCCATTTTGAAAGATCGTCTTAATGATAGTGGGAAGTGAACTCTTATTCTCCTCATAGAATCTTCGAACAATCAACAATTTTGGAGGAAGCCATTCACCATAGTCGCTATCTAGAGATCCTCTTCTCGACCGTGAATCTGCACTAAGCGCCCGCTTACCTCTTTCGCTTGAATAGACTTCATTTCGGTTAGGAGACGAGCCCTGCGATCTCAACGGACTTGAAGACTGCGCTGATGATCGCTTTCGCTTTCGTACACTATTTGTGCTTGGACTAGACTGGACGTGACCCTTCTCTTCTTGTTCCAGCCTCTCTATGCGAGCTAGAGTATCCTTCATTTTGCGTTCTTCTCTCGCAGACATCATTTTGAGTCAATACTATTAAAAGTAGATGTCTTATTTTCAGCCTTTGAGTGAGATTACAATGAAAACCGTCAAAATTTAAAACTGCAAGAGTGAAGAATCCGCATTATAAGTTCTTGCTTGAGGTACTTATTAATTTTTTCATGATATTCCAGCTTCGCAGCTATATTGAACACTCTTTTTTCACTCAATTATATGGAGTTCGAACTAGAAATGAATAAACCCTAAATATGATTTCCCTTATATCGTATAGATGTTATTGTGCGCTGTATAACGAGTACACAAATGTTTGCAAATTGTCTACTTAACTTTTTTTTTTTTATTAAAGACCAGATATATATTTGCTGATGAAATTTTAGAGAATTTTGCTGCGCGGTGAGGCGCTGTGCAAATCAAAGGCGTTGGTAACTACATATAAGGCTTAAACACAAAAACGTTCTCCTTTTAAGGCTCGATGAATGAAAATACAATTAATTAACCTTACCCGGATAAACCTATTAGGAATTCATCTGATAATCAGCCAATGAGAGTTGAGCTTGTTGGCTAGGAAACTGAATTCCAAACAAAAGTTCTAGTATAGCTATGCTTATAGGTCACACAGGAAGAATTTACAGGCCACCAAATATTTACTGCTTCAATCTAGGAATAAGTGGACATGATAATGGAAGAGTCACGAACTATTGTCTCGTAGTGCTCTCTCCCTGTAGAGAAATGAGAGTAATGTTGAATTAATCTGTTGATAGATGAGAATGACACGTTCGAGT
This sequence comes from Dipodascopsis uninucleata var. uninucleata, assembly GCA_030568195.1. Taxonomy (NCBI): domain Eukaryota; kingdom Fungi; phylum Ascomycota; class Lipomycetes; order Lipomycetales; family Lipomycetaceae; genus Dipodascopsis; species Dipodascopsis uninucleata. The sequence continues at coordinate 1,193,534 of JAJLTO010000002.1, read as the reverse complement.
CGATTCCATAACGCTGTTGAACAATGAGCATCAGCAGTCATACAGTTTGTATTTCTGATACTAAAAATAGTCTTGAGAGCCCCAAAGGATAGACGACGGCAAGCTATGTTGAGTGAACGGCGACATAGGAAGTGTTATACTAACATTTCTCAAGTTAAACCGTGTCTATATTAAGAGGGTATCCGATAGCAAGAATAGTATGACTGTATTTATATTCAAGAAACTGTAGAGCGCTCGAAATGCGCTCTACAGTCTATATACTGGATCTTTTACTGATGTAACTGGTGCTGTGGATATAAAAATATAGTTTCCACAGCCATTCGATAGCTAATCTGCCGACTATTTTTTGGACGCTGACTCATATACCCGATGGTAAACCGTTGAACACTCTATACGTACGTGTACGCGTTAAATCCTACAGTTGCAGGAAGCTTACTAGTTTTATGGTTGGATTTTCTTTGTTTGGAAGACTGTATGCGATTCTACAATTGGTGTAGCTTAGATATCAAACCAAAAATTTTAATCAAGCTTCTTCACGCTATACGCAGTTCAGCAATTATGATAATGGTCCATGTGCAGTATCATTGTTGACTAATGCTTATGGCTGATACTAGAATCTATACTATTATCTATAGTGTACAGGATATTTTCTGTACTTCCCTATAAGGGCTAGAGGTGAAAATGATACGCCACATATCAGAAGTATTCGGACCTAAGAAGCTTAATCATATTGAAAATTCAGAGTAGATCTTTGCATTCTCTAAATATGGAGAAAGATTTCATATATCTGGCAATATCTCAAGAAGGAATTTAACAGAGAGTGATATTTTCGTTTTAACAAGATATCCACAATTTTTCCTTCAAGAAGCGATATGCCTTACTTTAGTTGAACTAAACGATATAGATGGGCTTCACGGCTCTCTTATCAAAAGGTCTCAGTATGATCGCTCTGCATTTGAGTTCACGCTATACAGTACTAAAATATTTACGTTATTTATATTTTTTGAGAAGGATTCTATTGTGATTGCGTAATGGAACTGAAGACCTTTTTATCTGTTCTACTAGAAGCTGAGTACGCGATGCACGTAATAAGATCGCGGATATGGAAAGTATTATGAACTAACAAGGTAAGGCTCTTTAATAATGACCTCATTTCCATTATCGATATCTTGATCAATTGATTAGTGTGAATTGGAAATGCACTTTTAGCAATATATACTCCAGAAACTGGAGTAGGAAATTGTAATTTAGGCTCAGTAAAGATTGGTCATGGCGCTACTAGTGGAACTTACAAGCTTCACTTTGCCGAAGGCATCAATATTTATTCCGCTGTATACATTTATTTAGCCAGATACCTGAGGTTTGCTTGACGTCCTTGTTATGAAGATATCAACTTTTATCTCTTGTTAGCCAATTATGGATTCTGAATCGTTATCAATGATGGACTTTGGGAAAGCTAATATCTCGCTGTCAACTTGGATTTAGTGTCAGCAAAGACAACATAGAAATATATTAAATAGATGCTTCTTCGCCAACAGAGCTCGTATTTTATATACTGCTATCTTGGTAATAGTAATAGTATAGTGAATTAGGACATAAATGGATTCTATGCCAGAAGAAAATAGCAAAACTATCGTAGAGACTGCTGCTGAAATTGGATTTGCAGAGCTGAACAAGACTTTGTTCGACGATGATCCAAACTTCAAGCCAAATGTTGTTGCTCGAGCATTTGGGTTCTTCTGGGACAGTTTTAAGAAGCCCCCTAAGGAGAGAGCATACTTCTTGAAACTGGATGCTGGAATTCTTTTCTATGCCTTGCTTTCTTACGGATTGAAGTCTATGTGTTTGACTAACATCAGTACGTTTGTTAAATGTTTTGTTGATCTGAGAAAGTTCTCGTTTAGAAATACTGATGCGCAACTATAGGTAATGCTTATGTTAGTGGAATGTCTGATGATGTGAGTTACATCTCCACTTGCACAAATATTCAAGAAGCTAATCCAAGGTATTAACGTTTCGTTATTTTGTATAGCTGAAACTATATTCTCAACAACTAAATTTGTTCACTACCTTCTTTCAGATTGGTTACCTTGTCGGGGCGATTCCATCTCAAATGATCATATCAAAATTTAGACCGTCTATATGGATTCCAGCTAATGAATTATGCTGGTCAGCTATTGTTATGGCGCTTGCTGCTGCGAAGACTTCTAGGACAATATATGGCTTGAGATTTTTAATAGGATTGTTTGAAAGTTGTTCATTTCCTGGTTTTGCTTACATGTTAGGTTGTTGGTACGGACCAGGTGAGCTTGCTAAGCGACTAGGCACCTTTGAGCTGGCTGGCTATGCAGCCAACATGGTTTCTGGAAATATCGAAGCGAGTATTTATGCAACTCTTAATGGTGCTTGTGGCATTGCGGGATGGCGGTGGATGTTCATCATCAATGGAGCTACAGGATTTCCAATTGCACTAATAGGCTTCTTTAGCATCCCAGATTTCCCACATAATACAAGAGTGATGTGGCTTTCAGCTCGAGAGAAGGAGATTTCTCATGTAAGAATGCGATCCATGGGAAGGGCGGATCCAAAGCAACTTACTCCAAAGAGATTATTCGCTATATTATTTGCGTCATTCAGAATTTGGCCTCCTCTGATATCCTATGTTATGGTTAATATTTCATCAACACAGTCTTATTTCACACTCTGGCTCAAATCGCAAACAAAATACTCTATTGAGACCGTTAATCGAATTCCAACTGCAGGATACGCTTCTGGAATTGTTATGGGATTAACCAGTTCAATTTTATCCGACTATTTTCGCATCAGATGGCCATTTCTCCTATTCAATATCGTAAGTAGAAAATATTCGAGGATTTATGATATGACCATGGCTTACAATTATGCTTTTGTGACTTCTATTTAGACAATTCGCTTTACAGGTAGTCTACTTCTAGCAATCTGGAACTTACCTGACAGTGTCATATTCTTCGCAAATTTCTGTGGTTTCTTTGGAGAACCTTGCTGCTTTTCTTTGCTTTTATCTTGGGCATCTGAGGTGTTCCAAGATAATGCTGAGATTAGAGGTTTAATAGCTGCCAGTGGAACTACGATCTCTGGTGCTATTAGCACATGGCTTCCGCTTCTAATATTCCCTACTCCGGAGGCGCCACATTACAAATATGGATATAAATTCACTACTGCATTTGATGGTGTTGATTGCATTTGTGTTTTTGTGTTTTTGTATTGTACAATGCGTGAGCGTAGACAGAAAGACATGGTTCTCAATGAATACAATCTTTATGTTCCCCGCTCCGAATTAAGAATACAGCAAGACCGTATTGAAGAAGTGTATTCCCCTGATGTTGACTTAGCATATGAGAAGGGCAAGACCATCATTTAGTATTTCTGCAATATTTTTACAACTTAAAACATTATGGATTCAAATGCTGTTTCTAATTCTAAATTTATATTTACCCTTGCGCCTCTGCACTGAACAGAGTTCTTATTACAACTCCCATCTCGTACATGTAAAGACGACGCGTCGGAAGCTTCATAAAAGTCACACTAGTATTGTAATCGAGTGTTCATGGAAGCGCGAAGCAAATTATTAAATAATGACGGGCCTATGGAGATATATAAATATTCATGTAAAGGTATATTAAAGGCTATATTATACAGGATATGAGGTATATTGCGAACAACCAGCTAATATCTTAATTGTGAACTGCTCTCTTAAGGAGTTAAACCTAGAAACAGTTTTACCGAGTGGCCAGTCGTTCAAGTGAGTTAGCATAGCGCATATTGTAGTTATTTACTCATTTTGCAAGCGAACTGATGTTATAATTATTAATTTTAGGTGGAAACAGACCAATGATGAATGGTTGGTGTTCAAAGTTGCACAGAAGAATTTCGTGGCAAGTATAGGAATCACTAACCAGAAACTATACTTTTTAGGATAGCTGTCATGCGAGATAAGTTGATAATACTCAGACAGGAATCAGAACGAATAGGATATAGGTGTATTAGATCAGATACCGAGGAGGAGTCAGAACCATATTCTCCAGACACAGAAGAAATGTTACATGACTACTTTAATAGTTCTATCAAGCTCTCGGAGCTCTATGCAGACATTTCAGAGAGAGACGAAGTATTTGCTAAAGTAGTCCCTTTACATCCAGGAATTAGAATACTACGTCAAGATCCTTGGGAGACATTGATCAGCTTTATTTGTAGTAGTAACAATAATATAAAGAGGATTATGGGAATGATAGATAGTCTTTGTACGTCATATGGCTCTTACATTGCATCGTACCAGAACACGGGTTACTATACTTTCCCAAGACCGATTGATCTATGCCATCCTAGCACGGTGAAGAGGTTGCGAGACTTGGGATTTGGATATAGAGCTCCATATATACATCAGACTGCCCTGAAAGTTCAGGGATGGCAAGATTCTGGTCACTCTCTAGAAGAGCTTAGAGGAAGGCCATATGAGGAAGTACGCAAATTCTTACTTCAGTTCCATGGAGTTGGGCCTAAAGTCGCAGATTGTGTTGCACTAATGGGTTTTGATTGTCACTGTTCAGTTCCAATTGACACTCATATCTGGAATATAGTACAAAAAAAATATGCAATGAAGAGCAAGATCAAATTACCTAAATCAAACGCGCTTTCGAGAAATACTTATGATGCTATGAGCAATTACTTGCGCGGCCTATGGGGAGAATATGCTGGATGGGCACAGGCGGTGATATTCATATCTGAATTAAAAAAGTAGTCAGATTTCTGCTGGATCTTCTAATGATCGCAGCAAGGAGAGGTCATGCATTTTAGAAGGCATGTTAAGATAACCAAGGTATATATTCATAACATCAATACAAAGAACTGAGTAAATATGTAGAGATATAAATTGAAGTATCAATACTGAAAGAGAAATTCAAGGTTAAAAAAATTGAATGAATAAAAAGAGTGGTAGACTGGAAAAGGGACGTATATAAATATAGGCAAAAGATATACTATTGAATAAAAAATGCTTACAGCAGTGCATATTTGGATCCCTCTTTTACATCGGCATCCTATACAAAATCAATAACAGAGCACTCCATATGTTATGCGTTCCATTATTAAAGATACGGAGTATAATAATAATAGTAGGAAGAGTAATAGTAAATAAGAAAAAAATGGTGAAAAAAATTAGTAACAAGTTATAATAGTGAAATAAATAAATGAATAAACACAATTTAGATCAAATACAGAAAATAGTGTTGAAATTGAAGTCCATAGATATAAAATAAATAAAAAAGAAAATACGTCCTGCATTTAGACTGTCATAAAAAATTACCTGTGATGACTACAAGCATCAGAAATTTTGTTCCGTTTTATACGAAGTTATCAACACAGTAATGACCAGCAGCTAATAGCCTTCAAGTATACTGATGAAAACTACTCACGCATATTGTTCTCAGGTCTGCAACATCAAAAAAATGCTCTATGATGCAAAAGGATTCAATGTGCGGACAGTCAAACAAGGAAGGCTTTTGCCAATTTCCGCATGTATCAGTATAGGAACATGTTGCAGTTCTCGAATATCTTGAATATACTGACTTCCGTTGACACGAGTCACAACATCACCTAAATAAGCATCCAGAGGACTTGAGGAAGATATGTCATTATCGAGAGAGTTGATCTTTGTCATAGATGCAGTTCGCTGAGGTTTGTCTGAGTCACGAGACGGAGATCTTTTTGTAGGAGAAGGGGGCAAGCTCTTTGACTGAACAGTCGAAGACACGACATCTTTATCAGCATCTTCAGAATTTACTATAGCAGATTCATCTTTATTTGCTGTGATGGAAGAATTGATCTTCTGAACCTTTTCTTCTTTATCCTGCACGACAGCCGCTGTTATACTAGATACACGATTACCATAATCTGCCTTGTCACGCTCATCATCCGGAATATATGTCGCAGAATCAACGCCCTTTTCCCAGTAAAGCTCAAGAAGACGACTCTTTTTGTAAAACTCGGCCTTATCAAGTGGTAATTGATCACAGTGGACTCGTTTCTCAATACCGAACTTAGGAATCAATACGTCAAATGCAGACTCATAAACATTAATGACAATTGCATCCCTAATTAGCTGGCCAGTGGACGAAGATAAATTACTAATGACTTCACATAAGAATAGATGAATAGACTGGTCCTGCGCATTCTTAGCAGAGTCTTTGCGATCATTGCAATGATCTGCAATCTTTGTAAGAGTATCAACATCCACTGTATACTCTGTGTTAGTAAGAACAGATGCTAGTTGCCTATGCACAATAATATCCGCATATCGTCTCAAAGGAGAAGTAAAGTGAGTATAAACTGGAAGATTAAGCAAATAATGTGCCTGATCATTCTTCTCGGCTTTACCCGCTACAAAATATTTTGCACGTGAAAAGGCTTTCAAAAGAAGAGTCTCTAGGCCCTTCAATATTTCTGTATTATCCATGCTGAAAAGGCCATTCTGTAGCTTGGCACTAGAAGAAACATCAAAGTCGTATCCAAGGCAATGCATCTTTTCAACAAAATCGTTAATTCTTTGCGCACCTGGGCTCGTCTGCTTTCGCAAAAATGCCCTATCACCAAGTCTTTGAGCCAAAATGTTGGCTACAATAGAATTAACTTTAATCATTATTTCATCGACAATTGGTGAGGATGCCTTTCTTTCCAGGATATTAGTTTCTATTGGAACATTTTCGTCCTCAAGTTGATTCAAAAGATGAAGATGTGGTATATCTGACCTGGATGAATTCAATCGTCTTCTTCTGAAGCCTTCTGCAACTATCTTCATGATATTTACTAGCTCAGAGGCAGGATGCTGATTAGATACTGCTTCTGTTACTTTCGTCTCTGACTCCGAGTCAACGTTTGGGTCAAGGATTTTCAGAATCTCTTCAGAAGAAAGTTTCTTCGTAGGTTTGACAATACTCTTACCTACCCAAAGATTTGAAATTTCAAATGACTCAATATTGACATCGAACAGAACACTGAAGGCAAGAGACTCTTTTCCAGGAATGAGAGAAATAGTTTCATCTGTGAGTTTCTTAGGAAGCATGGGGACGGTCTTGTCAGCCATAAAAACAGAAGTGCCTCTAGCCTTTGCCTCTCTATCTAGCGGACTGTTCGGAAGAACAAATGTACTAACGTCCGCAATATGAACACCAACTCGCACTTTTTGGCCACTTATATCTTGTATATGGATAGCCTGGTCGACTGCAGCGGAAGATGCAATGTCAAGAGAATAAATGGTCTCATCCATAAAGCTTCTTCTCTCCTCTGTATTCTCAGAAATCTTCGGTACAGAAGACACAGCATTTAGTACGGAATCTGAAAATGCATCATTCAAAAAATTGTTGTCTCTCAGTATAGCATTAATTTCAACGTCGTGATCACCGACCGTACCAAGTGACTCAATAAGCATTCCAAAAGGATGTAACGAGGTTATCGGCCAACGCTTTATAGAGGCAACAAATAAAGTGTTTACATATTTTTCATGGTTTTCAACAAAATCTCGCGGTGCTTGCTCGGTTGGTATCGCAATAAGAGGCACACGTTTGTCAGTAGGTTTAAACCAAACGATCTTAGGCTTGTCAACCTTTGTTGATTCAGGATTATCACCTCTTTCTCTCTTTTCCATTTCCTGCTTTTCCTTAGCAGCTTGCGAAGACGGTCTCAACAAACCTAATGTGCCACTATATACTTGGCCAGGAGTACGTTCAAGGACAGCAACAACATGCCCAGCATAAAGCGGCTTTTTCTCGTCGCTAATTTCGTCTTCTTCCACAAGGAGAAGTCCCTGACCCTCGACTTCAACATCGTCATTTTTCTTTTGTAATGGTCTCGTCCTCAAACTTCCCCTTCTCTGTAAACCGGAAGCATTTGATTCTTCTCCATCCTTCCTCTTTTTCTTTTCTTCTTTTTCTCGCTTAGAACCCCAAACTTCGTCCACAGTGAGCAACTCGACAGCCACAACATCACCCTCTAAAGCTCTGTTACGATCCTTAGATCCACAAATATAGATATCGGCATCTAAAAGGCCATCTGTAGAGACATAAGCATCGGATCGATTCTTCTTATTTACTCTGAGAATACCAGTGACCAATCTGCCCTCTGAAACAAGACCAGGAACTGATGCTTGAGGAAGATAAGGCAAAAATAGTGATTTTCGCTGCTGTGATTGAATTTGATTGGAATTCTGTTGATTTGGAAGAGGCATTTGAGGTTGTACGAAGTCATGTGAAGACATAGGAATTGACATTCTGTTCTGATGACCACCACTTGTCGCAACGTTAAACTGCTGCTGGGAGAATACAGGAATTATACCTGATTGGAAAGATCCGGATGAAAAGCTTGATCCAGCATTATTATTAATAGAGGAACGAGATCGATGGCCAGGTACAAAGTTATGTTGATTGCCTACATTAGGTACATCGAGCTGCTGTCCTGAAGTCTGTTGTGGAGGAAACTGCATGCTGTTTCGTCGCCAATCGTTATCGTAGGATCTTGAACCAGAACGTGTGTGTCCATTAGACGAACTCATACGTCGGTCGTGACTACCATACGAATTATCAGAATAACCAGATTGCGAAGGGAAGCTAAAGTTTGATACAGACTGCATATGCGGAGAACGAGATCTATCTTCAGAAGCAAAGTCTATTGGTCCACCGTGACTTCGAGAATGACCATGCCGGCCCTTTGATCCGGTGAAGCCGTCAGTACCAGAGCTCTTAGGCGGAAATTGATAACCTGAATTATTCTGAGAACCTGACGAGACTCCAGACACAGAGCTTACCCCAGAAGTATGCTGTTGCTTTTGTGCCTGCGCCAATTGAGCAGCAGCTCGCTTAGCTTCGGGCAACGCTAACGAATGTCGCCTTGTGTGTCCGCTGACTCCGCTATTAGAGGTACCGGGACCACCTCCCTGAGAACCCACAGTACGATTTCCACCACGACCCGAAGGCTGCTGAGTACCTCCGTTATCGTAGACACTACCATTACCTCCGGGGGCAAGCTGATAACTAGGAACAGATGATTGTGTGCGTCTATGACCAGCAGCTCCTCCCGAGCTAGAGAATGAACCAAACGACGGGTTTGGCGACGTTGAATAAGTAGAAACATTACCCATAACGGGTGTACTCTGCATATTAGGAGATGAAAGCAAACCAATCTGAGCAAACTGTTGCTGTTGCGCTAGAATTTGCTGCTGTTGCACTTGCAACATTTCCATCTGCTGTTGCAAAGCAAGTTGCTCCACTAAAACACAATCACAAGTTAGTAATGCGCGATCATCATATTCAACTTTGATTGTCCCGATTACTCTAAAACATATCTTCCTAGAGATCTTATCAAAGCTCAAACATGCTTTGATTTATATATCTTATCTCGATCCACATATCAAAATGTCTCCTACGGATTCGTTTTCAATATCTACGCATAGATAATTCAAGAGAACTTACTCATCAAAGGCGTCAACTCGGAAGGCGATCGTCTGTGAGCGATATGCAGATTCTTAGAATCCCTGCCGGAATGATTCTGCATCTTCACTGTTAATTTCGCCCGTTACTTATCCAGCACAACCGATCTACTTGAACGATCGTCTATATTGTTAGCAAGTGTTTAGATACTATCTTGGTTACCACCTTAACATTTACATATCCCACGAGCCCATCAATCGTCCTCTCTCAATATAGTCTGTTTTGATCAAGGAAAGCCATACAGCACATACAGTAATGCAGTTAAGTGCCGTGCCTGTTCCGATACCAATAATACCAATAACGATGACTCTTACCTCAATGCGACTAAGTCAGGTTATTCTGACCTTTCAATACTAAGAATGTCCTTCGATGGTCTTTCAAACCCAATGATCCTTCTCTTCAGCAGAATCAAAATCGTTATCAATCCAAAAAATCGACGATCACAAAACGGTAGTCTGCACGATCGCAAGTTAGGCAAGAAAGTTACCTACCAAACAGCAGCTTGTCTGTAATTAGGATAATTTTTCTTTCAAGCTTTGCGGGCGATCAAATCGAAGAGAGCAAAATTTTTTAATAAATGCGCTGCTTTTACCTTAAAAGTTCTGTTATTCCATTCATAAATCGCTGGTATACCTACTTTAAGACTGCTCCAGCTTTTCTTTGCTTGTTTTCACTTCAAAATAATCCAAAGTTGATGTGCTTGACTTTTTGAGTCCTTCGTCTGCTCTGAATCGATCCTGTCTTTTTTAAGTCTTTACTTATAACAGAGGAGATCATTGATGTTCTCATATACCCTTACCCTTATATTTCGACGACTTGCGTAGTCCTCCCGCCTGTGTCACGGTAAATCATCGTTCTAGGATGCTTGGATGTCAATGAGAGGCGGTTAAGAGCAAACCAGTTAGACAGACCCGATCAAAGTCTCTTTACTGAACTATATATGAGTTGTTATACAAAATCAAGATCGGACGTTCTTGTGGTCAATAGGAAAGAGAGTCGTCATATGCTAGAACAGCATAACTGAACACAGTCACAGAAAGATTACTTATACCGTTATGTAAAAAAGAAAAGGATGGTTCAAATAATTTAAATTAATATCTAGATAATTGGTAATTTTACTGTTATGGTGTTCTCTTCGGAATTTTATTCAGATACCGAATAAAAACAAGCCGATCTCTTGATGAGTTATGAATCACAACAATCAAGTTGAGAAAGCTTGTCAAGCATTGTTCTATTGGTTCCATGTACATATACATATAACTCTGCACTATATGTAGAATTACATAGTATATCCACTGTTAATGATGTAATAGTTATGAAAGCAATCAAGGTTCTTCTGGCTTGTCAATACCTATAACTCCTGAAGATTGCCACTGTTCACCTAAAATGCGTAGTCTTGCAGCAGCAGGATATCTTTTATCACTAGCAGAACGTGTCCAAGCATCCCAAATGGTAGTTAGAATCTTATGAGACTGATTACCGTAAGCCTCAACAAATCTCCGGCCTGCAAGGTCCCACCAAGAAGACATAACAGTGAAATGCGCATTAGTCAACTCAGAGGTACTAATATTCAAAGTTCGCGCAACAAACGTCCAAGAATGATATATAGGATATGGATGGTTAATCGTAGAAGACTGGTTGAAGACGACTTGAGTCATTACTGCCCATACAGAGGCGATACCGCCCATTCTTTCACAATACATTGCATCATCTTCCCATCTCTCTTCAATCTTCTTATATCCCATTCTCACACGACCTGCTTCCGTGTCAATATTACAAGTATAGCCAATCACATATGGGCATTTTTTCACTATTCTTGCCAGCAAAAGCTCACGTAATAATGGATGCTTAGCCATCATAAATATGGCTAGAGTTCCTAGAGGGTAAGCACTGGTAGGTGACACGGCAGTTTCTGTTTCTGCTTGTGAGACTACAGACTTCGAAAGGAAATTAAGGAGCCACTTATATGCCAGTTCAGAATAGGCAGCTGCTTCTGTAAAAATTGAATCCAATTCGCCAAGCTATAACATTTAATCACCATCAGAATCTCAGAGAATCACACATTTGAAATAGGAAAAAAATTGTCCAATAGCTTACAATTCGAGCAATCTGTGATCTACTATTTGTTAGTTGTCCTAATTTCGGTTTTATTCGACGCTTATTAGTAGAGCAGTATGATTTAACTTCTTTGCTATTCGCAACAGGTGGCAGAATATCCGTTTTGATGTACTAGTCACTTTATTAGCTTCTATTCGACTAGCGTAGATATGTCTTTTGCACTCACCGAGATCAATGTCTGGTAATACATCTTCTCTGTATTTGCTTCTGAAATATTCTGTGTAGTAGCAATTGCCTGAGCAGACTTATTATCGGCACCTTTCGATACAGAATGAGTTATTGGTGGCACCTTTTTACTACTATCTGTATCTGTATCAAGTTCAAGACTTGAGGTTAAAGATCCTAATCCAAACGATTCATTTGACGCAGAACTTGTCATTCCGGTTCTTGCTGACTCTCTGCTACCAACAGATAGCCCGTTAAGTGCACCCAGCATACCAGTTCCAATTCCTGGCTGAGGACGTGGTACAACACTACTAGCTGCCAGAGGAGTAAATGAAACTGTAGTAGTCTGCTGCTTTGCCACTTCTTCCTCTCGGGCTTGCTCTTGCTCTCGCTTCTTTGCTAGCAAAGCCTCTTCTTCCCTTTTTTCCTTTTGCTCAGCTAATTTTTCTATCTCTACCATTTTACGTTGCTCTTCTAGCTCTTTTTTGGCTCTCTGTTGTTGAGCTTCTCGAAGCTCACTCTCATGTCGTCGTATTTCGCGCTGTTTCTCGATACACGAGTTTATTTCCTGCCACATCCTACTAGATTTCGATTGTATGTAATTGGACCATGTTTCTCGATCTTGCTGCTTATAAGATTTTAGATTTATATCTCTCTGGTTCTTAGCCAGCTCATTTTCTTGATTGAACGATTCTTGTAGTGTTGAGACCTCCACACTCTGATTATCGGGCAAGGCAGAGAACAGTAACCGTAGCTCCTCCGTGCCTCTTTCACTCTTACCAAACTCTGTTCTCCTACGAGAAGATTGCAGTAATACCAAGTCTTACGAAAAAAATTGTTAGAAACCACTAGAGATAACTGACGTTTCGCGAATATGAAGATAGAGGCTCTATAATTCAACTTTTCTTACCTAGATTTTGGTAATCATTCAATGAAAGACCTGCTATTAGAGATTCAAATCTGACCATAATATCTGTATCATCTTGCAGATCAAAGTCATCTCTTTTCTCTTGCTTTTCTGCATTTATACTCCGTTGATAAGATGCATCTGCTTGCATAGTGTTACCGTTTGTTCGTAGATATGTAGACGGCAACTCGGCTAAGTTGGTTGCCTCGTCTTCAGGATCCGAGTCCTCGTCTACAAATCCGTATACCCCCATGGCTCAGTCTCAGATTTGATCCTAAGTTTCATATTATTATTAAGTCTTCTAGCTGTTTAGGTCATATATTATTGCTTTATAATCTTACCACCCGGATCTCGTATAAAATATATCGGAATCTAAGATCGATCTGTGAGATGTATTTTCATGTTGGGAAAGTTTAGTAACACAAAAAGATGATTTTAAACATACAGAAAACCTTCGACTCGACGAACATATAGTACACCATATTTTACATTTTTACAACCAGTTCAACGTATCAATACAAATTTACGACGACACCAGACATATAATATTATCCGGAAACAAGCTTAAGAAAGAATATTTATTTCCTTGATTTCAATCAAGTTGAGAGTAGGGATAAGTTTGATATTCCAGGATGTCTGCATTGAGTCCGTACGTTGGAAGTAAGTCAACCTGAAATTCTTTGATTTCCTTTGATTCGCGTATGTTGTATCTGCGAGATATAGATTACTTACTATAATTACTCTAGAAACCGTTACTGTGATCACATCAGATGGTCGATTGTTCATTGTAGGTCGAAGTCAAGATATCATAATTCCTCACATATTCGTCAAGTATCAGCTACTGAGGAGTGCTGACATGAATTTTGACATTACTTCTAGGGTACACTTCAAGGATTTGATCAAACAACTAATCTGATCTTACAGTCAGCTAAAGAGCGCATCATAGTTCCGGATAATGCTACGGAGACCTTAGATCTTGGTCTATATTTGCTACGAGGCGAGAGTGTGGTTCTGTGCGGACTCGTTGATGACGAAATAGAAGCCAGCATTGACTGGGAAAAGGTAGGACCAAAGCTTATATGATTCCTAAGCAATTTGTTATCACTTCAGTTTAATTTACCTTGTAGCCTGCTGACGTTGTTGTAATATGATATAGGTACGCGGAATGAAACTGAAAGAGGCGCGTCTACCAAAACGATGAACGACAGCAATTCAGCGGAAAGAAGAGTTACAAACTAACCAAGGGAGAAGTAACGAGGAGCTATTTAATGTTATATATGAGAATAATTTGTTAACATCATTCTACTGAGTCTTAGTTGTCTTCAAAAATTCAATACTCATGGGTCATCTGGCAGTTTACTAGAATTTTCTGTATAATTAAGAGATTGAGGGTCTCTTTGTTCGCGATTCGCTTGTATAATAAACTAGGCGTCTCCTGATAGATGAGTATAATCTTCCGCTACAATGTATATTTCCTCTATGGGCTGACCAAGCATGATTAGTTAACATATTTTATTTACTTCGATTGAAGAAAGAAGCACCAGCATATTAGTATCGCAAATTTAAACAAAATATTAGAGCATCTATATCAATAAAAAATTATTCGTCTCCGCTTTTGTAGTACTAATACTAGTCCCTGCGGTAAGATCGATTGATCCAACACTAATTTAAAAAGCTCATAGACCTTTTTTTTTTTTTTTTTTTACCGTTACACCTTTCCCTGAGCCTCAAATGATTCGATTAACTCCTTTAATGGTTCCGTATCTCTTCTATCCAGTAATTCAAATTCCTGTAAAAAAATTAGTTGAAGTTCTCTCAATAAATAAAGGATCATTAATACGTTACAACCTTCGAAAAACTTATGAAGTGAGCAAAGAAGGAATTCCAGTGAGCCTCTAAACTTAAATGGACGATGAGATCAAAATGATTATGATAGATGTGCGCAAAGATTCTGAACATCTGCTTAAAGATATTCTGTAAAATAGAGGGAAATTGTGGTGGAAATGGAACCCCTATATATAAGATCTTTATCAGAAATCGGCGCGAGGTAGCTGGGAATGAAAACGAATTTCATGCTGTTGCCTCACAAAAGGTCGCAATACCAACTTACCAGCTTTAGTTGGGAATAGAGCTTGATCATTGAGCTTATTGTTTATCCATGTCAAGACGTAATCGATGTAGGTTGAAGCAGGTAGCCGTACTTGCTTCTTAGACGTGTCTAGCCAGGTGTAATCAATTCTACACCAAATATCATATATTATTAGATTGATGCTCACAATGGTTTCTGTGTTTTTCATTAAATACACACCCAGGGCCCGCGCTCATCGATGGACATGACTTTGGAGTGCAAAATTCGGCCAAAGCACCGTAGATCAGATTTAAGTAGGTAAAAAATTCGAAAGCTAAGTCAACTATTAATATATCATTTCACCATCAAAATTTCATACCAATTGCTCTATCCTTTACAGTCTTCTGCTTGACATGTGCAGATGTCCAGCCGATTCAAGATACCATAATAATTTATCTTGAATAATTTGTTAAATGCTACTAGAAAGCATACGTACCGTTCAGAGCTAGCCACTCGCCCATATCCACATACTTTGGTAAAACTACAATGGTTTTGAAACTTCCTTTTACCAGAGCTGTTCGCACAAATGGTTGTGCAAGGAATAGCGGGCGCGCCGCGCCAGCTCCATGGCTCTGCAACTTTGAAACTGACGTTATAGACGACTGCGTAGAAGTATTACTTGCTGATCGAAGGAACGAAGGCGGTTGCTGAGTAGATGACTGTTGTTTTGCTTTACGAGACGACCGGCCGAATCCGCGACTATTACCATACAGAAGTCAGTCTAATAAAATACAAATTAAAAATAGTGCTATTACGTACCTGAAGGTGTTGAGAAAGGACATTCTGCGCGATCAATTGTTTACTCGATACTGCTCGATGCCTGGGGACCAAAAACAAATTCAGCGAGAGATCTGAGCGTAGGGATAAAAGCCTAGCGACAATGCGCCGTAGTTGTCTTTATGGCATAATCGAATATATAATATGGTTCCAGCCTTTACACCCATTATAGAATCACAGCCACGAATATCGATATTTGACGGCTAGTTTCCTTGTACCAACATTGTACTCCAAGCATTGAAATGACGAAAACAAGCGCATCTATCAATTATTTTGTAGAATAGACGCCTAGAAGTTAACTATCCTTAAGGTGTGTATAGCAGTGACTGCGCTTTCGGGGCTAGGTATGATAGTATTAACACTGCTTTAATAGATCAGCTTATCCTATAGATCCGTCTAAAGATTACTCAATGGCGGGACCACCACCACCACCTCCTCCTCCTCCTCCACCAGCAGGTGGACCTCCGGCTCCACCACCACCACCACCTTCATCTGGAGGTGGTGGTAATGCTCAATCAGGTGGGGGAGCAGGAAGAAATGCATTACTACTTGACATTCAGAAGGGAAAAAGGCTTAAGAAAGCAGTTACAAATGATAGAAGTGCACCGACCGTGGGAGGTAGAATCGGAGACTCTGGAGGATCAACACCATCAATGTCATCGGCAGCTCCTTCTATTCCTAGAAATGTTAGCAACGATTCTCCTCCAGTTGCAATGCCAGGAATGGCTACAGGAGCGCCACCTTTGGCAGGTTTATTTGCAGGTGGAATGCCTAAGCTCAAGAGTCGAGGCGGCGGAATTGATACAGGAGGTAAGATATATATCATACGGTTTTATAACTTCGTTTATGATTAAAATGGTATCGGAGATATATTGAGAATATAGATCTGGACAATTACTAACTGTTTGATCTTATCATCTGCAGCGTCTCGTGAAGCGTCGAGCTCTCCTAGTGCACCTCCGCCACCAATCCCATCATTCACTGCACCATCAATCCCAGAATCTAACTCTCAGCCAATCGTCCCTCGAAGACCAGCCCATCAAAAGAAAGCTTCAGTAGCTTCCATTGAGTCAAAGATGCCAATGTCAGCACCTCCAATGATGATGCCACCTCCAATTCCATCCATGTCTGCTCCTCCAGTACCTGCTAGTATACCACCAGCACCACCTGTTCCTTCAGGTGTACCACCCGCACCACCTGTTCCTTCAGGTGTACCACCCGCACCTCCATTACCATCGTCAAGTGCACCACCAATACCGCCACCACTTCCAAATTTTGAAGCACCGCCGCTACCCAAGACTGCAGCGCCTTCTGTACCAAATGAAGAGGTGTACTCAACTACAAGTGCTACAGCGCCCGCACCATTTCTTCCTTCTATTGCACCACCAGTTCCACCCTCTGGACCACCAACACCACCGTCTATCGCACCACCGGCCTTACCTTTAAATGCACCACCGGCCTTACCTCTTACTATCCCACCTGCTATACCTTCGAACGCACCTCCAGAACTGCCTTCGAGTGTACCTCCAGCACCTCCAGCATCATTGACATCGATGCTCTTGCCTTCTACATCACAGAAGAAATCTTCTATTCCACCTCCAGCTCCAGCAGTAACGTCAATGCTCTTACCTTCTACAACACAAAACAAATCTTCTATTCCAGCTGCACCTCCTCTACCATCTAACTCTTTCAGTGAATCTCCAACGAAGGTATCTACTATGCGAGCACCTAAGATGCCTGATTTTGCATCGTTTGCATCCTCTGAAAATGGTGCTTCAAAGCCACTTTCTGCACCTGCGCCGCCAGTGCCATCAGTTCACTCTCCGGAACCACCAATACCATCATTTGCACCACCACCACCCCCTACGGGTGCACCACCACCACCACCACCACCACCACCATCACAAGCTCAGGGATTGAGTAGCAATCGTAGTAGGGAATCTAGTATTTCAGACTTTTCTTCATCGTCAGCTCAGTTGCCACCACCACCGCCTCCTCCTCCTCCAGCTTCATCGAATGTAAGTTCACAGATAGCATCATCCTTGACCGCGAAGGCAAGCATTCTCGAAGGAAAGGTAGGCTTCGGTACACCTCTTCCTCCACCGCCTCCAGCACCGCCGTCGGCACCGCCTTCTAGTCATTCTGCATCTTCCAGTACTTCTTCGTTGCCACCACCACCACCACCTCCTCCTCCTCCAACAGCACCAGCTTCGTCATCAGTGCCTGGTGGAAGAACATCTGGTGGTCTGCCTCCACCTCCTCCCCCACCAACACAACAGACGGCGTCTACACCCACTGCATCACAGCTAACAACAAGCAGTAGTATGAGATCCTCGAGACGAACGTATAACATACGCGAGGTTGCGCCATCTACTTACACAATTAGCACACAAAATGCCAATGGCGCACAAAAATTGTCTATAGATGATTCGAAGTATAGGTACAAGTCTGAATCTGATCTGCCGAAGCCCCGAAAATTTGAAGGTAAACAAAAGTTATATCCTAGTGGCCGCGGAAGTTCAGTACCTCTCAACTTCAGCGTTTTCACTTAACGAGTGTAATAATGCTATTTACTGCATGGCATCATCTGTTTCTGAAAATTAGCTCAATGGTACGTTTATTTTATGAAATACATGTGTACATCTCTCTATCAGGTTTCTGGCAAGCTTCTTTCGACCTATTAGTAGCTATTGATATTTTGGTTTGTGCGTTTACATGGTTTCATATTGATTTTTTTCTATTTAATTGTGCTCCTATACTACAGAATGCTTTTAGATCTGTTCTGTCTTTGGCCTTTTCCTTATGGTCTTCTAGTTCCTCTTTTTTTCCTTCACTTCCTAATATAAATTATACTAGGTTACAATTTTTTCGTGCCCATTTCACTGTAGTCTTTGATTAAGAGAGCTATTGTCATCACTAAAAGTGCGCCTTTCATATGTATGTCAGCATCTTCATACAAGCAATCTTCGTGGTGCCATATTTCATTATATAATCGTGGTGAATATCTTGGTCATCTTTGACTCAACATATTTTCAGTAGCAATTACCCTATTCCAGGTTAAAATTCTTGATTATATAAGGTCAAGGGCTTCTATTATTAGAACTCGGCAGAAATAGGAAATATAGGTAGGGTAATACGACTCGATCGGCTGTAACTGCTTAAAAAATGTTGTATGGTGACAATAATAGTAAATAGTTCTAGGAATAGTAGTGGTTTGAGGGCATTCTTTCCATTCTTTACGGGGGGCGAAAATAGCAGAACCAAATTTTTTATTCTGTACTCGCTCAGTTACACTATTATAGTCGTTCGTTATCCTTACTCTTTCATTTTTCTTTTTTTTACGCTCAATTAAATAGAAAACAGTAGAGCCGACGATATTGAAATCATCAGTTGCTAATAGTTTTTGTGGTTTCGTGAAGTTAAAGACAATATAAAATTACAACATGCGTTTTTTGAACACGGCAGCAATTTGTTTGGCAGCAGCCTCCTCCGTTGCCGCTATGGGCGAGGTACGTATGAATGTAGCGAAGTAATCTGGAAGTTGTTGTATGAAATAGGGCAATGAACAATATGGTTCGCAGAGCATAGGAGGAGTGTATCTTAAGATGGTGCTTTCTAGCGTGGTGACATTATATGATGTCTACAATTTTCGAGATGGATAGTGTACCCCATAGGAGGAGAAAGAAAACAAATTTATCAATTTATAAAGCGAATTACATGTATTAGTTGTATTGTCGAAGAGATTGATGATAATTGTGAATATTAGCGATAAAAAATAGGAAGGAATCTTGTTATATTGCGACTAGGAGCGTTAAAACTGTTCTCAATGCTTATACTAACAAATTCTCTTTACAGCTCGGATTCAATCTTGGTGTCCAGAGAAACAGCGACAGTCAATGCGTATGTGGCTTTTACATCTTTATAAGGACTTTAGTCCATCTTGAAGTGAAAATTACTAACATAATATAGAAAACTACTTCTGACTATCTTCAGGATTTTGCAACTCTCAAGGGTTACACTAACATTGTCAAGGTTTACGCTTCCTCTGACTGCGGCACTCTGGCAAACATTGGTCCTGCTGTAGGTAGCTTTTTAAATACTCTTTATTTATTATTCTAGACAGAAGTTCTTACATGCAAATATAGCTTAAAGAGGCAGGTTTCCAGATGATCTTGGGTGTCTGGCCAACCGACGATACTCACTACGCTGCTGAGAAGGCTGCCTTGTCCACATACTTGCCAGTCACTGATCCCTCCGTTATCTACGGTATCACTGTTGGTTCTGAGGCTTTATATCGTGGAGATCTTAGTGCTTCTGCCCTCGCTGACAAAATTGACGAAATTCGCACTTTGGTTCATGCTATTGACGGTTATGGCAGCACACCAGTCGGTACTGTCGACTCTTGGAATGTCCTCGTTGATGCAAATAACGTCGACGCCATTACCGCCTCTGACATGGTATTTGCAAACGCCTTTTCTTACTGGCAAGGACAGACTATGGCCAATTCTTCTCACTCATTTTTCGATGACATTATGCAAGCTCTTCAGGTCATCCAGACTGCAAAGGGATCAACCGACATTGAATTCTGGGTTGGCGAGACTGGCTGGGCAACCGATGGCGGAAATTATGAAAGTTCTGTTCCTTCTGTCTCTAATGCTGCTACGTTCTGGCAGGAGTCTATCTGTGCCATTCGTGCATGGGGTGTCAATACTTTCGTCTTCGAGGCTTTCGATGAGTCTTGGAAGCCTGTTACTTCTGGTATTTCTGGTGTCGAAACTCATTGGGGTGTTTTCACTAATGACAATGTTTCTCCTAAGTACAGCTTGTCTTGCAACTTTGACTAAGCAGTGTATTATTGCGATATTAAATGAAACCTTGTCTTTTTATATACATGCATAAGAATATATATATATATGTATGAGGATATGTGTTATTTGTATATGTCTGTATTTATTTGGCTTCTCCTGTATGCACACTCTTATGTGATTTTGGATTAGCATATACGGAGCAACTCGATATAATATCGTAAGACATATTCGAACTTTATGTTCGATGTAGTCTTAATTGTCTCGATGTGTCCATATTTATTGTCGCTTTTGTTTGACAGAGCAACGTTTGACTAGATAAAACTAGACACTCCTGTTCTTTATAAATTATACATAAATATTATAGTTATAGTTACACACGTTCAGTTTTTTATATTATTCCCCGGGTTTATCTTTCTGTTTAGTTACACTTTAATTTTACAATATTCGTCTATATTGGAAATCTAGTTCATTTTATCCGAGCCTAAATTTCTTACAACAGCGTTCATTATAGCTATTGCTTTCATAAACTCTTTTACTATCTATCCATGTATAATAATACATCCCAAATTACTGGATTGCATATCCAATAGCTCGGCACTCAAGTATTCGTCGGTTTCGATACATTTCATATAAGCATATTGTTATTTGGACAATGTATTCTAATATCTGTGATTCGGTCGGTTTCAATGATTCTCAGTCGTATTGCTATCTGCCTCATCGGGCTGAACTGACACTTCGCCTTGTTCTACCATAAAGCAATCTCAATGAGATTTATCTTGATTTTAGTATGTTACGACAATGGAATAGCCTGATATTTATCCGAAAAGTTGAACTTTCGATACGTAAGTAATAATTCTATGTTCGTTTGGCTTAAATGTTTATTTATCTCATACTGTATCTGGCGTAAACTAAAATAATAATAACAAATGTCAACACAGTAAATTTAGCCGGGAAGATGAGCAACACAACTTCTTTCTCTGTTCCTTATATTTCCTCCAGTTCAACTATTTTCTGCATCTTATTCGCCAGGTTTGTCTTTTAGGATCAGTTAGATGAGGAGTCTATTGTGACAGCAGACGATCTTCTTTATAGTAATATTTTGGTGGTTTTTATTTTTCCTCTCGTTCTATTTTTACTGTTTTTTCGGCTTTTCTTTCAGCGTATCTATACAAATATACACATTGTCTACATATTATAAAAATTCTCCTAGATAAATACAAATATATACTGATATAAGTATATGTTTTAAGTATTTATCGTGATTGAGTTCTCCATATTTTGGATCCTAGGAAAACAGCATAGAATCTTTTTTCATATTTTACTTGGATTCTTGCAGACACCTAAGGGCAAAAACCAGCTTTCTACTGAGCTCAATCTCTTGCTACGATAATAGACATTATAGCATTGTTAGTTTTCAGTCAACATTCCTTGACACTTGTATTAGAAGATTTCGCAATCCTATTGCTGTTTGCCTACTTTATCTTAGGCAACTGAAGTCATTCAGATTTACTTGGTATTCGCTGCCTCTTTGCTTATAATTTCTTGCATTTAATCATCGTGCCTGTTAATTTTTTGAATACCTTTGGCTTGTTTAATCAGGTTGTTAGTGTTAGTTTCAAGCCTGTTTAGTTTCCATTCTTTTCCGAGTACGCACAAAGCTTTTTTATTCTAAGAGCCAAACAAATCATACTGGCAGAATGTCGGCAATCAGGATCCGTACTGATATTGCCGCTCTTTTCAAGAACTTTTCGCATCCTGATATTGTCTTACCTAGTGGTCCTCAAGATTTGACAACGATAACTCTCTATCTTTTAGGGCCCGCTGAGACTCCTTATTCACAGGGTGCATGGAAACTTACTCTAAAGATCCCTCCCGAATATCCTAACAATCCTCCGAAGGCTTACTTCGAAACTAAGATTTTCCACCCTAATGTTGCTGTGAATACTGGCGAAGTCTGCGTCGATACACTCAAGCGAGATTGGAATTCAAAGGTCGATCTACAGCATGTTTTGTTGGTATGTTAGACTATCGATGTTGCCGTATTTTAATTTGTTCTATGTTCACATGAAATTATTGTTTACTTATAGGTTATTCGCTGTCTACTGATTGAACCAAATCCAGAGTCCGCCCTGAATGAGGAAGCAGGTAAACTCTTATTAGAAAACTACGCAGACTTTGAGCGAATGGCTCGTCTGATGACTACAGTTCATGCTTTAAAGCGCTCTTCGTTTGCTGTCTCGTCTTCAGCTACAGCTAGTAATACGACAAATCCTATTTCCATTGAATCTGGAACTGATGAGAATAAGTCTTTGGTATACAATGACGATTCAGAGGTACATCAGTCGCCTTCCGATGCTGGTGTCGAAAAGAATATACTTAGACCACTTGAGCATACTCAGCGCGGTATAGCCGGTGCAGGCGCAGCGCCAATAAAGAATAGCTCCCTGAAGACGAAAGAAAAGGCATCTAAAAAGAAGGTTGGCATTAAGAGACTCTAAATCTCATACTCTTTACATTCCCCGGGGTCATTTATAGCCTATCATGCTATCTGTGTATTGTCTTCTCTTTCCTCTTATTTCATTTGGAACTCTAATAGCTGATGATTTTAGATCTACTTGTTCTCAACATTTTTATGGCCTATACTCATGTACAATATGTTCTTTTTTCATTTCCGGTTTTGCTCTTATAAGAACGAGAAAAGTTACTTGGAGTCTGCTTTTAAAACACGAGGAGACATTTCAAATTTAGATTCTTTATTTACCAGTTCAATACGATCAAATGAGGTCTATTACTTGATAACTATGCACGCCTATAAATATCTAACATTAGCCCACCAGATATTAAAGAAATCCAAACGCATTAAAACAAATTGAAACACATAATAAGACATGACATAAACCCACAGAAGATTTTAAAAACATGAAATTTTAGGGAGATTGAAAGGCTCATTTGGCTGAGATAAACACTCAAACAGAGAAATGAAACAATTTCTTCAAAACAGTATAATGTATAATGAATGGTGTAACGCTGTAGTGACAACGAACCTGACTGTCTCATGCAACATACGAAGTGAACTGTGAAATAATACAACTATAAATTAGTATCACAATCATAAGAAGTACACGATAAATGAATTGTAGGAAAATAGACTTCGTTTCGATGCTTTATGCTAAGAAATGAGTGATGAACATTTGAAAGGCTTATTAAGGAATAAAAATAACTAAATAAATTTTATATAATGTAAACGTAAATTATAAATATCATGAGATTAGTCCCAAAATCATCTCGCACGCAAATAAAGAGTATTCTAAATAATATCAAACAAACAAATACTTAAATAAAAACTGAAAAAGGTATATAAAATTTACGCAGAAGTTTATTCCTCTAGAGTTACTCTACGAGCACGCGAAACATCCTTACGGTCTGATGAAAGTCCATGAATAGTAGCGGCTCGTGAGAGTTTGAAATCTTTCAACCCTCCAAATCCAACGCGAGAATTTGATGTCGACGGCTGAGAAACGATATTCGGATTTGACTCGCTAAATGGGATCAGATGCTCACTCATATTGTGTCGATGTCGAGTTTGTCGTAATTTCTGTGACAGCGAAGCTGTAGACAGCGATTGAGTCATAGTTGACGACGAAGTTGATGTTGGCGAAGTACAAACTATTCCACGTGCTTGCATTCTTGAATGAGCCGAAGAAAGCATCTCAATAAAATCATCAGACGCATGAGATAAAGCGATTCCAAATTTAAGTTTGTCCAAAAATGTTGAATTATGAGTCCGACAGAGGTCCGCATAAATATTCTTATCCAAGGATCCTGTCATACTAACAGTCTCCTGTAATTGGTTTTGTTCATCAAGTTCCTCAATCTTCGCATCCAAAAGATTTCTAAGCCATGCCAGCTCTGCAGTACGTTTGTTTTCAATATCTTGCTTTACTCGCTCACTAATATTTAGTTTGCTCTCGAATTTCTCCACGTCTTTCTTGTGATTTTGCTCAGCCATCTCGAGTTTTCTTTCCAACAATAGAATTTGCTCTTGCTGAAGTTGTATCTGAGACTTCTGAGTTTGGCATTCCTTTTCTAAGAGTTCTCTCTCCCTCTCTATCTCCTTTTCATGTCTTATACCTAGTTCTTCCATTTCCTTAGAAAAATGCTCTTTAGTATCCTGCAACGTTACGCGTAGCTCTTTTAATTCACGCTCGAAACTTTCGGACTTCGTGACAGCAACACTTGCTTCCTTTTCATTTATAATAGCTTTGTTAGTCAGCTCGCATAAGAGACTATCTGCACGTTCTCTGGCACGAGAAGCCTCCTCTAATTCACGTCGAAGGTGGTCGTTTTCCTGTTGCAATTGGTGAAGATCAATAAACTTAACTTCGCTTTTGTCTGATTGAGCATCACTTTTATCTTGGAAAGAATCTCTCATAGATCGTCTTTTTCTCTCTTGTGACCTCTTGAACTGACTATTAGAGGCACTATTTGGATCACTTGCGGCATTACCTTCGTCATCTGCATCAGATGTATTGTCTTCTGCCGTAGGTAGCGGCGAGTTCTTCAGCTGATCAGACAATACATTTAAAAGCTTTTCGAGAGGATCAAGCTTTTGCATTAATGTTTGATTAAGCAACTTCTGCAGCTCCTTATCATCCATTCGGTCTCCATTCTTCTGATTTACTGCAATAACATTTTCTACTATACGTCTTCGCTGCTCTCTAACCATACTATCAGACCAGACAGAGTCAGAATCATCCTCATCATCCCCATTAGTCTTTTCTGGAGTATGTTCAGTAAGCCGTCTAACAATTCCGTCCAACTCATTCTCGGATAAATCCTTAGCTGTTTTTCCGCTTTGTAATAAAGGTGTATAAGACGATCGTTCACTTCCAGATTCTGAACCCGATAATAGGGCCCTCGCTTCCTTCAATGAATTAACCGAACAGTTAGATGAAACATTACGCTTAAAATCCTCATTAGACAAAACAGGAGTTCGCCTTTGGGGATCGATGATAGTAATGCGCTTGTTCTCTCTTGAAGGTAAAACAAAACTTGACGACTGAGTATTATACGACGACAACTGATGATAAGATTGATTTCCATCAACCCCCATAACGTGAGGCATGGTCGTATTCATATAACTTATCCCAAGACCAGGAGAAGCTTCTTCATGAGTGGTCGGAATGAAGACATGAGCATTTGCGGACAGCTGAGTGGAAACTGAAGGTGACATGCCAGGTGAAGTAGCACTATGAGTTGGATAATACATGTAGTTATGACTCGACTCTGAGACCATACCAGTCGGTGAAATTGGATTGTATTGACTGACGGAAGTGCCACTATTGTTACCATCTGGTAAATTAACTCCATTAATGCCTGGAGTCATGAGATTTTGATCTCGACTATACGAATTTCGGTTCCAATCTACATATAAAAGCGTTAATCGACCTTTCAGGAAATTCTTTGTACCACAAATTACCTCTATCGTTCACCATTCTATTGAATGAGTTTGACGCATCCTTCTTAGGAGACATACTTTTAGGAGCATTGAATCTCGGAGCATTCTTCAATCTCTGGTCATTATTTCTGTTCGAATTACTAGTGCGATTTGGATATGATTTATCATGGCCATACTTTCGGTTCCTTCCATCTTTGTCGTTATAATCAGAAGAGGTTGGACCAGTACTATTGACAGCGGCGACCGCATCGTGAAGATCCACGCTTCCTGGAGGCGCAGACTTTCTGTAGTTTGCATATGCATTGTACCTATTGGATCCTTGCGTGCTGTGGTCGCCAGCCAAAAAATGCGGCTGGAAATGTTGCTGATGCTTATTTCTTTCGTAATTCATCGGAGAAGCCAGTGAAGATACAGATGAAATAGTAACTTGGGAATGCGTGTCATCTTCTTCCCCTTCAGAAGAAGGGATGTCAAAGCTCCTGTCGTTAGGCGTAGATTCGACAGTATCAGTCCCTGTCTTGAAGACACCTGGAGCAGTAGGTGTAGAGACGGATGATGATACTATGGCCGGAGAAGATGATCTATTTGAATCGATAGATAAATCGATGTCCGTTCTGGAAGATGGAGATGAACCAACTGAACTTTCCCCAGATGAAAGCTGTCTTTGGTCTGACGAGCTTTTATTAGAAAAGCTAGTAGATGCTAAAAATGATAGGACAGAATTTTCCACTGATCTATCATAATTCTCAACCGAATCACTCTTTTGCGTTTGTATGCTAGCCACCGACACACCATCGTCCGAGAAACTACCAGAGTTAACAGAGTTTGTCAGGTTTTTATTCGTCTTAGAAGTTATCAATTCTAAATCGTGAAAAAGCTATTGTTAGCATATCAATGCCCTGGGCATAGTGCATCTTAGTTTAGGGCAGAAAAGTAGGTGAACGAGCACCATTCTGCCACGATTGTTTATATTTATTTATAAATAGCATTTTTTTGACCAATTCACAAGCTTACCTTCGTTTTCGGGTATTGAGGCATGTTGCATATGGTGAGCAGCCCAGCTTAGGCCAGAAGAGGCTCTTCGAGAGGCAACGGACATGTAGGAATGGCCATTGTTGAACTTAGTAGTAGCAGACATATTGGATATTCTGTTTGTAAGAAATCTCTCCTCAGCCGGTGGCAACCTCACAGACTGACGATTTTTTTGACGAACAGTTGCCTAATAGAACGAAATAAAAAATTAGACAAGGCGAGTGTTAGTGGAAAGTAGATAGCACATGGAGGCTCATGTCAACTTCCCCTGTATTCTTCGTTAATTACTTACAATGCTCAGCACAAAACAGAAATTATGAGCCCTCAAACCAGTTATATTTCACGTCCGTCGACTAGCTGTAAGAAAATACGAAAGAAATAAATAGAATGTCAGCTAAGTGTGTCTGTAAAACAGTTTATTCGATTTTTAGAGAGTGTTTTTGTAGCGATCTGCTTTATTTGCAGTGGAAGTCGCTTTTCACTCCTCAGGGCCCCCTTACTTACATGCAGGATCTATAAATATAAGATAAATGTCTGAAAGCACAACAGCAACAAACTAAAATGTCATGTACAGAATCTCGCCAACGTGTCTCCAGGCAATAAACCAGAGCAAATGGGTCTCGTAGAAAATATTATACTCCAAAAAAAGTACAATAAGAGAGTAAATAAATTAAATAAACATATATTTTTATACCTGAATTGCAGCTGATTAATAAATAGTAGTCGTCAACACAAAAGTCGTGTTCTGCACACAAGTTGGAGACCTACGGCGAAATCAGGGAAAAAGAAAACAAATACATAGACTAGCGGTATCTAGGAACAGAATTACGAACCTTTAGACTCGAAGTTATTTTTCCGAAGCGTACAGAAATATTGAAAAAGAATGACAATATTGCTATAAAGCGCTGTCCAAAGCGAGCAGCGAGAAAAAACAGGGAACTCGAAGGGCTAGCAATGGCTGAACTAACGATATTGAAGTTGACGACCGGAAGTATATTTCACCATTAAGTCGAGGATCTTTGTTTTTTATTTACCTCAAATATGCTAGCTCTAGTTTACAAAATGGTAGTGGTTTGCTGCAAAGATATGCTCTTGTTTATTTGGGTCCCTAGGAACGCGTTTCTTTGGTCGGGCGCTCGTCGTTGTTACAGAATTGTAACAAACCTCAAATCCGCCTGTCACAAATAAACTTGTTCGTCTTTCAGATTCCAGTATAAGCATTATCCAAAGAAAACGGGATAATGCGCGGCCACAGTTTAGATTGCTGTGCAGCCAATTGTGCACCAGAAGCTTTGAGATTGCTGTACTAATTGTCGGGAACTAGCCGAAAGTCTGCAGTGAACATAGTTCTTGCATGCTGGCCACACATTTCTTCGTTCTTGATTATTTTGTATATTTATATCCTTTCTGTTAATCTCCACCATTTTGCCATTCTTGCCACATTTATCTCCAATCCGAGCTCCTTTTAACCCTCAAACTAGACGCCCTCCTCATAATTTTAACTCTCACTATCTTTTAATTTACTACCTCCTCATCTGATATTCTCCAAGAACACACCATTGTTGCGTTCCTAGGGGAAGGCTGATTTCATGATGTGACCACTATTCCTCGCTGACCTACCAACTTTCCATCCGTCGCTTTCGACCTCATCTCTGCAAGTGACTAGAATTCAAAACGCGTAAATTATTCGCTTATTCATATATTTACATATTTCTGCTGCACGAAGTGCGGCTCACGCGTGCATTCGTATTTACATTAAACTCTTTTCTAGAATATAAACAAAAGCCTGAAGCTTACTGGAACTACTTACCTATTCTATTATAAGGAGTCGATCGTTCAATCTTCAGGCTCCTGCGCAAACAATGTCCACTGTGGATGAACGCGAAAACATCACAGCTGGATACAGTTGACGGCCGCTCCGCCTAGCTGTCATATTTATCCTTAGAGGATATGGTAAACGAAAAATGGGGTGGACTTCTTTTCGCTTCGATACGTACAGTATACCGAACCGCCCTTATTAGACATACCAGTTTGGTAGAATTCCATAGCACACAAATCTTAATGGGCAAGGAAACTCAATTAGTGCAGAATAAAGAACAAAGCTATATAAGATCATATTACCTCTTTATTACTAATCACAAGCCAATGTATCTTAGATGCTAATAACGCGACTTTTTATCTTTTTAAAGTATGTTTCATACTCCGGTACTTTTCCTCATTACATCCACGAATGAATAATTCCCGGAAAGGACCAAAACATTCCAGTGGCGTGCACCGTTTCTTCCACGTCATCCACGAGCTCATAGCCGCAATCATTTTCGCATGCCAGAGCCCGCCAAATCCTATACAGTATACTATCATCACCAGAAATACCGTGGTATTTTCTCCCGACTGCTGTGTGCACTGCATCAGACGACAGAACATTTCTTCATTGCGATACACACTCCAAACTACATTCGTAGTCTTCAAAAAGTTTATTTCATACTTGCTTCCACTACTGTATAGTCTATTCTCGCTCCTAACACGCTCAGCTGACTATGACTAAATCTTTACCAGATATTACTAGGTATCACCTAACCCTTTTTATAGTAGTATTTAGTTCCATTAGAGTAACCTATCTTCAACACTTGTCCCTTGTAGCTCAGTCGGTAGAGCGTTCGGCTTTTACAACGACATCACTGAAAGGTGATCGGCTATGAGGTACCGAAATGTCCAGGGTTCGAGCCCCTGCAGGGGAGTGTTTTTTTTGCATTTTTTTTTTCTGAACAATTTTTTTCATAAATGACTTTTATGACTTTATCGTAAGCATATATAAATGATCATATAATCAGTTTTAACAGTTCAGCATTAGCACTAGAAATTTTTTTTTTGGCTAGAAATCAATTGCACTTGCTCCTTAACGATGATTGTTTTCTTCTATAGTAGGTGAAAGAATGGTTCTAACAACACATATATCCTGTACATGCATTATATACATATATATGTATTTTCTAAAGAGTCACAATTGTCGAACACCTAGTACTTACTACTAATCAATGGGACCAGGCAAATAACTGGGTAGCTTCGGAGAAGCGCTTCTGAATTAGCGGTATGGCAGTTCTGGTAACGGTGAGAAATGTAGATAAGATTGTAAACTTTTACAACATGTATTTTTGACTAGATCAACTACGAAATATGTTATGGATATATAATATAACCACAAAAAATGAAATGACACCAAGTGGAAATGAATTTGTTCTTTACAAGAACATATAGAAGACCATAAACCCTATGAATGCGATACAGAAGTTAGAAGAATGCAGATTTGAAGCCCTAGAACTTGATTCTGTTGCTGCTGGACTCGTTGACGCAGTACCGTTCGCAGATAAGGTGCCTGTGGGTGTAGCTGTTGCAGTTCCATTGGACCCCACTGTAGAGGATGGCATGGTAGAGTTAGACGAAGAATTAGTAGCAGATCCCTGACCAGTGATCATGAGAGCCGGTGAAGTGTAGTTGGTACTTGGGGTACCATGAAATATTTCACCATTCCAACAGTAATCTGACATGCATTGCTTGCATGCTGACAAGGGCTCCAATCCGCGTCGCTGAAATTCACGGTGGATAATTGCACACCCAACGCAAGTTGGCCAATCACTTGCTAGAGTTCCATTTCCCTGTGTGGCCATATTATATCCATTTGTGATCATATCTGCAATTTCCTCTGTGCTATATGAGATCTGCAACGTAGAAGTATTGGCCATATAGCTATACGGCTGATTGGCGTAGTATACAATAATTGGAGGTACTGGATCCGAGAAGTTACTTGCATCACATCCAAAAAATGTTGGACGGTGTGCAAGACCAAGTCCCAAGAACGAGTTGCTGTCTGGGACATCAGGCATTTTTAATGGAACCGTGGTATTCCTCAATGCTATTCTCTCATATGTAGTCCCAAGACTGAGTCCCGATGGCCAGGTATTCGCCGTATCTCCAGAGGCGTCGACAGCAAAAATTATATCCAGATGTCTCTCTGTCACCAAGAGAGGTGACAATGGAATATCCTGGCCGTCCTCACCGCCATCTGACATTGGTAGCAAAACACTATCCTTAGAGTAGGCACCGGGAACACCAAAGAATGGGTTAGGCTGGAAAGCCGCAACGCCCTTTGTATCATTGCCGGGTCCACTCAAATCTGTGATGACTGATGCAGGGAAAAGAAAACTCTGAATGGATGAAGAGTTCAGCGGTGAAAAGTTGAACAAAGAAGATGACGTACCGGCAATGAAACCTGCATTATCAAACCCAACTGTGCAGCCTGAATCATCAGCCTTGCTACCATTGATCATGGGTGTACCTAGATATCTCATGGAAACGAAAGCAGGAAGATCAACATCCCAGCTTCCCATTTCAAATGGACTAAATTCAACCACTGAAGTGGAATTGATATCAGTGTCGTAGACCTCATCCGGTAGAGCGAGCGCGAGAATAATGACAAAAGGCATGTCATGACTCGTGAAAGATTCAGAGTCCTGAATATCAGAGTACAGCAGTCCTGGACCACCATTGGTATAATTGAACAGACGTGAAGACAGTGCTCTTCCCCAGAAATCAGTGAGCGTAATCTGATATCCAGCGTCTCCTTTCTTGTTCACAGAATCAACCATGGAAGGAAAATATGCTTCTTGAGCGTCGTAGGACACTCCATATGGGCTATTCAAAGACTGGGTCAAGTTCCAGATATTGGGATCAGCCTGCAAAGTCTCGATAGTGGTGAAATTATTGAGACTAACAGAGCTGACTAGCCAACCTCCACCAGAGAGACCAGTCAAGTAAGTAGTAGCCTGAAGTAAACCTCCAAGATGGCCTTGGTCTGTGGCATTAGTTGTGCGCTCATCGGTTGCAGACAGAAATCCTGCACCCGTAAGCATCGCACGGTAACCTCCGCCAGATATCGCCATTCCAATAGGAATTGATGTATTAGTTCCAATAAATTGTGAAGCATTGAAGCCAGCATCAATATCTACACGATCGAGGAACTTGACCAGGGCAGGCATGGTTGAGTTCAATCTGGACGATATATAATCCGTCTCGCTGGAACTAACTCCATCGTAGGAAGAACGCAAGAGGGGATATGATGGGCAGGTTACATTCGTAGGAGCATAATCTTCAAGTGCGGTTGCCGAAAAAGATCTTTTCGATTGACCAGCGGTGTGAGCAGCCAGTTCGCGGTATGCTAGCTCACGCTGCTCGCCAGCGCGGCGAGCGTCTCTTACTAGGCGCTCAACCTCATATTGATTCAACTCGGCGAGTACTGTAATTTAGCTTGTTAACTTTGAGTCTGAGCATTTGTGGACAAAGCAAAATTGCGAGTACATACCTGTAGTAGCCAACAATGCTACGGTCAGAAACCACGCTACTACAGGTGGTACAGTCATGATTCTAGTCGAGACTGATCGTGAGAGATATACGGAGTAGAAGAACGGTGGTGTGAGCCTTATGGGATCTCTCGTTCAACCGTTACAATTGACAAACAAAAAGAACGATAAAACAAAAGAGCTAGGTAAAAAGAGTCTAATTAAAAAGCGAGCTCGCTGTTTGCGAGACAAGAATACGCTAGAAGTGCGCATTAGCGTATATAAATAGCACTATGTCAATAAATGCTAATTAGTGCGCACAACCAAGCGGCTGCATGCGTAAAATAAGCTATCGAGAAGCTGTCTAGGGGCAATTGGGCTTGCAGACTACAGCATCGTATTACTTGCTATGTATCATAAGCGCCACAGGTTAAGATCACGCCGCTCCAAATGAAACGGTGAAGAAAATGTGTAAGCGGCTCTTAAGACGAGCAGGGTGCAACTTCCGTTTGCGACTGTCCTTCGTCAAGTGTAAGTGCTCTGCATACGGCTACGATTGTAGTCTATATGGATAGACAGTGAGATGGTTTATTCTTATACCAGGTCGTAGAAATCAGCAGCCGCTTGAAAGACCGTGCATTGGCGGACTCTCTTTACCCTGTGTCTGAACTATCAACCGTGCTGAACGTCAACACGCCAGGACGACAGACTACGATGTTCCTCGCACCATCCGTCCATGCTATCGGCGCGCACTGCTTTGGTATGGTACTACCTGTCTGGGGCTCCCAACAAATCGCAAAATCTGTCTTTTCGTTTGGTATTCAGAAATGGTTTCCTCGTTGTATTATATAGCAATAAGGTCACGAGACCTTAAACCGCATACGGAGAGCACAGGCATACTCGTAGGCATCCTACGTGACGCCTCGATTACTTAACTCATACAGCTGTATATTACGTCGATCGTTAGTAATCACGTCGATTGTTAGTAATCATATATACCTAAGCGGCTGCTGGTCCTGCAATAGGCATATAGCGCCTGAGAAGTGGAGAAGACGGTGTCGGCACTACTAAATTTTCAGCACTGCTAGCGAGTTACAAGACGAGCCCTAAATATGGTCTACTGTCTGCAAAACCCTATTCGTAGCACTCAGAATCCGTTCTCCTCTGCGCTTTCGGGCGCTCTGGCGCTGCCAGATGCAGTGAATATGCTCAGGCACGCAGCCCTTGTCGCCATCCTGCTGACATCTTTCCTCCCCCTGTTGCTCTTGTTTGCCCTAGCCGCTGCTGTAAACAACCCTAATCAGTAGTACCTCCGCGCTACGAGATGTCGTGTCGCGTCGGATGCCCTAGACCATGTATGTGCGGCTTGGGAGCTGTGTAGCCCAACTGAGCGACGCAAGGCATGCATGTGAACCGCTCGTCGCTGCAATTGGGTGTTCTGTGTCTTGGGCCGAGATTTAGATTTTGCGCAGAGCGCTAAAAACGAGAGCACGTTAAGGTTCTTCGTCCTACGTGCCGAGCATACTATCTGCATGCAGCGACTTCTTAGATATGAATCTTATATGGCCCGCTACATACAAGGGTCGGCCAAGGATCTAGAATTTCTAACCTGTTCCTCCTGGATTTCTGGTATTACGCGCGCAAGCAAACTGCGTGATAGCGGAAGAATAGCGCGACAACCAGGATTCTACATTCCTGCCGTGCGAAGAATAGGGTCCAGCATCCAGACACAATTGAGAGACAACCACACGAGATAGATAGAGAGGCCCACAGATAGCCGACGACGAGCAATTGACGCACTTAAACACAACCGCAAAGGTATACTTGTTTCTCAACACTATAGCTGCGTATATACAACATATCTTCTTAACCGTCGGGCGTCTTTCTACATGGTAAGTTCAATGAGCAGTAGTCGGTCTTCGTCTATGGATAGTTCAAAGCGGCTTAGGCGGGCATCGAATAGTAGTCGTCACTCTCTTCCATTCTTTTCCTTTAGTAACAATAATAGTAGCAATATTATGGGTGTGCTTAGTTTGTTTACCTTGTCTGCTTACTATTGTCATTACTGTTATATCTCAATCTGCTTTAACTGGGAAGTCTGCGTCGCATAAGTCCGGTAATCTATTATCGGACGGAACGGGAAAAAAAAGGTCCTAAAACAGACGAGATCTCAAATAGGAAAGAGCTGCCTAGAAAGGCAAAAATAAGTTTCTTTCTTAGAGAAAAACTGTAATAAGACATCATGTTATAACGGGAAAAGAAATAGTTACTAGAATAAGAATGAAAAAGCTTGTTGCTACATGACTGGCCTAGAGACTTGACATAAAAGAAGGAAGCACTGCGGCTATTTACGTATGCCGTTTAGTATTATTTGATACTGCGCTGATACTAAAGCATTAAAACTTTATAAAGGCAGGACCGACCAGAACCAACAGCTTAGAGCAAACAGGCGTCGATCTAAATAAATCTTCGGCAGATTTAGCGGGACTACGAGCCGTCACTCGAGGTGGACAAAGTGAACCTCTTAAACCACGGAAAGTGGACAATAGGACTGACATTGTCGATCGCACCAAGCCTCTTGACAGACTTGCAACACCAGACTCCCGCACGCAAGCTCTAACCAGGGAAGCTCGTAATCATTCTGCAGCAAATCTGCAATCTCGCACTA
Organism: Dipodascopsis uninucleata var. uninucleata; assembly: GCA_030568195.1. Classification (NCBI taxonomy): domain Eukaryota; kingdom Fungi; phylum Ascomycota; class Lipomycetes; order Lipomycetales; family Lipomycetaceae; genus Dipodascopsis; species Dipodascopsis uninucleata. Next base: position 1,158,625 of record JAJLTO010000002.1, on the reverse strand, counting down.
CGACTCAGGCCAACATTTCTGCTCGAACCTCGAAGAAAATCATGGCCTCAGAGGACTCTACCAGATACAGAGATGAGGTTCAGGCAGTTAATGCTCTCTCATCTTACAGAGATGAGCCTGACACTCTCCATGTTAGAAACATGGAAGCTGCCGAGGAAAGCGTCTATACTCCTAAACCAAAGAGACGACTCAACTTGAAAATCCTCATGTACACTCTCGCAGTGGTCCTATTCATTCCAATCCTCTACTTTTTCCTCATCTGGGGTCCCACGCAGTCCAAGGATGCCTATGTAATCAGTAAGACCGTCAAAGTCCATGAATATCCGCTGAGTCTCATGCCTGACTCTTCTAACGGCGGCAGACTCGTTCTCATTGGCGACATCCATGGCTGTAATGAAGAGTTTGTGAATCTGCTCGATACTGTCAACTACGATCCCGAAAAAGACAAGCTTTTCCTCCTCGGCGACTTCATCTCAAAGGGACCTGATTCTATTGCTGTCCTCGAGCTTGCCATGAAGTACAATGCCACATGTATCCGTGGCAATCACGAAAATACTCTCCTCCGACGATACGCAAAGAAGAATGGCCAATCCTTCGATAATGACGTTCGTGACAGATTGAAGGACGGCTCAAAGAGTGGCGATCTCGAGCACTTTGACGATGACGATGACGACGACGCCACTACTAAGGCTGATGATAAAAACTCGATCGTTGCGGCTTTTAAGACATTTGAGAAGCGCTCTAAGAAAGGCAAGAAGGCCTCCAAGAAGCATACTAAGGCTGATGTCAATGTGTATCATGGAACAATGCACTCTGGCATCTCACACAAGATGAATCACAAACACGACGATGATGATGACGATTGCATGTCGCATGAGATGACCGACGACTTTTTTGATAATGGCGAGTATAATCCTGATGAGGATGGCTTCGTTCATGTAATGGCTGATGAGAAGAAGATTATTAAGAAGGCTACGTCTGAGCAGATTGAGTACATTGACTCCTGTCCCTTAATCATACACTTACCAGAGAAGATTTTCGGTGAGGCCAATGGTGACGTTGCTCTTGCTCACGCTGGTTTGATGTGGAACGTTAAAAGCTTAGAAGAACAGGATCCGGCTGTTATTTTGTATATTCGTACCTTACTTCCACCTGACAACAGCACTGCTTCACCTACTCGAGACGGAATCTTATGGAAAGAAGTCTGGAACGATTATCAGGAGACTCTTCCACAATCTGAGCGCAGAACTGTCATTTATGGTCACGACGCCAAGACAGGATTGGCCATCAAGCAGTATTCTAAGGGTCTTGATAGTCGATGCTACAAGGGAGACTATTTGACTGCACTGGTTGCTCAGAAGAAGAGTACAGGCGAGTGGGAACATGAAGTTATTAGTGTTCCTTGCCAAGTTCATGATCCTAAGCTTCCAGGTTATGTTGATGGTCATTTGTGAGCAAAGTGGGCCAGGTTAATACATAGGCAAACAGCTGCGTGTTATATATATACTTATATATACTTTTATTCTTTGAATTTTTTTAGATTTCGGTTGGATTTTTTCTGCTATTAGATATGAGATGTAATTTTCTGTTATCATTGGGGTTTTTTATTTTCATACAATATTGGTTCTTGTGACATACATGCATGCACTCGCTTTTCAGAGAAGATGTGCTCATTAATTGTATATGAATGTATTACGATGTCGTGCTTTTTATTTAAATTATAATTGATCAGTCATGTAGTAGAGCTCTTTTAAATGACGAGACTGGCACAGTGAAATAAAATTATATTGTCAATCATTTTCAATCGAAGATATTCAATTTACCATGCAGCAAAGATTTAGATACAACGAATCACAAATACTCACATTTTGGTCGTTTCGGAGATTATAGAGACTAATGTATATATGCAACATCCATAGTGAGTATTAATGAAGAAGTCACATCAAGATTGATACTTTTACAAGTAGCTATAAGATATATTTATCCAAGATTATGACTATGACCAGCAATAGTGAAATAATGAACCTTTATTATTGCTATCAACGAAACCCAAGTGAAATCTATTGAAACCTGACAAACCCAACTCCACAATTCTACTGGGAAGCCAAAGATATATCCCCTTATTTACTATACAAGTTGACAAAGAAGAGTTAATGTGATGTAAGAACACTGTAGTCAAGTTCTCGAAGACAGCCAACTGCAACCCCCAGGCTCTCGAAAAATCCATTAACTCCGACTCGAAGAACTCTATCAGTAACTGCCCTGAAGTCGGCCTTTAGTGTACATTCCTCCTCTCCGGTCATTTCAGTACTAAGCATTTGCTCAAACTGATCGTGCTTTAGTTGAGGATCGGGCGACAGTGTCCTCAGGATGATGTCCGCCTGTCTATACGTGGGAAACGGTATGAACACCGCCCTATATTATATATACATTAGCAATCTGTGTGCCGATAATCTATCGAAATAGCCCATTCAACAAAATCACATACAATTTACATGGCATTTCAGGCATTGTAATGGTGATATCGTTATTTGTAAGATTCATTGTGTATAATAAATATTAATTACTGATTTCGATCTTTGATCTCTAAAAATTTTAGTGATGATGCAAAATGAAGTCCCAACTTTTGTAAAGATTGGAATAATCTTCTATCCATGAGAACAGTGTTTCCTCAACATTACCAACTTCACAGATTGAACTAATTTAAATCCATAATAATAGAGCATTAGATGATCAATCAGCTTGATTAATTGAAAAAAGAGCTGTTCAGCTATAGATCAATAAATGATATTTTTTCTTATTATTAATTTAATAACTATTAGTTAATCGATCAAACACCAGGAGCTCAACAGTGGACGTCTTCCTCTCAGGATAGCGCTATTCAGCCATATATCGTGATGGTAATGAATATACTAGTCAGATCAAGTCGATATATTTCGACCAGGTCGCTGGGTCAGCAATGCAAACGGAAAGATGCTTTTATGGTGATTGGTAATATGCTGAAGTTCGAAGTCGTGTTCAGTCGCCAACCGGTTCAGATAAATTGTTTTTCAAGGCGGATGATATCAACGACATTACCTAGATCTATTACTTCTTCAAGGTATGGGCCATATACTTCTCCGGAGCCCAAACCATTCTTTACTCGTGGTAGAGTAATTTTATTTGGCTTTTTTGTTATAGCCGGTCTAGTGTATGCATTGTTCCCCTCACATAACTATCCGAAAGAAGTTGCAGACCTTATCCGACTAGCGCTCAGGGCCGAACATGAATTCGGTGATAGTGATAATCATGAGAGGGCGTTAAAGCTTTTCTTCGCTGCCCTACATGTGGCACAAGAAATGGATATGGACCGAACCAGCGACGAGTATACTGGTTTACAGATCAAAATCGGAGAAATTCTAGAGAAAGCTGGCGAGCAGAAAGATGCTATGATTCTCTACGGAGATCTACTGCAGAATGGGTTTATCTGGCTGCAAGAAGATCCAAGACGTGTTGGAACTATGTCTGAAGATAAAATCTTAAGATATCTACGAGTTAGTGTTCGGATCGCCGAGATATCTGAGGATATCGGCAGAGAAAGCGATGTTTTACTCATTCTCGGCATGTGGATTGAAACAATGCAAAGTCGTCTGCCAGAGCCGTACCTTAAGATAATTAGTAGTCCTCAATTATTGCAGCTTAAGGATGAGCCTCTTCCTCTTCAGTTTTACCATATTCCGGAAGCATTTTCACCAGAAGAATTGAAAGATTTAAAGCACGTCGATCCTGACATTGAAGACACTCTTGTCTTATCACGCGATTTTTATGCCACACTTCTCTTAAAAACAGCTAGACACGGCCCTTCTGGTCGAATCAAAATGGAAAATGTAAGGCTATTGCAGTTAATGGAGGCATCGATGCCTCGCATCTTGCGTAGTGTTGTTGATATTGGGGCGGCATACTATCTTGCATACGAAAGCAGTGATCTGAAGGCATCTGACGAACCAAACTCACTGGATGTCAAAAAGTATCATAATAATGCACAAACATACCTCTCTATTTCTCAGCAATGCTTTCAGGATGTCATAGATCGCATAGTAAAAATTAGATCTTCTACAATGGATATTCGCAATTTCTCTGAAGAAGATATGGAGGATCTTGATGTAGCCCAGTCACTGGCTACTTTTGGGCTAGGTGTTATCGAAAACAAACGAAAGAATTACGAAGCTGCAATGGACTTACTGAAGGAAGCGAAGACGCGCGCAAATGGTCTACAATTTTCTGAATTGGCAAATATGGTCAAAGAAGAGCTGCAGAGGCTTGCCGATAATATGAACCACGACAAAATCATGGATCGAGAGAGGCTTGCAGAAGCGATATCTTATGTTGGCCCGATTATTGATAGCGCTGATGATGACAACAGCAAAAGCATCACTTGAGTTAATATATATAATAATAGGTTGTCGCTTGAATTATCGATAATAAAAGCTAATTAAAGTATTTAGCAAGTTCAATGGATACATCAAATAATTTCTTTGTATCGCTGTCCTCACATCCTAATGTCTTGGATATTTTTTGGAAGCCTTTGTCGGCAAAGAAAAGTTATACATTAATAGATTTTTTTTAATGGTTTCGTAACAATTGCAAGTACTTCATATACCAAAGTTCAGCGTCGTGCTAGCTTCCATATTTGAACACCAACATCAGAAGCCAGCAGATTGGGTTTTCCTGTGATAGCTAGCTCTCTAACGTTTAGTGACTCCAACTGAAACTTCTCACCAAATCGTCCCCATGTAGTTTCGTGTTCTTGTTTCGTGAAACCACGATGTTTGTAGCCAATGAAAATTGACGTCTCATGCTGACAGACTTGATCTAGAGTAGCAAATAGCGGATCTATGTATTCTACAGACAGTATTAGCAGAGATAAATAATAAGTCGACGCGTCCGTGCATAAAATACGTAATAATGACTCACCGGTCTCATATATCAAGTCACAGGCAATGATCAAATCCAGATCTCCGAATTCTTGAGCAGCTACCTTGTCTCCCCAGTAAAGCTCACTAATTGTAATATCATCATTATAACCGTTTTGTTTGCTACAACAGAGCACTGTGTTATCCTTTATTAGAGGTAGAGCATCACCAATGTCAGTCATAATGAGCTCAATTGTAGATTCTGGATGGCGATTTCGCAATATCTTATAATAAGCTTCATATAAATACAGTCCGACTGCCCCATTACCTGTGGACAAATCCAGCACTCTAACAGATCGCCTTCCCTGATCTAGGAGGCTTTCAACGTGCGAAAAGACTGCTTGAACAGCAAAAAAGGCAGAATCCCAAATTTTACCAGGAAGATCTGACGTAGATTCAGCGATCTTTACATATCTTGTCTCATCTATGAATAAGAGTCTGAAAGGCTGGAGTATAAGATCATCTTTCAATCCTGGCGCTAAGCTTTCCTCGCGCAGGAAAAAGGGACCTATCATGAGAGGTACGATTACTGAGTTCAGGAACTTACTTTTCTGAGGATTCACCGATAACTTGATGTAGAAAGGTTCTGTTTCAATGTCTCGACGAGCCGCTCGTATGGTAACAGCACCTTTGCCTCTACCGTACATACCGTTGAATATTAATCCTGGATACTCGCTATCGGGTACTAATGGCCTACCCGTCCACGACGAAGCTAGAAATTTGTCGCCGTCAACTATATCAGCATCAACACTGACAGCTGTTTCAGGGGAAAATGCATCATGGGGAAATAGATTCATCTCGTTGACTGCCGCTAAGTGTACAGTTACTAGGAATTCGCCGCCAGGACTCCCGTCTCGGGTATCTAGAACTTGCTGTGGAAATGGACTTCGTGTGAGCAAGCGAAAAAGCAGGCCACCCCATCTTGTGTCTACTTCTTCAGACTTCTTCTCTATGTCAGCTTGCATATCATCTGTTTCAGTTCCCTGGATCTTTTTAAGCCGTTTTTGCTACACGAATCTCCTAGCGGAGTATAGAAATTATGCGATCTAGATCTGGTATGCCCCGGTATGCTTGACTTTGGGTATTATTGCTAGTAAGTCAACGCGACAGAAACAACAACTTTCTAGATAGCTGCTACGTGTTTTCGGTTCTCAGGCTTTCCAGACCAACACAATTCTGACACGCATCGAACTGGTATATTTAATATATGCTCAGGTTAAGACTGCTAATGCTATATATCTGGAGCTGTCTTCATAGTAGAGCGTATCCTACGGCGGCTCGGTGTAGTCAGTCAGCAGCTTAGTAATATATCACATTATATTAAATAAGCCGACTTTGTTTTAGTTTCAGTGATTGTTATTGCACCCTGATAATCGCGTCATGTCACTATGCCGTCCATGTGACTTATCATTATCTGATAGTCACATTGAACGATGATGATGCACAGAAGTCCGACAACAATTCTGTTTATATAAGTATGCTTCTCTCCTGTCGTTGTCGTGTCCTTGCTGCTGTTCATCGATCGTCCTGAGCTATTGCACAGTTTACCCCCAATGAAAAGACCAGTTGATTACTACGCAAGACAAAGACATGTTATGCAACAGAAGGAGCAAAGTTGCCAAGGTCTAGTTCAGTTAATCTGGATATTTAGAAGGGAGTAAATAAATATATATAATGAATGGCTAGTTCTATATCTGCCTTCGACGGGTCCAAGTAAAAAACGTAAGATAAATTAGAGATGCATACAGCACTTGGTTTTTTTTTCTTTTTGATTTAGACTTCTGCTGGACGGCTGAGAAGATTGAGTTTTAATAAAGTGCATATGCCCATATTTTGAATGGTACTTGCAGTACTAATTGTAAAAGCTAATATCATCTGCTATTTACGCTACTCAAGGCTAAAGACAATTGCTGTACAGCGGAAGCAGTTGACTATAATTTGTTGCTAATCCTACATGCTCCTACTTAAAATATTTCCGTCGAAAGGCACTATTTCTCATAATCGCAGATCTGCCTTATCAAGTGTAATAAGCTAGTCTATTGGAGTGTTTGATTGCTTAAAAATAGATTATTTCTATTTTCGTCGCAGGAGTCGCATTATAGCTCCTAACCTGCAACTGGCAACTACAAGATTTTCTTCGAACATAGCAGTCTGCTTCTCAGGTAACTGCGTCGGTCTACATATTAGACGAAACAAATTACAGAGCCTTGTGGTTACTCTAAGAAGGCGGCGACATATCACAAATTAAATATACTAATTGAAATTGGATTCAGGGCTGCTATAGTGGGCAATTAATTACCGTCGAGAAACAGATCTGAAAACAGAATATTACAGGGAACATATTACAGTGAAAGCAGCGTCAAATACGTAAATATATATACATAGACATACATAGACATACATACATATATGTATATATAGAACCACTAGTTTTATTTCTTTATGAGCTTTTCTATACGCAGAGATGCTGTTGAACATTAAGCAGGGTGCTTCGCGCGCTTACAGAGTACTTCTGGTGCAAAAGCACCGTACACAGGTGTTCGTCCTTACATCACTTATCTCATTAACTATTGTACTTTCGATCATACGTTACAAACAGCTTTCATCAGTAAAACAAGATCTTCCTATACTTTTGTCACCCATCCCGTCCTATCGACATGTATCGATCTACCGCAGAAATCCAGATACTATCTTTGAGAACTATCTTGAATCAGCACTTGTCAATTTCAAGCTCATGTATGCTGATTTGTACCAGCACAGAATATGGCCGAAGAAAATCTGGCAAACTGCCAAGCGTGTAGACTCAAAGTATGAAGAGGCTGTGGCGTCTTGGTCTACTGTCAATCCTCAATATGAGCATATTGTAAGTTTAGGCTACCGATTGTGCTTGTGAATATATGTTAACTATTGATTTCTACAATTTTAGATTATGGATGACGAATCGGGCAAGATATTCGTGGAGAAGGCTTTCAAAAGCATACCTGAAATTGTGTATTTATATAATACGTTCCCAAATCCAGCATTGAAGGCTAATCTTTTGAGCTACTTGTTACTCTACCTCTATGGAGGAGTCTACGCTGATATCGATGTCTACTGCCGCAAGCCAATTGAAACTTGGGTATCCGATGATATTTGGAAATCTAATGCTGATGTTATTGTTGGAGTTGAGATTGATGAGCCTTATGCGGATGATGCCACTCAAAAGTTATGGGACTGGCCCCGAATATACGGACTTACCCAGTACACGATAGTTGCAAAACCGTTTTCTAAGCCTGTAAGAACTGCAATCTTGCGGGTAATTGCTCATGCGTATACTCTATCGAAAATGAAGGGAAAGAATGAGCCAGGAAAGTTATCGTATTATTCTCCTGAGGACATCTTCGAAGTTAGTGGTGCAGGAGTTTGGACCGATGCATTGATCGATACTATGAACTACAAGCGTAAGGATATCTCTTGGCTTGCTTTCCACAAACTCTCAAAACCTAAGAGGATGCTAACTGAGGATGGTTCTATTGTTGTTCTTCCAATAAACTATTTTGGTAATGGACAACGACACTCTGGATCTGGTGACATCAACCAGCTAGAGGTTTGCGTTACTCACCTGTTTTCGAAGTCTTGGAGAAAACAAGGTTGGCTATTTTAAGATAGCTCCTGCTCATACTTGGGATTTTTATAAAGCATTAAAGCTGCAAGTTGACACGATAAATTTAAATGTACCATATACAGATATGGGAATATTTGGTTGTCTTTTCATTGTCGTCATTTTTTGTCTATGATATTTTATTAGGCTTGCACTGTTTGGGTTCTCTAAAATCGTCTCATTTTTGTCAAGTCTTAGTTTTTCCTGAGCTAACGGCGTATATAAAGTAAGGTAGAGTGACGTTTTCTGCATTGCATATGAAGATTTGTATACTCGTTTGTTGGTATTGCTCTTTCTATCCGCCAGATGTATAGAAAGCAGTGCTTTTATGCTATCTAAACCTTAAAGTCCTGTCTCTAAATTACTTTTCGTTTCATTTCTAAGTCTTGTTATTATTAGCTAATTTAATGACTTTAATGTCAGTTCTTCTGCATGAATTTCTATTTCTGCTCATAACCATATTGTAACTGTTTGATAGCTTGGCCAATAGAGGCGTATATACATCGAAGAACAGTATTAGTGCTTTCAATATACGATAAACAAGTACTTCTGATACTACATTCACAAAATAATCCTCTCTACACGGTAGATAGTTATTATTATCTTTATTCAAATATATAATTGTAATTAGTGTTTCCTTTTTTTCAGTTCGTTCTGTTGTTAGTAAATGCAGCATACTCTATTTATGATCCGATTAAGGTTGATTTAAGTTAAACGTTATATATTAACAGAAGTCTAATCTGGAGAAAATAATCAGACGAATATTTTCGGTCGCTCTTGTACATAATATATACTAAGCCATCATCAGTTAAAAAAATATTCAGGGAATTTACAAATTGGGTTCTTGATTAAGACTTTGCTTTTATTACTGATCGGTGAGCATCAGTTTCTTCTGTCTTCTCGCTCGTTAGGTATTGTTCGCTCACATCCGTAAAATGTATCTGCTGCTCGTTCTCAAGGCTCCCTCAGTGGGTTAGGTTGATAATGTTTGACTCACAATTGGCAAGGGTAAGGGTGTATGTTTTAAAATTACTTTAGAGAGGAAAAAAAATTTCGTCTCGCTCATAATCTTTATTGAATATTCATAATCGAAAACAGCCATTCTCAATTGCACTGTTTCTATCAAAAGAAAATAGATATAGTAATTAAAGAGGTATGTAACTGGCTTATGGCCCTGTTTAAGAGATGCGATTTGGGCGAGTTCGTTTTAGGAAATATAGCTAGCCACTGATTCCGTAAAGGGAACTTAACAATTTCGTTCATATGCCCTATATAATAGGCTCCAAGCGTCTTGACTTGAGTGTTATAGAAGGTACAATGGTAGCACTTTACTAATTGACTTACATTTATTCAGAATATACATAATGTCTAAAGGAAAAGTTTGTTTAGCTTACTCTGGTGGTCTTGATACCTCTGTCATTCTTGCGTGGCTGCTTGAGCAAGGATACGAAGTCATTGCCTTCATGGCCAATATTGGTCAGGGTGAGTATATTCTCATTTTACGATATGAAATTCTTCAATGATTTTATTGCTGTACAATTAGAATCATTGAGTTTTGATCGTTTGGTTTGACATTTCTAATTCAATTGTTTCTCTTGATATAGAGGAAGACTTCGATGCTGCTAGAGAAAAGGCTCTTAAGATCGGTGCCTTAAAATACGTCCTTGTTGATGTTCGCCGTGAGTTCGTTGAAGAGCTTTGGTAAGTCGAATTGGTTAATACTTGACATTGGGTTATTCCCTCTAATTAGAAAGAGCAATGACTAATTAACTGCATATCGTTGCTGTAATAGCTTTCCTGCGGTCCAGGCCAATGCTATCTACGAAAATGTCTATCTGTTGGGTACTTCACTTGCTAGACCTGTGATTGCCCGCGCTCAAATCAAGGTTGCTCAGGAGGAAGGCTGTTTCGCTGTTACTCATGGTTGCACTGGCAAGGGTAACGATCAAGTGCGATTTGAACTCTCTTTCTACGCTCTTCAGCCAGATATTACGTGCATTACTCCATGGCGTTTACCAGAATTCTTTAACAGGTTTGCCGGCCGATCGGCTCTTTTGGCCTATGCTGCCGAGAAGGGTATTCCAGTTCAGCAGACTGCTGCTAAGCCATGGTCCACTGATGAGAATTTGGCTCATATCTCTTTCGAGGCTGGCATTCTGGAGGACCCAGATACCACTCCACCAAAGGACATGTGGAAGCTCACTGTCGATCCTGAAGACGCTCCAGACAAACCTGAGGAGTTCACTATTATTTTCGAGAAGGGTATTCCAGTTAAGCTCATATACGAGGGCGGAAAGGAAGTAACTGACCCTGTAGATGTTTTCTTAACGGCAAATACTATTGCTCGCCGAAATGGTGTTGGTCGTATTGACATAGTTGAGAACCGTTTCATTGGTTTGAAGTCTCGTGGATGTTATGAGACACCGGGTCTCACTCTCTTGAGATCAGCTCATGTTGACCTTGAGGGTCTTGTCATGGATCGTGAGGTTCGTGCTATCCGTGACACTTTTGTCACTCCGTCATTCTCGCGCCAGCTCTATAATGGAATGTACTTTACTCCAGAGTGTGAGTATGTTCGATCTATGATTCCTGCATCCCAGACTCATGTCAATGGTCAAGTTAGATGTGCTGTTTACAAGGGCAACTTCAGAGTTCTCGGACGATCGAGTGAGACGGAGAAGCTCTATGACGCTAGTGAAAGTTCAATGGATGAAATTGGTGACTTCCAACCTACCGATGCAACCGGTTTCATTGCTGTCCAGGCTATCCGTCTTAAGAAGTATGGGCGTATGAAGGCCGAGACTGGCGAGTCTTACTAAATAGAGATAAAACTCTCCTAATTGATTTTCATAGAACTCACCTGCTAAATATTTGGGTCAATTACTGAAAAATTCATTTGTATACTTGGGTATTATACCGTTCATGTTTATCTAGTTCTGTACTTATTATAATCTTTTATTTCTTTTTGCTGGCGTGTAACAGATTTTGCAGTAAAATGCTATCGTTTATAACTGAACTAAAGTCTTGATTTAGCCTGTTCTTGGTTACATATGTACTACACAAGTCATATTTATTTGCTTTGACCGTATTAAGTATATTGCCCTCATCATAATAATAATAAGACATATCACAAAAATTTAACTAATATACTGCAGAGCGTCAGTGTCAGTATAAAATAATATATACGGAAACAAATGTTCCAAAGATAGATCGCATTCATACGTATAATGGAGAACAGTTTACCTAATTCACAAATTTGAGAAGACCTCACATTCACTCGCAAGTAGGCAGCCTATGTAGACGAATCAATATTTCGATCGGAAATATTGACAAAAACTAAACCCGACTTCAGATCTATTCGGAACTTATCACTTGCAGGGAACACACTTAGACTCTTTTTGAAGTGTGTATCGTAAACTCGTAGTAACGGTACAGTCTGCCAGCCTGATGTGACACCTAAAGGTATCAGCTTGAATTCTATTTTTCTAGAAGTATATGGAAGCACTCTGACACCTATTTGCTTGGCGCCTTCAAAAGCAAAATTAGCATGCTTGACTTGTCGACCTTGCTGGATCATCTTCTCTTTGGCAGCAAGAGCTTGTTCTTGGTCTTTTGTATATTGCGTTTCCTGCGTTACTTCCTTTTGATAGGACTGTTGCTGTATCTGATATCTCATGGGGTATGATAACACCATTTCATTGTTCAGATCCAGTGTAACAGAAAAAGTCAATATGTGACTGGTTGCATTTTCAATGAAATATGCAAGCCTTACGACTTCCGGTGACGTAGAAATAACATCCAATAGCACTCGCGGCTCCAATAGAGGAAAAGTCAACTTCAGGATAGGAAGATCAAAGGTATTAACCTCAGCATCATCAGGTTTACGTTCTGAACTGATATCATCAGATCTCACTCGACGCCACTTAAGTGACATTTTAGCAGCAGCTGTAGTATTCCGCCTCTCAATAGAATCGTTGTTGGTTACATCAAGAATGAATTTCTGGTTATATACGTCAGAGATTGTTTTACGCTCAAAGCCTTCATTCACAGTCTTTATCAACTCGCAGTCAATTCCAATAGCATTATTGATTTCAAAGTCGTAGTCAACTATTTCTAGATGAGTTAGGTCAACAGCGTCAACGGTAGCAGACAAGCACCATCGTTTAGTTATAGGTGGACTGTGAGACTGAAGTTCGTATATAAAGAACGGACTAGGCCATTTCTTCGGATGAATTCTTGGACTCAAGTCATAAGAAATGTGAAACGGGAACGTCACTGGAAGGTCAATGATATATGTCTTTGTTATCGGAACCTCGGGATTTGAAGCAAGATAATATGTAAAGACAACTTCCACAACGAGATCGCACATCTCTGATGGCATTTGTACTAAGATATCCGCGTCAAACTTTGGTGAGGACGGAAGTATTTCACCAATATCCAAACTATCCGTCTTCTCGATGCTATTACCCCACCAGGCTGGAATATCTAAAGAAAATTAGACATCATATAGATACAATATCTCATACTGGGAAATTTACATACTTATCTGGCCCTCTACATTCTGAATGACGACAGTTGCCGTTGCCCGTAACGGCTCAATCTCTTTGCTTGTTATTGAAATAGGAATGCTTAATCTCTCACCAATATATGCTGGACCTTTCAAATAATGTACAATATCAACATGAGCAGGTTTAGGAATAATTCTTCAAATATATGTTAGTATCAACCGCTAATATATCATAATATTTATACAAAACAAATTCCGCTTACTTTATAGAATGTGGTAATTGAGTGGGAATACGTCGAGATAATAGTTTGCCTCCAGTTTGAATCCACCATTTGCACATTGTTTCATCACGCGACATGTCTTCTGCTATCAAAAGTAATTCAATGCTATACTTAGGCTCGCTGAATGTTATAACGACAGATTTGAGTCTAACAACGCCCAATTTTTTTAATAGCTGGCAAAACTCAAATGTTCGAATTTCTCCGGAATCAAAATTCAGGTTAGCCTTAGAAAGAGACACTTCCTTTCCATCTTCCAGGGTTTTTTCATTAAATTCAATCTTCTCAACTCGATTCTTTTCAATTTTTTCATCATTTTCGATCAATATTGCCCTCACATCATTCGTAAATTCAATTAAAATTGATGATATCGCAATTTGACCGATAGTAGAAGTGTGACATGATCTGAGCGTTAATTGGCCAGTGGTGACAGAGGCAACATGTACTTCGCTTGTCATGAATGCAAAGTACATGTCGATAAAGGAAATTATGTTCTCGTAATTAATCTTAACAATTGTCCTACTGGACGGGACTTTATCAAACCCATTCAGCATTTCTGGTAGGGAAGCGAGCTGTTCGCTATAGTTTGTGAACACTGAGGAAATTCTCTCAAACTGATTTTGTATATAATGACTAACGTCATTCGTCATTTTAGATGCAACAGCAGATTCTAGCAAAATTGTTTCAAGAATTCCAAACCACCTTTCTTTTCTATAAAGTGATTCTGACAATCTATAGTAATTCAAAGACTCTGAATACTTAGCCTGCTTAAATAGCAAGTGGGCGATCTGATAAGCTATATATGACTGCATTCTATTTTGGGTACCATCCCCTTTATCAAATCTTGAATATGCTGATTCTAATAGATTCACTATTAAAGATGTGTGGTCAAAGTTCTTTTCCGTAGAGAGATAAGACACAAGGTATAGATCTTTTGGTTCTTCTATTGTCTCCATAGCTATTGCCTGTCGCTCCATCGTTAGCCGAGCAGCATAGAGATACTGAAATCCACTATTATGCAGCACATTGGACGAAGGAAAATCGGGACCAATTATATCACCAGCAACGCCTGCAAATGGTACCGATCTCGGATAAAGCTGCTCTGGCGCATGATCAAGTACTTGCGCAAGCATTTGATGCTGTCGAGCTTTCCATGCAAGAAAACTATATGAATATGTAGTACGGAAATGCTTTTCCACCAATGCAGTAACACTCTCGATATGAACATTAAAAACTTTCTGTGCCATGACAGGCTGATTCAGGTAAAGGTTGAATTTTAAGATCTTAACCGCAATGGAATCCAAAAGCAATCTGGCCTCATTCCATCGAACATTATCAACATCTATAGACTCGAAATAATCCAAGAGTGATTCATATGCAATTCCATAAAGCTTAATAGCTACCTCAATCTCCTGGCGAAATTCCGCAAAAACTGCTTGTTTGAACTCATAACGAAGATTCCATCCAGTCAGGGACAGATATGTTACTCCAGGACTAACACTACCAGATGGTACGGCATTACGTCCACGTTTCCGACGAGAATGCTTTAACAAGTTACTATAGAAATCAAGTGCTACAGGATACAACGCCTGCTTAAATCTATAATAAAATATTTTTATTAGAATAATTCGCTCAAACTCCTTAATCAGTAATAAATGGCTCACTCTTTGACTATTGTTATTATCTCTGTCGTTGAACATGGAGGAACAAAAAACAATCCGGTTCTAGCATCCAAGCCAGTACCCTTTCTTAAGTATGAAATTCTGTCATTCAAATCTATACTCTGAAGCACACTCTTTCTGCTAACTATGAAAACAGTAAATTTCACACCTCGATCAGTGAAATGCTTTTTGAGCTCGTTCAACTCTTTGATCAACTCATTATCATGATCAGCCTTCGCATGTACATCTTCCGTTCCAGTGAAAATCTCACGACAAGCAACAAAAACGGCAGGAACATAATACTGGTATTTTTTAAGCCACAAGGGCGTAATCAATCCATCGGGATAGAGAGGTGACTCGTGAGAAAGTGGTGACAGAGGTGAATGAAGATTTGAATATTTTAATGCCGATGAATTGGATGACGATGCCGACCTTGGTGACATAATACCACTTTTCTTTTCGGGAAGCCTATAGTTCTGTACCATTCAACAAACACGAGAGAAGCCTGTTAGATTTATGCAGAGAATTTAAGTGTTTACATTCACTTTACCTTGCTCGTGACGAGAGTTCTGAACACAGCCTGCTGCGACTTCCTGTTCTCTACTCGAATAGCACTCTCTTCCCACAACTCAAAGCGACGATCCAAAAATGCTCTTAAAAGCTCAGAAGCTTGTGGAATATCCTCATCAGAAGCAATAATATCCGCACTGGGCTCTACTCTAGGAATTTCCAAACTCAGCGATGTTGGTGATTGCTGAGCCTTCGTCAATCCGCTGACTAACATCAGCGGAAGATTATGGCACATGTATTCCGACGGATATACATCCATGTTGGCTCATCACTCCAAATGGACTACAATTATAAAAGCCAGTTACTGGATCATGTTAGAATAATAAGTATAGTTACTAGATAGCCAATGTAGAACCGGTGAACACTCATAAGTTACTTACGGTATCAATCCTTGGGTCGTCTATGGCCACTAGCTAGTTGCAAAATTTGTCGGGCCAGATTTGATCAAAGTTATCTCTAATTTCTCAGCCAATGATTTGAATTCCAAGAATATGGCAGGAGCCTTCGGACGTTTCTCGATGAAAGAGCACTACCTGTTATGTGTAAATATCCGTTTAGACACGTATTTACGCCAAAATTGTTGGTCGTTGCAGTTGTAGTATATTCAGATTACAGAATCAAAGTAAAAACGTAAAAAATAGTCTAATTTTTAATTAGTATACATATTTAAACTGTATATGGAAATTACTATTCTTTTATAGGTAAAATTAAAAGCCTAAGAAAGTCAACACTGTGGACAATTACACATTAGGCAGGGTAATAATACTTAAAAAGGTTCATTTTGAGTACTTACTGATTCCCGTTGCACCTTTGTTAGTATTTTTCATTTTCAAATTGGCAAACGATCCACCATTTGCTCTAACTCACAAAATACTCGACCGATATTGATGCTCCTTTAATAGTATTTTCAGTGACTCAGAATTACTGTATCATCAATTTTAGTTATGGTGGACCAGAACGCATTGGACGAGCTGATGTAAGTGGCTGAAGCAGATGAATATTTTGTGGAAGTATGACGAGAGTTCTCGAGTGGTCAAACTAACTTGCGAGCGGTATAGTCGATTAAAAGCAGCTCTCGCTCGTCGTGAAGATGGTGAGTTGTACAGGAAAGAATTATTTTATACGATGGTGCTTTTTGGAACTAGTTGTCTCAGTATAGAAACCGTGGGACAGGGTGGTTGTAATATGTAGATGAAATCATAGCTAATGGAGCGCGATTCGCTCTGGTCTGTAGCATCGGACTCGGAATCCTCGATAGATGGGGCCAGCTCTAATCATGGAAGAAAATTGAAGCGAAAAGCTCGATATGTAAATGAACGAAAGATGACAATGTCTTACGGAATTGGCACGCTACCAGAGGTAAGTTTGATGGAAAGAAAAGGATTGGAATGGGACTGGCAATGACAATTCCAGGTTTCTTGTGTGAACACTTCAAAATTTTCGAATCTTTATCGCGCATAAAGTGATTTTGGAAAAATTCACGTATACAGATGGTTCTTATTAGATATCTTACTGATTATAATGAAAAAGTATGTTAGCTATGCCAATAAGAGACGAGCTGTTGTGGCTCTGAAAGTACAGCGAAAATCTATAGAAAATAGCGATGAGGAAGGGGAAGAGGAAGACGAGGAGAGATACGATGAAGATGAGGACCCTTATGCAGGCATAGATTTAGAAGGTATGTTTAATTTGATTTTAAATATAGAAGAGAGACAGTTTTGTTACGTGATTGCTAATTGGCGCTGTCACCGGTCTGCAGCTATATTATCACCTATAGGTCACCCTTCTGAGCTCCCAAACCATCCTGGAATAGCAAGAGCTTTCACGAGAACAACACTTTCTACTCTTGCTAGAAGAGCCTTGGACTTAATATGCACAGAACAGAAGCAATTGTCTCAGATCAACCGACTTCTGACAGCATTTTTGGGTGACGATCCATCTTATAATCTTAACCGTAACTTAAATCTCCCAGAAATTTACCAGCACAGTGGTGAAGGAAGTGCTGACATGTCGGAGTTCAGCAATACGCGAATAAATGGTGCCGTTAACGGTACTATCGTCAATGGAACAGATCACGTGAAAAGTGAAAAAAACACCGAGGACAGCTCTATTGCTCAAGAAGATAGCAACGTAGACAGTGAAGATAGAGAGAATGAGACGTGGGATAGCAAGCCAACTACAAGACGCATTACCAGAAACCAAGCTACTAATGAATTAGAGCCCTTTTTCGGTCTTCCAAAGCGTCATATTGACAGGGATTTCGGGTTTCCTCCTGACGTTGCGCAGGAAACGAGGCAACTCGCGCAAATGGCAGCACAGAGAGGTGAAGAATTTATGCGATCGCTTTATAAGATTCGAGCCGGGCTCTTGCGAGCTGACAGATTTAGAGGAAAAGTATATAAATGGTGTCGAGAAGTTGGTGGTGACATTAGCGACGACGACGAAGCATCCAAAGCGAAGTGATACAGTCGTAGCAGTTTGTCTTTGGCTCTCATAAAACTGTCTTTCGTTACGTCTAATGGTCCCCGGTTTATGTATTCTATGTTATCAATGAGTTTATGAAACTTTTTGTCTCTTTCAAGTTAGATATATAGTCAGTTGTCGGTGCATGCATGTATGTTTATGTAGGGTATCAGTTATGGCGATTTAACGGCGAGGACGTTTTCAATATTTTGTGTTATATATATACTCTCTTCTTTTCTGATCTAATGTGTTTTGGCTTGTAATGGAGTCGTCCGGAGCTCAGGTGTTCATGTAGGAGGTGTTGATGAACTGCGGATTCTCACTTTTAAAGTTATTGTGATATTTATACTTAAAAATAGTATTTCATTTGTTTCTAGCTATTATTATTAGTGTCACTAGTATTAGTTTTTTATATGCTATTATTATACTGTTATCCGTCTATTCATTCTATCGATATTATGCTATCTTACTATTATTACTCCTGACATTTCCAATATCTTTATATACGCTTTCTTCTCTTTCTTCCGCTTTTATTTCTACTAGTTTTTAAGCGTCACTTTTCGTGTATTATATTCTTCAGTTTCTTCAAACGTCAAGTACTCAAGATATGCATATCTTTGATAGTAATGCTAATTCAGTTTCCTTTCATTGTATAACGTGGCTAAGTTAGTACGGCGCAGCTCCGAGTAACGATAATCGTTGCCCCAGCAGCTGCTCTATTCGCTTCTCAGAATTCGCTTCGCAGTCATCATACAACCTAAACCTGATTGAGGATGCGAAACTTTTCTTCAACTTGTCTTTGTGCGATTTGTATTGTCCCCTGATGATGAACCCATGTCGGCCTATGTCGTCTGATAATCTATCCGTCGCACTCTTGGTGTTGCTGCTACGACAAGTGTACTGCCATCTGTCGATGAGTACTTGAGACAAATAACTAACCTCGTTACTTAGCCTGCTCCCTATAATTAGAGTTATCACTTTGCGCTGTATCGTGCGCTAGGTTATGTTACCTGAAACCAGACCCGAGGCGCAGAGGATAGCCCGGAAATCGACGCGTATCCATGAGCCGACTAAACGCGTTTCTATTATAAAACAGGGTAACTCAGGTAACAAGAAACGTAAACAAACTTGATAGCCAATGTAAATAAAAGTGACAATAATAACAGACAAGTAATAAAGAAAAAGGTAAAGCAGAAGTATGAAAAGCGACCCCCCCTTTGGTTCGTTACACAGAAAAGCCCTTTCACCTTCCTCTCCTATACAAACTTATCAATAATAAATAATAATACAACATATTTTGTGTGGAATCTGGTTACCGCTACTTCTACCATCGTTGCCATACAACTGTTTCCATCCAAATTTTTTTTCAATATAGGCTTCTAGATACTGCTAGCCATCATATCTATATTTATTTAATCTAGAATATATCATTCCTAATAGTCATTTTATATATACATTAAAAAAGTCACGATGAGGGAGATTGTAAGACGCGTTTTCCTTGTTTTTTTTTTTAGGTGGAGATTTGCAGAAGGTGTCTACTGCAGAAGTAGCGGAGTGGCCGGGCCAAAGATGATCGGAACCTGAATTCACATTATGGCACAGCTAGATCTAGCAGGATTAGACAGTCTTGCGATGGACTATGGAGGGATGGTGATTAAATTGAAATATTGCTAACGATTGATGTTGGATTTATAGATTCACTTGTCCGCCGGTCAATGTGGTAACCAAGTTGTAAGTAGACTGACACTCTTAACAAAGTCTGATTGAGCGATCGAACCGTGTCATCTTGAGGAAATGTATACTATGCATCGTCTGCGAGACTTAGTGTCTGTTTCAATCAGTGCCGTTCGAGAAAGATTAAATTGCTCGCTTACAATGAGCCGTTACAAGTCAATGATGATAGTCTGTGAAATTCCAATTGTGGATTCATGTATTTTCATGTTGACTTTGAATAATTAAAGTCTAACAATTGTTTCTATAGGGAGCTGCTTTCTGGTAATTAATAAATCTATTCGACATTCTGTCTGATAATTGCAGATCGGTCCTATTTTCCTGGAGCAGATCGGTCAATTCAGTATTATGAGATGGCGTCTAACTGGAGTTTTCTCCTCATGATTATAGGCAAACAATTAGTAGCGAGCACGGAATCGATGGGTCTGGAGCGTGAGTTCATAATTTTGCTTCAATTTCTTTGTCTTGTTATGTGATCTAAAGCATATCGAGCGAACTGGTGTACTAATTGGGTGACATATAGCTACCATGGTACTAGTGATCTTCAATTGGAGCGTCTCAACGTTTATTTTAATGAGGTAAGCATTGTAACATCCCAGTATATGAATCTAGTCTAAGATGTTATTAGGCCAATGGAGGCAAATATGTGCCACGTGCTGTTCTTGTCGATCTCGAGCCGGGTACAATGGACGCAGTCCGCAGTGGTCCATTCGGCAACCTCTTCAGACCGGACAACTTCATCTTTGGACAGTCTGGTGCTGGTAACAACTGGGCTAAAGGGCATTATACTGAGGGCGCTGAGTTAGTAGACTCAGTTCTTGATGTTGTCCGTCGAGAAGCTGAGGGATGCGACTGCCTTCAGGGCTTCCAGATCACTCACTCTCTTGGCGGTGGTACTGGTGCCGGTATGGGTACCCTCTTGATCTCTAAGATCCGCGAAGAATTCCCCGATCGTATGATGGCCACATTCTCGGTCGTTCCATCGCCGAAGGTCTCTGATACTATTGTCGAGCCTTATAATGCTACTCTTTCTGTTCACCAACTTGTTGAAAATTCTGATGAGACGTTCTGTATCGATAATGAGGCTTTGTATGATATTTGCAACCGCACACTCAAGCTCTCACAGCCATCATATGGTGATCTCAACCACTTGGTTTCTGCTGTCATGTCTGGTATTACTACTTCACTGAGATTTCCAGGTCAGCTTAACAGTGACCTTCGAAAGCTTGCTGTCAACATGGTTCCGTTTCCACGTCTCCACTTTTTTATGGTTGGATTTGCCCCATTAACTTCTATTGGTTCACGTTCTTTCCGTGCTTTGACTGTTCCTGAGCTTACTCAGCAAATGTTTGATGCCAAGAACATGATGGCTGCGTCAGATCCTCGACACGGTAGGTATCTCACCGTCGGTGCTTTCTTCCGTGGTAAAGTTTCGGTCAAGGAGGTTGAAGACCAGATGCAGAGCATCCAGACCAAGAACTCGGCTTACTTTGTTGAGTGGATCCCTAACAATGTTCAGACTGCTCTTTGCGCAATTCCTCCAAAGGGATTGAAGATGTCGGCTACTTTCATCGGAAATTCCACTTCTATTCAAGAGCTTTTCAAGCGTATTGGTGATCAATTTGCTGCTATGTTCCGTCGCAAGGCTTTCATCCATTGGTATACTGGTGAAGGTATGGACGAAATGGAGTTTACCGAGGCTGAATCAAATATGAATGATCTGGTTAGTGAATACCAGCAATACCAGGAGGCTACTGTGTCCGATGAGGAGATTGAGTACGAGGAGGAGATGCCGTTAGAAGAAGAGGCGATTTAAGTCAAACGAGCAGTAGAATAGTAGTTTGTTCTTTTGTTTGCGTACTTTTTCTTTATATAATATCCCTAACGTTCCTTATCATAATTATGTTTTACTCGGACCATCTCTCCATTAGTTAAAGAGTTTCGTCGTTTCTATTTTACACTTCTTTAAATTCGTTAGTTTATATTTCGTTTTAATATTACTAGTCTTATATTATTCTCTATTCCTCTTAGTTCACTCTTAAATTATTGGTCTTGTGAAGTAATAGTTAGCGTGTTCCATCACTTTGTTTATTGTATCTCTGCTAGCTCTATACATGTCTTATTATCAATCTTTTCCAAGTACTGATATTTGTTTTGTTATTTCTTCCCTCCATTATATTTATGTTTCATATTCTAAATCATATTTTATATTATATAAACAAGGATTTATGTTTGTTGTATAGTTAAAAAATATAATGTAATTGTAAATCGAATTACAGAGCATCCACAGAGTATCATGTATAATTATACGATTGATGTCATTTGTCAATTATTCTTTTTATTCCTCTAGATCTATCTTTAACAATAGAGAATACTGAAAACTTTGCTCCAGAATGCGTAAGTCGTGATATCCTCTTGTTCACTTAGCATTTTCTAACGCTGTACGAAGTACAGCTCCTCGTAAAATAAATGTAAGAAATCGAACAAAACCAGAGGTAACTTATTATCCTGCCCCTTTTTTTTGAAATATAATACGATGCATATTTAGGATGGTGTGATTTGATATAGATAAAAAGATTGTTTGTTTCCAACTGTTCCTTAACTTCCCTACTTCAAGTATAATACGCAGATTTACAGCATCTATATCAACTTGTGGAAATTTTTTTAAGTTTCACGATAAGTTGGTAGCAAATCCCGTCTAGGCGACACTGGAAGCCGAAGACATGACTTTTTGTCGTAGTACTATAATTCTAGTGTTAGAGGTCTGTAAGATTGAGAAGAGCAACAATGAAGACTTACCATCCTCAACTACACGGAGATTTCCCACTTTGCCGTTGACGATGTTTTCAAGATCCGTTAGGTTCTTTTGAAGAGTATTAACCTTTGTTTCATAGAAGATAATTGCATCTTTTGGTTTCTATAGGAATAACGGTACCCAATTAGTTCGATTCGTTTAGATTTTGAACGATCAAGTGCATATATCAAATACTACCTTCTCTGCATAATATCCGGTGCCCACGTCGACTAGAACAGTTTCAACATCTTCAACTTTTCCAGGAACATACAAAGAAGTTGTCAATGGAACTAGAATTGATTTTCCTAGATAAGTTCACGAATTAGACTTGCGCGCCTTGAATACGACTTCAATGGTCCCCTCAACAATATATTCTGCTTGCATCTGTAGGTAGCCCAATTTAAGCAATTACCTTTATTCTCCTCTTTGAACGTCTTCTCAACAGTTTCAATACAATCTTTGAACTTTTGCTGCGCTGCTCGCAATTTCTGAAAAGATTGAGAAAGATGCTCAAGCTCCTGCTCAAGCTGAGACTTCACCTCAGCAAGCTGCTGGGCTGATAATGCCGTTAGGTCAACTATAAATATCAAAATAAGTAAAGTCTGATTAGTTATTTGATAATTTAATCTCGAAATTCTAGTTGTTTTCTAATTTTCTAAAGGTTTTCATTCATACCTGTCTTTTGTTCAGATGACATCGTAGAGTATGTTGTTGCTTATATGTACCTTAATACTCACTTGTACGTATCGTAACACCAGTCGATTCAATGAAAGTGATAATCAGATATTCTGTATTTGAAAATAAAAGGATCAAAAGCTTTGGACGAAACTACTCGCTTCTTAGAAATAGAAAGTCGAGAATGATGGCTGAACGAAGTCAAGGAGAAAAGGTATATATTATGGTAGTATAATTATTAGGGATTTTCTATATTATTTTTTTCTGATACAAAAATCTTGACTAAAGCAAAATTAATCAGAAAAATTTGAACCAGAACTTGTTCGCAGTGCGACGGATTCTAATTTGACATTTTCAAGAGGATATCATTTCTTACATAGTAGATATATAATATACTAAAGGATAGATTATAATCTATATCTTGTGGGAGCTAAGGAATTTACTGCCATTATGGACGTGGCAGATCAAGTTGAGGTACCAAGATTAACGTTGAAAGAGACATCATTAACGCGAGTGAAAACTAATAAATATGGCCTGCAGAGATTATCCAAGCGAAGTCGTGAAATATATGCAAAAGAATATGGATTCGCCTTAGATTATAATGAGCCTATAAGGTAAGAAGTTTTGTCGAATTGCTACAATTGAATCGCAAAATATGAAGCAGAACATAGAAGAATTAATGATTTGAAATCGCATAAAATATAGCCAACGAATACGGTTCTCTTCAAAAATATTAAATGAGTACAAAGATGCCAAGAATGGATTGCCAGAACATATTAAGGCAAAGATGCCTCCGCCAAAGCGAACATCGAAGAAGGATACAACTCGAGATGAAGTTAATCCGATTTTGAATGAACTGATACCACCACCACCACCGCCAGGTACTCTTCAAAAGCAGCTTGGCGCCGGATCATCTCAAGCTTTGACACATTATACAGGTGCTGCTACAATAGGTGTAGCTAATGAGAGAGTGGCCAGCAGTCTAGGTGAAAGTACAGAACTACAAATATTTAGCACTGGCAGGGATACAAATAATAGCAGAGCTCTAGCAGAAAGAAGAGCAAATGTAACGCAGATTCGACCTGAGTGGCACGCACCATGGAAACTTATGAGAGTAATATCAGGACATCTTGGATGGGTTAGGAGCGTTTGTGTCGAGCCAGATAATCAGTGGTTTGCTACGGGCGCCGGTGACCGAACGATTAAAATTTGGGATCTTGCGACAGGACGACTAAAATTGACTCTAACGGGTCATATCATGACAGTACGAGGATTAGCAGTATCTCCCAGACATCCATACTTATTTAGCTGTGGAGAGGATAAGATGGTTAAGTGTTGGGATTTAGAACAGAACAAAGTGATAAGGCAGTATCATGGTCATCTTGGTGGGGTGTATGCGCTCGATCTGCATCCTACAGTTGACGTATTGGTGACGGCTGGGCGTGATGCGGTTGCTCGTGTTTGGGATATGCGTACTAGAATGCCAGTTCAAGTTTTGGCAGGCCACAATGGAACAATCAGTGCTGTGAAATGTCAAGAAGTAGATCCACAGGTTATCACTGGAAGTATGGATACTCAAGTGAGACTTTGGGATCTTGTAGCCGGCAAGACACAAACAGTGCTGACCCATCACAAAAAATCTGTACGTTCGCTTACACTTCATCCAGCAGAGTTTACTTTTGCAAGTGGTAGTGCAGATAACATCAAACAATGGAAATGCCCTGAAGGCTCATTTATGCAGAATTTCGAGCCTCGTCATAATGCAATAATTAATACTCTTAGCGTCAACAGCGATGGAGTCATGTTCAGCGGTGGAGACAACGGAAGCATGGCCTTTTTTGACTGGAAATCGGGTCATAAATTCCAAGAAATGGATACGACAGCGATGCCCGGTTCGCTTGATGCCGAAAATGGTATTTTTGCGAGTACTTTTGATCGGACTGGATTGCGACTGATCACTGGTGAGGCTGACAAGAGTATAAAGATTTGGAGAGAAGACCCTGAGGCAACGCAGGAAACGCATCCAGGTCTGGAGTGGAAACCTAAGCTCGGAAGACAGCGAATCTAAAACGTATTTTTATATTGTGTATAGTTACAGATTATAGCCAATTGACACTAATATTATTGTATTAGTTATGATAAAAACAAGATAGGCAGATGCGAATATTTTGCAAAGCAGATTCGTCACTAGTTCTAAGACGGCATCAACCAAATTACTGAACAAGAATAGTTTTGTAAAATATCATGCAGGCACAGTGCTTAATGACAAACTTCATTCCTGTAGATATACATGATAATCACAGGTCTACAGTGATTTGCGTGTGATCCCTTATATCCAGCTAAACCAGGTCCAAAGTTCAACAAATTACTCAAGTGTAAGTAAATAGAGACAATTTATCGCAAAAGACTACAACCTATTCAGACATCGGAAGATTATACTTATCTTAATAGTCGTAGAACTCTAGAGATGTATACAGCAATGCTGTTTACAGCTGCATAGACTACCTTTTCCTTCGCTGCTGCTCCTGAAGGCAGATATTATGAGGCATGGTGCGATTCACTTCTCACTGCCACTGCTGATTTTTTTAACAACCTTCTCAAGTTTTTTACAGTTATCTAGACAGATTTTCGATTAGTAAAGAGCGATTAATGATAATGTATCCCATAGTTCGTAACAAGTATAACACCATAATTGTGCCGCCAACAGCTGAATTCTAATTTCTTTTGAAAGTGCGAATAGCTGACGGCTTATAGCAAACAAAGAAATATGACCAGCCACCAGCAGGCAATACTGGAGCTAGCTAACAATTCCGAACGGCTTAAACACAACAACAACTAGTAATTATGGGCCATATATGATCATAGGGCGTTATCTACATTTTTATCACAAGACGCATCGTGCTAGAATGATGGGCTGAACAAACGTATCATTGACCACGGCACCATGGCGAGGCACCAAAACCTTCGTGCCATGCTCCTCTCACTATGAGAAGGAGCGAGCTATTGACGCGCCATGACAAAAAGACGAATATCAATCTGATATTGAGATAGCGTAGGGAACTGAAAACTACTGACCTGCAGTCTTTTCGTAATTCTCCATCGAGACCTTCAGGTCTTCTAGTATATTATTAGAAACTAGACGCAATGCCTCGAGCGAAGCGCGGAACAGCTTAAGGGAATTGAGTTCCTTAGCCAGAGGCGACTGCGGCGAAGACGAAGGCTGACCGTCTGACGATGCTGTCGATGATGTCGAAGTCATTATCACCCAAGCTCGGACGAATCTCAGATCTAGCTGTGCTCGAGAAATGTGAGAGGCTTCCTACTAGCAAAGAGAAGGAATGATCTTACATGAAAGGAGGGTAGGGATGGCACGACAGATGGATTGTGTTTTGTAAGATTAATGTGATTATGTTTTTGTAAAATGACAGCAACGTTTGACGATCGCGCTCCTCTCATTACTAGGCTGATGCCTTACGGATGACTCCTTTCTACGCATTACAATGAACAATATATACATGTCTCCTATCCTGTGCAGACGCATACCCATTATTCGACCAAAAGCAATATATTACCTTATTTCAAGAGTGGACAATGCCCAGCTATGGTCGGTGCATATCAGGGACGCCGCGTCGCCAAGGTAAAACTGATATGTGGCAGCCGAATACTAAAACGTAAAAGACGCCTCGGCAGTCAAAGACAGAGATTAATAATTAGTGTATAACTATGCAATATAACAACGAAAGAAATAAATACAGCTGATCTATTAGTAATGTAGCGTAGAATTCAGTTTACTGGCGGACTGTAATTGCAGCTCTCATTCGCAGGTATCTTCGGCGGCATCTTCGCCGGCAAGCACGGATATAGAAGCTTGCCTTCCTTCTATGGCAGCATTTGATTCGCGTCTTATCTTCTACAGGATTGCAAGGTGTCTAGAGCTCGCACCGGACGTTCCCGGGTCGTCTACCTTTTCGCATGTTCTCGACTCGTAGATTTAGGTGCAGGCGGCAGTGAGCACGCTGCTGAGCTCGTCGGGTTCAGAATCCAACTTGATCTCAGCAATGATGTCTCAAGCAACTGCCTTCCGTAGTCTTTCATAGATCTCTAGGACACAGCTCTGCAGCCGAAATGAAGCAAGTAATACTAAAAGCCGGCTTTTCGGCCAAATTCATCTTGTCTACGTGGCTATTTACCGTTTTCACCTTTCCCCAGACGGTCGACGCTGTGGAACTGGTGTATAACTATTTGCAGTTGGGCTACCAGGCACACGGTAAGAGCGGAACTGTATGGTCTAAGAGCGCAGCCATTGAGCAGCACAAAACGTCTGCCTGACTTGCCATTACGTAACTGGACAGCAAACAAATAAACTATTTCCGCAGCAGTAAATAGCTTGCATGCTTGTCCAAGCTGCCCTCGCTCACTCACATCATAACTTCTAGAGAACGCAAGCGCCATCTGCCGGATCGTAGGTCCCCGCCGCTTCCTCTCGGTAATGTGTCTTCTAGACACACGGGAACGTCAGTAGAGCTATCTATTACACAGACGCACAGGTCGGCGAAATGACGGGAATTATTTCCTTCGTTCCACATAGTTATTTCACATCTTTTCACATGGAAGTTTGTATAAACGTTTATTACGTTTATATATGTTTATGCGTACTAAAACCAAATAAAGTAGATTATAAGGAGATGTACACGTTACATAAATAGAAATATACAAAGAAAACTTTACTGCCATTAGGATATAATAAAATAAAAAGAGAAGACGGCAATATCTATATCATCGTCGAATCCTCTTTAAGAAGTAAATCTGATCACTATCTCGACATCTGTGCCATTTCCTCATCTCATCTAGCATCAGAGACCATTACTCAGTACTGCAATTGATAGTACCAGCGGCACGAAAAAAAAGGAAACTGGGAGGCGGAAGTTTACTTGAAAAAAGCTTATCAGGGTTGTCTTTTAAGGGCTACCGAAAGGCTGATTACTATTTAGCACTTCTGTGGTGGCAGCTCTTGCACAATTCACAGCCAGCCTTGTTTGGCTTATTGGATATCAAAGGTAGCTAGCTAATTTACAACATATACCGGGCCAAATATACATTTCCGCGCAGTAACTTCTGGACTTGTTACGACTCTTTCTTTGATTTCGTAGTTTCTTAACTGTGTGGATGCGCATCTAGATATCTAGAGCGAGGCTAAAGGATAAGAAGAGACTGGTGAGTGAGATTCTTGTATTAGAAATCTAGTTGACAGGTGACGCTCGGTTGGACAAACGGCCATCCGGCAATCGCACCTGGCTATCGAAGACATTTTTTGGAGACAGAGTAGCATTAGAAATATCAGGCTGTACGCATAGGGGTATAAATCAGTAGGAATACGAGCCTGTCTTACACATCTTATTAAGATCATTGACAGTCTTCGTGGCTGCTCGGACTGGACAGATCTCAACAGGGCTCTTTGAAGGTGATCGATATTGTGGGCGATTGATTCGCCTCCAAAAGCTACCACCATCACTCTACGCAATTTTCTGTGTTGTTATTTCTACTTTCACTTTCACTTTTATTCGTATAGATCTGCCGTTCTTTCTCTATATGCTGTCTCTGGTGCTGTTTTATAATTCATTTGGATGAAATAAGAGTTATTGCTGATAAGTATACTAACACATTACATGTGATGTGTAGTCATTAGGATCTTACTTTCAGGTTACAAACATCAAAGTTCGCTGAATGCATTGCTGTTAGTTAAATAACTTTCAACGTGCGTATAATATATACTCGATTTCCGAAATCAGAAATCAGTTTACGTAGAAGACTAGATTCTGTAATTTATTACTGCTTGACTCCATTTCACTTGTTGTATACAAATACAGTGACTCTCCAGCGACTTACTGTTTTACAATCTACTACTTTTCGAAATGGCTTGGTTGGGCTTACCTTTTTCGCGTCCTTATCCTACTCCTCCGGGAACTGGTTTTTGGGGACCAAGGTTTGTGATTTTTTGAGCGCAGCTGTGGCTCTGTGTAATATTGTTTGTCCTGTCATTAAGCTAACCATGTATTTCGTCGTACTTTTCCAATGCAGAACTTCTACTATCGACTGGTGCGAAGAGAACTACGTTGTTTCTAGTTACATCGCTGAGGCGGTGAACACCCTTACCAATGGAATGTTTGGTAAGTCTTTTTGAAATCGTTTCAGCAGAAGAAAGCTGAATCGCCACTCAATTGTTCCATCCTCTTTTTGAATTTTTGAGCTAACTTAAGGCTCACACGCATTCCTATAGTTGCCCTGGCTTTCTTTGCAATTTACAATGCTATTTGCCAGAAGCATGAAAAGAGATTTATCTTGACTGCATTTGGTTTTGCACTTGTCGGTGTCGGTTCTTGGTTGTTCCATATGACTCTGCAATATGAATACCAGTTGTTGGACGAACTTCCAATGATTTACGCTACTTGTGTCCCAACTTGGGCTGTATTTTCTTGGGCCAGAAGTAAGCGAGACACTGTTCTCCTTGGTGTTTATATTTTCCTCGGCGCATCTGCACTCACAGTTGTATACCTTTACATGAAAGATCCTACTATTCACCAGGCTGGTTATGCAGTCCTTACAGGAATGGTTCTCTTCCGATCTCTTTATCTTATTGTCACTAAGATCGAGGACCCTGCTGCTCGGACTAATATGTGGAAAACCGTCATCATTGGTGTCGTCACTTTCTTGAGTGGCTATGGTCTCTGGATGATTGATATCCACTTCTGTGGTGTCCTCCGATCAGCCAGACGATCTCTTGGTATGCCTTACGGCTTTATATTGGAGGGACATGGCTGGTGGCATATCCTCACAGGTCTTGGTGTATACTACTATCTTATTTTCCTTGAGTATCTTCGAATCTGTCTCCGTGGACGTGCCGACGATTACGACTATATTTGGGAATTTGGATTTTTTCCTCACGTTGACCTTAAGAAGAAGCTTGCCAATGGCGATTCTAAAAAGAACAACTAATTAGACGAGCTTTTTGCGTTTGTTTTTTTACGTGAATTTTTCATTTTAGTTTAAGGCTGTTTGATTATTTTATGTTCTTCACTTATCGCTTGCTCTGCTGATTAGGTTTTTTTTTAAATTCGGTTTCTTTTGCATTTATCGTTTCAGCTAATTTTAGTTTGATATGGTCGTGGGGACATGTGTTTTCATAGTGAGGCCTATCTAGTGACTATCTAGACGTTAAATTTAGTCTAGGTCACTGTCAAACAACATCTTTCATTGCTAACATGAATTTTTTACGTTATGCCAGAATTATGAGTCTATCTACTATCTATGCTTCCATAAGATTATGTTTCTATGTCGATATTTTATGATCTCTTATACTATTATTTAAAAAGATACGATGCGAACCTCAAGTTTTATGTTGATATTTTGATTTTTTATTGAGATTATCGGGCTTATGCTTATTTATTACTATTTCATATAAAAGTGTATAATAACTTTTTATTATACATATAGAAAGCAGGAAGAAACGAACTCCTCTCAGCAGGAAAATCTTTTTTGTGATTTTTTTATAAATTTGTTTAATCTTTCTCGTTATGTCTTATGATTATTGGTATTTATTATTTCTTTGAATATTTTATCTGAATTCGACCTTATGTATATACATGAGACTTGTGTATATCTTCTCGAGATACTCATCATAATAAGATTTTTCTTCCTACAACTTCCTTTAGTCTTTTCTGCTTGACTGGTTTGTCAATATTTCTTCGGTGTTTACGTGGTGTCAGTTCTTAGAGGTTTCGACTAGTAGAATCGAGTCTTTCAAGGCTAGTATACTATGACGTACTATTGATATCGTTTGGAAAGAAGGCTTATAGATTAATGAGGACGTTTTAAAATCCATGTAGTAATGATTAAACTATAGATTGTATACATCCTTGTAGTGATATTATAATGATTGGGAAGTTTCTCCCAAGTCCATTATTTATACATAATGAGATGAGCTCTACAAAGAAAGCGAGATACAGATGCAAAATCCAGCAAAAAATGGTCTTATGTGAACCAAAGTGATCGAGTTAAGTACGTTTCATTGGAAATCAAAACTAAGAAAGCAATTTGACAGTCAAAATCTTAATCAAGCCAAGATCCATTCAGTTTCTAAGACGCGTGTCATTTGAATCATCCATTAAAATATATCAATATCAATCACGAGTATATTAAATTGTGAAAAGATATCTAAATTAAGCTCCAGTTAATTCGGAACGATGCAATATTATAGTGAACTATTTCGCACATATACTCAATAAAGTATTATAGCAGAGTTATTTGTCAAGTCCAAAAGTTTCTATCAGTCATGCCTTGTAAATTCTAACGCCTTTCATATTCATTGATCTTTGTGATTAGTTCTTGAATTTGTTGTCTATACATAGTCTTCAGATCTTCCACATCATCTTGAAGCTCGTTCACACGCTCTGTCTTCTCTCCAAGCATTTCTAAAGTTGTTTGTTCTCTCGTTCGATAATCTTCGATAGATTTCTTAAGCTCTGCAACTTCGCTTTCGGTATCTTTTTTGTTCTTGAGTTCTCTCATAAGCTCTACAATTTCCTGTCGTGCCTGATCACGATCTCTAGCTAAAACAGCCAATTCCTCCTTAGCACTAGCAAGCTCAGACGAAAGCCTTCTTATAACAAGGCTCATTCGTTCGGAAGATGAGGCACCCCCAATTGCAGTAGATGTTTCTGATCCTAGATCTTCCATGTCTCCAAGAGCACCAATCCCAGTAACCGTACCAGAACTACCTCCATCAATACCAGTAGCAGCAATCGAAGAAGAAGAAGAAGACCTGCGAGCATGCCCCATAACTAAGCTATTTTGCAAACTAATCTGGGATCTTTCCGGATCTGCAGATTCACTGAAAGGTGCGAAAGATGCAACAGGCGAAAGAGGAGATCCAATTTGATTGCCCAGTGCACTCATTGAAAGAACGGACGAGGAACTATGTAGACTATTGACTCTTCCAACGTACGAAGAAGCTCGCATAGACCGTCTATACTGGATAGATGTTGGTACACTGCTATTGCTATAACCACCCATGGATTGAAGTTCTCCTGAAGAGGACTCTCTGCTGAATCCATTACGAGGAGACATAGAACCTGTCTGTCTACCATTTATCATGAGTAACTCTGGAGTTGCTGACTTCAACTGGAGCGTAGCTTCCTCTCTTCTGGCTTTTTCTTCTTCTATGAGTCTTTGTTCAAGGTCCAATTTATCCTTTTCAAGCTCTGAAATAATTGCTGAAAGCCTAGTATTCTCTTCTGCCAATCTGGTTCGTAATGAAGATACGAGTTCCTCTTTTAGGGCCAATTCAGCCTCTAAATCTTCTTTTCTTGAAGACGTTATTTCAGATTCTTGCTCTAATTCCTGAATACGATGCAATTCATCCTGAAGGCGTTTACGAGAAGTAGCCTCTCGTTTAAGAGCTTCATCACGCTCACGTTCTAGATTAGTAACTCTTGTCTGCATAGAAGCTTCAATACCTTGCCAATTTTCAGTTGCAATTGCATATTGAGATTGGAGCAGCTCAATCTGTCGAAGCATTTTTGCATGACTATCACTTGTCGCGCCCGTTGAAAGCTCTTCAGTTTGAATACGAAGCACCTCAAGGCGGTGCTCAAGGGAAGTGATTTCATCTTTCAATTCATGTTCACGAGTACGAGATCTGTCTATCTCACGATCAATTTTCGACTGTAGACTAAACTTTTCCTGGTCAAACTTTTCTCTTTCAATTTTCATATCACTCTTCAGCTTTTCTAACTCTTGCTCTAGCTCTGAAACTCTCTTCTTTTCATTTTCCAAGGCCTCCGTCTGTGCTTTTTGGACAGCATCATCAGCAATTAAATTTGCTTTTGCTAAGTCATCGCGGAGACTAGTTATAGTTCCTCTTAACGCATCTCGTTCCTTGCGTAAAATTCCTACTTCCGACTCGGACTTTGCTAGAAGCTTGATTCGGTTGGACTGCTTTCTTTCAATCTCATTTGCCTTCTTTAGTTTATCTCGTAATTCGACTGCCTCTTTCTCTGTCCTCTCGTGCTTCTTTTTAGCCTCCGATACTTCTCTTTCTCTCTCACGTTCGTTATTTCTCAGCCTCTTTATAGTATTCATATATTTCAGTTCATTCTTGGAGAGAGTTTCTCCCTCAAGTAAGAGAAGCGCAATCTTTTCGTCCTTTTCAGCAATACTCTTGTCAACTCTTATGTTCTCTGAGGCATTTTTAGAAGTGTAACTTAGAAGCTGATTGGAGAGATACTTCACTTTTTCTTCCAAAACAGTAATTCTCTCCAGAGAGATATGCAAGTCTTCCTGTTTTTGAGAAAGCTCGGATCTCAAGCTATTCATCTGGAAATTATAATTGTTTTCGTTCTCAGAATAAGAGCTGTTCTCCAGTAATTTCTGTGTTATTTCGGCCTCGTCCCGTGCAACCTGCGATAACTGCTCTTGCAATGCTATACCATTCATTGACGGTAAATCCGCTGAACTATCAGTAATCTCTGCTCCAATATTGTCGTTCTGTGGAGCGCCATCTTCATTTACCATACTGTCGATACTATTTCGTATAGAACCACTTTCTGCCGCATTTGTAGTCTCAGAGGAAGTAGCTTCTATTGATCTATGAGAGAATTCTGTTGAAGCCTCTTCAGGCTTTGAAATATTAGTACTTCTTTCGGCAGTGGACACAGAGGCTTTATTCGACGTCGGAGATCGAGAGCGCGTAGAACGAGACTTTTGCGCCTGCATTGCCATTGCCAAGCGCTGCTGCATTGAAACTCTCTGTCCCCCGATTGTAGCAGAGGAACCCGATATAGTTGTAGTAGTAGATGCGGAAGGAGTAAGAACATTGGAGACAGTTGTTGATGCTGACGCAGCGTTGTTAGTATCTGAAATTAACGTAGGATCTAAGACTTTATCTAGCCGCTGCTCTACCGTATTCACGGCTCTTTTTAACAAAGAACCCCAAGCTAAACTGCTTCCACCATATGAAGACGTTGGCTGAGTACTATTAACATACGTTGAAGCTGTGGAACTGGTTCGCGGTGCCGGGGCCTGGTTGACTTTATCCACAGGCGAATTATTAGTTACCATGTTTGACAGAGGAAGTACAGATTCTTTCTTTAAGTCAGCATTTCCGTCAGAACTCAGATTTGATATTGAGTTTGTAACCTCACTACTGTCTTCATCGCTTTTATGTCCAATCGTCGAATTAGGAATTCCAATGTTGTCGCTTGTCGTCCCTTGGTCTATCTCTGAAGGTAAAACAGTAGAAGGGAGTACTTCAGTCGCCGCATCTTTCGAAGCCGCCGCGGACTCTTCAACATTCACAACGCTCTGAGGAAGCGTAGCCGACGGCTCCTTAACATCTTGAATATCATCATGCTCATGCTCCATAGATGTCATTGTTTATTTGTCTTTAAATTCTTTTATCGTGGATAAATCTATGAATATATGAATAAAAATAGACAGTTCTGCACTATCCCATTTGTTTTAGCTCTGTTCAATTTCTCAAATTACCTAGCTATAACGAAGTCTCTAGCTTAACAACAAACATTGCCACAAATTGCTCTTACGTGATTTAACTAGTCGATACTTTATTCCCGAGAGTATATGTTTCTTGTCTGATTCGATCTAATTATTGATAAACGACGTTTTTCTATAGACTCATTCTAAGTTCCTATATCTTTCCATTGATTTCTGTAGAATCATTATTCTTCAATCAATCAAAACAACTTCAATATTATTGATAAGGCCAATAAATAAATCAATATCAGGCAATAACAAATAAAAATTACCGTCAAATGAAGGCCTTTAGTTGGATTTCTTTGTTGCAGTACGGGGAAGCCAACCAAAAAGATGCACCTACAAAGTAACTAATTTGGCGGTGAAGAAACGAGACCGAAAAATCACAATAGATCACAAACAATCACTAACAGCACATAGTATCACAGATGCCCTTACCCAATGAGAGTAAGTACAGAGACAAGAGTTGTAATAGTTCGAATATCAATCAAGAGAGTAGTATAGAGTATATACAATAAACTATAATCAGATACTATATTTACATTATTGATACAGACAAGAGCAGTGAAAACTTTGTAGAATCAGTATAAGTAAACAATCACAAGAAAACAATCATTGCGGCAAGGACGAAATTTCATTCACGATCAGAACTAATCAATTTATAGCAAACCATTAACACCGCTCTGTAACATAACTTTTAAATATGTTTAGCATAAATACATGACGTATAGAGAAAAAAAATAAGATAGAACTTGATTGTAAGTACAGGATACAAAAAAGTAGAGATTATTCTAAGAATAACTTTCCTACAATGGCGTCCTCTCGGAGAGCTGCTCGAATATCTACTTCACTCGCTCGCAACCGAACCTTAGTGGCTCGTTCAACGGTATTTGATTGACATATCAAGGCACCGCATTCTACTAATTGATTGACCGCCCGCAAAAATGACCGTATCCCAATTAATGAGCTGTCAACAATACCAGAGGTTCCAAACAGCAAATGATCGTAAGGCGCTAAGTTTCCAAAGTTTCGCAATTTCATAATCACAGTATCTCTTATAGAGGATATAGAATTCTCTGCAACTCCACTCAAACGAGATCTATGAATAATACCAGCCAATAATACTTTGCAAGTCAAAGGAAGTGAAGGAATATACTGGAACATAGGCGAGCTAGTAGATTCTGAAATAGCTTTCCGGATATGATTAATTGTGACTATTGGCATTCGCTTTCTGTCAGCCTTAGATGACTCTAGACTTGTGCGATTTCGACGTGATGGACTGCAAGAAAGCAGATCCTGAGCAGCGATTTCATCTTCAACCAACTCCACAGCTCGTCGACAAATATCCAATGCTCTTCTAGCATCACCTGTTACGCCTGCAACTTTACGACTTGCAAATTCTATCGCCTCTGGCTGAACAATATTTCCAGGAACACTTTTGAGTCTGTATTCTATAATTGTCTGAAGCTGTTGGTGCGTGTATCCTGGGAACTGGATTCTAGTGAGACCAAGACGTGATGATATCTTGTTTGTCATTGTGCGTTCAGGAAGATCCATGATATTAGCTACTGCAACGACGATCAACTTTGAAGACGGTAGAGATGGCCAATTAAAAAAATTGTACATAACATCTTGAGATCTTGTAACTAATTGATCTAGTTCATCCATTAGTACTACTATTGGTTTTGTAATGTGCAGTTGCGTTTTAAACTCCTCATCTAGTAAACGTAGAGCGTGTACGGCGGGGACGTTACGTTCTGAAATTGCTTCCCAGAGAATGGTATACGCTTGAATAGGCTGAACAATTTTCATACCATTGATTTCAACAAAGGTGAAATCATACGATTGCTCTTTAAGCAGACGAATTACTTGTTTGACTGTAGCAGTCTTACCAGTTCCAGGAGTTCCGCTGATATAAATACAGCTACCCATTTGTTCCACGATAGCACTTTCAAGAGCTGTCTGGATCTCCGCAAATTCACTTTCTCGACAAGGTAAGGCTTCTAATGCAGATGCTCCATGTAAGCGAGATCTTGCCGATTGGTGGGGCGTTAAAGGACTCAATGCTGAAGGTGTCTTCAAAACGCGAGTAGGAAGAGGCGTAATTACATTGAATAGCTTCCTTGCTGTAGTAGGCGTCGAAGGATTTGTCTTCGATGGAGTTAACGGAACTATATGTTTTCGCTTAGGTGTAGAAATTTCGTCGACATCTATACCAAGACGACGCTTTTTTGGAGAAGGAGTGGGCGTTATATTAGCCGTACTTTGGGAATTTCGCTTTCTGGGCGTTGAAGGTACAGAACGTTCAAGATTGACCTCCTTCAGCTTCTTAGGTGACGTAGTTGCATTAGACTTCTTAGGCCTCTGCACAATTGTCGTCCTAGACGGTGACTTGCTATCGTTCTGTGATGACTTATTTCTTTGCTTTGCAGGCGACTTCGGTGATTTCGACTCTGCTCTAGGAAGGGCCGGTTCTGCAGTTACTCTTCTTACCGATGCAATGGACTTTTGCGTTGATCTGAGAGCACTAGGTGAAGCAGAAGATATGGCAAGCTCATCAACATCTTCATCGTTAGAAATATTCAAAGTCTTTCCCTTTGTTGGGGTTCGCCTAGTAACCCTCATATTAGATTGTGGTTGAAGTCGCGACAACAACTTTACAGGAGTAGAATCTTTCTCAGTAAGTGCTTGCTGTCTCCTTGACTTTGTGGTAGTGCTCGACGTCAACAAGGTTGAATTATTTTCTTTCAAATTCAGCTCTTTTTTTCCTGCAAACAGTCCAGCAACGTAATTAAGCCAATTCTCTAGCTTCCGACTGTCGTAGCGACTGAAGTCACACTCGACTACTGATATTCGGTTACGCTTCTGACCACATGAAACTGCATAATGACAAATAAAAATATCGTCAATTGCCTCTGTATTGCTATCACTTAAATTCAATTGGCTACCGTAGATGTTTTCAAAATCCATAGGAGTAAATACAGAGATATGACCATTAATTGTTTGTAATTCCTGCCGATCAAGCTCAGCAGATGCAAATAATTCGTTTCGATGACAATTGCTGAGTTGGGCAGAGTTTGGTAAGTCAGCTCGCGAATAGAACCATATAATGTTAGCATACATCATATCACTATCATTATCTTGCTGAAATGAATGAATCACTCCATAGAAAGGATGTGAACTGTCATCTGTATTAATAGCAACTGTATCGCCCACCCAGAACGTAGTCTCGGTGTTCCCCTGAGAACACACAGCCGATTGAGGCAATCTTTCAATTTTGTCTAGCTCTTGTTTTGACGGAGAGCTTTTTACTCGCCTTGACCGAAGTACAGAAACTTTTCTGGAAGTAGAATCTTTGGCATCATATTGAAGTTTCCATTGCGGTGCTGATCGTACCTCGCTACGTGAGCGGGTGCTGATAGCCATGACCTTGGAGAGTTGAAAGGACTATGCACAGTAGATGTAAATATTTTGATATAGTGAGAACTGTGTAACTAGCACAGTAAGGAAAATATGGAATATTTAATGGAATCACCGAGAAAAGTAAAATAATACATCAGAAAAGAAACAAATAAATCTCATTAATAGATGAAAACAATTAATGGAGAGATATCTGTCGCGTCGCGACAGGTTTTCTTTAATAGACTTTAAAGGAAACGCGCTAATACGCGTTAATACGCGTTCATTTATTGACATTGTGACTGCACACTAAAGCCACATAACATGAGGCTCCTAGAGAACACCCTAATCCATAATTCTTTGATTGAGCTGACAACGAGCTTTTACATGTATCTTACAGTTTCAGTCCTTCACGAGCTACCATATCCGAGATCCATTTGCGCACTTTCTCATCCGGACACACATCCAAAAATGTTTGACCGGCGGGATCGACATTTGATGTATCGGCACCTGCTCGAATCAAGACAAGAGCTGCATCTCCGTGGCCCTCAGCTGCAGCATGGAAGAGCGGAGTCCAGCCAGATTTGTCTGCAGTGTTCAGCGGGGAACGAGCTTTTATCAAAAGATTCATCAAAGGAACATTTCCTACTGCCGCAGCTCTGTGTAGAGGAACCTGATTTTGCTTGTCGCGTACCCGAACAGCAGCAGGACAGACTTCAATTAACCTCTCTGCAACTTCAAATCTCGATCTTGACACCGCATAATGGATAGGAGTTTGTCCCGCGTTCGTTTGCTTTGTAAGGTCCGGATCGTACTGTAGCAAGAGCTCAAGGATCTCCTGTGATCCGATTGACGCAACAATGTGTGCTATAGTCCAGCCTAGTAATGTGTTTCATTTTAGTTAGTACACGATCCCACGATCGTCGCAAATATTCATCGTTAAAAAAATTACCTGCTTCATCGGTATCATCAATATTGATCCTTTCAAGAGTCTTCTCACCCTTTAAGGAAGTTTTAGTCACAGCCGACAAGATAGTCTGAGTAATCTCGATGTTTCCTGAGGATACTGCCCAGAAGATTGGCGTTCTTCCATCATTATCCTTCTTAGAGATTAATGATGGCTCGGAGCGAACTAAAGATCTCACAGCCAATTCATTACCTTCTCTAGCAGCAGTATGCAGAGGAAATGGATCTATTTCCTCGTCGTTCATTTTGTATAAATGTCGATGTTGTTGTGATGAATCAAGCTAATTGATCAGATCTCTTAGTAGAAGACTAGATGTCGTTTCATTTCCTTCCTCTACCATGCCATTTACACTTTCTCGTCATCATGCCGAAACATCCAGGTATAGGGTTATAAATCACGTGATATATACGATGCATCTGGAGGCAGGGTAAACTGGATCAAATGCTTTATAAGGGATTAGAGAGGCGCATTGGATACGAAGTGCGCTAGTAGGGAAAGGGTAGTTCAGTGGCGCTGTCCGTTTCTGCTTCCGCGCGGGAGAGCCCAGTACAGTTTGGTCGGCTGCTGACCTAAAATACAGATGAAGGCAGAGCCGACAACATTGTCGTAAATTAGGGTTGAGCATGATATCTTTCGATAGTCCTGAAGAGAGAGACAAAGGCGTTAGCAGAAGCAGCAGTAGTGGCGGCGTCAGCAGCGTTAGCAACAATACCTTTAATGGAAGGCTTAATTATGATACCGATATGGAGTTTGGTTAGTGGCTATACGATGCAGACATTGTGAGACTCGTGACGGCACCACATGCTAATAATAATATCTCCGAGCCTAGAGCTGCACAGCAAGCTGTTCTGTCCAATTGCTACGGCACCGATCAACGGTCTGCTGTAGTGACTATTCTATAACGACGCAAGGCATTGATCTTCCGAGCGATCAAAAGACGTGTTCGCGTGTCGATCTGGATATTAAGCCAGTTGTTCATACTCCGCCTACAGCTGTGACAAAATGCGATATGCAGTTGCTGTAGCAATAAAGTTAAACACTCGTACGAGTTGTGCCAATTACAACGCGTAGAATTAATAGCAAAATTATATTGCGGGCGTCAGCCATAGAAGATAGCCGGTACAAAAAGAGATGAAGGACCAGCAGACGAAAATCGGGTCTGACCATCCAGGTCTGATCAAATAGCCTTTCCCATATTCCGACCCGGCATCTCCAAACTCTTAATTAAACTTTGCTGCGGATAGATGGTCCTCTATAAATCATTCAGGGGTATATTATATTGACGTAATGTAGGAAGATGCTAGTCGTTAAGCTAGACATCTTATTAAACTCACGCACTAACGACATGGTATTTCCGTTTTGAAAAGGCAAAATAATTTACGGTTCACGAGATAGTAGCTGGGAGCTATGAGTACCAAGGATACCAATTTTCCGACAGTTTATCATATACCTTCAAGCTTCTAAGCAATTTGTCATGCACATTCGTCTGTTGGACCATGTTAAGTGTATGCAAGACCCACTTTCATTTGACATCCCATAAGACATCGGTGGTCTTGCTGTATTCTTAAATACGTCCTCTCGAGTGAGAATTGCATTTGATCACGTTCTGATCAATAGTCACTCTCGATATTTCTATCCTCATGCAGAGGATAGGATATCCTGTAAGATCTCTCGCTTGCGGGGCTCGACTCTTGATTCTTCTACATGTCTGATCCGTCATTTGTATAATTGCTAGTGGCAGCAGCGTACACAGCTGGGCCGGTCGACCTGAGAAATCTCTATACCCTTGACTTTGATCCCGATTACTACTATTCCTAAGTTCGGTTCATTGGAACTCAATTGAGTTTGGCCATCCTTCATTTTATTTCTGCTATTCTGCCTACCCCTTGAATCCACTGTAGCATTACGAAGCTAGGCTAGTTCGCCTTGCGGGCTTAATGAGATGGCTGGAATTATGCCTCACAGCCAAGGCTGCTTTAAATGTAGTCGCATTCTTTGGTGACACATACTGTATACTATACACCGCTATTCAAGCACAGTCTGTCGTCTGTGAAATAAATCTGGATTAGGAGATCAAGGATCAGGCGCACTCCTTGCCTTGCGTGTGCGTGTACGGCTTGACGTCACTTTGTGTTGCATGTATTATCTTTAGATCTCGAAATTATATTTCTACATTTACCTTTTCAGCGTTAAATAGTTCTGGCCATGTGCAGAACGAGAGCTGCTGGTAAATACTTGTGGCAAACGCGTAGCATTTTGATCGTGGCTCTATAACTATGGTACTAGCAACATATTTTTACCCGAATGAGATCAAGTCGCCTCTGCATCAAACTCATTCTCGTTCCCAGGCGTACAGCAGGTCTACGTAGTACCAATAATACTTTTATGTGCATCTTCCTATATCGAAGTAAATGACTTCATGTGGTGAATGAATCCCGCATATATTAAGATGTACCGATTGCCGCTAGCCGTAAGCCCGCCAAATCTGCCGTACAGCACGTCTATCTGCACGTAAAAGCTGGCTATGCGACGCCTTCTGAGTCGTTATATGGAACCAGATACGCAAACTGCTGAACCAAATTTGTGTCAACAGCGTATTTGAATTCGATTATGTAAAGTTTATATAATCACCTATCTGCTCTTCGGACCACCCGATAATATACACCACTGCCACCGCCTCATAACTACTATTAGCAATACTCATACAGTGATTGACCCGTATTAGAACAAGTAGAAACCAGCTCACAAGAAGACATAGTTCAATGAGTTTGATTTTGTAAAAATAGCGAATATTAGGCAACTTACTGATGAAGCAAGATCACCAGAACAACTATATTGCTGCATTTAAGCAGGACCGTCTACATTTTAACATAGATCATATTGCCTCTATCCTATAAACTGACGGTTAATGTAGCTCACTATATATACAGACAGGTCATTTATAAACGATAATAATATATTAATATAATCAGTCCCTCTAAAAACAAATTCTACGATAAAAAACATAGGTCCTACCTCTCTGCAGACTTCCAAAATAAACCCCTTTCATTAAATCTTCGTCCAAAACAGAAAGAGAATATCAATCAATAAAGCACCAATTAAAAAAATCAAATTATAACTGTAAAAACAGCAGTAAAATAACAGTAATAAGATAGATCGCACAGTAATAAAAGTCATAGATAAATACAAATACTTGTACAAAACTACATATCCCATGAAATAATACATAAAAACAAAACGAGACTTTCGCGCCATCCAATACATTAAAAAAAATTAATAACAGAATTCTAATCAAGAAAACTAAATCCGCTGTAAGAGCACTTCAGGAATCAACAAAATCACATATTTCGCTTCTCCTTAAATGGACTATGCAGAAAGGAAGGTTCAAAAAAAATTAAACGCCCGATCCTTCTCGACCCGAACGACCAAAACACATTAACCATTATACAATCAAGATCAGGATAATATTTAGGTAAGCATTTGTCCCTTCCTAATCATAAACATCCAAAAAATTATAATGACCATCAAATAGCCATGCTTCTTCGTATTTTTAGTTAACTTTTGTTGCTATTCCAAAATTTCAGTATTGCCTTTTAACATCTTTTGAATCGTGTCATTGATCATTCTTTCCTCATTACCACCTTTCACAATCATATAAGATTGCATTGGTAAATTTCCTCATGATAGCATAAATACATCATGCTATCAAATAAATCCGCCATCATGATTATACGAGACTATATCACAGTACACATTATAAGAAGCATTATTAAAATCATGAGGACATGCCCAATCAATCTTGTGGTGAGTCCTCCTGAGCTCCATCTTGTTGCGTTCGACACATCTCTCAATCTGCAG
The DNA here is from genome assembly GCA_030568195.1 of Dipodascopsis uninucleata var. uninucleata. Classification (NCBI taxonomy): domain Eukaryota; kingdom Fungi; phylum Ascomycota; class Lipomycetes; order Lipomycetales; family Lipomycetaceae; genus Dipodascopsis; species Dipodascopsis uninucleata. Next base: position 1,115,583 of record JAJLTO010000002.1, on the reverse strand, counting down.
ACAGTTATGTACACAGTCTATCTCTAATTGAGATTATGGTGAGCACTGCCAAATTCTCAAGTACCAAAATTAAAAAAAAAAACATTAAACAATCTTAAATAAAGATATCACAATTTGTACAAAGACCAGACAATTATCACGAAATGACTAATCGCCAAATTGAACTTTCAACGCTTGGAGTTCTCTCCAACAGCTACACCACCACCACAGTAGAGACATGTATATCGACCATTGGTCTGAGTAGAACGCATAGTAACCCACTCACCCTTGGCAGGAATTCTACCGCAGGACGGTGAGAGACATCTAGCACCAGTCTTCTTGTATCTATAAAAGTTAGATAAATGTACGAAATAAGTAAAAATTGAGTAATATCAAAAAAAGTGCTATCCAACCTTAGCCCACAGGAGTTACATAGCTGACCGGCCTCAATTGACCAACTCGGACGCCAACAAGGAGACTGATCTGATCCACAGGAGATGCACCGTCTACCACTTGGGTTGCTATAGTGCTGAACTGGAGTTGAGTGATTCGAAGAGAACGATTTGTGCTGATGAGTGTGCGACGGAGATGGCGATACTGACGGAGATGGTGACCTCAAACCATTGTCAACCCGATGCACATTGTGAGAACGATCAATACGGTTTTTCTTAGGAGAACTGTTACTATTTCCCGAAGACTTTGATGGCGCAGTCTTCTTAGATGGAATAGTATATGGCTTACCCGCAGTAGCCTTCTCAGCAAACTTATATGAATGATTCCTGCGAATCCAGCTCTCTACCTGTGGGCGCCAAGAGTCTCTTGGTGCAGTATCAGGATAGAAAAGACTGTTGTGAATTCTTGGAAACGGATATCCATCAGATTCTTCATCATTTCCTTCATTACCATTATTCTGTTCATCAATTTCATTGTCATGCTCATGCTCATCCCCAGACAAACAAGCTTCGCTCTTAGGAGTAGGAAGAGCATTATTGTCAATCTTAGATAATTGACTAGATTCATCAGACATGGAGTCTACAGAATCAAAACGGCGCGTTCTTTCATCAAGAATACGCTGAAAAGCTTTGTCAAATACTCTCTCATCATCTTGCGAGGACGAAAAGCACAAATCAACAGAAGGATTCGGCGAAGGCAAGCCTGAACATTCGATAACCATATTTGCAATAGACATGAGAAATAAAATATATATAAAAAATGAATAGGGAGGTCTAGCACTGATCAGAGATCAATTGCTAGCTAAAATGTCTGTACGTTCCAAAGAAATCAACACTATATCTTTGCGTCGTGATTCAACATATACACAATAGTTAAACCAATTAATTGAACCGAACTAGGTATGAATGTCTATATTCACTTTAACTTAAGTAGATCCTTATAGACAACGACGAGAACCAGATCAACTTTACAGCTAATAAAGTGACTATTATTATATAAATTACTGCACTTCGGAAGAATGCTAGATCAGAATGTTTAAACTACAAGTGTTCACTTATATCACACTTCTAATCATTAAACGTATATATAACTGTTATAAGGTAAGTATATATATGTAGAAGTGTACTTATATGTTATATGTATACTGCAAGTGAATGTATAATGAAAAGAAGAAACAATTGAGCGATGAGGGCCGTCGATATGTTAAATACAAACCAAAATATTAGGAATTAGAAGGCAACTAAACGTAAATCCAAATCAAATGGAGAGATACTGGATTAAGAGAGATCTAAAGTCAGTATATCTCTATCTACTATGAATTACAATTATTGCTACTAGTTTTATTTTATTTTTAAAATTGATTGATTTGATTTGGTTGATTTCAATGATAATAGTAAATTATAATGAAATAATTGGGCGCGAGTATACATGCAAAAAATGAAAGAGACTTTTGCGACTTTTGGATTCTCGAACTTCGGGAATCTTAATCCAGAATCTTAATTAGAGTTACACCAGCATTTTAGTGTGCATTAGTGCGTATACGAAATTGAACAAGAGTCTGATGAAAGAGGCAAATTGTGGGCCATTGCATATTACCTCTTGAATGTTGTATTCGATTGTTAGGAACTGGAATACTGAGAGAAATTTATAGCAGGTATACTACGAATTCAAAAGTTAGCCCCTAACACGAGCATGCTGAATGAAAGGAAGTAGTGTTAGATAGCACTTAGGAACATTTTATTAATGTTTCATTTCTAAGATTATGCTATTTCTCTAATTCTATAAGCATTGCACGTTACATACGTTTAGCAAAGCGCTCTGTTGACTGAAACGACATGCAAATGCGAGGAATATTGGGAATCGGGAGTAAGGGTGCAGTGCAGAGGAATCTGAGATCAAGGTAAAACCCTAAGAAGCTGAACTACATCTGACCTGGATTTGCCGATTTCTATCTCGACCTCTTCTATATTTAATAAAAGTTAGTGTCAATTATCTGTAGCAATAAGCCCGGGTTTGACTGCCAGCTCATTTATTTTTCGTTACTGTTTCACTTCTGATATACTTATTGACGCCATCGCCAAAGAGAGCACTAGTCAGCAGACCAATGGGTCTGATAGACACGGCAGATGACCCGGCTCCAGCTCGTGAATGATAAAGAAATAGATTTTGAAACGATTGCTAATAGTATCATACGGCTTGCGGGTCAGACTACTTGAAGCTCTTTTATCTCCCTTTCGATGCTAATAAATAATAGTTCGCTGCGATACTAGTTGACATACATACCTTCAAGACATATGCTGTCTCTGATATCGTCATTGATGTCGTAGCCTTGATGCGATGGCACTCATCTCGAACCTATCTCGAGTCCATCTCGAACCCGATTCACGATCCAAATATTCTATTCTGTATATTCGCATGGATAGACAAGTATTCGGAAATCGTTGCGTATGTAGCAGCTGCAAGGGATGATGCAGCAGTGCCTGAATCTTGTTATACCGAAATGAGAATGTGGACATTGGGAGTTGGCTCAGGTCTGTAAAAAATGAGGGTTTTTGGATATGCCACCAAACACTTCGAATGAGAGTAAGGTACTGATAGATAGATAGTACGTTTACAGGATAGTTACGATACACTAGATAGATAGTAATAATTATATTTTAATATTGTAAGATAATGGGTACTGAGTCAGTTATACTTCTGCTGAAGTTGTTCTTTAGTTAACAGACTTCAGCACTTGTCTGGAGCATTTAGCTAGACCGAATGAATTGGTTATATATTACTAATTTCTAATGACCGATAGTAGCTCCAGTCTATCATATTCTGAAAATTAAGTAGACGAACGTATCGACATCTCGCCGATATCAATTAGGTGGCAGAGTTTGCCAGTCCTCATTGTTGGCCGAAGTGATCTTCCAAAGTCCTTACACATGCTTTTCTAAGTGATCTTGCTCAGGATGATCTGAGATCGAGACCTCTCAGCTTTAGTCCTAAAATATTTCTATCCGCAAGTACAAATACAAGTTATCAGAGCTTTCAAGCTACAATATACTATTAATATAACAAGAATTGCTTGTTACAGTAGATAGCTGGCCATAAAAATGTTGTGCCTGCTCGCTCTTTCGGTATAATTTCTCCGATGACATAAACTGCCTGGTGTGGTATGCTGACCCACTCCATAAACATACACTGTCTTAAAAGTACTCAATACTGCTTCTTTCACAGCGCGTCTCAATACACTAAGTCTTTTGCGTATATAAGTTCAAAGGCTATGAGATATTACATGTGCAACTCGTTTATGAAAACGCACTTCCCGATAGCTATTCTGGGAATACTTTAAAACTAGCAATATAATACTAACTTGCGAAAGATCGGAATTAGCACCCTCAGCCAAGATGGCTTAGTGTTATCGAGCCTTCCAATTAAATCACAGATGTCTAATGCTTATGCACATTTCTAGATCCAATTGATTTTCTTATAATTTGTCAACAACAGCAGTAGTAGCAATTCTCTCTGATATTTAATACATACCGCAGAAATAATTTATCTCTGCTTCAATGTCTTAAAGCGACTTATAGCACTACACATTATTTTGTAACAAGTCATGTACAGTATGATCTACCGGTAAAATGGATCGGGATCAATTACATAGTTGGATTTTAGATACCATGCATGGCAGCATATAATCACGGTATATGCTTAATTGTAATTAAACGCAATGAAACTTTAACTCGATCTTGCGGGAGCTCCCCCCGTTCACCAAAAAAAAGCAGTCACGGCAATTTTGTGATGATTTCTACTCTTGCCACGAACAAGAACGCAACACATTCTAAAATGTGGGATTATCTCACAATCCACTGACGGATCGATCTGAGTAGACTTATTTAACTTGTTGTTCACCTACATTGTTTTTTAATGAGCACATTAGATCCAGTGTAAGCTCCAATTACTGCTAGATCATTCTAATTGTACTTTGCAGCTTCCGAGATCTGTTGTGACTACCAGGTAGAACCCTTAACCAATTTCTCCATATGTTTTTGACTTTCAAACCTAAATGAAGAGAAGACATTTAGTATTATTACTGCTTTAATTTAAATATTTGATCTACGCTGCATCAGGCGACCTTTTACGTCCATTTTGCACGGGCTAGATCTATTCTTCGACAATTTTTAGAATGAAGACAACAACTATCAAGTAGACAGACAAATCTGCGTAGTTTGATAATAATTCGTAATAGTCGGAAGTGCAAGATCGTAGGGTTAAATTTACATTCTCAAACAGATTGCGTAGTAGTAAGTATAACTTTTTTGCATACTGTAAAACACAAATGATTACGAAATATTGCATTGATTTGCGACTTTCACAGTCATAATTGGATTAATATGTAGCAAATTTGATTCAGTGATCATCGGATCATGGACGATATTTCATTTGCAAGAATCACCAATACATTCGCCTGATCACAGCCTCTGTGGATCAGATATCTCATTACCGAGACCAGTACTGCTGCCTCTTCTCTGAATCAGTCGGATCAGTTAGCTGGCTATGGCGTTACTCTCTATTCTCTATCTATCTATTATGCTATTTTCTGAATTAAATGATGACCAAGTATACCGTTGGCATGCTCAGCTGGAGTGGCTTCGTTAGATCCAGCATGTGGGTCGGCTTATAATAACGATCTTGCGGGAACGATAAAAGCTCGCCTGTGGATTTTACCCGTTAGATAGGTCTCTTCATTGTCTGTATATGATGACATAGTAGATAAATCAAACCCAATTAATTGTATGTAGATGAGAAGACAAGTTTTAATATTCACTTAAACTCGATCCCAATGCCAGCTTTGATTTTTAATGCTCTCCTCGAGGGCGACGGCGGCCGATGACATGTTTCTGACCCATCTCGGGAAAAAGTACTCCGGTCGAGTCATTTTTCGTGTATTACACGGACCAGAATAGGCTAATGTTCTCAAGGTTTGCACTAACATAAAAGGTTTTATTATAGTTTATTAGTACTGAAAGCTTTCGACCCAGCTATTCGACCCGCTATGTCTTGACGCGTATATACTTGACCCGTATCACTTAGGTGTAGCAAACTTGGTCCGCTTTTGCACAGTTGGTATAGGTTTGGTTGTGCTTCCAAAGACTAATTGTAAGAAAGAACCGTCTCGTGCGCTACAGTGCCTAAGCAACGCTTTTCTACTTGGGCCGAGACTAATTGCTTATTAGATTAATCTCCAGAGAAGTAAACCTGATCTTTATATGCAAACAGATATGATCTATACAGTAGCGGAAAGCATTGGGTGACATGCGTCGACTGTAGAAGTATTGAAGAATCAAGTCAAGCTGCAAATGGAAATAGCAAATATAACAGCGTAACCTTACCAATTAGAACTACTTAAATTTCAGATAATGCTGATAATAGTAGTCTGCTGTAAGTCCGGCTAACAGGTTTACACATACTAATATGGCTAAACCCGCAATTACTGCATTTACCGCATCTATTGCATCTATAGTGAACACACTAGCCTGGTTTACCCCATCGGGACACTCACGCATCAGCTGTAACGAAGCTGGAAAGACAATTGTAGTCGAACGACTTGCGAACACGATAGTAAAGCCTCGGTTATAGATGTACTACCAAGTTGAAGCAGATCAATAGGAGCTATGTGCTTAAACATTCCTGGCTGCGCTCTCCGGGGTACAGCTACTTTACTAAAGCTGTTCTATGACGTTCTCACTGGCTCTGTGCGTATTCTCTCTACAAGAATGGGATTATGCGATATCCGAATCAGATGCTATCATCCAAGCAGGTTCGACAGATTTATGCCAGACTCCATTATACATGTTAAAACCAGGTATTAGAAGCCTAATTACTTGCTTGGTTTTTAAATGATATCCGTTAGTCTACGTATGGGTACTAGAAATGCCCGAATTTCAACTAATCCACGCTGATCTTGCTGATCTGCCATACATCATGGCGACTGAGTGCACGACCGTTATGATGCTCTCGTAGGACAGTGAAGCAAGAGCAAGCACCGCGGAGGCTTCGCGGATGGACGACACACATATTTTTTAGGGAATATAGATGATATACGGATAGGTTCTGCCATCGTTCGAGATTGGGTTTCCCCGAGCGCGTGACACTGGTAAAGCGAATCGCTGTTCCCAAGCAGTGGAATGGAACTGGCAAATAATTACTCAAGGCGATGGTCCAGAGAATATTTCAAGAGACTCACGCGCGTAGGATCTGGCTAGGCGTGTTTCCCGAAAATTTACGAGCTCGTTGTGCTTATGAAGCTGTTGGCTTTGTCTATAAGGGAATGGCGCGCGGTTTGGTATTTTTAAATGGTATCTACTGAGACGAACTGATTAATAGTTCGAACCTGTATGATAAGTGTTTGGAGCTCTCCGGGCACGTCGCGATTGATTGGCTTCAGTCGCGCGCTCGCTCCAAGATTGGTCTTCTATCTATCATACCTTAGCAATCAGAAACAAATCGTCTGCGATAGTGTATGTTATCCGATTCCTTGATTAAGAGGAATTATTAGCTTATACTACCTACATTTGAGTTGATCTACTCATATAACTCTTGCAGGATTTAGATAACTGTCTCCATGGAGTGTAATGTCAGGCAGATACTTAAAAATGTCAACATGAATTGTTAAATAATTATAAAAAATATTTATGAGAGATAATAATATAGGTACTGGTTCTCTAAATACCATAAAACACCTCTGTGCCAACCCAACTACAGATGTCAATATTCCTGCGTTCATCGGACGTTACTGCTTTGACACAAAAAGAAAACAAAAATAAATTAAATAGAGATGCAGTGCCTGTTTACCTTTTCTAATTTATTTTATTTTTGAATTTTAGCTTCCCCGTATTATAGATGAAAATGCTTTCTAGCTTAGAATACACTATCACGTGATTATCTCTAATAATGAAGAGTACCTTCTACTCTACAAGAATATAGAGAGTAGAGTGCCAGAATAATGGTGAGATCAAGTTTACGAAAACGAGTAGTCTATCTATTACTTTCACTAATAATGCAACAGCAGCTATGATGCCAAAGTATATGCAGCACTAGTTAGCTGGAGGTTAGAATTGGCTTCTTAAAACATTATAATGAAAGCATATCGTCACTTCACAGTCTGACCCGGGCTGTAGAACTGTGGCACTTCCCTCTAAGATGTCTTCTTGTCAAAACTACCTCATTGAGTATTTCAAGACGCTATTACCCTGCACAGCATATTTGGTCTGTCGTTTATTTTTCATTGGCGGCGAACGTTACAAAACTAACCCTTTCATGCTCGATCATTCTGATAGATAGAGAGTGTCTACATAGCCAACAGTAGAATTTCTATTACATAATATTTGCATTATATTTTTGGAGTTATTATTACTATTATCGCGCATATATGTATATATACCTGTAATTAGCTACAGTAAATACATGGCTCGCTGCCTTAGCATTGGAAATCAAGGCTGAACATGGTAAAATTCGTTAGTTAATATGGTCTCGTGCATATCTTGCAGCTTAGTACGGCAGTCTCCTACAAGTCATAAAGACCGCTGAACGCTTTCCATTCAAGTTAAATACTATTATTGTAGTGCATTACGATTTATAGCGTATCTTCAGTTTATTATAAGTATTATTTATATTCATGGCTAGCTTTATGTTTAAGTCCGATGTATTCTATCACTGCATGACTGCCAACGAATCACTTCCTGTAACGTCGTCATAAAGAAATCATAAGAGTATTAGCGAGATCCGCCATGGATCCATTTGACAGTGCTATTCAGTATATTATCTTAGCGAGCACTATCAGTCGGACAAGCGAAAATATCATTTCCCTTCCTCCATGCCTTTGGATTAATCTACTATTATCGACTGCAATTAACTGTAGTTTACAGCAGTATGTAATTCCTCGTGTTATCTTCGGTCACTTTAAGCCAATCTAAATGTATCTTGCAAGACATTCTGTGAGTGCATCTTTGATCTCACTTTATATTAGTCGAAGTCTATATAATACTGCTTCATTGGCAAACAGTGCCATCTTTCCTGCATCCAATGCCACTCAACCTTTTCAACGTAGACAATAACCGCATTTCTCACGATTCGATAATAGTACGCAGTGTCTTATTATACCCTAACCCTGATTATTACGTCTTGGTGTCAACTAATATCTAACTAATATCTAGTTATTCAACAAGTAATTCGATATAGTGTAACGGCTAGCACGGTCCGCTTTCACCGGGCAAATCCGGGTTCGATTCCCGGTATCGAAGAATTTTTTTATTTTTTTTGTGTCACTCAATAAGAATGGCAAAGATGGCAAGAAATTAAGATACAAAATGCAAACATTACATAAACTTCTAGAAAATATTGATCATGCCAAAATTTTAAATGAATAGAGGTCTCTTGCAGAATATAGTGCGCTTTGGTTGGTTGGCTACTTCAGAATGCCAGTGCTCGCATGTAGAAAATTTCACATTTCATATTATAGACTTGATAGGTCAACTATGTTAATATCTCTTTATTTTGCATGATGCTGCTATTTTTTTGGGCACTCATTACTATCAGTAACTGCAGGCAAAATGAGGCTTTAAAAGTTATCGTAACCAGCTCAAATAACTATAAGCAAATGCTTCTGGCTTATGTCGTACTCCAATGTGTCTCCGCCTATGCGTGACACACTGGAACATTGTTTCTATCACCGTACAAATACAGCTGCTCCACTTTTTGTTATATGACCATACGCATAGACACAGGAATATACTATGAATCAGGTGCGTAATACCAAAGAAGCGGAGAAGGAGTGTTTACGTTGGCCACTATCCGTGATATGAGAAGCAGCTACGATTCGAACAATAATTTAAAATTAATTACAATTCCGCTATGGGAATTACATGAGTGGTGTAATACTTAACACCTGATATTATATAAGCATATATCCGACTGCTAGCATTGGATCGAATGCCATTTTAGGCTGCTGTTTCTGTTTTCAACGTCATGCTTAAAGTAGCACACGTCAAACCGATAAAACTGGACTGCGCTTTTCGGTCGTATTCCCTCAATCACTTTCCACTTAGAGCAGTATATATCACTATGTATTCGTATATATTCCATATTATTTATAACGTACTTTTACTAGTGGCATATAATAGATTACTAAGACGCGTCTCGCCAATACCATGTCTGAAAAGCCTGCTTTCCTCATAAACTATACCTAAGAACTGCTGCTTGCATACACCCTGTGTAACATTGACCATACACAAACCAGTAAGAATTATATATTTCTTGGGTAACATCATAAAAAAAATTTTAAGCACAACACAAGTCACAGTAAGCTCACAAATCATTGCCTATTCACGTGATTTACGTGATATGTACAACGAGAACGAAATTTTTTCTTTTTTATTTGCCTGTCCCATAGTAAAATTGAAGAAGACTCTATACTACTCCAACTTGTCCCGGTTATTTTTTTCATCTCCCTTTCTTTCTAAATTATTTTTTCATCTCTTTCATTTTCCTTTTCTCTTTTGTCCTTTAATTCTCTGTTAATTCCTCTTTATTCAACACTCCTTTTTCGTTATTTTCCATAGAGACCTTTGAGGATTCAATTCCTTTACTGGTCCGGATTGTCGTTTGTTGAATTTCGAGTTACTATTTGTCTTGGTTTGTGACCGTCAGTACACTGTCCGGTGGTCAAAATTTTTGTTCAGTAAACTCCGCAAAGATTTGACTACTACTTTTCGCAGGACAGTTTAATTGATTTTCACATATACTGCAGAAGCATTAGTCACATCTAGAACTTCATTATCGACGTATCAGTGTATATATTGAAATATATATATCGGAATCGACACGAGTGGTTTTTCTGTTTAAACATACAAATTTTTAAGGAGCACTGCTTTTTTTTTGAAAAAAGACAAAAAACATATTAAGTGTTAGTGGTAAATATTTTTCAGATTATTTACGTTTTCTTCGGTCATTCTACAAGTTTGTAAAGTTGGTGCAAATTTTTTTTGATCTTCTGGACGGTTTGATGCTGTCTTTCGTTTTGATGAGAGACCAAGTTTTTCGTTCGTGTTAAATTTTTTTGTTCTTTTGTGTCCACCACAAATTTTACCGTCGTTATTATCGATTCTATATACCTGCCAATCTCTATGTTTAGCGTTAGAGTCATAATTCATCGGCTTTTTAATCTTTGACTGCATATGTGAAATTGAAGAGGACTCGGTAGTGGAGTGGAACGAATCGTCGGCTTATTTTAGAGTGGTGTTTTTATTAATTTACCTAAATTTTTTTATCAATTGATTTGACTGCTATTCAGCTCCATTCATCTTGACTATCAAGGCAGAAATTTCTAACGTTTTGTCTAGTGATCTTAATTTAGCAGAAGCGATACCTCTTAACAGCCGTTGACTGGTCTATAATAAGGTATTCGATAACATATTGTCAAAGATTCATCACTAGCAAATTTTGGTATCGGTTTTGATTTATCGCCGTCTCTTGTTTATCATTACCGGTACTTTTTAAAATCACATAAAGCTCCTTACGAATCTTGAGAGAATTTTATAGAACAGAATATTTTATTACATTTGCTATAGATTTTCTGTTGATTCATACTCATATATATATCACCTATATAAGAACCCATATATCGAAGAATTTTGTGCTTGTCTTTTGCAGGCTGCCATATATCATATCTATTTATAAGTTTTCATTTGTCATAACTAATACGTCATGCCATCGGTATCAACGAATACCGCACCATCTTATGCTCTTGCAGCTGGAGCTAAACCTGCACCAGCTTCTCGTTCTGTGTCAAGCGTTTCTACAAAGGACGATGCGACCCTTGGATCAACAAGTTCAGTCGAGAAACTACCGCTGGGAACTAATGAACAGTCTTCATCAACATCGCCTACGACAGAATCGAATCATCATGTTGAAAAGCATGAAACAGAGTTAAGTAATAAGGATAAGGATGCTGCCTCGACTGACACATCATCTTCTGAATCTTCTGCATCGTCATCTTCATCAACTGCTCCTTCCGAATCGAATCCCTCAGCTGAGGCTTCGGCATCAATTTCACAGAAACCAAGTCTTACTCCAGCCCCAGTTCCAAAGATTAATGTCTGGAAAATCAGACAGGAATCCTTGGGACCAAAGGTACCGATTGCGACTAACGTCTCTACATCTACTACTTCAGCACCTACTAATCCAGATAATAAGGAAAAGACGTCACAGAAGACAAATGGTATGGACTTGGACTCCAAGAACTGGCCCTCAGTACCTTCGACTGAAGAAGAGATTATTTCTGAAAAGAAGGAAGGCTCTTCGAAACCTTCTAAGCCTCGTCAGGGAAAAGAGAAGTGGATTCCTTATACCCCTGCAATAATAATGCCTTCTAAGCCTCCAAGAGGAAACAAGCAATTTTCTATGCGTAATGCTAATAGCAGGAACAATAATGGAAGTAGCAACGATGGCGTCAATCAAGGTGGTGACGACCATGGTTCTCGTGGCAAGAATAGTTCACGTGGCAACAGAAATCGAGGTCAAGTTAATGGGTCAGCTGATAAGAAGGCTACCAATGCTGAACAGAAGACGTGGCATAAGAAGCATAACGAGAAAAAGGATAGGCAGGATGAGAAGGAGAAAGATGACTTGAAAGATAGTAAGACTCAGGCAAAAGCAGGAAGCAAAGATTCCGATAATACTATGGTTAAGGAGTCAGTATCTCCAAATATCTCGCTTAGCTCCACTTCAGAATCACTCGAGCAGAATTCGTCATCTAGTCAGCAGAGTCAACAGAGCTCTGGTCAACCAAATCAGCAGCATCATAACCAGCATCAAAATTACCAGTCGCATAATCAGCATTCTCATAATGGACAGCAGCCCAGTTCCAAAAACGTGCAGTCTAGTAAGACACGCTCTCAGCGACCATTCCATGCAAACGGTGTGCACGGAGCTTCTGGGGTTAACCAACAGGTGAATAATAGAGCTCAACGAAATGGTGAATATATTGGAAATGCTAATCAGGCGGTACAGCAATCTTCTCAGACTTCGCAGCAATCAGGTCAACAAGGTCAGCAATCGTTCCAGAAGTCAAATGGTGGCCGTGGGTCTCCCAGGTCGATGCACTCGAATCCTCAGTTCCAACAGCAGCAACAGAGTATACCAAATTCACAGCAGCAACATTTCGGTTACCAACAACATCATAATAGTAATGGCAACGGAAATCATCATAGCAGTTATCAGTATAGACGTCCATCGGTGAATGTTTCATCATTCCAGCAACCTCCAAGGCAATTCTATACTCCTCAACAAGATTTCGCTGCTGCAATGTTTGCTTTCCCAACAGCGCCATTCCAGCTACATCCTGCTATGATGCCAGGTTATGTTTTCGAACCTATTAGCATGGTGATTGCTCAAGTTGAATATTACTTCTCAGTTGAAAACCTTTGCAAGGACATCTTCCTCAGACGTAACATGAATAGTTCTGGTCTCGTTCCAATACAAGTTCTTGCAAACTTCAATCGTATCAAGAATTTGACAAATGGTGATATTGGGCTTCTTGTTGAAGCTTGCCGACAAGCCCCTAGTGTTGAGTTCGTTGGTAACAAAGTGAGATCTCGAGAGCACTGGTCTAACTTTTTGTTACCATTCCAAGAACGAACAAATGCCGGAAAGGATGATGATAACGCTGAGATTGATCCTGATCGTCGAGCTAGCGAGCCTGCATACCAGACTCGTAGCAATAATGAAACTAGTTCAATTGAAGTACAGACTTCTCCTGAATTAAATTCGCCGGTTGTGAATGGCACATCCACTCCTACAGTTAATGGAACATCCTCTGACGCTGCTGCTACTAAGCTTTCTACTGACGCTGCTCCTTTCGTCCCAAAGACTGTGCCCGCTTCTTAATAGATTATATATTTTTAAGATATTACATATAACTTTATCTATATATGAAGAATCTACATATGTTTGATTTGATTTATTTCATTCTTATCTTTAATACTACAACTATGGGCGCGGTCTTCGGTTTGATTCCTTCTATATACTCTAATTATTAGTATTACCCCTTGTTATATTTTCCTTTGATCATTAGCGTGAAGATTGTGGGAACGATGATTTGAGAGAAATTTTTTGTTCGTTGAGTGTTCAAAAGTCGTTTCTTCAGTTTGTTTGTCATACATTTCATATTTACCGATAAAAATTTCTCTTCTATATATTTTTTATTTTATATAAGCAAAATATGTTTTTTTTATTTCTAAAAAAATCTTTGGCATGTCCCTTGTTTTATATGGTGTCTCTTTGTTTATTACTATAATTATTTTATCTTATATCTATATTACCTGTCCTTTCATTTATTTCTTTGATGTCTTTCCTAATTCACTCAAAATTTGCGTTTTGTGTTCCTTTTTTGTTATATTTGAATGTTTTATCCTTTTTTCTTTTTTATGATGATGATCAGATTTGTTTCGAACTCAATGGATAAGAGTGTTCTTTTCCTCAAGAATTGTCGTTTAGAATGAAAGCTAGTTTGATCCTCTTCTTTATATCAACATCATTCATATTCCTATCCACGTCATAACTGAAGCGTGTGCTTAGTATCAATTGATTTATTTTCTATACTATTCTTCGTCATGCTATATATGTTATCCATGAATACAGACGTAATATTTGTATCATGTGACGATGCTATTTCTCTTTGGTTGCACTCCATATCCTTTTTTCTCTAAGCAAGAGAATCTTTCGCTTGATTTTTGTCTTAATATTCTATTTTCTCTTTTTATAGTATTTTATACCGAATTATACAATTGTATAACCTTTCTTTTGCCATTACATGTTTCATGTCAATACTCTAAAGACATACAATAGTCGCATCATTCAATTTTCGTATAGTACTCACTTTTTGTTCTATTCCATTATATTTTACAAGTCATTTACATTTATAAATTTCTTTCAGGGTTCATAGATATAGTTTATATTGCCTCCACTTCTATATTACTGTCATACACACTGTTTGTTGCTGTCTAATTGAGTCCAGTAGACACGTAAAATACCGCGACATGCAAATAGATCAGTATAGTATACGCACTGCAGCTGTTCAATTCTAATTGTTCTTTGCGGTATAGTGTCGACTTAGATGTCAGTCGAAGTTATATAATAGTTAGTAAGCGTTTAAAATATAGATGTCGTAATTGAAATGAATAGTATCAATATAATATATTCTCCCTAACACTACGAATTAGTGGAGCTTTTAAGAATTAAAGAGCCACAGAGTATAGTATTGTACAATAATTGTACAAAATTAATATAGAACATGAACTAATATACAACTCTTTCAGTTCATTGCAACAACTATCCAAAGTTCCCAGCATTAACCATCATAATGTGAGTCTAGATGTTCAAATGCCAGATTTCGAATAAGGTGTAGGCTATGAGTGAATATCTTTAATCTTTTCTATCATATCAATTTCCAAATTTGCTTGTTCGAGCATCAACTTTTGACGTTCAACTAATGTTGATGTAATCTCGACTAAATGATCAAGATCACTATGCAACATATCAGCGAACGCAAGTTTACTTTTCTCTTGTTCTGACGTGAAATCTTTGTCAGGACGTGTTTCTAGCGTAACTTGCAGTCGTTTGAGAAGTGCCGCACCTCGTCGAAATTCTTTCTTTAAAGTCCAATATCGACACATCTGAGCTATGAACTCCTTTCTCTTTCGTAGACCATATCGACGGATTCGATTACATAGCCTCTTGTATATGATATATGGAATAATTGGTGCTCCTTCATTAGTCTTGTAAACAACACTGACGTATGACTGACTATCCTCATTGTCGTCTTCTATATATTCTTTTTCTTTTTCGGAACTATTATTCGGCCCTAGACTACTTGAATTTGTGACACGAGATAAATTGAGCTTAATCCGAATTTTCTCATGTCTTGTTTCCCTATCGCTGTGCTCACTGGAACTAGTTCGATTTACTGCCAAGTCGTCCTTATTTCCAAGTGTAGACGCATAAAATTTTTGTGTTTCAGTTACTCTTTCCCTAATATCTCTTCCGTCTAACGAGTGCCTATCGCAGTAAGCTTCTAAAAGATCATAGTTTTCAAAACTAGCTGCAACAGTAGAGGTCATTTTAAGTTGCAGTCCAGCACGACGAGCACATGTCGGATGAAATGCAGTGAAACAGGACCTATTAACGCATTGAATACAAGCCCCATATTTCTGTTTGCAGATGTAGCATAAGAGCTTCCACCGTTGACGTGGTACATGCTCTATGCCTTCAACTGGTTCCATATATATGGTATTTCCTATACTTATTTCTGGTAGCCACAGCGCACATAAAAGATGAGCCCATTGACCTCTATCCGTCTGTTTAAAAGCACCCGACTTGTTAGGACAAAATACACAAGACACCTCTCGGCGAATACCCCCAGCCAGACAAAGACGACAAAGCCATTGCCCTTCAGGAATAAAAGGTACACCATAACAATCTTGATGTACTGCTATATTACACCCATCACAAAATACAATCGCATTACTGTTTTCACATTCGCCATCGTCACATATAGCACAATTTGACTCATCGGCATTGTCAGCCAAGGCATCTTTCAATGGAATCTTAGGCTTCGGAAGCATTATTTGCAGAGAAAACCATTCCTTTTCTATTAGAGTCATAGCCAGCTCAAAAAGAATTCGAGATATTGGCGTCGCGGCATATTTCTTACGGCGATAATCATTCAGCATTATCAAGAACTCATCATCTTGCTCGTCCATATCATACTCAATTGCAGTCTGATATGTATCGATATAATCCGCTTTGATGTAGGACTCAGGCATACTGAAAATCCTCAGCGGAATTGACATATCATCATCCAACAACTCAACAGCATGGTGATCTGTCCGCTGCAGCTGTCGAAATACAGGCTTGAGTTTTTGAGCCTCCGGGGCATCGCGTTCTCTAACGATGCTAACTGCATCTGATTCACTTGTTTTCCTGGTTTTAGAGTGCCTAGACCTTAGCGCACTGCGAGATCGAATGTGCCTAAAAACCTCATTGTTCTTCGTATTAAACCCATCAACGACATCAGCATCTAGAAGCAGCAGAGATTTTTCAGGATTTAGATCCTGATGAAAATCTGTATATGGATGCTCTTCTCGAGGCCGGTTATCTATACCAGCAATTGGACCCGTTATTCTTAAGGCTCCACTACACGACTCTTCTTCTTGCTCATCTAAAGCATCCTTTGCAATGAGCTCCTTATCATGTTTTCGGTATTGTGATCGAGGTCTACCGCGTAAAGAGATCAGAGTTCGCGCTTTTCCGGGTGATAACGACCGAGTAGATCTACCAGTCCTTCGCTTTTTTACCACAGCCGCGCTGTCTTCCTCATCATATGCAATGTCATATTCGTCATCCTCATATACACCTGTCGTCTGCATACGTCGGAGCGATGACCTCCGTGGTCTATACTCCACAACCATCCTGGAACTCCACGCCTTTTGTTCTTTCTAGTGGCGTCTTATCGAATTTCATCCTACAGTTCAATCAATATCGCTAGAGAAATGAAGACGCGGCCTAGTGACTGGATTGTAATAAACATTTCCGGGTAATTTGCTCCTCTGATAATCCGGATACATCACGTGAATAGATACTTTCGAATTTACCCTGAAAAAATGCATAGTATATATATACTATGTATGCATTTGTACACAGCAATTCAGCAGGGTAATTTATGAATTCTACAATTATGTTACCCGGCTGTCAATAGAATTTTCGTATACAGCTAAAATCTTTCATTCTAAAAATTATTGTACTAGAAAATCTAAGAAAAAAATATTATTACTCTTGCTGTTGAACTAAGGGAAGCTCGGAAGTATCATAGGAACACTAGTGTATCTCTTGAGCCTTCGAGTCGATTTTTACATAGTATAGTTCTCAGAACCATCTAGCTTCAGAAATATAGAGGTTTCACGGAAAGGGACGAAAGGATTGTTGTTCTTTTTTTCTTGGATATAGAGTCTACCTTCTGATTTCTGTTCGCATATCTAACATAAGTATATTGCTAGACAGCGCAATTGGATGATCATCAAGACAAATATTAATTATATATCAAAAAGAACTCAAGTTAATTTTGGAAAATATACTCAAATGTCTCTGTACTCAACTATTCGTCAGAGTGGCCGGATTAACACGGCATATTCGTTTGCCTCGAAATACACGTTGCCACGACATGGGCCAGTTGGTTTAGTAGTCCCTCGGAGATACTTTCATCAGTCGCAAAACTTAGGTTCTAGTGGAGATCAGAATGGTCAGCAAAAAAAGTCGCCTATCCAGGTTTTTGTTGACACGTTCAAAGAAGAATGGGGGAAATCGAAAGAACTGCAAGAGAACATCAAAGCTCTACAAGATGAAACTGGTCGAATGCAAGAGAGCGAATCCTTCAAGAAAGCTAGAGAGGCATACGAGAAAGCAAGCTTGGCATCCTCAAAGACTGCACAGACAATAAAAAAAGCTGGAGAGGTTGTTGGATCAGCAGCTTCTTCTGCCTGGGAATCACCAGTTGTCAAATCTACTAGGGAGGCTGTTAACGCTACGAGTGAGACTATTCACCAAGCCACCGCACCTATTAGAAACACACAGATATATAAGGATGTAAAGGATGTAATAGATGATGGAAGCAGTCGTCGATATGGTGGATATGAAGAACGAGAAATTAGACGAAAGCGTCGCGCAGAGCAAGCTAAGAGACGTCAGGAGGCTGCGATCAAACGAGGCGAAATTCCTCCTTCTAACAAGCCTGTAGAAGAAAATGATAAGGCCGGTGTAAATATCGTATTACACAAAGATTCAAAGGGGGAGGCTTACGATGAGTCGTCCAGGTCACTTTTTGCCAAATCATTTGAGGGTCTGAAGCAGCGATATGATGAATCTGATAACTCTTTTATTAGTACTGTCCGTGGAATCACTGACAGAATCGGTGGTTTCTTTGCAGAAACAGAATTTGCTACCGTTGTTCGTATGTTCAAAGAAATGGATTCTAGCTTTAATATGGAAGACTTTTTGACTGAAGTTCGTGAATACATCCTTCCAGAAGTTATTGATGCCTATGTTAAGGGTGACGAACAGACTTTAAAGCATTGGCTGTCTGAAGCACCTTATAATATTTGGGCAGCCTCTTTCAAGCAATTTCGTGAGGCAGGACTTATATCAGCTGGTAGGGTGATCGACATTCGAGGAGTTGATATTGCTAGCGCTCGAATTCTCCCTCCTTCTGATGTTCCAGTTATTGTAATTAGCTGCAGAGCTCAAGAGGTTCACATTTACAGAGACGTGAAGACGGGAAAAATTGCCGCTGGAACTGAAGATCATATCCAGCAAAGTACATACGCTATGGTTATAACGCGTATCAAGGAAGAAATGGGTGACCAGGAGACTAATGGATGGAGAATCCTGGAACTTGTTCGTGGCCAGACACGCGATTACACTTAAAAATTTAGTATCATACATTCCCTGAGAATCTTATACTATAGCATCTTGTTAATATCACACCACCTCTTTCATATATGCTTGTCAATTTACATTGATTTATCTTATTTGATATAACTGTATAATATATCCCATTTCATTTACCTTAATAGAGATTTAAAGCTTGTCCATTTCAATAGTACCCCCTTAGTATCTGCACGTTTGGACAGGAAAAAATCACACATATTATAGATACTGCATGGTAATTTACCATTATTCCACTATTCCACTATTAATCTATTATACAATAAGCAGTTTTTATTGGTAGCTGAAAATTCAGCTACCAATATCATTGCTATATTACAGAACAGCTAATGCACGCTGTATCATTTTAGTTTTCAGAGAGCATCATAGTCCAATCATAACCATCCCATACTTTTTTAAAGTTCTTTATTCGAGAATCCTGACCACGAGAGTAAGATAAACGTCGATGATTTATAACTTCCGGACCTGTATCTAGCATTCCCCCGATAATTTCACGAGCAAAGAGATCACCCTTGGGCCATTTCGATGAATCCTCAATCACATGACCATAACCACCATCTATTGTAAACCAAACGTGGAAATATGGCATCTCTTTAACAAGTGAATGGCGAAAAGCCATTCTAGCCGGAAAATGAGACTTGGGATCCTTTGCCCGCTTCAAAGTGTCAATAATTTTCGAATGTGAAGACCATTCTTCATCAGACATCAGTATTGCTTCACGAAAGTAGGCAGGAGCAGCTTCAGCGAGATCCTCTGGTAGTGGTATAGCCTCTATAGATGCATGGTGCCACGGAGATGTAGAAGCAGCATTCTCATAAAAAATGACACTCATGTCAAGCGAATGATACATCCGTACGAGAGACTTCATGAAATTCTATATTCTCAAATTTTAGTATATAACGCCATCGAAAATTGCTATAGGAAATTAGATACTTACCCTAATTTCTTCCCATTCGTCATCATCACAATCCAATGTGCATCTGTGATGAGCTATAGGTATTATAGAAGCACTTTTCCCTGTAAGCTCTGGGAGAGGTGGTAGAGATAAGTATACTCTAGTACCAAGTGACACCACCGGGGCACCACCAGTATTAGAAGTACAAAGTTGGCATTTATCCAAGATTGTGTTGAGCTTTGCAATATTCTGCACAGCTATGTTTTTAAGATCAATTTGGTTCTTTTTCACTCTATCAGCAAGTCGGCCGATGTTCTCATCCATATAGTCCAAGTTGTTTTTGAAAGACTTATCTCTTGATATCTGCTCCGCAAAAACACGCCCTTCATTTGGCATTCCTTTGGATCGCTTTTCATGAGCCGCAAGTTCTTCTGCAGTCATATCTTCTTCCCGTTTTGATGCTACTTTAGAAAACATGCCTCGGGTATCCATATATGATAAAACTTCGGTTTTATCGCCTTGTTCCTTCCCTTCATAGGAGGTTGCTCCAGTAGCAGTGACTAAAGCTTCATTATATCTCCTCTCAAGCTCGTCGGTATTTGGAGCTTTGCGTAGCTTCGCCTTTAAATAAGCAGCTTTCATTCTATTGAGAGCGGTTTGGTCAATGCTCGATGACGCACCTAAACTTGAAAGTTGAGTCTTAACTGAAAGATCGCCGGTAGACTCCAGAGAGATAGCACGGCCACGATGCTTATCACCATTATCAGACAATCTAGGATCATTATTTGATATAAGACCATCAAGAGGATCAATTCCAGATTCATCAGTTTCTGCCATCATCCAAGAATCTCGGCTGAAAGCTGCCTTTGTTGAATTTGAAGTCGACGACGAGTTTGTCGATTTGTCAGCTGATATTTGCACTGCACCCTTCTTAGGCTTTGGAGGTATTTCAACCCATTCTCCCTCATCATCACTTGATTGTGATTGCTCCCTCCTTTGTCGTTTCGCTTGGTGGCTCATTTTTAAGATCTTTAGCCTAAACTATACTAGCAATGAAGAATGGTAGCTTCGATAATCCCGATAATTTTTTGTTTATATATAGCTGTAGAGTGTATGTAAGGGTTCCACTCTGCTAGAAACTGAAACTGAATGGTGCGTACGATATATTAGACCGCAACAGATACTCTGTACATAAATTTCATCGTATTCGGATGAAATAAGTTACGAGTGCTGATTTAATTTCTGATTTCAGATATGAAAATATGCTAGATACAAATCAGCTGCGTATTATGAGGAAGACCTGATGAATTCATACTTCTTTGTGAAGGTAGTCATCATGTTAGGGTATTTGAACAAGCATATTAGTATTCATATATAAGGTGGAGTATAGACTGTTAAATGAAATGAAATACTAATTAGAAACAAGAAATATATATAACAAGAGCTATGACATTATAGAGTAAGGTTATCGGAAAGTATTTGGCTTGAGTATTACTCCTGTATTTGGGATGCTGCGTTAATAACGACAGTATACACACATGGCATGGCGAGAAACGAAAAGCCCGAGATTCTGGAATTCTTTTCTCAGAATAATGCTTGTGCACTCTGTCTGACGAACAGTCAAGATATCTCTTATTGTGTTTTCATCGCTCTATGTGTCCGCCGCATACAATAGCAAGAACCAGGTATAACAAGCAATCTCCCCCCGGTGTTGACTGTACTGCTAATACGCGTTATTATCGGCATGAATCAGACACTGGATTACTGTAAACTAAGCAGAAATTAATACCTACTGCATTTTATACCATCCAAATACAAGTGCTATTTGAGCTATCTAAATTAAGAATATGGTCTCAAGGCAAAGCGAAAGTCCTGTCCTCGAGCAGGTAGTAATAGTTTCGTAAAATGCTGACAAACCATAACCCCATAATTACCCAAACATGTGTATGTATACGTTTTTAGTTCTCTTTCTCACTAGAGATTAATAGTATAGATCTTACTGAGCAGCACTTTATTCATTTAAGTCATATAGGTTGATATATTGAGCAAAGATATTGGAGTGTAATAAGACTGAGACTGTTAATATGTCAAAGTACTGGTGTAAACCGTGTAAAACAGTAAGTCATCTAATATGGATGTTACACTTTGTGGGCTAGAGGCAAAAAAAAAAAACAAAATACATTTAATGCAGATATCGATTCTAATTTTCTATATAGTTTGTATTAGACACAAAACTGGGAAAGAGCCAGCATGAAGCTTCGGGAAGACATAAGTACTCTATGGAGAGGACACTCAGGGATATGCATAGGCAAAAAATGCAAAGCAAGCGAGACGACCGTGAAGCTAAGCGAGTATTAGAGGAAATTGAACGAGCTGTAAGCGGCACAACATCTACGGCCTCCAAAAAGTCAGCAGCACCTTCATCATCTAGCTTCGTATCACCTAACACAGACTATAGGCCACAAGTACAGAGACCTTCGATTGACACAAATGCTAGAAAGAATGCCTATAGTCACGATGTCTCTGCAAGAGCGAGCGGAAATGGAAAAGGTGGCTATTCCAACTATAGACAGCAAAATAAGACATACTCAAGTGGCTCGAGCCAAGTATCGATGCAAAATAAGATATCTAAGCCCAGTGCTATATCCAAGCGGAGAGCTTGATGGTCACAGATTTCGTTGAAGCTAGGATGGCTGGATATATAAAATGTATAGGCACCTGTCCTTGCTGGCAAATATGCTGAGCGACCAACTTTGAGCAAATTCTATCGGATAGCAGCAATCAAAGAGGTTTACCTATGGATGGATACATTCATCTACATGCTATTATATATCGTCGATCGACAAAAGTATTGGATTCTTGGTTGACAGAAATTTTCTCTGCTCTTAGTCTGTTTGTTGGCCAATATCAGCCTCAAGGGTAAATGCAAAGTTTATCAGAGAAACGAAGAACTGTGAACAAAATAAAATAAAATATTAAGAAGCAGATCGGACCTCCTTTCCGCAACCTCTGAAAGTTATTTATTTATCTCTCAGGATTATTTGTATATATATATGTATATGCATATTATCTATGTGTTACTTAAAAGCGACAAAACGTTAGACATATATGTGTATACGATTATACAATAATTGTCGGTAATCATTTAGGGACAATTCTAACTTATATTATATGAGATAATTAAGAGGGGGATGTTTAGATCAAGTTTAGACACGATCTGTTCAGTAGTTTCGACTAGTTATTGTGTTTTGATGATAATCAGCATATTCATATGCAAAATGCAATTAGTTACGTGAATAAATAGCCTTAGCAGCAGTGTACTGCTTCTTGTTCACGAAATCCAAGATAATAACGCCCAGTACTCCATTAGTAGTTTGGTTCAAAGCATCCATAATAGCAGGATATACTGCATTAGCAACCCTCTTTGGCCAACAGGTAATATTCCAGAACCAAGATCCAGAAGTAAAATTTATGTAAAGTGTAGAATCACCATCTGATGCGGATGATGCTCGCTTGATCTGTGCTTGAATATATTCCTTCTTCTGGTTCATATTCGTCTTGTTCTTGATATCACAGAAATCTTGTACCGCGATCTGAGTTCCATTATTGGAGATAACCGAATGAGGTGTATTATATGTCCAAGAAGGGGCAGCAATTCCATATTTTGTCTCTAATTCAGAGACAGTAGAAAATCTTCGAAAGAGTATGGCTTTTGAGCGAACGTCACCAAGTTTGGGAATTGATGTATCTAAATACCAGGTATCTATCATAGGTAGTATGTATTCCTGGTATAGGACTTCTGATAGTTGAGTAGAAGTGTATTTAGAAGGAGGTCCTTCAAACATAATCGAAACGATAACCGTCTCAGAAGAATTCTCTTTGAGAAATTCATAGACTTGTGAGAGAACTGATGTTAGGCTGATATTACGCAGGATGGATACTGAGAAATCGCCATGAACCAGACTAAGTCTAGTCGAACTTGAATCAGCTGTGCATGAAAAGGTGGAAAATCCGGACACTAAAAACGATGGAGGAGATGTACGAATATCAAGAAATCTGACACCGTTTTGTAGTTGATGCTTGATTTCTTTCTTCTGACATCGGACGGAGGGATCTACAAGTAGAAGTTAGTAATAAGAACCCGAAGTAACGCATGACGTACGCTATCAATTCTGTAGACACTCGCTTATATGATTAGGAAATACTGGACTACTTACAAGAGAAATAACAAGCACAAGAGTTATGAGTTCCAGGAATGGACATTTTGCTGAGAAGAGTGTCATCATCAACGTCACCCATCCATTTAGCGGCATTGGTAAACTTTGCTGTCTCTCTCACAGCCAAGGGATCTGTGTCAATCAATTCTTCCGAAGCATTATCGATTAGGAGGTTCTCTTCATCAGAAGAAGAAGCGGCTGGGGTACAGTTTTCGACTAGCTTAAGATCTCCTAGATCTAAGGTGGCTGCAGGTTCGGTGTTCTCTAGGTCATTGAAAATTTCCATAATTTCTTGGTTTTTGGCACCATTATTTCCAGTATCGTTATCAATATTATCATTTTCTTCTGTCTTCACATCACTCGAATCTAAGATAATAGAATTCTTTCTCTCGTTAATTTCAGAAGCTCCCTGGTCCGTATCTGAGGATGCTTTTGGCTCTATACTTCTAGTAAAGCCTGCGAACATGATTTTCACTTTTGGTTTGTAATTTGTCTTGAACCCTGCCCGGCAGTAAATTTTAGAGGCAAAAAAAACTTGTTTTCAACTAATTGTTACCTCAATTTCAAAATTAACGATACAGATTTCAAAGACAATAACAAACTGTAGAGCTAGTACTTGTTTATTTCTAGAAGAGAAATCAAGTATAATATGTCTCTGCTGGTGTGTATTTATAACACTCTCTACTGGACTAAGTAACGAGAATCTGTTTGTTAATTAAAGCGAGTCTTCGATGAATGCCACAGCTCACTCATACTTCATGTACAGTACGAAGAGTCCTATATATAATAGAACCTATTGTATCAATTGGGATACCTAATGGGTCCATTGTTATTGTGTCAAGAAAAAGAGTATTAAAATCAAGTGAAATAACGTATAGTCATTTAACGAGTAAGTGAAATACGATGATAATACCTAAGATATCACTTTTAATATTACGGTAATTTGCAAAAGAGACATCGATAACGCTAATAATAATTTTCTGTTTCAGGCTCATCTATAAATTTTGGATGAGATTGGACTTGATGAGGGCAATATGAGCAAAAAATGACAGGTTGACATTTGAGAAGAGACATTTGATGTGTTATAGAAATGAAAATATCACTACCGTTGATTTAACAGGATCTTAACAGCCAGATAACGTTGATCAACGTTGACATTTTGCTGACCATAAATGGCAAATATTATGCTCATGAAATGACAGTTTTGTTGAATGTTTTATTTATGTGATATTACTTAGTATATTTGTTGATATTAATAGATATATTCGATATTTCACTTTCCGGAGTGAAATATTTGGGAGAATAGAGAGGAACCAGGAGTCCTCTTTCTATTATAAAATGAAGGGTGCCTGAGATACCAGAATTTAAGGCAGCGGGTACACGCAAGTGTCATATATAATTTTTTGATTTCTACTACTTTTAGACGGTGCACTGTTAGTATTTAGCTATTCACGGGTTTTCAAAGTACTGTATTACTAGCAAACAGAAGCCGTTAAAATTTAGCAGACAGATTTGTTTATAGTAATAGTAATTAAACTGTATACCATACTAATACTATCCGCTTAGCAAGAGGGCATTTATATTAAATGATTACGCCAACTGCAAGCAAAATGACTGCTAATCACAACCTACACATGTGAAGACTTACAGTTCGTTTGTTTTATTGGCATTAGAAATAAACACAAATAAGGCGATAATGATGGCAGGAGGCTCATCAGCTGATAAAGCCTATGCTCGGTTTGTACGTGAGCCTCCCGTCGCTTGCATAGCTTCAGGTGACCGATTACAGTAGACATTTTAAATACAAACTTTTTCGAGTAATTAGAACCACAAAAGACACTTTAAACATCCACGGATATTCCCGTTGCCTCGCTACGTATGGTCTCCGAGGCCGCCAAATAGACGGACTTCTGTCTATGCGCGTGAACGGGACTCTTGTGCCGCTATAAATACTTTGATATTTACGGAAACAGGGAAGTGATACGATAGAAAGTGAAATTGACTTACCGCTTTTATATTGATCGAATCGAATAGTTAAATGAGGTGCATATTGGAAGCTGTTTCCTAAAAACTTTTCTTAGGCAAGATCAATATTTTGTTGATAAAATCTACTAAATGCAAATGTCACCTTGCCTATACGATTACCTAGCCCGATGACAGATATTACAGTCTTCCTCTACTGGACGGTAGCAATAAAGACAGCAGCGAAAGTAGTTGCAGGATGCACAACATAGCTCATCTTTTGTAGCATGTGCTATGTGCCTATTTTATATTGCCTGTGGAGCTCGTATTGCTTCTTTAATGTATAATACACGTCAGCTGAACTTGACCAAGTATTGTCGAGTATCTTTTTGCCGGCAACTGAATACGCGACTGCTATGTAACAAGCATGCTATGTAGACAGGAGCGCGAGCCGCTATCAGGACATCTTAATTAAGATTTCAGTAATGGTACAGCAGCGACATCGGTAAAGAGAATTTAACCACTGAGGCTTATTCGAGATCACCGTATTGTAAGGACGGAAATAGACTGCGGCTATAGACTGTCCGAAACCAACCAAAGAAATGTATTGCTCTCAGTCTAGAACTGCTTTAGGAGAACAAGAACTAGCCATTTCTGACCTCTCGCTGACTTATGATATAACCGTATAGAATCTATGCCGCACCGAAATAGTGGACAGCTTTTTTAGATGTTCGTTTTGGATTTCCAGCTAAGGCTAAAACAAATATGACCAACCTAAAATATTCTCTCGACACAAAATTTACTCGTATCTCCCTCTCCCGAAAAGGCTGGAGAGAGTCGGTAAATTCCAGAGTTTTTGTCGCTTCTTGCGTCAGGCCCTCAAAACTCTGATGGGTTTCTGGTTACTCTTCTTTTATAGGCTGTCTTGCCCGAAAGGAGGTTCAAATGCACTAAAACAAAGTTATAAGAGTGTGACACGATATTCGCACGTGGAAGCTTAAAATAATGTGAAATCACACATGGGATGGCCCGTAGATTAAGCCACTCGAGGAATTGCCACGCCTATACCGCTATCATACCACTAATTTTTCACTAACTGCTCGTTCAGCACGCTGAAAATGGCTTTGGATGCTTCGATATGTTCTTACACCGACATAGATATGTCATGTCTGCTGAAGAATGTAATGCGGTTGCGAGAAGTCTATGAAAGCTGGCGGGAATAAAATGACAGTTTGACACGTATTAAACTACAGACATAATAGTTTATTTCTGCTTTTTAGCTGATGTCGTCTGTCCTGATACTAGAATACCATATAAGCAACTTCACACGATGTCATGCATTCAACACGAAGGGTACTTTTATTAGCTATGCTTTCAGCTTACTGCTTAATCTTCTAGGGCCGGCTGCAGCGATTGTATCACACGTGTCCCAGCTAGTTCTAGTGCAGACTTTGCAATGGTCCAGCCCTCGTGTCATCCGATCTCTATTTGTTTAGGCGTAAAAACAATAAGATTTTAGGATCCGTCCCTGAAGGTTCGATATTACGGTTTTTTTGGGCAAAACCAACTCATGAGTGCGTCTTGTTCTACTTCTAGCGAATTCTAATGTCTCAATGCATTTCCTGTTTTTATCTGGCTTCGTAGGAGTTGAACCCAACAAGCAGAAGCATATGTGGTCTTGTGGATGCAGATACTGTAAGCACTAGGATATAGCGTCGCGTATAGCATCGCATACTAGAAAAGGACGGTAGTGGTAAGAATTGCGCAGTGTTATCAGAGCTGTGATACTCAGCGGCCCGAGTTGCTCACAGCATGTACACATATGGAACTAAGTAGACAGAAAGTTACTATATGTTGCACGTAGAGCATAAGCTTCTCTAATTCGGAAGGTCACGTATGCGTATGGACAGAGGATGGAGAGTGAGGGACTCGTTTACATATCGATCAGTCATATTTCACTTATCTGCCCTGCCTTGGAAGTATCTCTAAGATTTCCACAAATTTAGGAGTGGAAGGTATCGTGCCTTTGGTGATACCATATACCTGGATGCGCAATAGCTCGTGTAGGTCTGTCTGTGTGGAAAGGATCAGCAGCAGTCGATCTCTTAGCAGCAGCACGCCCTATAATCATAACTCACTTCAAGAGTTGCTTTTAGACACCTCACCTGCTAGGCTAGATAGAACCACGATGCAGTAATCTAACGACATAGAGTGACAACAGTTGGCGCAATTATAATTTATAAGTTAAAGACAGTCAATTTTTATCTGCAGCCATCACATGTTAATTAACGTAATGTTCGATGACGAACTAATGAGAGCTGCTTCTTCCTGTATATTTATAATGCCAGACCTACAATTTAAAGACCCCAATGTCCGTTGAAGTGACAGGTATATTTGATTGTTAATCTGAAGACCAAAAGTTTGAGTGTAGTTGTATCTGAAGTGTTCAATTACCAATAATGTAAACCTTACCGAGATGATCGCATTAAGCTTTCATATGCCAGACAATGTTTTGATGCCTATGAATTGTATTTGTAATGGCGGTGTATCTCTGTGTACAGTTCCCGCGCACTTATTACTAAATCTTCTTGACGTGCCTTGACCAGTTTCTGTCTAGCTCTGCAGATACCGTGCATTTACTACAATCATGAAGTATATTTCGCGGTTACTACTGACATCGCACGACTTCTCGGTGACAGCCCTTAAGCTCAGCCTTCACTCGCAGGTGCAGCTCTTCTAATCGCCCTTATTTGTATTGCGGATTTTCCCTTTGGACCACATGGCACGGAAATAGCCGTTTGAATCCGTGGATATTAACGTCTTGAGAGTTATTCCCAGATGCCGAACATCTGGTCAAGGTAAATTACACCGCATTTTAATACTTTTACTGGATCCCATGCTCATTCTGATCGTTTCCCGAAGAACCTAATCCTTCTGTCAGACTGATATACTCGAAGAGGCGCCTGAGCTATAATCTAGGACTAAGCAAATATAAACTAGCGCTCCCATTAAATGATTTAACTCCAGATGAGAAACCTTGATATTTTACTTTTTTATGTAGTGAACTTTTTTATTTGTCGTAATGATATTTCATATTCACCAGCTGAGCTCTGCTGTAGGTCTGGCTATAATATCCTGGTAATTCCTGTTTCACTTATTTTTTTTGCTCTCAAGGATTACGCTCTAAAGGCATTTTTTATATGAGCGTCGTATTGAACCTGAATATATTTGTTTAATATATATTTATATATATTTATATGTTTATACTCATATATTCATCACTTTCTAATATCCGAGATAACTTCATATTACTTTGAGAGCTATTGAACTGCTCGAATAAGATTTTAATATTTATTGGCTTGTCTCTCAGCGGCGAGTCCCTGCAGAGAGTAATTAATATCTGTGATTGCATTATATAACAATCTACATGAAGCTATTTACACTAGTATAGCACAGTAAACCAGCATTTGACTGTTTAATAGCTCTGCTCTCTATTCTTCAGATCGACCGTTCCAGAGACTAAGTTCATAGGGCAGATATATTGCATCAGCGAGATACTGTGGTGTTTTCTAGCCATATTAAAAAGTATAGCATAATCGGTCGTGCAAGCTGTGACATCTCTGGATTTACGAGAACTCCAGATAAATACCAAGCAGTACCTT
The DNA here is from genome assembly GCA_030568195.1 of Dipodascopsis uninucleata var. uninucleata. Lineage (NCBI taxonomy): Eukaryota > Fungi > Ascomycota > Lipomycetes > Lipomycetales > Lipomycetaceae > Dipodascopsis > Dipodascopsis uninucleata. The sequence continues at coordinate 1,085,875 of JAJLTO010000002.1, read as the reverse complement.
AAAAAGCCTGGTTGATACAAACATCCTGAAAGATAATCATATATACAGAGGCACTAATTTATAACAATCATTATGGACTTAAAATCAATTATTTCTCCAGCGCCGACCGCTTTTTTTGACCTGCAACGAAAATGTGGTTCGTTAAAGCGGCAGGATCTCGTTGAACCTAGCTCAAGTCCAGTAGAATACAGCGGTCGGCGTATGTCTGACCCCACTGGTACTTGCTGTGATACTGACCTTACTATATCTACTCCAGAGTCATCCACCGGAAGTGACCATGACGAAGTACCTTCAAACTATACAGTGGCCTCAAATTCACCAATGTTGACAAACCGCAAAGATGACGACATTAACACAGAACGCCAAGATGATAACAGGAATTCTCGACAACCGACTTTTCAGTCATCTAGATCGAATTCTACGATAACTGTACCTAAGATTGCGCATACTGAAAATAAGATAAATAAACAACAACAGGCAGGCTCTAATAGAAGATTTGCACATATTCTCTCAGAACAGAGAAGACGTGAAAACATCAACGGGGGCTTCCTAGATTTGAAATCTAGTATACCTCACTGCAGAGGATCACAGGACTCCAAAGCAGTCATTCTGAAGAAAGCAGTATCGTACATTTCCTTTTTGGAATCAGAAATAAACAGACTCAAAAGTGATATATATCAGCGAGCACCTATGACGTCTCAACAACAGGCACCAATGCCCATGCAGTCGACTCCTTTGTATTACTCTCAGCATGGAGTCGTATCCATGCCTCCTCCACACAGTATGACCACAACAGTCATGTCAGCGCCGGTTACTACTTCATCAATTAACCCACATCCAGCTATTCACCCGATAGTGCGTCAAGGGCACATGCCAACACAGTCAGCGATGCCAGACTTACGTCAGCAACACGCTCAATACTATGCATCCCAGCAATATTCTCCAGTTGGCGTATCTCAGACTCCTCTTGAGCATATATCAGGGCCACTACCAATTGTTAATCCAATGCATAGTGCACCCAGTTTAACGAGACAACCAGCTCGTATTCCTGTACCCTACTAGATCCCACATGAGCTCAATAATGATGCCAGAAGCACCAGAATGATAATGAATATGACAAGTTATGACATGATAAGATATCGTATTATTAGTACCGTGTAACTACGATTCTCTCTCAAATGCTCTTCAAATATATATCGACCACCATGAGCACCTAATTTGTATTTTTAATTAATATTATTTGTCTTTTTGGAATGGGAGTAAGGAAACTTGGAATTTTATGATAAACTGTAATATTGCTCACATTTTTATTCTTGGATTTGTTGATCACTTAAGTAAGTCACATATCAGAAGTGTTAGGAGTCCTCAATTAATTTCTTATGCTTCACTCTAAATACAAATGCTCTGACTTTATATATTCCATAACATTAGCCGGAACCTGATCCTTAACAATGTCCCATTTTTTGGTTTTCACTGCATTTCGAACTGTAGTAGAGCTGATACCGTTTAGTTCGTTGACTTCGTCGTCGACAGTATATATGAATATCCTAGCAGCCCACTTTGAAGGAACTTCAGGCTCCAATGAGCCTGATTTAATATTATTAACCAGCTTTAATTGTTCCCTTACAGAACCCCAATTATCACCCGGGCGTGCGAAACAGATGACTTTACTTGTAGCCATGAATTTACTCAAAGCTTCTGCGACTGTTGTCTGATAATACTTGGGATCCAATAATCGGATCAGCGTATCATATCCAACTACGTAAACTTGCTCCAGCTGAGGTCCGAATTTTTCACATATCGCGCTCGCCTTGTCTACAAACCTAGCATGCTTTGTGACTATCAGTGCAAACTCTGGTGTTGTTTCGACGTCATCTACTGTGTATCTAAGACTTTTGCCTAAAAGCTCCATCATCGCTACTCTGTGACATAGGGCGGCAGGACCAAATGCCTTATCAGCGTTCTGCACAGCTAGCATAAATACAATAGAACAGTCGCTGTTGGTATATAACTTCCTCATTGCTCTTAATGCCAATCCACCATGAGCAACTGTCGGTGGATTGAATGATGAATCAAGTATCACTATTTTGCTAGAAGAACTAAGCAGATCGTCTTTTGATTCAAACAAAATCTTGATTTCTATGTCACCATTGCGAACTTCCTCGATCCCTTTCTCGTAATTTTTTATATTAATTGCCATTTTACAGAATAAGAATATTCTCTCGCATTTGAAACGTGCTCAGAATCTATATTTTACTGATACGTCACCAATGCTTTCATATACTGGCCAGATAAATGCGAAGAATGACCAATAAAGCTATTCATACTATGGCTTATCCTCATCGCCCAAAACTCTAATGTGAAATATATGAAGAAAATTATATAGAATGAGGTCAGATCAGCTTGCTGCATTTTAATATAATAACGATTGGTCTTATAAAGATATCTTTTTTATTATCGGACTAATCTTACTCATATGCTAGAACATAATAGGGAATTACCTGTCAATAAAAAACAAAAGCTAGAAATGAAAATTGGAACGCACAGTGGCACTTTTCATGCTGACGAGGCTCTGGCAGTTTATATGCTGAAGTTGTTGCCAACATATAGAAACGCAAGTACGTACGCTATATTCGCTGAGTTTTTGTTTTACAAATGTTTATTGCCATAGCTAACATTACAAAATTGTAGCTGTCATTCGCTCGAGAACGCCTGAAATATTGGAAGCTTGTGACATAATCGTTGATGTCCAAGGCAAGTATGATGGAACAAAACATTTTGATCACCATCAGAGAGAATTTGCCGAAACATTCTCTCCAGATTTTAAGACGAAACTAAGCTCTGCCGGACTAGTTTACAAACATTTTGGAAAACAAATTATTTCTCAGCAACTTAACCTCAAGTTGGAAGATGCGAAGGTTGAGCTGTTACACCCTATTATCTATGCTGAGCTCATCGAAGCATTTGACGGTAATGACAATGGCGAGAGTGCTTATCCAGACTCAGTACAGCCACGTTATAAGACTTCCCGAATCACCCTTCCGGGTATGGTAGCTGCTTTGAACCCAGCATGGAATGAGCCTTTCGATGATATCATTCTAGATTCTCGTTTTGAGCAAGCTTCAAAGTTGGTTGGTGGTGTGTTTGTTGACACCGTTAATTACTACGGTAAATCATGGCTTCCAGCACGAAACTTAGTTAAACAAGCACTTGAGAATCGCTCAGGACGAATAATGGTTATGGATAGCTTCGTGGCATGGAAAAGTCATATTTATGATTTGGAACAGGAGCTGGGTCTTACTGACAAAGACAACGTACTCTATGTTTGTTATTCCGATGGTAAGGGCTGGAGAGTTCAGTCGGTATCTGTTGCACCAGAGTCGTTCACTTCCAGAAAGCCGCTTCCCGAACCTTGGAGAGGTATTAGAGACCAAGAGTTAAGTGATCTCACAGGAATCCCTGGTTGCGTCTTTGTTCATGCCTCTGGATTTATCGGTGGTAATGCCACGCGAGAGGGAGCAATTGAAATGGCTACCAAGGCATTGACATTCTAAAAATCATAGTTGAAAAAACACTATATGTTATTACTTTAACTAAAAGCTTGGATTTTCTGTAAATTCTTCATTAATTGTCTTATATATTTATTTATTAATGACGTGCTTCGTTCACTAAATTAACAAAGGAAACACGATGTTTAAACCCACTAAAAATCCAATGCTTCGTGCTTCTTCTATTTCATACAACCAAAACACGATTTAATTCTTCTTTGGCTTTGATACAATGGAAATATTGTCGAAGTACTGTCTCTCACGAACTTCAGCCTCAACCTCTAATATGTAAGGAGTGAGATAACGAATATCCTCCTCTGGCTTTAAGTACTGGTCCTTTGGAAGTAGCTGATGCTGCAATGAGAGTTGATGTGCTCGTCTTATACGGTATGCACGATCATAATATTCCTTTGGCTCAAGTCTGTTAATGGCCTTTTGGACGATAGGGTTCTCCTCAGCAATCAAGTCGTCGTATCTGTAATTGTATTTAGCGTTAGCTCTATTTGCTGTTCAGCACCTCCTATATACATGCAACCGGTCGTTTTCTTCCACTATCCATGACACAACAATTCTGCTATCACTCAATACAATTTGTCTTCCTAATCAATTTGTACATATCATGCATCCATTCTTTGATGAATCAACTGCATAAGAAAATAAGTCATTAAAACTCACCTCAATCCCATCTTTCTGTAACCATTGGTCTCGATCATCAAGCCAGCAATTGGCACGACCAACTTGGTGAGCAAAGGTGACTTGGCGACATATTGTGCCAAGTTATAAGTTCGCAAATAGCTTCCAGTCATGATTACTGTAGTCTTCACTTATATAACACAACAGCTGGTGCAGATATTTTAGACTCGTAACTGTCCTTCAATGTTTAGCATACGACTAGAAATCGACTCGGAAAGAAAGCAATATCCTGATTTTCAGGCATAGAGGAAAAAAATGTTATTTGGCGTCTTTCTCTTCGCTGTAATTGGCTGGACTTAATGCACACAATAACACTTTATATATGCCATAACTTTATATGTGTTACTTTTATTTAGGCAGAATCGGTATCTTGTCATATAGAGTAAATACATTGCCATAATAGGACTAGAATATGACCTAAATGAGCGACACGGAGAGCATTTTTGTTAATATGTCTTCGACAGCTTGTCAACCATTACACGGAGAGATGTAAATAGCTGCAACTCTTAATAAATATATGGTTAGGCGTATATAATTAAAGATGCGCTCATCCCACTTATAAGTATCAATAATTTTTATTGCAGCAATACAACATTTTTTGGTTTACATTATATTTCACTTCATAATAGTAGAATTTTGATTCTTCAGTTTCATATATAGAAAATGCAGAGAACTTTCAGATCCGTCAGATCAACGTCGATCTCGTTCCAGGCGAGATCGTTGCACTCATCTAGTACTACCCCAACTCCTTCTCCAGCACTCAACAAAGGATCTTCTAGCTACAAAAATTTAACTGTGGACAACCTACGTGCAGAATGCCGCAAACGAGGACTTAAAATCAGCGGGAAAAAGAGCCATGTGAGTTGTTCATAGAATATTTGGATGATGATTACAGAGACAGCATGGTCGATTGTGCGCGACCTCTTTCACAGTGGTCCGGTCTAGCGGAGAATAAAATTGAGCGGTCGGATATGAGAGATATTGCTTGCAAATATGGCTAACAGGAATATCTCTATTGGAAATACTTTGATCTAGCTCGTTGATCGATTGATCATAGATGACAATGCTCTCTTTTCAACCTCGTCGACTGCTTTTGCAAGAAGGGCTTCTAAGATGCCAAACATTTCTAAGACACTGCCCAGCAAAACCACAATGGAACAGACGATCTTCGAGAACAAGTTTAACAAGGCAGTTCCTACACACAATAGCATTTCGGAGGTGGTTCGGGCGATTAACACTACACCGGTCGTTAAGGCTAAAGATGACGACTCCACAATCGATTTTTACAAGATGCCCATTGTCGGATTCAAGGAGACTCCTAGTCCAATTTCCATCGTAAGTATTGTGCTGACTAAGAGGCTTCGGATATCTGCAAGTGGTATATTATATACTAATTTTAATGAAAAAATAGCCAATCGTGCCCACTAATTTCGAGGTGAGATCAAGCTCTCCTAGCGAATATGTTTCGTCCAGACCGGAAATTAGTCACGTTAGTGGTGACAATGTCGCAGGACCTATTTTAGATACTGTCGACAACTCTAGTGTAAGCGAAGCCAACAGCAACGAGTACGCTTCCCAGGATGAGCTTCAGTCTCGAGATAAGGTTCTCTTGACTTCGTTTGTTGCTTGCACCTTGGTATGGTGGACTATTGGTTCCCTGTTCGAGGAGAAAGAAGCGCATTAATTTCGAGTAGCTCAAAGGCCATTTATTGGTAGGGCAGAATAAATTATATGGCGCGGAATCGGTTACCAGGCAGTGGTTTACTACTGTACAGGCTGAAAACGAAGATCTAATTGCCTACTTCGGCCAGATTTCGGCCATTTTTGCTCGACATAAATTTATACTATACACATATATCATTTTATCAAAAATTAGCCCGAATTCATTATGTTTTACGTCTATCTAGCTTTTGATTAGTAGCGCGTGTGGAACTATTGTCCGCGTGAATCGTGATCTACGGCTTAGGTTTCTTTTGTATTTGTTTGGTTAAGCCTTTTTCTTCGAGTCTTGTTTTTGATCACTCTCTCAATTCATTGATTGATACACACAACCTTACTACGATCTTTCATCATGCTATTTGTGTCTAAATATTGGGATAGTTAATTCCTAGTACCATTCTTTCTGTCTATGCTTGTATGATTCTGATATGGCATCTAGTCTCTGTTAAATGAGACATACTTTCTTTTGGTCATATAAATCTGTTGAGATTTGTTTTGATGTCTGTTAACATGTTTTGGTGCACTTCGCGCTATATATTTCTATTCATTTTTTGTTACGATGTTTACATTGTGCTGACCTTAAATCAACAAGGCCAGAAAATAAACACTCGTTACAAGACTATATATATACTGCTATTTTATTAGTAATGAGCCACACATGTGCTGTAGATTACATCATACCTAGCTTTCCGGTACAACTCAATTAATACCTTCGGTTAAGAAGAGCCTCTATAGGTGATAGCATTTCTGATTTTATATCCAAAAATAAACTGAGTATCTATTAGAATCGAGAAAGTGACTATATATATATATAGGGTTATATATACTGTGTAGTTGCTGTCTTAATAATTGAAGCATTCGAGAATCTGCCTGCTAAAAACTGTGACGGTCAGTTATATGTCGCGCAAACCCTTATTAATGTACATATCTGCCGTTAGTTATCCGATTGCTATAGTTTCGCTTCACAGGAACACCACCACTAATTTACACCTAACAATTTTTATTTCTATGCTTGAAGCCATTTATTATTCTTTGGGGAAACTAGTTTATCTCTTTTAGTCTATGAGAATATAAATGATTAACTTAGGTCACGGAAAAAGAGATCAAAGCATCGAAGTATTTAGTCTAGCTGTATATTAAAGAGTGTGATTTCGTGATATTATCAGGTATCGGCAAAGATACTTAACAGAATAGCGACCATAGGAGTGACTAAAGCCTACCATAGAGAGAAAGAAACTAGAATAACAACAATTCAACGGCGAGATTCACAATTTAAAATAACTTACAGTTGTATATGTGAATGAAATTCTAAAAGGTCGTTTATATTACCTATTTAATCTATAACACTATAATATATAGCACAGCTGTCATTGAAAAGATCACTTCCGAGAAAGAATTGGTATCAGCTACTGAACACTCGGAGACACGATAAGAGTAACTGAAAGAGTTGTTTACTTAGATCGGATTATATAGAAATGCATTAAATGGCAACGTATCATATCCGCGTGATTGATTTTGCCCAGAATAGCGATAATATAAATTTTCACCTACCGATAATAGTGCGGTTAGCGGTAATAAGAGGGGAGGGCTTTGACGGAGCGGAATTCAGTGAGCTCGAATCATAGAGTAGAGGGCCAAAGGGCGACGGATCTGCTGGAAAGTCAGACTTCAAATATTTAAGAGAGCAAACCAGATGACTGACCGAGCAGAATCGTCGTCTGAAAAGGGGGCAGTAAGACCGTCACGATTGGTTGATGCTACTGAATTCACTGGTGCTACGGTCGGATGGGACACTCTAGTTTCGAGAATGAGCGATTCCTCTGTCTATGCAACAGCTGGTGCAACAGCTGGCGTGATTTCTGGTCTAGCTGTGTGTCCACTGGATGTAGTGAAGACAAAGCTACAAGCCCAGGGTGGATTAACTAAGTTAGGAATACTTCATGATAAATATTACGATGGACTTCTGGGTACAGTGAAAACGATCTGGCGCACAGAAGGTGTTAAAGGGTTCTATCGGGGAGTAGTTCCTATAACATTTGGATATCTTCCTACTTGGATGGTCTATTTTTCTGTGTATGAGAGATGTAAAACAAATTTTTCATCGATGACAGGTAAGCTATTTTTCAGATTTTCTTTTCTTGAGTGTGCCGTGGTGATTTGCAGTGGTGTCTCGTGCAAAGTGACGGAAATATTGATGTATGCATTACATGATGATAAACAAAACCAAAGCTCTAGAATTACAATGAATTCTTGTGATTAGCAGTTATCCAATTCTGATATTAGATTTTCGAGTTGAAGACGTACAGTATCTCTGTTGGGTATTTAGAAGCTAACATTAGAATCTATAGGTTTGGAAAGTCATCCATTTGGGACGCATATTGTGTCTGCTCTAATAGCTGGTGGCTGTTCTACTACAGTAACGAACCCTATATGGGTAGTTAAGACGAGGCTGATGGTAATAATAATTTCCTTACGTGCTTGGTCTGAATGGCTACAGCTATGTCATATGTTGACGGATTACTGACTCTTTCTAATCAATATAGACGCAGAATAGTAATACATCGTGGCACTATAAAGGCACGATTGATGCATTCAGAACAATGTACAAAAAAGAAGGCATCATATCATTCTATGCAGGATTAGGACCCGCACTTCTCGGTCTCACACACGTTGCAGTTCAGTTTCCTCTATATGAAGAGTTTAAAAACCTTTTTATTCCTACAGGATCTGAATCAGGAAAAGTATTAGGCATTATAGTAGCATCATCTCTTTCAAAGATGTGTGCGTCGATAGCCACTTATCCGCACGAGGTTATCAGAACACGAATGCAGATCCAGCGTGGGCTACCAAATGATCCTGGTGCGCGATCCCGTGGTATCATTGAAACTTTCAAAGTACTTTTAAGAGACGAAGGATGGCGAGTATTTTATACTGGTCTAGGCACAAACATGGTTAGAACAGTCCCAGGCAGCGCTGTCACGTTAATAACTTATGAGATGGTAGTTGATGGGCTTAAAACGATCAAACGGAATTATACGGAGCATTAACGAACGCTATGAAATATTTGAGCATGTTACTTTTCGTCAGTTTACATTTGATAACGTTTATTTTGATTTCTTCACTATTCCTCTTTTTGTATCGTGTCTGTTATTTCATGTTGGATTTATCTTTTATCTTTTAATTTCACAATTTCTCTCACCGGCCACGAAATCCATCAAGGATATGTTAGACGGCGTCAAGTTGATTTGTTGCATTCGAACCTATGTTGTATTTGGCAATTTTATATTTTGACAGTTTCTTGTATTTCGAAACATTTTTGCATAGACGCCTATTGTCCATAATATTTGAACAATCTAGTTCAAGTTCAATGTATTGATCATTCCTATTACGTCATGCATTACCTTATTTTTTCGTATGTGCATATATTACATGTAGAACCTCTTATAAAAATTTGATTTCCGCCGAGAATCGATTGGGGCTTGAAAATAGTAATTATATTATTTTGCAAGCATAATACCTAGTTCTGTAAACCGTTGCTTTTGTTCAGGAGTGAAAAAGTCATCAAATTCAGAACTCTTCTCATCAGGAAGACCGGATTTTTGCAAAGACTTGCTTGCTCGTCCATCACCGTCATCTGTGAGCTTCAGAGCAAAGGCGCCTACTGACTATTTATCTCTCTTAAGTCAGCGATACATATCTAACAAATTTGAAATATTGTTCGACCAATAATGCCACTTACCAAGCCAAGTAACAGGAATGGAGGTATGTATTTCTAAGATGAGAACAGACTCTTCGCGTTAGACACAATACTGTAACTAAAATTAGATCGTAATCCTTTATAATTCATTAATGTTACCATTTTTGAGCCCAGCATTCTGAGATATACCGGGTTGATACGACCTTTATTCCTACTGGCCTCTTCTCTTCGAGTTGTCCGGTATCTTTCTGATGATTGCTCACTTCTCGAATCATTGTTTAGCTTTTCGGAATCGGAAGCAATTCCATCAAGAAGACTCTCAATAGATCGCTTATTTGTTCTATTTAACGGCATCACTATTTTAACATGGTTGTGACCGCTCAGTGCTCAGATGCTCTCTTTTAACGGAAGTGATCTCTTTTAATTAAATGCTACATATTTTAATCCACTTGTCATGACAGATAGTATAACTATTTAAGGGTCTTGTGTGATGGATTAGGAAATCTATTAGAAAAAAGATTTTCGCGAAACACACTACAAACAAAGGACTTAAAAGGTGCGTCACTTCACAAACCTCAGAACCTCTACTACAACACGATCAACTTAAAAGGAAAACAAGCATCAGCATTTAGCATATAATACAAGCAAATTTTATTTCTAAAGATATAACGAAAAAAAACTCAAGCCTGTATACTCAATGCATTTCATGCGCCAAAACTCTTCAATTGAAAGTATAATAACCACCTCAAAACATAATACCATTATTTATATACATAACGAACAATCGTATAAGAGAGAAATTACAAGCAAAGAATCAGATCATTCACATATGAATCATCACTGAATGCCGCTGCCTAGTTTGTGAGAAGAAAATGGTAACAATTAGCAAAAAATTGAATTGATTACAATAAGAGTAGTAACATTGGCAGCTTCATTTTTACTCTTGAGCACTACACCATTATTTTTCAACAGCTCTTAATGAAATACTAATCTGATTCATCTATCTCGAGTTCTGCGTGGTTAGTCTCATTCGGATGCATCAGTGAATAAGTGCATTCATTCAGATGACTTGTAAATGCATCAACTCCATCGTAAACACGAGAACAGTTCTCACAAGTTAGTTTAGTGTCTGCATTCTTTGCAACCTTCGACCTTGTACGTCTCTTTCGCCGCTGAGGTTCACTTTGCGTTGACTGACTCTGTGGTGATTCTGGATATGGTGAATTCGATCTCGAAGATTCTGATACTCCAGCGCCATGGACTGTCTTCAAATGACGTTTGAAAGTGTCTAGTCTGCCGAAACGCTCACCACCGTAGCTACAGCTCTCGATACCAAATGGACAGACAAATCGGCCAGTAAAATGCTTCAATTCGTGCCTATTGCGGTCTGCTGGTCTAGCAAATCCTATAGTGACATACGGACACGATGGCTGTCCGCCAGGAGTAAAACCTGCCCGGCATCTATGAGGTTTTGGTTGAGATAAATGCGTCCACATATGATCCTCTAATTTCTTGAATCGCTTTTTACAGACTTGGCATTCATGTTTACCATCTTCAGCACGAAGGACAAATTCTCTTGCTACGCTCACTGAGTTTGCTCTGTGTCCTAACGTAGTAATTGGTTGCTGTGTATTATACTGAGAGGTAATTCCTGTTCGCGCGGAATTACTATTTGATGCTAGAGATGGAGAGACCATTTCAGTTACTTCTGAATGACCTCTTTTTGTGAGCCCGGAATTGAAATGCGATGAATGTTGTAAATTTGAAGGCATTATTGGAACACTAACAGCCACATTTTGATGTTGAACATATGAGTTGAATTCTTGTACGTCCGAAGGTACAGCGGGAAGCAGAGGGCTGCTTTCTATCGGAAAGCAATCTGTATTGTTAGGCATGTTTTTCAACCTCTTCTGTCTGTGTGTTGGTTGGTCTTTTTGATTTTGTTTGAGTTTCCATTGCGCAGAATCTTGCGACTTGCTAATATCCGAAGCGTCACTTCCATTATAGTGGCTATCTGCATGATACTCATTCTGTTGTCCAGTAGATGCTGGAGTTGAAGTTTTGGCACTTTCGTTAAAAGGATACTTCGAGAGCTGGGAGGCAACACGCGAAATTGGGTGTTCTACTGGTATAGACGGTGAAGTCTGCGTATGTGCGTCGAGGTTCTGTGGTACATTCTCCGATCTCTGTTGCTGTAGAAGAGTATATGTGCCAGGAATCTCGTTAGAAAATGACGGAAGAACAGGTGAAGCGGCTGTAGATAACGAGATAGGAGTTGTTTCAGAAGAGGGCCTGTTCATATCCATGTTAGGCGCGACATTAAAGTTATGGCCATGGGGTGCATATCCATACCACGGGCTGAAGTTTTCTAGTGGGACATAGCTAGCTTCTATATGAGAATTGTTATTCGCATATAATTGCCCCAGAAGTGCTTCTGCATGATCTGCTGCGAGCTTTTCATTCTCAGTGTTGTTGCTGTCACCATGGTACTGATCACCTGGGTCCATATCTCGCAAATAGGTAGTTAGAAATCCGTCACCAACTACTAATGGAGTAATGCCGATTTCTGGCGGAAGATGCGATTGGATTTGGATACTGTTTTCAAGTATAATCATTTAATAGATCTGTGTTATTGAAAAAAGGTGTTGTAGATGTAAGTGGTACTGTAGTGCAGGTGCTTAACCTAGGAAAATTCGCCAAAACAAACGTATTTCCTTGATGCTAATCTCAACTGAAGAATATCGTCTTAATAACATCAACAGTAGTCAGCACAACTATCATATCCGATTCTGGGCTCGATAAGTCGCGTTGGGACTCTCTAGACCCAGGCCCATGAATTGCTCTTATACAGATTTGTAGGAGTGAACGCTTTGTGCACTCAGGATTTCAATTGCGCTCACTATAGGAGGATCGTTTTCCAAACAATATTATAATAAGTAATCGAAGTCAGCTATATAGTCTATTGCTATTGTTTATTCTCTCTAAGCTGCAGAATCTTCTGTATATGCGTTGTTCGTAGTTTCTTGACGTTACACTAGCTGCGTTAGTTAAACTGACTACCTTGTTACAGCTGCTGACTGAACCTAATCCACATAGGTATTGCGAAAGAGGAGGCTCTCAGAGCTATATAAACTACTATATTTAAGAAAGTATTGGAACTGGAGAAGGATAATATGTTAGCCTTCGTTGCGCAGTCCGGCATATGATGCTGAAACCCATACATGGAAGGACTTGATGGTATGTATATATGTGGATTGGACTACCATGCACAACATGGTCATTAATGCATTTTTTTTTGCGCAGGAGCGCGTATAACCAAATAACCTCTGCTAATTTTTAAACTAATACAAGGTTTTATGTACTAGAACTGGGGTGGTCAAGTCTGATTCGTCTGATTCTAGCGATCATGTACACAGCTGTACTTCTCATCTTCCGCCATACTTTTTACTAGCTTTTCTTTCGTTTATTACATTGCACTATAAATACGCTAATGTAAATTAAACATTAAATAAACCTTAATTCTCGGAGAAGCAATTATGCGGGAAGGTCCTTCTTGTTGCCCCGAAAGAAAACAAAGAAAATTAAAACCTAAAAATCAAACAAAAGAAAGAAAAGAATTCCCACTTAAACATTACTTTCCACGTCACTGAGAATTACTACTATTTGGCGGTACTCTAGATGCGGCAAACCATCCTATGTCATGGGAGCCAGAAGCCACTCTTGAGCCGTGGTTAAGCGAATAAGTGGTATTAAGTCCGCAGTGCCACAAGTGCACAAATCTCAAATACGTCTGGGAATAGTACTGTCGCATGGGGCGCGATAATTACTTGTAGGCAAGTGATACCTGTTGCCGTGGACTCTGCATGGCACGGACTCAGCGGCCCTGTCGCTAGTTTGCACTGGTGAGTACTCGGCAGCATCCTCGCTACCATAAAACTTAAGTCAAATATAACACTTGGAATGTATTGCTATCGACAGCTACGAGCTCATCGGTTCGCGGCTGGGCGTAGCATTCACAGGGTCCTGCAGCTAAACTACTTGCCAAGTAAGAGTCACTGATGCTGATAGACGAGCCGTCGTTCTCACACGGCAGTCAGCAGATAGCGCAGGGAGGACCTGTGATGCAGCTAGATAACGATGAACACAGCCCAGCTTCAGTGTCTCTTCCGATTGTTCAGCACATTCTGAGTTGGAAAAGCGCAATGATGCATGATCCTGAGACACCATGGCGTCAAGGATCATTTTCCAACGGCGCCCTGTGTAGCTGTGTTCTAGATGTAATACTGGAGATACCAGCTGGAGATTAGTTTTTTTCTCCGTTGTCAACCATTCATACTCGTGCCTTCCCTGTGCCGCACAGCCACCAGAGCCATTGACGGCACCAGAGCCCAGCCTTAAAACTTTTTACCTTTTGGTGCTAGTCAAAATGTGTCGTATCCCAAGACGCTAGTCTATGTTCGGTTGTGAGTCCCCTTCTTTTGGCACCCATGGAACACGACAACAGGATTCTAGAAGACGGAAATCGGGCCTTTTTTAAACTATCTGGAACACAAAGAGTTTGCCCTTCACGCAGGGCCGTGTACGGCAGCACACTATTGCCATGACAGATGACAGTTGCCCAGCCAAATCTCCTGACAGCTAGGCCAGTGTTAGAATTCCTACCCTACTAATAAGGCTACGCTGACATGGCTCCATTTGACAGGCTTATTTAGTGAAATTTGACATATTGCGACCTCATCTAATCTGTAATCTGGCGTCTCCGAAACATGTCCGCTTGTAGCGGAAAGATTCCGCCGCACTGCGCGCAACATCCGCTTGGTCAAAACAGACTCCTCTTCCAGTAAGAGCAGTCCAGGTGACACTTGTCGTGCAGGGCACGGTCATGTGACATAAGGCTGTTTTCGTGGATATGTACGCGTCAGCTCAACAAGCTAGTATAGTATAGTGTTAGTAGAACAATGAAGGGCCGTAGTAGCTGTGCCTTGGAAGGCGCTATACCGGTGGTGAAAAATTCCGCAGTACCAACTTACAGCACGGCAGTGTAAGTGACCTTATGCTGTGTGGCATTAAGAATGGACACACAAACTTAAGTTTGTCCGCCTTCTTAGCCGTTTACTTAACTCAGCATCATTTAACCATAAACGCTTAGAGTTTCATATTATATAGATAATGAAGCGTGCTAATCTGTATCGGACTGTTCTATGCTGTTCTGGTAAAAGCCTCGTATTTGAAGGCTCACCTGACATACTATTTGTTCTTGTTCTTTTCTTAGCTGCAGACAGAGGTCTCTCATATTCTGATTCATTAAATGTATTCCTTTGAGGTCGCTTTTTCCGGCCTTTTTCCTTACTTTTTTTTATGTATGCTTCTTTCGTGGCAGACGCTTTATATACGTTAGAGCGCTTACAAGTAAAATTAAATTAGACCAAGTAAATGAAACGAATTAAAAATGAATAGAGAAATCGCACAACTTGAGGAGTGGTCGAACAGTCAGCTCTTCGTGCTCATTCAAGGTCTCGTCATATTCTCTTAACAAATAACTAAATATTATTGCGCATAGTAGTTTCGTACAATATCTCGGATAAAGTCTACTTGGCAACTTTCACAGTTGTAGTCAGATAACATTAAGCATTGCACTGTAATTAATACCCAGCTGTGTTCAATGAAAAAAATAACATATGTACACTTATCTATACAGTCTTCTGACCATCCGGTACTTTCCTATACAGTCAACTCCAAGCTATAATAGTCACAATCATATCTATCTTTCGAATATTCCGTTATTTCGTCGAGACAACGAGCTGCTTGGCTGTTCCAGATACCGTCACGCGGCGCGAAACTACAAGCATCTTTGAGATCCCGAATGACGTCTTTAAAATGACGTCGCCTAAATATGTCTCGCATTGTTTCTTCGCGCTCCAACCCATCATAATGCGTCATCAAGCATACTTTACCCGGCTGTTAACCAGTTGTCACGGGACCGACAGTGTGATGACATAAATGCTTAGTGTTCAGACCTAATCCACAGAGAAGACGGCGTATCATATCGTTGATGCGTATGTGCCATAAGTGATTGATGTGTGCTAATGACAAGTGGCACTCTCTTTATGTGGATAGGATGAAGATCGTGTAGCATTCGAAATGTACAGTATACTGAAAGTAAGCTTGTACACAGCATCGGCGAGGGGATTTAAAGCTTTGAAGCTGTGCAGGCATCAGCTTTGGTATACAATAGGAAAATATTAGAGCCTCTTCTCGGAAGTTCTTACCTCGGAGCGTGACAGTTTGTCGGTCGGTTGTCGCAATGCGTCTCGCCGTCTATGGCGCGGTAAGTATAGGCAGGAGACGGAACAAGAGATATGGGAAGCTAGTGTATTTAGCTATATATGTAATTGATGTAGAGCTGGCTATTATGGTGATGATGATATGCGGAACGTCATAGATGATATTGAATCTGATTGAACGGGCTTGGCTAATATATCGTCTTATATAATCTAGTCGAGTACTGTACTCGCGGTCGCAGTTATTTTGTCGTCATTTCAGCAGCGACCGAACTTCTACTCGGCATGTGTCTACTTGGCTCAAAGCAATGCTTGTCTGATTGTAAGTACAATGTATATGATATATGTTCTTTTACTTACTGACGATGTCTCTTCAGATATTGGCGAACATGGGTATTTTCCTGACGATCCTGTTGGGAAAACTTGTTCAGACTATAATGTTTGGATCTCTACGGGTCATTGAGATGGAGCATTTATATGAGAAGGCGTGGTACGCAGTCACTGAAACTTGTCTGGCTATGACAATTTTTCGAGATGAGTTCGACATAAGATTTCTTGTTATGTTTACTACCCTTCTTTTCATAAAAATCTTCCACTGGCTTTGCGCAGATCGTGTGGAATATGTAAGTTTAAGAGTTTTCTATATAGCGCATTCAATTGATCTTTTATCGTCTGCTGTTTCCGTTACCAAATACTAACAAACTTATTTCAGATGGAACAAGCAGTGCCTTCATCTCCTATACTTTTCCATGTTCGTCTATCAGCTACAATATTGATTCTCAACTTTGTAGATTTTTATTTCATTCGATTTGCCCTCGATGACATTGTCTCACGTGGTCCTAACATGATGGTCATGTTTGCTTTTGAGTTTGCGATCCTGGCAACGACTGCAATGTCGATGACTGGTAGATATCTTCTCTCTCTGATAGAGGCGAAGCTTATCGCATACTCCAACAATGAACTAGACTCTTGGGAGCGAAAGGGTGAGTTCTTGTTTTATCTTGATCTCGCGACCGATTTCATTAAGCTTTTAATTTACATATCTTTCTTCCTTCTTATCCTCACTGTATATGGGCTGCCTCTGCACATTATCCGTGATGTCTATCTTACCATGAGATCATTCTTGACACGAATTCGGGACTTTATGAGGTATAGACAGGCTACTTCTCAGATGAATTCTCGATATCCTGATGCAACTGTTCAGGAGGTCTCGAGAGAAACAACGTGTATTATCTGTCGAGAAGAGATGATCGTAGCTGATCAATCAGAGAATCAGCCTGAGCGCATGCGTCCTAAGAAGTTACCTTGTGGCCATGTTCTTCATTTTGGCTGTCTGCGTAGCTGGCTTGAGCGTCAGCAGAGATGTCCAACTTGCAGAAGACCTGTATTGGAGAGTAACAGTTCTTCACATGCTACTGTACAGCCCGCTACACCTCCTGTTCCAGAAGCTGGCGCACATCCTCCAAATGATTCAGATCAAAACAATGACGAACCTCAAAATGATCTTCATAGACAAACGAGTGCGGTCCCTACCTCAACATCTCAGCCGCATAATTCAAACAGCAATGCACAACAATCAAATGAGGACATACGTCGTCTTTTTTCGAATCAATTATCACATACACCACCACATATACCATTTGCATATCCTAATAATGCTTCTAATCGACTTTCGCCAAATTTATCTTCAACTAATACTCAGAGCCATGAAACATCGGGGTTCGCATCGCAATCTTCACGTGAGTACGAACCGTCCCTTAATCAACAGCAGCAGCCTATGTCGCTTCCTCCTGGATTCACACTCCCACCTGATTGGGCAATTTTACCATTAAGGCAGTTCTCCAATGGACTGCAGCAGATCCAGATTCGTGAGAATGTGTGGTTAACGCTTGCTACTGTGCAGTATGTTATTCCGAACGAAAGTGCATATATGGGACCAGAGCCGACTGCTTCTCGGGTTCCGGATATCATACCGCACAACTCAGTTCCTCGTACTACAACACCTACTAGACAAGATATTATACAAGGCGGCATGCAAAGAACTGTGCCGCAGCCGAACACGTCGACAGTTTCAGAAGTGGAAACTCAGGTGGAGCAAGGTTTTTCAGGCACTGATTCATCGCCAGATCGCTCCAACGCTTTTACACCAACCCCAGAGTTAGAACAATCAAGTTCACAGCGAACGTCTATATCTCCATCGTCACATTCTGGACAACGTCAGCCTGTTCTACAAGATCAGGATGACGATGGTCTTTAAATAGGCATGTGATTTTATCACTTATGCAACTTTTTAATAACATGCTTAGAGGTGGACATGACTATTTAGTCTACGATTTCGATAAGCTCTATTTACAAGTTTATTTCAATTCTTACAGCTAATTTTAATTTTGCATGTCATTATTTGATGATTCCTTTCATATATGTCCACGCCTTGTGCAATAAATTTGTCGTTTGTAAGGTATTACAGTTTTCTACATAAATAAGGTTTTTATTTTTATCTTGACCTGTCAAATCTTAATTCTTGCAAAAACGGAAATTTGAGCGCGAATATTCTACATCCATTTCAGGACCTTCCAATAGAACTAATAAAAGAGGTAGAAGTACTAAAAAAATATATTTTTAAACGACATAAAACTATTTTCTTATATAAAATGAGTGACAAATCAGACAAAATCTAACGATATTAGATATTAGAAATGAATGTTAAATGTAATCAACATGAATAATACAGATTAGGCGTAAAATAGAATCCAAAATGTGTAAGCGTTATTCGACTGGCAGTAAACGACTAATTTTTCAAACTGAAACTTGAAACAATCGTAGATCAACAGTACGTATATATCTGTTTCACCTTTTCACTGTTTTATTTCTTCCTTAAGGCCAGTAACAGTACCATCATCCGCAATCAATCCACCCTCCTTGCAAAGAGAGTAAAACATTGACTTATCATTATCAAGCAACTTCCTTGGAGAATCGAATTCAGCGACCTTTCCGGCAGAAAGTACAATGATCTTATCCGAATCAATAATAGTATTGAGTCTGTGAGCAATAGTCAAGATAGTTCTATCCTTAAATTCGGTTCTAATAGTTTCTTGAATGACCTTATCAGTTTCAACATCAACAGCAGCTGTAGCCTCATCCAAAACTAAGATTTTAGATGGAGTCAAGAGTGCTCTAGCAAGAGACATGAGCTGTCGCTGTCCAACCGAAAGATTAGAACCTGCCTCAGCAACGCGAGCGTCTAATCCACCCTCCATATTATTCACATGATTTCTCAGGTGTGAAAGTTCAAGAACATCCCAAAGCTCCGTATCATCATGAATATGGGCGGGATCCAGATTGTCTCTGATAGTTCCTTCAAATGCCTGAGAGTCCTGAGGGATGATAGCAAGACGATGACGAAGATCACTTAATCCAATTTTGGAAGTATCAACTCCGTCAATAGAAATGTGCCCATCTGCTGCTTCAATCAAACGGAAGAGAGCAAGAGTTAAAGACGACTTTCCAGCGCCAGTACGACCCACAATACCGACTTTTTCTCTGGGGTTGATTTTCAAGCTGATATCATTTAAAACAAGATCAAGGCCCTCACGGTATCTAGTAGAATAATGGTCGAAAGTTATCTCTCCTGCGCTAGGCCAAGAAGCTGGTGGCCTACGTCCAGGGATAATCATTGGCGCTTCACTTGGAAGCTTAGAGTATTCAAGGATACGCTCAACAGAGACAGTATTTACCTCTACTTCAACAGTCATACGGACGATCCAACTCAAAGACTGTGTAATCTGAAGTGCGTAACTCATTGCTAAACCGACGAATCCAGCACGAACACGTCCAGATGAAACACTGAAAATTGAGAGACCCGCAGAAGCAAATATGATAATTGATCCGATAAATTCCAGACGAACTGCGAGCCATCTATTAGCACTCAAAGAGGGAAAGTATGCTTTGAGGTTATAATCAACATGGAACTCATTGACGCTATTAAATCGATCGATTTGGCGAAAAGCTCTAATAGTACTAAGACCAGAGAGAGACTCCTGGAAATGAGCATAAATAGGAGAACGAGAAATAGAATCAAGACGCTTAAGTTCACGAGAAGTGCGTAGATAATATCGCTGATAATAAAGATATAAAATAGTCAAAGGCAGGATCAAAACGATGAACGCAGGAGTAGTAGTAGAAATAATGATCAAAGTAAAGCAAACACGGATCGTGTTGTTAAAGAACATTGAGAAAACTCTTGACAAGACTTCATCCACTCTGTATATATCAGTCGTGAACCTATTAATTACTCGACCAATTGGAGTTGTATCAAAGAAAGACATTGGACTGCGCACAACGACTTCTGCCATCTTATTATGAAGCTTTTTTGATGCCTCAATACTCGAAAAAATAAACAAAATAAGTGTATACACAACAGTGAGTGCTGAGGCCAGAATACCGAAAAACAAATAGGTTCCAAGATACATTCCAATGTTTGGATTATCATTAGCTTCAGTGTTAATCTCAGCCCAATGTTCAAGCCAGACATTACCAAGGACTGAAATTCCTTGAGAAGCAATCAACAAACCCATAAATCCAAGGACGCCAAAAACATTGGCAGCTTTAGCATACTCCTTATAAACGGTCCACTTCACGTTACCTTGTTCAGAATGTTCCTTAGATTGACGAGAACGCTTCTGACTCTCTTCATCAACAACTTTAGGTCGTTGAATGCTTGCAGTGCTTGCGCGACGAAGTGTACCACCAGTAACAAATCTTTCTAATTTATTTTCATCTTCATCGATAACAATAGTATTCTTTTTGTTCTCTACAATCTCTCTAGGTTCTTCATCTGCTACTTCTGTAACAGCCTTCTTACCGAATTCCTTGATCAAATTATAAATCTCTGATTTAGCTTCCATAACCTGCTCATACGGGCCTTGCTCGACAATTTTACCGTCACGTAGCATAGTAATATTACTAGCCTGCGATAATACAGTAATCGCATTCGTAGCTAGAATTCTAGTCTTGGTAGCCAACAGTCCCTTTGCACCCAAGACATTGTCGATCAAGTGTCGGCCAACATGCTGATCCACAGCAGAAAGTGGATCATCAAGAATATAAATATCAGCACGAGCATAGACAGCACGAGCTAAACTAAGACGTGCCTTCTGACCACCAGATAGAGAAATGCCTTTCTCACCAACAATAGTTTCATCTCCATCAGGAAGAGCTGCAAAGTCTTCAACCAAAGCGCAAGCTTTGATAGTCTTTTCGTAAAAGTCAGCTTGGAAACGAGAACCAAATATAATGTTTTCTCTGACTGTAGCATTCATGATCCAAGGAGACTGCGCCGCATATGCAATTCTGCCATGAACGACAACAGATCCCGCTTTCTTATACAAATCACCTAAGATAGCTTGCATAAAACCTGATTTTCCAGAGCCGACTCGACCAACGATGCAAGCAAGCTCTCCTTTACGAGCAATGAAATTAATGTTCTCTAAAGCTGGAGGGTGTGCGCCACTTTCGTCCCACAAGAAAGTACCATCTTTGATAATAACACTCTCTTTTCCCATTTCAGAAACTGCATCCTTACGATCAACAGCATCATCCTGAAGCTCAGATGCAGTCAGAAATTCCTGAAGACGATTAGCAGCAACAGACGATTCAACAAGCTGAGTAACTGCTTGGGGAAACATAGCCAACGGGAAAGTCAACAAGTTGAACAACGAAAGTGCAGGAAAAACAATGTCAGTACTCAAAGGAGTACCAGATGTATAGACAAAAAGACCGAAGGTGGAACATGAAACTAAAAATGGAGCACATGCCCACAAGAATGATGAGACAGCAGAGAAGACTCCCATCCTCTTCATATTTTGAAGTTCAAGGTCATTTCTCACATGAGAAAGCTTATCCATGAAAGGCTTTTCCCATCCGTAAAGCTTAATACTCTTGATATTCGTAAGAATCTCGGAAGTAAGACGCGTTCTCTGATCCTTTGTCTTCATCTGAGCCTTCTGGAGGTTACGTTGCTTTCGCGCAATATATCCATTGGTAGGAATCATAACAACCATAACAAATACACCAGCCCACATACTATTTCCAAGGAGATTATGAAGACTGTACAAACACAAGACAATCTGAAATGGACCAGACCACAGAACCTGCCCATTTTGAACAAGATCAGAAATACGCTGAGCATCGACAGACATAAGGTTGACAATATCACCGGTAGACTTATGAGATCTAGCTTCACCCGAAAGAACAACGGCTTTTCTATAAATAGACGAAGTAAGAGCGGATTTCACCTGCATACCAGCAGTCATTGTTCGCTGAAAGTGCTGATGTTGGAACATGGTCTGGGAAACAGAAATAACAAACATGCCAACAGCAATAATAACACCAGAAGCAAACGGCTCAGGTTCGAAGTCAGAATATGAATTAATGAAAAGAATCAAACGGCGCAACAAGCGAGGCTGAGAGAACGCAAGAATATCAGTCATAGTCTTGAAAGCAATAGCAACACCATAAGTGCTACCGAAGGACTGTACAAGAGCCCAAACCATAGATGGTTTAATTTTCTTCTTCTGTCTCTCCCAGAAGTGTTCGAATTTGGTTCGACATTCATTAGTCTTATCACCTTTGGCAAGACTAGGAAGATCGTCATCAGTAAGATAGACTTCATAACCAAGTTTCATAAGAGATGTCATCCAAGTAAAGGTGAGACGTGAGAAGATATTCGCACGATCAAGAGGGTTCTCTTCTGTCTCCTCCACGAGAGCTTCATATCCAGATTTCGGTTTCGAAATGAATGCCTCTAGGACGAAGACAGAAATTGACAAGATGAAAGACAAACCAAACGTAGATATAAAACCCGGTGTGCTCAGATGAGCTTCACGGTTAGTAAATGTGATCAAACGGGCGATATCAGTCAGAACGACAAAGAGCCAGTAAAAGAGAAGAACACCGTTAGCAACACGCGAACGAGAATGTTCAACATGGTGAAGAATACCAGCTACCATAACAGCAAAAAAATTGAGAACGGTAGAATATATGCGGATGTCTGTCAAAGCATCATCATAGACATCAACCTGCTGACGAGCATAAACCAAAGTCGTTAATCCCAAAAGACCAACGATAGCCAACTTTGAATAATAAAGCCAGTTCTTAGGAGTAGGAACTGGTTTTACTTTATGTAACTCTGCAATCTGATAACTGCCCAGAATGATGATCAGAAGCGAGCAGAAATCGACCAAAACGCCTTCGCTGAAACATGGCGTGAAGTCGTAGTATTCCTTGGACAAAGGACCCCAACCTTCCTCATTTTTGCAGAACCCAGACTCGGCTGGGGCGACAAGTGGCAAGTCCAACGTCCCTAGACGATTGAAATTACTGCTGCCTATAGTCATTATAGTTCATTTATATTGTACCACGTTGACGCTCACTAGTGATAGATAATGAAATGATCTTCACTATCGCTTCGAAATTCTCTCGTGAATATGCGGATTATTTTCACTTATAAATAAGCAAGCAAGCAATTCGTATTTCAGATTCTCGCTAAGTATTAAAATTCCTGTCGTTCGCCGGGTTCCTTCTATTAGTCCGCAGTACAGTGCCTAATAATATAAGAAAAACTGGACGACGGCAGAGAGTAAATAATTAAATTTTTATAAAACGGCAACCACTGACAAAATGACAGTCGTCGAAAAAAGAAAAAGGAAACTTTTGCTAATTATTGAAAAGGGAATGAGTAGAAAAGAAGAGAACACAGAGACGAAGGAAAAAAAAGATGGAACAGACGGGCTGCTATGAATAGAGTGGTAAATACATGGAATTTACTTCGAAGATAAAACCCGGTTATAAATATTAACTACTATTTATTGTATTATAATTGCGAGCGAAATCCAAAAACGAAGAATACGCTGTTAAACTAAGCCAAAGAAGAACGGCGCATCAAGATGCGAATCAAAATAGAGCGCAATCTAATTATAGTTGTCCCTCTTGTGGATTAAATGTGATGCATTAAATAGTATTTATGCAATATATTTCTAATTACTTTACAGATAAATAAGAAATACTACTATCTATATTTTTACTTTATTAATTAATCCCTGATTAATTAATGACAGCACACAAAGCCGGCTCACCAAGGCAAGGTTCAAAATGTTACTCATTATTTAGGCTTCCGCATAATGATAATGAGTAATATATCTGTTTAAATACCACTTAACACAAGCATTTAAAAGTGTAATTATGGCATAGCTCTAGTATAAATTATAACGTACTTGTTGGCCATATCACAGACAAGAAAGAGCTCTAGGGTTTGCTACTCGGACATAAGTCACCACCGAAACAAGACATGTATGCAAAAAGAAAAAGCAAACGCAGCATATATTGAAATTAGGGTTGGCGCTAACAATAATAATAACATTTTGTCATGTTGCACAAATTCATACATAGATAACGAGATGCGCTGGCTCTTGTACTACATCTGTGTAACATTTTACTAAAGCAGACTATATGTAGCACATACTAGTTTACGCAAGCATGGAACCGATGAAAACGCGGCGTAGCTCTCGGGAGATCCGGGAACTAGAAGATGATATATATAATACAGGGACGATTGACGGTTAGCCTGGCGGAAGACAACGACGATATTTTAGTAATTTGGAGTATGCATACGCAACCCTCAAAGATAGAGAGACACGCTACAAATCGATATTTGGGCGGAAAAGGCACAACCGCTAAGGGTAGTCGCGCTGTTTGCAATGGATCACATAACTTCTATAGTTGGTACATGAGAATAAACGTGGTGATACACCAGGTTTAAGATAATATTTCTGCCAGCTGTTCTCAATGGTGACTGTGATCGAGACAGCTACGTGGTATCACAAAGTAGGCTATATACACCGATAGCTCTTTCATACACAGGTCGAGTGGATTTTTCTAGATCACTTGTAGAATCTGACCAGCACCTGTCGTCTTCATGTACATTCTTACGCGACGCAGTGGGCCAAAGTGTAATTGGAACTAAAATATACTAGAGTGCTATAAACTGAAATAGTGATGAAAATAAAATGTTATATTGACCATTAATAATATACCTCCAATCGATAAGAGCTCTTTTCAAATTGAGTATTCTGTACTTGAAATTCGAACGCCACGCAAACTTTCATTTCATTTGGATTATCCACCGGTAATTTTTAACATATTTACATCTCTAGTATTAGAATCTCTTTCACAAGCACAGGACAACAACAGTCGTCCCAAATTCTAGTTAAAAGTCGTCTAGAAAGCATGAGCTAAACAGTTGGCGCACGCTATAGATTAGGTAGTTTCAGCTATTTCGTCACTGCGAATCCGTTATTGCAAATCCCTTAAGCTTTGTCTCAGTTTGCTCAAAAGGTACGCTTCAGCAAAATTAATCTTGAATTAAAAAAGTAGTGTATCCCATTATTTAGCTGAAGTTCACGAACTACAGATGTATGAATATCATAAAATTTTTTGTTGTTGTCTGTCTAATTCAGATGGATATATGGACTTAGAAGACTGTAAAAGCGATGAAAGTGAGGCATTGTACGAAATACTTAGCCGTTGTAATGGTAACTATGTCGTATCTCCGTAGCAGCGAGTCTCGAATAGTCGAAGATGCTTCAATGCAAATATAGTAATCAGGCAAATAGATAAAGCAGATAAATATATTTCCTGCCTTAACAGGTATATCAGTTACTAGTGTGCTTTGTCACGGCATTCTCAAGTCTATTCCGTTCATATTAGCAGAATAACCTATAAACTATACACTGCCTTTGTCCTTTATAAACGGAGCAAAAAAGTGATATGCAACAAAAGGTCAAAACTGTATGGGACTAAAAATGACAAAGAAATATTAAACTATTGTAGCAGATTCTAGTTATCCAAAAGACAATTGTGTCGTTTAAATTCAATTGTAGAAGCAAAAGTCATCGCTTTTCTTCATTTCTAAACCAATTAAGCAAATCAATGCATATAAACATGCAATGTGAAGGTGGAAAGTCTGTAAATCATAATAAGCTCACAGACGCACTGATCAAGATATCAGCCGAAGCTTATATAAACAAGTGCTTGCTTTTCGCTAAAAAGATCTTTCAAGTTTATTGATCATCACCTGACTTAGTTGCCATAGTATAGTGTAGTACCTCAGAATGCTCGGGTGAGGTAAGCCTATACAATGACCACCGATATATGGAATCTGTTCGTTTAGCAAGAAACCCCACAGTGTCATGAATAACACCAATTTTCATCAACTGTTGGAAAACGACAATTAGAAATGCATTCCATATACTGGTCATTGTGCCAATAAACAGAATAATAGGAAGCGTGAATATAAAGACCATACTGATTAGTCCTACATTCAACAGTATTGTACACAGTGCTATTAGCATCACCAAGAAAGAGATAGCCAATAATATTCCAAAGCTCACCAGCAGCGGTACACTTATAGTAATAATTTGTGTAGCTATTACTGTCGCTATTACTGGTCTTTGAGTAAAGAATACTGAACAATCTGATGTAAAGTGAGCAACTTTAGCACCAAGATCAAGCAAAACCATCTCATACTTGCTGAATCGGCTGTTGTCCCCGCCAAATTTCTCTGCTCTTTCTCTGGCAAACTCAAATGCGGCATTGACGCCTGATCGAAAAACAACTTCTAAGTTAGATGATGAGGAAAATCTGCGCACTGGACTTGATTCAATGTGCCGAAAAGGTTGTGATGGAGAAAATTGCGGGGTGTTATCAGCTGAAATACCTCTTGCTGGGGTTGTGACTGAAGTTGAAATAGGTATTAAAATCGTCGACGAGCTCACTGAAGACGACGTAGATGTTGGCGACCTGCACTCATTCCGATCAATTGGGGAAATATCAAGCGTCTCTCCCATTGATCTAATATCTATCTGTTTTGATGCTGAATACTGATCGTCCAGAATTCCTTCGTCTAGGCTATTGGATAATGTTCTCAGAGATTGATCTGTCCAAGATGTCGAATTTTCTGAATATAAATTGGATGTCTCTTCGCATATCGTCGTTTCCATAGACTCCTCTTCTTTGATTGACATCTTGTCTGTTATAAAATCGAGCTTGCCTCGACTTTTTTTTTTACCAAGTGTCTGCTTTTACGAGACAAATAACCGTTGCTTTGCATCTACAGAAATGGAGGACTGTTTATTTTTTTTGTACCTTTTTTACCACCTACTTCACATGCGCTTGGTATACTTCGCACGTGACTAACCAAAGTAATCGATAGTCCATCAAATGATTTGCGTCGAAAAGATCTAACAGATATTACATTGCAGATACAACGAATTACTAAAACAATATACGATACGAGTATAATATATAAGATTCCGCATATTATTTAGTGAGTAGATATACAAATCATGTATTGCCATAATGACAAAAATTGAAATTTTACATCACAACTAAATAAAAGCGCAGTATAAAACTGGAAACAACACGAACAAATGATAGGTGACCAAAGCAAGGATGAAGAGACATTGTTATTTTATGACTGGTCATAGCTGTTTTGGGCCCCTGTAGACCTTTCTAGATGACTTCGCTTTCTAGCAGCGCTCTGTTACATTACTTTCTTTATTTCATCTTTCGTCACTTAATTCTCCTCATTTAACGCCAGTAATTTTTTAGGAAGTTCCAGAAACTGCGAGTTTCTGTAGATGTCCCATAAATGTTTGGAGGCTGACGTCGTCAGTTAAAACGACAGCAGAGTCTGTAGCTGAACCATAGGCACCACCGCTCTTATGAGTTGTCGAGGGGTTAAGCTTAGAAAGTAAAAATCGTGCCTGTGATCCACCAGCATCTGTATCAATAAATCGAGGAAGTGGAAATCGGTCCACAAGAAGCTCTGCAGCTTCATTCCGAGGCGCAGCGAGTAAATCTCTAAAGCTCTGATACTCAGGCTGATCCTGATAGCCAGCTTTGCGCCATTGAGCAATAGTCTCACCATGGAATATCAAAATGTGGAAGAATGTGTCAAGAAGTAAAATATGGTCTGGCTTGATAGAAACTGAGTCAAGCAGGACAGGGTGTGGTGCCTGGTCAAAGGTAAACGAAATCAAAGTTGGTTGAATCATAATTAGTGAGTTCGTGACATCTTCACGGTTCAAGACATGTCTGTAAAAAGCAGTTTCATCAGGTGAGTTATTAAAAACCTGTAAAAACTGACTTCGTCGTAAGTGGAACATAAACTGAGGATATAGACTGAAGTTCTGCGACAGCCTGAACGAGCTTGGGTCATCTTTTCTATAGTCAGCAAACTTCTGGCATAAACGAATCAGCATACGATCGCACCATCTCTGGACATCTGGACCGTCATCAACCTCAGCCTTAAAAACTGCAATTCTGGCCATTAGAACTGCTGCTGCCTCCTGGTCAAAGGATTGAGCAATTGCAGGATCACCTCCAGCAGTCAAATTACGAGCCAAAGTGGTGACCCTAAGATGGTAAGTACCAGAAGAATGTTGATAAAACGTCAAATACTGTACAAGTCCTCGTTGTGGTGCCTGTTGAACAGATGGACTACCCTGGGTAACAACTTCAAAATACGTAGCATATGAGCTTGTGGGTGTGATACCACACATTTTCCACGCACATGTATTGCCAATACCAATCTCAGTTTCACCAACAGAAGCAGACTTCTTATTCATAGAAACAGCATGACCAATTAAGCCAGAAACCTTTAGTTCTTTGGTAGTCAAAACTTCCAGGGTTGCATTGAATCCCATCTGTAAATACCCTTGAGCATCTTTATTGAAAACTCGCTGGAAACTCTGCTTAAAAATGGAAGTAGTAAAAGCATCCGTCAAGATCATAGTACCACCAGTCATGTTCGGTAAAGACTTCATTTCAAGCATACCAATTTGATCATAGCAACCAGCAAAAATATCAACAATATGCCCATTAGTCGACGCACGTTTAGCCAGACCTTCATAGAACTTTGTAGACTTCTTGTAGTGTTTAGCATTATCGCGCTCAATATCGTGGTGTGATCTGATAGCTTCCTTGAGCTCAGGTCCGACTACCATTCCTGAACCTTCGGTACCTGGACCACCTGCAAAAAGCATGATTCTAGCACCAGTATTAGGAAAAGACGTTTCTAGGAGACCAACCGCCACAGAAAGAGCAACTCCGGTGCACCTCAAAGGACGACGATCATTAGCGACGGGCCAAGGATCGGGCATGAGCTGCTCCAAAACATTAGTAAGCTGAAATTCGCACTGCTGAATTGGTAACAAAAATCTATTCAATATGAAGCAAAAACGTTAGAAATAAAGAAAAAACTATGCAACGGAGTTTTCATTGCTTACCGAGCGGCAGCTCCGAAGCCCTGAGGTGGTCTATTCGGCTGCACAGGCTGCTGGGGACGCAAACTTGCAGGCAACAGTCCAAGCATTTCCTGAACCTGTTTAGCAGTATATTCCTTGCTACCTCTAAACACGTAAGACTTGGCACACTCAGCGTATCCTAATTCATGAATCTGAGCAGTAGTACCAAACGTAATGAGACCAACAAGCGCATTAGGTGGCAGCAAACTCAAGCTGACAATAATCGAGTCCTTCAGTGCCTGTAAATTTTCCTCTGACTGGCAGGTGTCAACCACAAAAAGGAAAATTGGAGGTGACTGCACCGGGCGAGCTAGGACATATTCGATTGTAGTACTTTTTGGTAGCAACTCGTGAGGAAGAGATTGGGGTGAGATATCCTTGTAGTGCGCAGGCAATTGATTGCGCGTCAAACAAAACGGACCTTAAGTTATATTATTATATCAAGTTAGTTTGAATTTCCGAAAATAATATATTGGAGTAATCATCGCTGTCGTTTCACAGAAAAAAATTTAAATTCATAACATTTTATTTACGCACAACTTCAGCTCCTACTCTTTCAGACCGATCGTATTACAACATACAAATCCAAAGTTTTGCTCGTATATCTAATTGGCTATATAAAAAAGACAGTTAGATTTCTAAAGTTGACGAATAAGAAAAATGTAGTCACGTAATATCCTCCTTTCCACTCCCATTCCTCTCTATTATCACAACAAGTCCTGCTTCCAGCTTAAGCTTACCAGTAAGGATTCAACACAGCTCGACAGGGAGCGCGGCATGTCACAGGCTCATATTGGAGCATAGGAAGATCTGGTCGTTCCTTCAGAGGCGTATATAGTGCCGCTATAGGCACGACCGTGCGAGATGCTTCTAATCTGGTCGATGGAAACACATTCCAGCTAAACCGGACTCCGTCCAGTTCCTCAATCTCTTCGAAATCCTATCATTTCATCAAGTTAGTATTTCTTCTTCACTGTCATCCATCCATGCTGCAAAAAGAATTTAGGTCAAAATTGTGGTTTAAAGTCGTATAGGGCATGCTACCCCCTCTGTTCTGTCCAACATCGTATAATATAAATCCACAATAGTATTATCGACACAATCTAGTCGCCTGAATTTCATCCGAATGCTTACCATCTATCTCTAAAATATCAACCGTATATTCAGTCAATGAATCTGCCACTAAGTAATATGTCTATGCACTTCTATATATAGAACTGTGCTATGTGGCAGTTCTCGAAGACAAAATACTTGTTACTGATCTCTCGACTTTATTGTGAAGAGTTTCTCTCTTAAATCTGGCGTTGGGTCCAGTGATTTGATGATACCTTTACAGCGAGAACAGGCTGGCCTTTGGACAGGCATATTAGGGTTAAGTAGTAGAGTTTTTGTTTGCATACAATAGCATGTGGCATGTATGCAAGAATAAAACTCTGTTTTGGCATTGATGATACAAATATAATATTACAATTGAATTATCTGGAGACACAGAACAACTAGCAAAGAATACATTTGACTATAAGAAGCAAACTGCAATATGTACAATGCTGTCAAGAATAGATGCGGTTATTCATTATAATTAGAAGCACAAAGTATTTTGTGCAGCACGTAATAAAAAATGACATTTAATATATCAGCAAGAAAATCAGGTATTAAAAAAATACCAGCAAGTACAAGACATAATAATAAGGATATAGATTAATATAGATATGGAATCACTCCGGTATTATCTGACGTATAAATTCTTTGACTAGAATAAAGTCATAAGGTAATGAATAGGAGAAACAGCTAAAGACTATTCCACTGAAGAAATAAAAGATATAAAGACTACTATCACAACAGAACCCTGACAGAATCACGACAGATCAGCGCAGTTTCTTTAGTATAACAGTCTACACTTGATAGAACCAGGCGATATTGGCCGATAGTCCTGGGAAACTTCCTCATCTTCCATGGCATCCTCACCTAGTGAGTCCATATGGAAACTAGTAGACTGTGAAACACTTATTGCTGGCCTACTGACGGGTGGCATCCAGTCTGCGACTATTTTCTTGCTGTAGATATTTTCAAGTTCATCCAGATGGGCTGCTATCCATGGATGATCAAAGCATTCTCCTACACTAAGACGATCCACTGGATTCACACAGATCAGTTTTCTCACAAAATCTTTCGCTATATGTGTAGTTAAATCAGTATTCCCAGTTGGTACTTTAAAGGCGCCATACATACCTGCACTGCTAACTGTTGTCCATGCAGAACTAGACAAGTACAGTCTTCCTTCTCGTGCATTACGAGCAATCAGCGCCGCATTTTCACTCGGGTCATAAAAAGGAGACATCCCTATTAGTGGAGTCAGAAATTATCTCGCATCGTTTATATTTGACACGTCATTTCAAGAAGTTTGTACAAACCAGAGAGCAATATGTGAAGAATGACACCTAGGCTCCACATATCGCATTTCTTATCGTAACCTGTTCGTGGATGGTTCTCTCTTAATAAATCATCGAAACCGACTTCTGGTGCCGAAAATTCTGGAGTTCCCACAACCGTAGTCATTCTTCTTCCTCCAACAACATACTTAGAAATGCCGAAATCAATCAAAACTACTCGTGCCCCAGGACTATGAGTAACCAAGAGGATGTTATCTAATTTAAGGTCTCGATGAACTACGTTGCAACTGTGTAAATATTGAAGAGCTTTTAAAATCTGGAAAATAATCACCAGCGCTTCCGTCTCAGATATAGGACTGAGTGTCTCTCCCCGGACAAGATAGCTAAATAAATCGCCACCAGTGATTCTGCACGAGTTAGTATCAGAAAGCCAGAATAGAAATAAACCTCCAGATATCAGAATTTCGTACAAATCTTCAAATATATATCTATCAAGTAGAGCTCTGTTAGCAAATTACTTCTACCCGTTAAAATGCGTCGCAACGCAAAGCAACAAAATGCATACATTCTATTCTTAATTACGTAAGTATCGTGAACAGTGACTACATTTGGCTTTATATTAAACTGTTAGATACAAAGTCATCATAGACAATGTCAAGTCGGTTTTCAATGACTTACGTGACAAAGTCTTTGGAGAATAGAGACTTCCATTTTGGCTCTTGTCATCCGTGAAATCGCGCCATTGGTTTCTATGATTTTACACGCCAGCTGACGCGCACGTAGTCGACTGGTGGCTAAAAATACCTGAAATATAATATCAGAGTTTTGAACAATCATAGCATATAGCTAGGAGTATTGTTTTGTATGTGATCCCATACCTTTCCAAATGTCCCTTTACCAATAACACGCTGAGATATCTCGTATTCAGGCATTTCCTAGTTATATCAGGTCAGCATGGGACAATAGCGACATAGTCATGCTCCAGCCAAAGTCGTAAACCAGGTTACCTTGGAATCATCCCGTAAGATCAAGTCTAGTAGTGTTCTTTCGTTGTCTTGGTGGAAGACAATTGAGCATGCATGCCGAATCTCTACCTCAAAATGTCGTGTTAGCAACATCGCAACTTATATAGCATAATTATACCATCTACTAAAAGACAAAACAGCAGAAGCCTACCAATTCTATCCAAGTTTGATAATAAAACGCTATGTCCCTTTCCTATCGTTCTGCCGTTGAAGAATGTGCCATTTCGACTCCGGTCTTGGCAATATACCAAGGGAGTATTGGTCTCATCAAACACAACCGAGTAAATCGTGAAGTGCTCATTGCTTACGGCCGAATGCGATATGACTTGTTCACTATGGTTAATAGATGTAGTTAGAAAGCCTCATGATGCGTTATTCTAATATATTCTATACATGAAGAGGTATCCAAGTTCAATTACCAGTTAGAATTTCTCCCAAATGTTACTCTCTGGTTCCTATTTATTGGGATTACTATTGGATCCGATGGTTAGTTATGGACGAGAGCTTAAGTTTTATTTTTCCCTTATTTGAGAGTTTCAAATACCTTTTTCCTCAGTTTTTGTTCTCATGTATAGCGTACCGATTCTTTCTCTATTGTGAGTTGCAATCGACGCGCTTTCTGGCTGATTTTGAGGTTGTTAGCTTATGCTTCATTACTTTATGCTCACCCGTCTTACCATTTCGTCTATTTGCACCAACGCCTGCGTAGATTGCTGAGAGCATTTGGCAAAAGACTCGTTTATATAGCTGGTAAGCATATTATTTAGCAATCACTGTGAACTTTCTGCTGGTAGATATCAATATTGCGAAAAAGAGAATTTTCTGCATGCGAGAGTTAATGATGTGCCGCTCTCGTCTAATGTCGTTGTATTGTTCTGTCAAACCCTACTAAACTTATCTAATCCAGCTTTGATTGAACTCCAGCACAACAACTACCAAAAGTTTTCAGAGCACAGATACTATAAGATAGGTAGTGACTTATTTTACTGATTAGTGTTTTTTTTTTGGATATTTCATAGGTACATATGATTCTAGAATAGTAGAAGTGCTAATCAAGAGGAAAAGGAGTGATAATTGACGTAGACAACAGATTACGTTAAAATTATAGTGACCCTTGGTTCATCAGCGTGTGGGAGCTAATACGATAACCGCAACGAACACAATGGAAGATGACCCGCCTTTTCTAAGCCCTGGTGTCAAGCTACGCTCACCGCAAGTACGAAAGAGGCAGCGGACCGATTACTCGGATCGATATATACCAGCGCGAGAAGGAGTCAATCTGCAGGCAGGCTTCTCCCTGATGCCGGAGGCTTCTACTATCGGTATGGGAAGCCTAGATAGTTCACCTAGAGGATTACCACGGGCTTCGTCGGAAAATGAATTAGATGTCCAGAGAATTGAGGATGCTAATCGAACTTTCTCACAGGTACTTCGATCGGAATTGTTTGGAGATCAAGTACCAGATGATTCACCAGGGGGCTCTTCTATTGGGTCGCTAGCACCTTCAGCGTTATCGTTTGATCATGTTTCCTCGACTCGACCGTCATCTGTAGCATCATCACTGGCATCTGGACCCATAACCCCACCAAGAGGAGCAGCAAGCTACTTTGATTTACATTCAGGAATTCCTGGTGGCTCTAGCAGCAGGCGAGATTCTTTGTCATCTGCGGGGGATCGATCAGGGCCGTCTACACCTAAGCGAAATCTTTTTACCTTCATGTCCCCTTCTGCTCGCCAGAAAAAACAGCCAGCAATGACTCAAGATGGAACTACGTTAGACGTTGAGAATGAGCTTTTTTCATTATCCCCTGTAAGAGTACAATCGCAGAAGCTACTTTTATCTCCCCGCAAACAGCTGCGTTCAATATCTAAGGTACCATTTCGGGTACTTGATGCCCCAGAGCTTGCTGACGACTTTTACTTGAACCTGGTAGATTGGTCTTCAACCAATGTTCTGGGAGTTGGTCTTGCCAGATCTGTGTATTTATGGAATGCGGTTTCAGGTTCGGTGTCTAAGCTTTGCCAGCTGCCAGATAACGATTTAGTTACTTCAGTTACCTGGCTTCAAGAGGGCAAGTACATCGCAGTGGGATCTCATAGGGGTATTGTTCAGATCTATGATGCTGACGTCGAGCGGAAAATAAGAGCGATGGATGGGCATAGTTCTAGAGTTGGATCGCTAGCTTGGCATGGACATATTCTTTCATCTGGATCTCGTGACAAATCCATATTGCTTCGTGATGTTCGTGCGCCCGGGCCCTATTTCAGAAGACTAACCGGCCACAAACAGGAAATTTGTGGCCTCAAGTGGTCCTTTGAAGACGACAAGCTAGCTTCAGGTGGTAATGACAATAAGCTATTTGTATGGGATACAATGTCAGATGCTCCACTTTTGAAGTTCAATGATCATGTAGCTGCCGTGAAGGCAATTGCATGGTCACCTCACCAGAGAGGTATTCTTGCATCCGGAGGAGGTACTGCAGATCAAAGGATAAAATTTTGGAATACGATGACAGGTCGAATGCTTTCTGAGATAGACACTGGGTCACAGGTTTGCAATTTAATTTGGTCTAAAAATTCGAATGAGATAGTTTCAGCTCATGGATACTCACAAAACCAGATTGCTATTTGGAAATATCCATCATTGCGTCAAGTTACTGCTCTGACTGGTCATACATGCCGAGTATTGTACTTAGCTATATCACCAGATGGACAAACAATTGTATCTGGCGCAGGAGATGAAACTTTACGATTTTGGAATGTTTTTGGAAAGGGAAGGCCTGAGTATCGAGAGATTACGTTATTAGATGTTGTTCCACAGTTGCGTTAACTTAGTTTGAGGTATCCTATCTT
This sequence comes from Dipodascopsis uninucleata var. uninucleata, assembly GCA_030568195.1. Lineage (NCBI taxonomy): Eukaryota > Fungi > Ascomycota > Lipomycetes > Lipomycetales > Lipomycetaceae > Dipodascopsis > Dipodascopsis uninucleata. The sequence continues at coordinate 1,050,308 of JAJLTO010000002.1, read as the reverse complement.
TCTTTAATTCAATTTTTCCCGCTAAGTATTTTGGTCGTCCTTTTTTATCTACATTTCAAGTATTTGCTATTATATTGTCATAGCATACTGTTACTTTCCTTAAGTTTATGTTTATTCGCATTCATTTCTTCATTTGGTTATAGTGGTTTTTCTCTTTTCCTCTTTTTGACTATATCTTCAAAACGTTTGCAAGTGTACGCTTTATTTTTGATATTTTCCAGAGCTTTTCTGGGCACTTTTTATCTCTTTTTTTTTATTCTCATTTTTAGGATTGACATATATCTATTTGGGCGTTTGTATAAGTAAGCGTAAGACTAAAAAAACTGTATAATATTGGCATAAATAATTTTTGATTAATTTGAACCTTTAATAGCGAGTCTATTTAATATTAACAACTGATCTACAAAATTAATTTTACCGTTCATTCCATTTTATTTTATCATTCTCACATATAACTATTAGAAATGCTAGCATTTTCAAATCAAAATATTGCTCTAATGTCGACCTGCCTTTCTAGCACGCTTCTCTCTTTCATACTTGTTCTTTTCAGCCCCCTCTTCTGTCTGTACACTACGCTCAAGACGAGCCAGCATCTCGTGATATGCTTGATCCTTGCTGCGTTTTTCTTTAATCTTTTCGCGAGAAATGAAAGCACTGTCCTTACGAAGCTCGCGCATTGCACCTTTCCTTTCCTTCTTAACCTGAGCCTTAAGTTTAGCGAGTTCCCGTCGTTGATCATCTGGATCATATGACTTGCGGTCAACGTTGTAATTTTCTTCAAACTTAGGTACGTAACTAGGAATTGGAATTGGCTTATGTTGTTGCTCCGCAAGTGGTCGTCGACCTGCAGTTTGAAGATTTATCAACCTCTCCAATACCTCAATGGTATTTTCAAGAGCTTTGAATAGTCGTTCACCCACCATGTCCGCAGATAATATCCCCTTGATTTCTGAGAGAAGAGCAAACGACGGAGTGAATATTTCTTTATACGCAGCAGTTCCCTTCCATAGCGATGAAAGCTCATGTAAGGTATCTAGATCTGTCAAAAAAATTGATAGTAATAGTTCACCTTCAGCCACAGTAATGTTACTCTTTGACCCTTCGATTGGAATATTTGCATCGACCATTATGTCACTAATGCTAATCTTGCGTCCATTCTTGCCCAACTTTAATACATCTGATCTAATTCTTGTTTCTTTAGAAGCATTCTCGGTAAGCGGAATTCCTTCTGGAACATTATTCGCCACAGGCAAGAGTCTCAAAAGACTTTGGTTAAGATAAACTGTTAGTTCTGGAATTACTCTCTTTGATACTCGCTGGTACTTTGCCAGGCTCGCGGCCATGATACTCTTTGAAACGTAGTCACCCATAGTATTAACAGGAGATTGAGTTAAATGCTGAGCCATCAGTAGCATAGCAGGCGTAGCAATGATATGGAAATGATCCGAGGTAGAATATATAGCTCCTATGAGAATGAAGGTCACAACATCTGAAGGTAAAGGATAGTCTGAAGCCTCTACGTCAATACTTTCTATAAGCGCAGCTTCTAAACGACTTCGTATCAGCTTGAGGCGATTTCGAAAAGCTTCCGCTAGCTTTTCTGGGTGGTTGTTTGTGAATTCATATACAAGCTTAGCTAGTCCATTGAACACTTCCGTTGTAAGAGGTCCGATAGTGGTATCTTCATAGTCCTCCCAGTCTTCATCGACGATATTCAGAATATGATCAAGAATAACTGTACCAAACTGTGCTAGCTTGTCTTTGTTCCCTTGTCTTAAAGACGGATGGTGCAAGACAGCAATTCGCTGGATAATTAGAGGATGCTCCTTCAGGGGTTTGTTTGCCAATATAGCAGCGAGCTCTTCGTAAGATGCCGGACACTCTATATAGGAAGATAGATTTTTAAGGACGCCCTTTGTAGCCTTTAATTCAGTTGCATTCGCATTCGCTATTAGATCCTTGTCATTTTCATCTTCATCCTGAACATATTCGACGCCTTCCTCATCTACTTCAAATCCTTCTTCTTCTTCTTCTTCTTCTTCTTCTTCTTCTTCTTCTTCTTCTTCTTCTTCTTCTTCTTCTTCTTCTTCTTCTTCGTCTTCTTCGTCTTCTTCATTTTCTTCATTGAGACCTTGTCCAAGACCAAATGCAGCACCGTCGTTGAATTCGAAATCATCACCAAGATCATCTGCTTGTGGAACTCTTTCGTCATCTTCACCACGCATACGTCTAAGACGTTGTTCCTCTAGCTCCTTGAGTTTTGCAGTATGTTCATCAGCAATTTCTTCTTCTGTTTTTGTCCGATCGGCTGGTTTGGCTCGACGATCAAAGACCATTTCACGAACGTTCAGATCATATTCATCATCTCGATTACGTTCTTCTTCAGAAGGTTCGGTGCTGTCGGATATCTTTCCGGTGGACTTGAACAGAAGCTCGTGCAGTGAGTCCAAATCACCATCAAGATTTTGAATAATATCAAGATCCTCTTCCTTTGCTTTCTGTCGTTCATATTTATGCATTTTCGATTTGGCAATAACCTCCTTCATAACTTCATTTTTTGATTTCTTGCGCGCTCGCTCATCACCATCATCACCATCATCACCATCATCATCCTCTCCATTACCTGGAGCGACTCTCTTGAAGCCACCAGTTTCATCTACCTCGTCTTCCAAGGCTAGAGATTGACCCATATGTGTGAGCTCGCCATAGTCAAAACCGTCATCATCTTCTAGATTAAATAGAGATGATGACCTCATAGATCTGCTCTGACGTTCTCTTGTAAATCGCTCCAGCATCTTTTCCTCTAAAGACATGTTGGGATTATTCTCTCCAAATCGTCTGTCAAAGACTCCTCCTACTTTGTTCTTTCGTTCCATCTCTCGCTGAAGAGTACGCCGACGAGTCTCCTCGCCAATTTGCTTACTAATACCAGGCCGACCGGACGATCCCTGTACCCTCCTACCAAGAATATCACCATGCTTTGCTCTGTTATGCTTTATTTCAAACGGATTGAACTCTTCTCTTATTGATCGTAGCAGGTCATCCTTTTCGCTTCTTGTCGTAGCTGGCACTCGCCTATTTTTCTTATTGGCTTTGGCATTCGTCTGACCAACGAATCCCGTAGCCTTTAACCTGGCTTTCAGTTTCTTTAATTGAGATTCTCCCATCGTGTCTCAAATGTCTATTTTCCTCGAAAATAGATCGACCAGTGATTTTGAAAATAGAAAGATATGATGACGACTAGAAATTTTTTCCAATATAGAGAGAATTGGGAGAAAAATTTTTGGTGTGAGTATCATGTGCGGCTCATTTGTACGTAAAAAAAATTCAACCAGGTTTTGATTCATCGAAAGTTCTGCAAACGTGGAAGCTCTTTCGTGTCGTAAGGCGACTAACTTTTCTCTTAACTATAAGCCTTTTGCTGGAGGCCTACAGGTATCACTCTATTCAGCTACAATTGTATAGCAACATAATCCTGGGAGAATATCAGAGTATAATAAATAGAAGGTTACACAAGATGCGACAACGACGATCAAAGAACTACAGAAAGCAAATGGCTTTATATACAATGGCTTTTGGCTTTAGACAGCCATATCAAGTTTTAGGTAAGTGAAGGCTCTTCTTTAATGTCACAAGATAATTTACCTAGTTCGTTCAGTGTGGAACTAATGTTGACATTTATGTACATAGTGGATGGCGATATCATATATGATGCTACGAAATACAAAATGAATCTGAATAAGTCATTAGAAAGTGTCGTCCAAGGAAAAATAAAACCAAGTGAGTACAGTTGATGTATAAGTTACGTGCTAGTAATATTTAGAATAAAATAGAAGGCATGAGCTGTTCTTTCCGTTTGGAATACAGATAACTTACTATTACTTCAGTGATCACTCAATGCTGCATTAAATCACTCTATGATCGCGGTAAAGATGCAGAAGAGGCCGTGGCGCTTGCAAAGACCTTCGAAAGACGGCGGTGCAATCATCTTGAAAATCCCTTATCGCAATCTGAATGCTTAGCGAATGTTGTTAACGTCAAGGGCAAAAACAAGCATCGATATGTAGTTGCTACACAGGACAGTCGACTACGCGGCCAGTTTAGGTCGATTCCAGCTTGCCCTTTGATATATATCAACAGAAGTGTAATAATTATGGAACCCACTAGTACTGCGACAGAATCAGCTAAACGACATTGGGAAGAGGAAAAACTCGCTTCCGGACTCAATAGTGTCAGAACAAGAGCACAGATATAGTAGAAGACATCCTAAATTATAGATGCAAGTAACTTATATGGATTTGAAGTATCTTAGCTCATTCTTATAAGAGTAATATAGGAGGAATTAAGTCTTTGATTTAGTTAAAAAAGAAAGTCTATAGTGTTAATTGTAGTTATAAACTAATTGTATTAAAAAAAAGTAAACATAGTAGATTTAAATATCAAATGCGAAGTTTCAGGCTACTGTAACCTCCCACAAAAGCTATCTACAAACTCATGCATGTAAATATATACAATGATTAATACGTATTATCATGCATGAAATAGCAGAGATAGGCCTATATCAAAATCTTAAAAACAAAAGCAAAACACTCAAAAAAGCTGTTAAGCAAACACTAAATGATGTGTCCGACGACTAGATAAAACAAATATAATTCCAAATGGCAATTTCCGAATAGTGAGAGCTGATTGAAATTCAAACTATTAAGCAATCTCCAATTTTACAGTTGAGACCTCAAAAGGACGCAATTGAACTGGAATCTTGGTGATTGTCTTCTTATCAACAACCGACTTACTAACTTGAATTTCATCTAGCTCATCCTCAAGAAGATTGGCGTAACAAACACGTTTAATTGGTAGACTTGTCAGAAGATTAGCTTTACATCTTCCTCCAATACTGTCATATACACGCAAATAAACACTTCTCCCTGGCTTAACAGGAAGGTCGCCGAGACTAGTGTCTTCATCGTCTTCACCACGTTTAATGTTGGACAAAATGATATTGCTTGCACCATCAATAATAATTGACGAGAGCGCATCCTCAGCAGATTGGATTAGCCTCCTCATAACATAGTAGTTGCGCACAGGATAATTATAATTATATGCAGCGCGAACAATCTCAGAATTGATTGGTCCAGAGTGTGGAAGTATGGCATACTTCATGATATGGTGGCCCATGTCTGCATGTCCATCCGGTGCCTTAGGCGAGCGAAGTAAAGACAATCGCTGAACATTTCCATGGGTTGCGAAACCATACTTTGAATCATTCATAATGGTGACACCATAAGTCGCTTCAGAAAGATCTGCAAATTTGTGGCAGCAGACTTCAAACTTCGCGACATCCCAGCTAGTGTTGAAGTGAGTAGGGCGCTTAACGAGCCCAAACTGGGTCTCATAGGAAGCAACATCAGAATGAACATCAACAGGGAACTCAACTTTCAAGAACTTATGATTCTCATGCCACTCAACTTCTGTAGTAATGTCAACATAAGATAAACTGGTCATGGCCTGTACAGACTTAGTAGTCATTGCTGGGGGAACATAGGCATCAAGAGCGATAGTAGACTTGAGCCAGCTGAAGTCGCTGATCTTTATCTCTACTACTACAGAAGCCCTTAATGGACCCGTTTCTCCGATGGAGACCTTTGCATCTGTCAGGTATTTTCTCTTGTCGAGCGAATAAACTTCAGTATCCCATGCTTGGAAATACAATGGTTTGTCATCAAAGATAACAAACTGATTCGCTTTACCTTCCTTGACCAGAACCTCTCGATCTTCATCCTTGTCATACAGGCTAGTTATGACGCCGCCATCAATAACAACTTTAAGCTTTGCATTTTCGAGAACGAAAACTTCGGCGGTATGAGCAGTGACTGATACACCAACATCTAAGCTCCTCATGCCATCAACAGGCTTGAGAACTCCAGCTCCATCAGCAGCCATCACAACATAGTGCTTATCATCAGCGGTCTTCTGAGTAACAGAGTTAGTAGAAATTTCTGATGAAGACAAAGCAATGATTTCCTGGCGTGGCCAAGGAAGAGTACTAACGGATACCAAATATGAATTAGGAAATGGCTCGAGGGAGAGTCCCAGAGCTTCGCTTGCCTCCTCTACCAATTTGGCACCTTTTTCAGCAACTTCTTCATAAAGCTTCTTGGCGTCATCGTAGACCATTTCAATAGCAGATCCCGGAAGAACATCATGAAACTGGTTCAAGCAAACAATTTCCCATAGATCATCAATTCTCTTCTTAGGATACTTGAAGTCTGGATTAGCGAAAGTAGCCATAGTAGACAAAAACTCAATGTCATGGAGTAGAATTTCAGATTTTCTGTTCCCTCTCTTGATGTCGCTCTGGGTCGTGTAAGTTCCACGATGAAGCTCGAAATAAAGTTCACCGACCCAAGTAACAAGGTCTTTTCCATCTCTACTTGACTTCTCCAGTTCATCAAAGTATTCATCAGCAGTATGTCCCATCTTCACCCGAGGTAACAATCCAACAGTATCAGATAGACCTCGATAACGACGAAGCTTCTCAAGCATAGGAGCAGTAGGGCCACCACCACCGTCACCAATACCAAACACCAAGAGACCCGTTTGATCATTGTCAAGATTCTTATGGTTTCTGAGAGAACCAGCAACTTCATGAAACTCAACACGAGATGTATAAGTGTTTGCTGGAGGCATATGACAGAGCACTTGACTACCGTCCAAGGCAATCCAGTTAAATGTACTATTAGGGAAGTCGTTGATATTATTCCAGCTGAGTTTTTGAGTCAGAAATCGAGACATACCGGCACCTCTGCAAACCTGAGGAACCTGGGGAGAGTAACCAAATGTGTCGGGCAACCAGTATGTGACTGAACGAGCACCAAAGTTACTCTGAAAGAACCTTTGGCCCATCAAGAGCTGACGAACCAAGGCCTCACCGGAAGGCATATTGGTGTCATTCTCAACCCATGAGCCGCCGATGAATTCGAACTTGCCATTAGCAACTTCCTTCTTAATTTCTTCAAATAGATTTGGATACTCTGCTTTAAGCCATTTATATTGCTGCGCCTGTGAACAAGCAAATCTATGCTCTGGATACTTTCTAATGAGCGCAATTTGAGAGGCCCACGATCGAGCAGTCTTACGTCTGGTCTCAGCGTATGGCCATAGCCAAGCTGTATCAATGTGACAATGACCAATTGCATAAACAAATGTTCTCTGACCACTTTCATAGACGTCTTCGGAATCAATCTTGTCACCGAGATAGGTCTTGGTAATTTCACGACACTTTTTCAAGGTGCTTTTGTCTTCAGGATCAAACGCATTCATAACATCGTTACAGACTTTCAATGCAACATTACTCTCCCAGGAACTCTGGTCTAACTCCCTCGCAGCATCCGCAATAATCCCGAAGTCCAAATATAACCCTCTAGCATCGGAATTAGGTGCTACTAAGTCGGCAAACGAAAGAGTAAACCACCGATTTGGGTCGGGTGGTTGAATTTGATCGCCATTACCATTACCAAACATACCATTACAGGCAGCTTCGATATAGAAGGTATGCCATTTGCCATCTTTCCATTCGAGAGGAATTGGCCAGACAGGTCGTTCATCATCGCCAGTCAAACCTTGCAAGGGCATACCATCGGTAGTGTAGACCAGACCTTCGTTGTGCATCTCCCAGTGAAACTCAAGCTGGTTGTTCGATTGCCATACTTCGTCCATAGGCACTCTAACGCTTATTCTAAACCAATGGGTACTCCAAGAGGGACCGAAGGCCTCACCTTTATGAGCGGTACGAAATTGGCCCTTTATGGCCTCCGAAAAAGGTGGTCTTTGAAGATCTGGTACCGAATAAACCTCCAGGCGCACATAGTCTGGTTCGAATACTCTAGCGTCATCAAGGACACTGGAGTAGAGTTAGCATGCTTCACACTAATTCTAATCCACAGCATCCAATCTGCATTTAATGGAAGCAAATATTTACTAAACAATCCTTGAAAGATTTACTTACGCTGGCAGATTAAAATTCTTGTAAGGGCCGGTGCTGAGAAACTGATCGATACGCTGCTTATAGATATCTCTCACCTTCTTAGCGACAGGCTTGTTGTTAAGCTGAGGATAAGAATTTGACACCATTTCGATACCAGTTATTTAATTATCCCTCTTATTCCCTGTAATTATCTATCACTATCAGAGAATAAATAATATTCTCGTCCCTGAGCCAAAAAGTTGCCGATAGTGAGATTTCTGGGGGAGCGAGAAATTGGTTATTTCGTAGGTTCTGTATCAGCTTTCGACTACCACTTTGCAATTATAGAGAGCTCGGGTCAGTTTTTTGATGCAGCGATCTCCAAGTGCGGGTAAAGCTAGCAGCATTAACTATTTTGGCTTTCTAGATCATTATAATTATAACCCTTGCCATAACCGATGACAGAAATATTAGTCATATATAAAGATTTATCTGCCTAATATAAAACAGTAGACTGCTGTCAAGTATACAGATAGAACTATTCTAGATATTTGAGAACCGTATATATCAGATACGTGACTAGGTTTTGTCGAGAATAGATTATAATACTAATCACTATACTCTTTGACAGAAGTTACCGAGATAATCGATATGTTTTCGATATTTTTTTCACTCCTCTACGGGTTTTTGACGATTAGAGAGAAGGACAAACAGTCTAGGCGAGAGTATGGAAATACAAGTTCCAAAAAAGACAAAATAAATAAACATCAAACGAAGTCATTCAATAATAGCCTATGAATTTTCTTTACAATTGTCTCGACCCAATCATTCGTTGCTAAAACGCGATAAAATCAACTTTACAGTGCTGTGTTTTAATGTGCACGTTCACACTTACTCACTCACCCACCATACGATAAGAAATGATGGCCATCCATCCTAATATCATGTCTGGCTCTTGAGCACTGCACTGCTCAGCATGTTTGATTATATAGATCATATCTTGCTGACATGCTATTGTATGACAAGTCCATGTCTGTCTGGATATTTTGTAGTTTGGTATTTAGCCTTACTTAGTTAATCTAATGCCGACATATAGATAGCCTGTTGGTGACTATGGGGTCTAATATAACATGAGTATAGATTCAAAAGCATAGCCATTACATTATTTATACAACAAGGTTCTACATATGTCGGATTTCACTGAAAGACGGATCAGTGTACAGTTACTCTCTGTGCTACTTATAATGAGGTTTGAAGTAGTAGTTCAGGCTCTCCGTAATCGACATATAACTTATGCGTTTTGTCTCCGAGAGCATCAGACATATATTTATATGCTTCAGTGCAACTTGTTACTTTAAGATTCTTTGTACTTTTTGAGAAATTCGCTCACTTATTCGTCTGAAATGGGTGCTCATGAACAGTCTTACGAAACTTACCTTCTTAACTATTCCTGTTTGTAAAATGCTCGTATTGATTGGTCTGATCATGTAGGTAGTTATCAGCCGCACAGCTATAATTAGGCGTGCACTATTGAAATAAATACTCTAAGCACTATTAACGGCTAAAGGTGTGAAGAAGTTATAAATCGAAAGATCTAAATACATACATATCAGGAAACTGTAAACTATGACAAATGATATTCATCGTCTTGATGGACATAGTCATTATCACCATCACCACGGTTTAGGACATGCAGACAATACGGCCTTACCTCCTCTGGATGATCTCAATCCAGTAGCGCCGGCACCTATAGAAGAGCAAGACTACTATCCTTCTGAGATATCGCCGAGTGAAGGTAAAGTCGGCAACGAACAAGGCTCCGATGCGCTAGATAAACCAAAAGAGTACCTGGGGTCATTAGGTATGCCACAGTGGCGCCGACATCTCCAGCGTGCTCAGAGATACTCATCATACATTTTCAGCGGCTTCGTGTCTTTGCACGTCGCATCAGTAGCTATAGTTCCAGCAGTATTCGGGATAGAAGCTGGAAATAATGCTATGCTCCTTGGACGTGTGGTATACCAGGCACCAGTTCTGGAGCAGGTATTAGTATTAGGATCACTTGCTGTTCATGTGATATCTGGCACCATTCTCCGTATTGACAAGATTCAGCGAGATAGGAAATGGTATTCAAAGAGACTCAAGATGTCTCGTGTAGCGTTTACCGGTTACCTTCTGACACCAATAGTTTTGGGTCACTTTACGGTCATGAGAGCCATCCCTTTGATGAAGCTGGGGGACAGTTCAATAATATCACTTCAATATATAACTCATGCATTTAACAAGTCTCCATTTAAGACTTGGGTAGTATATTCTACACTATTGGGGCTTACTATGTACCATGTTGGCTTTGGATGGTGTCAATGGATGCGAGTGAAGAAATACAAAGTTCCTCAAGCTGTTGGAACGACAATCTTTGCAATTGCGCTTGTCGGACTGCGATCTATTGCCAGAGCGGGTAGAGTTGTAGCCTGGATGGCTACAGCATATCAAGACTTATATGATACGTATTATAGCCTTTTTAGTCTAACTGATTAGTACTGAAAGATATAAGTATATATACTGTGAATATTTAACTATTTTGTAAGTATGGGCTGGTTTCACTATTTGGCGTAATTTATGAATATTTATAAATCTCAAGTCCTCTTTATACGGTAACGGCTAGAAAAACATCTGTAAATTCCCTGCAACTTTTTATGAAATCTGTAACTCTCGTCACTGAGAAATTAATTACATCTGCGTCTCATTTTATGTCAAGAGAATAGTCTAATTTGTCTATATCAATTGCTTGCTGAACTAAGGGAGAGGTCATCAGGCATCTATGTATGTTTCCACATTTAAACCCTAAATTACAAGCACAACTATGTATTATACAGTAACCGTCTACGTGAACTTCCATTTGTCGCTGCGTTCAACTTCTCCCGATATCTGTTTTTTTTCTTTTCTTGGTCTAAACGGCATTTTTCTATTTTATTGACTACTAACAATGTCTACATTGAACGTAAGTTTTGACCGTGTCTTTTGCTATAGAGTTGGTTTTTTAGTTATATGCCAAGTTAAGATTGAGTGGCATATGAACTCAGCGAAGGAGGAGGGAGATTGACGGGAGAAGTACCATCTAGCTTTTCAGTCATATGAGAAGCTATACAGCATCAACTTCAAAACCCACCTTTACCATATTGTCAGACTTGATATATTTTCGAAATTGTCAATTTAAAAGTCATTTCTTTTTAGCTACGGATTCTGCTCTGAGAATAGCAGGAACTGTGCACATTGAAAGCTGGTCGCTTGCCGATATATGTGGGGAGTTTTTTCCTCAATGCTCCGATGAAATTTTTCCTTCCTCACTCTCTCATTTCATAGTTTCATACATGCATGCAAATATCTTATTTGATTCGGCATATTTTCAATACAACTTATACGATGTTGGAATACGTCATATCGACAGTCTGATAACTAATCATTGCTAATCTAGGTTTTCCGTTGGACTGCTCTCGGAGCCGGTGTGCTCTACGGCGCTGTTCACAGCTACAACTTGTCTGTCGCCCGCGCAAAAAAGCACGAAGCTACTGAGTACCAGAAGAAGGTTACGTTGATTTCCAAGGCTAAGGAAGAATATGCCAGATTGCACCCTAAGCCAGTTGCCGCTTCGACTGGTATGTATAGCATTAATTTTTTTATGACGATGGAGTTTTCAAGAACTCCAGCTTCCGAGAAACTTGATGGCTAACATTTTTTATTCATAGCTACCCTTGATCTTGCAGATCCTAATTTCGATTTTGCGTACGTATTCGACATTTATAAAGTATTTGAGTTTATTATGTTTCGCTAATGTCCTTTTAAATATAGTAAATACATTGAGACCGCCTTGACAGAGTAATTGATTGCCCTCTTTCTAAGATTTGTCTTCTACAGTCTTTCCTTTTATTCATTTATTTAGACATTTATTAGAGAGGTTACGTGTTTATTTGAAAGCTATATATGTGGTTATTTCAACAAAAAATACAATCTGAAATTAGATTCCATCTCATATGGAGCTATCTGTACCAAAAGAGCTTTTTGTTGTAGCCTATGATTTTAGTTTTAATTGAAATTTACAGCTATATATTCACACACACACACACACACACACATATATATATATATATATATATATATATATATATATATTATTTAATTATTTACGTAAAATTCTTTTGAACAGATGCATCTTATCTATTTAATTCATCTCCGCGTCTGTTTATCTATTAATCTATGGTACAATCTGTCTCATCTTAATGAGAATAGTATGCTGATATATGAACGATTGACATATCTGATTTATGAATAAGTGACATAAGGATTGATTCAAAAAACTGTTTAATCACTATTTGAAAAATCCAATGTCTCGGAAGCCCAAAGCTTGACAGAACGATCCCAACCGCTACTTGCAATAAACCTGTTATCTGAAAAAATGAATAAGATATTAGATTTCGTAATTAGAGAATATGAAACACTAACTTACCATTCGATAAATCTACAGACATAGCTTTTTCTGCGTGTCCTTTTAGAGACTTTATTAAAGCCCATGAATCTGACTTCCAGACCTATAAATTACAACTTATTAGTGACCTTATAGTCAAAACAAGTTGGAAAGAGATTTGGCTATTACTCACATTAATAGCGCCGTCGTATGAACTTGAAACCAAATAACTTCCCTGCAGTGAAGGTGCAGATCTATCATCCTCAGTATTTGAAACAGATGCAGGGATATTCGCAGAGCCATTGTAAAATTTTAAGTCAGATACAATATTTTTATGTGCAGGAATTGTATAAGCTGCTCGCACCTTTCTGATATCCCATATCTTGATCGTTGCATCTCCTGACCCTGTAGCTACTTGATATCCATTAGGCGAAAAGTCTGATGAATATATTTCCCGACTATGACCGTCTAGAACCATGATAGTTTTTCCGGTTCGAAGATCCCATATTCTACCAATTCCATCCAAACCACCGGACACTAATAGAGCACCATCGTTCTGGATCGCAACGGTATAAACTTCCTTTGAGTGGCCCTCTTGCATCAGGAGCTCACGCTGTGTTTCAATATCCCAAAATCTCCACGTATAGTCAAATGAAGCAGATGCAACAAACTTTCCACTTGGATGAAAGGCGACTCTGCATACGCGACCTTCATGACCTGCAAGGATGGCCAGCGACGTCGATTTATTAAGGGACCACAATCGAACACTGCCATCACCTCCACCAGATACTAAATTGACACTTTCAGGTGACTGTGATATTGTTGCCTGTGGATGCCAAGCAATTCCTCCAATCTTATCAGTGTGACCTCGTAGAATAGCAACATTTGACTTATCTTCTAAAGTTGGGACGCTCATCAGTCGAATGGAGCCAGTCCAAGATCCTGCCGCCAGCAGTTTGGAATTTGGAGAGAATTTGACAGTCGAAATAGCCCGATCCGAAGCATACTGCATTCCCATAAGACTATAAGATCTAAGGTATTCTGACAATATTCTAGACTGCTTGACAAGTTTTGTCAATGGATACGCTGCGTCCTTCATCTGTTGACTTCGACGATCTCGTGCCTTAATCAAAGAGTAGCGAGCAATTTGTTGCCTAGATTCTAATAAATCTTCGTCACCAGGCGTATAAAACTCTTCCTCTTCCTCTTCCTCTTCCTCTCCTCCCTCTTCCTCTAAATTTTCGTCCATCACAATGCCATAATCTCTCATTTCCACATCTACGCCTCGGTATTCATGTAGAGCTAGCAAGACATTTCGTAGACGCTCCCGCCGATCTGCTTTGTCCTCTGCAAAGAGAGTGATAGGCTCACCGAGCTCACGCAGACTCATCCGAACTCGGCCATCATCAGTAGGAATTGCTATTTGCTTTGCCTTCTGGCGCCTTGCCATTTCGTCTAAAAAAGATTGTGCTTTCTGGTTAGTGCCTGACATGACATAGTCATTGTCGACAGCAATATCCTCCAGATAGACGCCTGCATCACTGTCATCTTGAGGCGACAGCGGATCAACCGACATGCGTTCGTTCTGTATGAGCCGCTGACGTGACTCGTGAACTGACATTTTTGCGCGGTATATCTATATCAAATAAAGCACGCTGTCTTCAAAATATTTCTTGTTCTGATGAAGAAGATCTGACTACCAAAATATAAATGAAAATCGATTTGAATTGACGTATAATTACCCTAAACAACGATCCTTGTTTTCTACGCATAAGTTCAAATATATGAATTACAAAGCTCACTTGATCTTCTAAGCATACTATAGTATCAATGAATATTATAAGCTATGTGTGGAGACAGAAATTGCCTAAGTATACATCGTATCTGAACAAGTGACTTGTCGGTATATGTACAATTGAGTTATCTACACGATATTCCTAAAGTGACGAGGAATAGCTTTTATGCATATATATGTAGTCAATATCTTACAACATATACAATTCATATACATCAATAGCCTCGATATTTTCCAGTATAAATAGTTCGATATCAGAACTAATCTCTGAATAAGAATATCTCAATCTTTGTGGTTGTCCCTGAGCAGATTAGAACCTAATGAAATTAGGACAGAGGATAAAGCTGGGTATATTAGATCCTACGAAGCGCTCGTATTGTTTCCGTAATATTTATACCAAAATAGTAATTCAAGAATAGAAAACAGGTGTCCCTGTCGACAGCTTAAATAAAATATTGCATTTCTAACAATCATTTTTCTTCTATGGTATTACTCTTAGAAACGCAGGTGAAACGTGTGGTTCTATAGAATTTCTTTGTCAGGATTAAGGTATTAATCCTGATAAATTCGTCTATTTGATTGACAGCGAGCCTGTTATAATTCGGAGAATCACTACGATCGAATACATAATTAAACAAATGGCGGGATCAAACTCGTCTTTGACTTCAAGACGTGGCAGAAAGCCGACTAAAGCTGCGGCAGAGCCTGATCCTAATAGCGCTTCTATGACATCGACAACAACAAAAGCTGAGTTCGAAGATATAAGTGTGCCGACTGAATTGGTCGTGCCTTTGCCAAGTCCCGAGAAGCTTGTTCGCGAGGAAAAGCTCTATCGCTTGGCTTTAGTTGTCATTACTGGCTTGAGTTTCTATACTAGATTTTATATGCTTCATCATCCCGACCAAGTAGTGTAAGTTTTCGAACTCAATCATTTGTGATTGAGTATATTATCTGAATGTCTGACTAACGGTATTGAATAGCTTTGACGAAGTACATTTTGGAAAGTTTGCCAGCTATGTAAGTAATACTAGTATTTAATTTATCCAGAAATAAGTAATATAGCGCCTTCAGTTGTTATAAGTTTGTTCTAATCGTGGTAATCATATAGTATCTTCAACGAACGTACTTTTTTGACGTTCATCCACCGCTAGGCAAGCTTTTGTTTGCTCTAGTGGGATGGCTTGTCGGCTATGATGGTTCGTTCATGTTTGAAAACATAGGCGACGGATATATTTCGAACAAAGTTCCATACCTTGCTTACCGTTCGCTACCTGCTCTCCTGGGAGCTTTAACAGTGCCAATAGTGTTTTTGACCATGAAGCACAGCGGATATAGTCTGGCTGCCTGTGTTGTGTCCTCCGCCTTGATCTTGTTTGATAACGCTCACATTACTCAAACAAGATTGATTCTCTTGGATTCTACATTGATTTTCTCTATGAGTTGCGTCTTGTACTCCTATGTGAAATTCATGAGATACAGAAACTTTCCATTCTCTTACAAGTGGTGGAAATGGCTTTTGCTTACAGGCATTGCGCTAGCCTGTACAATCAGTACGAAATACGTGGGCATATTCGCTTTTTTCACAATTGGTCTTGCTGTCTGTATCGATCTTTGGACACTGCTGGACATTAAAAAAGGGCTCACTTTGGTAAGTGCCATGCATTATCTAAATACATATATTATATTATGTACTAACACATCCAGATGAAATTTTTCCAACATTTCATGGCGCGAACATTTGCACTTATTGTTTTCCCTTTCATGTTGTTCCTGTTTACTTTTCAGATACATTTTTGGGTCCTTACGAAATCGGGCCCAGGCGATGATTTTATGTCCCCAGAATTTCAAGAAACATTAGGCGACAATCAATTGACCTTGGCTGCTAAGCAGGTTAACTACTATGATACTATCACGTTACAGCACAAGGAGACAAAAGCATATCTTCACTCGCATCCGGACCGCTATCCTTTGAGATACGATGATGGTCGAATATCATCTCAGGGTCAGCAAGTCACTGGATATCCCTTCAGAGATGCCAATAACGAGTGGGTAATTATACCTGCAGTACCTTTTTCGAATGGTAAGAAAGAAGGTCATCCTGTTTATGGAGGAGATCTTGTTCAATTGTATCATGTTATCACTGGAACATATTTACTTTCACATGATGTTGCTTCGCCGTATTATCCTACAAATCAAGAGTTTACAACTGTGAGCGAAGAAGATGCTAAGGGCCCACGTTATAATGATACACTGTTTGAAATTCGCTTGAATAACAATAAACGTGAAATACTTAGAACAAGAGCTGGTCTTTTTAAACTTATTCACAATCCCAGCAAAGTAGCCATGTGGACACACACTAAGCCTTTGCCAGATTGGGGGTATAAGCAGCAGGAGATAAACGGAAACAAAAATTTGTTGCAATCGTCAAACGTATGGTTTGTTGACGAAATCATTGGGTTAAATGATGAGAGATCTCAGTACGCTCCGAAGAAGGTAAAGAAGTTATCGTTCCTGCGAAAATATCTCGAACTTCAGATCGCAATGTTTCGACATAATAATGCACTCACTGCATCACATCCTTATGCATCACAGCCACCTGAATGGCCATTCGTCCTGAGAGGTGTTTCGTACTGGACAAACAATGATACTCGTTCTCAGATCTATATGATAGGAAATCCAATCGGTTGGTGGTTTGCTACGTGTTGTTTGGCAGTTCTTTCTGGTGTCGTCGTAGCAGATCAATTGACACGTCGACGGCACTATTTCGTACTGGCTGAGAATGTTAGAACTAGATTGTATAATTCCGCTGGTTTCTTCTTCCTTGCCTGGGCAGCTCACTATTTCCCTTTTTTTATTATGGGCCGTCAGCTATTCTTACATCATTATCTTCCAGCCCATCTAGCATCATGCCTTGCGGCAGGTGCCCTTTTGGACTTCTTCTATGGTGTTCCTGGTGTGTTCCCAGTTGCATATCCAATACCTCAGGAAGCGAGCTCTAAAAAAGATAATAGGGCTGGAGATAAAAACTTGCAACCAGCTACTATTTACCCATCTAGTAGTGCTATTAGTTGGGCAGTTTCAGTTGCTATTATCGCCGTCTTGATATCTACATATAGCTTTTTCAGTCCCTTTACATATGGTGACCCTGGTCTCAATGTTGATCAGGTCTTGAGCAGGAAATGGCTAAACTTTGATCTCCATTTTGCCAAATAATTTAGTGAGCCGTGAAACATGATGTCACCAGTGCGATCGAGCAAGATCGCACCATTCAAAAGGAAAAGTTGATTAAGGCTAGGTTTATACTACGAAGATAGTAAAGTTCCCTTTTTAACAGGAAATCAAACAAAATAATGAAATATCTTTCAAAAGTGATCTATCGACTTCTATGTTATTCATACATATATTCGCAATGTATTCGTGTATCCTATGATCTATGTGTAAACCCGGGTGTAACAAGCTACTTTATCTCCAAATAAACAGAAAGGGCATGTGTAAATATAAAAATTTATCGTAAACCAAAAGAGTGAAATAAATCAAAAATGCTCTCGTCTAAACCATTGATATAATCAGACTATACACTATCGTAGTGTCCCACGTCAGATTCGTGTTTTTCGCTTACGGGACCTTCATCCGATTCTCCCATTGTAATTTTTTGATGGTGATTTTCGGGACCCAATAAAGTGACAATAATAACAAATACGAAAACGCATCCCATGAAAATCGCCATGACTTTACCATAGTTGTATTTAAGGACCGTTCCTGACGCATTATCGTCGCCCAGAGGAAATCTAGATCCAATGGTAGATTCTATAGTTGAAGAAGCTGAAGATGCAAGATTACCCAGCTGATAGGCCATGCCTACAATAAATGCACGCAAAGCAGGAGGTGAAAGTTCTGAAAGGTGGATGGGAATAATACCCCAAGCTCCTTGCACCATGAACTGCAAGAAGAAGACAGCAGCCATAATTCCGTTGTTGCGAATAAAGGCCCAAGGATAAATGAGCGCTCCTCCAATAACACACGCTATAAGGATCGCCAACCTACGACCAAGGAATTCAGAGTAATGACCAAAGAACACACCTCCTATTGAGGCTCCAAGATTGGCGATCACCATGGTAACTGTATTCTTGTTGGCAGAAAAGCCAAGCTGGACAGTAAGCATAGTTGGGTACAGATCTTGTGATCCGTGAGACATGAAGTTAAATCCGGCCATGAGAATGACCATATAAGCCATTATGTGCCAGTAAAACTTGAAACTGTGCTTTGCAGTTTGGAGGAATTCCTTTCTCGTTTTCGTCTCATTAGAACTCTTTTGAAGGAGGTAAGCATCGGTTTCTGGAAGGCATAATCTAAATAATATGATAAGAACAGGTGGACCTGCACCGAACCAACAAAGAGATCGCCATGTATGTGGAGTATTGTATGTTAAGGCGCGATTGAAAACGACAGCAAGAAGATATCCAACAGCATAGCCTTCCTGGAGCATACCGGATATGACGCCTCTAGCACTTTGAGGGCAATCCTCAAGTGCAGTGGCCGCACAGTTGCCATAAATTCCACCCATGGCGACCCCAAAAAGTGCTCTTACGGCCAAGAACTGCGGATAAGTCTGAACAAAGCCAGTTCCTATCTCAAGGGCAATAAACATAGCAGAGTTCGCAATGAAGGGCCATTTTCTTCCATATCGGTCAGATAGAAGTCCAAAAATCACACTAAAAATGAGTCATTAGCATCAGAATTTAAACCATTTAAATCATTACACACTGAATCCACTTACGCTCCTACAGAACGCAGCATAAGAACAAGTGTGATGCCCCAAGTGATATCAGACACTGTTCTATGCAAGTCCTCAGCTATACGGCTGGCAATCAAAGACACCGTGAAAAAGTCAAAAGCGTCCCACGTCCAGCCTGCAAATGCAACAAGGAAAAAAAGCCACTGCTTCTTGTTCAAGAGACGAAGTGCAATAAGGGGATTTTCTACTTGGACGTCTCTTGGCGGTCGCAAACTAGATATCCTAGTCTTAAGGAACGGGCCAAGATCGCGCAAACGTGGTGGATGGCCGTCATTATGGTCCGAGGCAGCGTGTGCTGTATTGCTTTCTACAGGCCCGCTCATTTTAATTACTAATCTATAGAATATAAGGACCAGAAAGATACTGCAACTGTATTAACTATTAAAAGAGCAAAATATGTTAGATGACTGTTGCTATGAATTTCGCATTATATATATAATAATTTTTTATTTGCGGACCACAGCGGCATTTGATTTCAAGCCGCAGCTATCAATGACTTAACAATGATACTCCACACCACACTAGCGATAGATGCGCTGAAATCTGAGACATTGATATTCGGTTCCTACCTTAATAAAACCTTTATCTCTGGTCTTAGAGTGCTCAGGTTGCTTTATCGAAGACTTTTGCGTTGTTTATGGTACAGAGCCATACATGTATACGTATATGTATATATATATGGCCATATCAAATAAAAATTTGCTGTGTCCTGGCAGAGGAAGAGCTAGCTTCTTGGCCCTTGGGAAGAATGACAATAAGCTTATGTCGTAGTAAAGCTTACAAGTGCTGCCAAACTGCGTGTAAATTACCCCAAAATATTAGCATTCGGCATCCAGTCGGACACTCATTAAGATGACTAATACAAGTAGGCTGCACTTACTAAGAGTGGCTAGAGGCTTCGCCCAGGCATAGGGTTATTACTCGGACCAAGGCGATGCATCTTTAGGCGCTATCATAGCGAGATAAGGCATAACGTAGAATGCGTTTGTGCTATGCTACTTCTATCGCAGCCATGCAAAATGTTCACAAAGATTTTGCCATCACAGTGTATGCTCGAGTTACAAGACTTTAATACGAATAAACCAAGAACAGGATTCTTCACGCTGAATCAAAGTTATTCGAGATTCAAGAGTACAGATAATTGTGCATATTAGTATTTTGGATTCTGGATTATCGCTATTGAAATTGTATTGGCCAACTCGTGAAGAATAGTTTGAATCCGTTGGCACGACGCAAAAGGTATTTCCAACACGGTTTATCACAGTCCGCACTCGCTATTTAATCTTATTCATAATACCAGCTAGTAAGAGTAGCATTTACGAAATAGCTATGGCGAGCATGGTGTCGGCTCTTCCTGCGGAGATTAAGACCGAAGAAAAGGAGGTAACACAGCCTCGTGTGCGCAAGCGAAGATGGGACGTGTCTGTGCCAGAGCCTGCTTTAAAGATCGAAGAAGATCTGGAAAAGAAACTAGAATCACAAATTAAGGACGAGTCGAGTGAATCTCAGAATTCCGTGCCAAAAAAGCGCTCTCGCTGGGATGAGGTAGAAGCCACTCCTAAAAGATCGAGATGGGATCAGCCCCCATCATTAGACGCAACGCCAGTAGGCTCTGCTGCTCTGGGAATGCAGACGCCTGCTCATACTTGGGGACCTGCTGGTGGATCTGCTGAACTTCGAAATGGTATGCTGTCTGATGAAGAACTTGATAGATTACTTCCATCCGAAGGTTATGTGATTTTAGACCCTCCCGCAAGTTACGTACCTATCCGAACACCGGCTCGAAAACTACTGGCTACACCAGCACCAACTGGAGCAGCTAATGGCTTCGTTATGATGGAGGACACCACTGCAATGAGTCACACACTAGCGAAACAACTGCCCACAGATATCCCCGGTGTTGGCGAACTGCAGTTTTTCAAAGAAGAAGATATGCAGTATTTTGGAAAGCTGGTAGATGGTAGGAAGGAAGTTGATCTCACGGTGGAAGAGCTGAAAGAACGCAAAATTATGCGACTGTTGCTTAAAGTGAAGAATGGCACGCCACCGATGCGAAAGACTGCTTTACGACAGATCACCGATAATGCACGTCAATTTGGTGCTCAGGCTTTGTTCAATCAGATTTTACCCTTGCTAATGGAGAGAACACTTGAGGACCAGGAGCGGCATTTACTTGTGAAAGTCATTGATCGCGTACTTTACAAACTGGACGACATGGTCAGACCTTTTACACACAAGATTTTGGTTGTTATTGAGCCACTTCTTATAGATGAGGATTACTATGCACGTGCGGAGGGTCGAGAAATTATTGCGAACCTAGCGAAGGCTGCCGGTTTAGCCCATATGATTTCTACTATGCGACCAGATATCGATCATGCTGATGAATATGTCAGAAATACGACAGCGAGGGCGTTTGCTGTCGTCGCTTCTGCACTAGGAATTCCTGCTCTTCTACCATTTCTTAGGGCTGTTTGCAGTTCCAAAAAATCCTGGCAAGCTCGACATACCGGTGCCAAAATTGTTCAGCAGATTGCAATCCTTATGGGCTGTGCTATTCTTCCCCATTTGAAAGGACTAGTGGATTGTGTTGCACCCTGTTTGACTGATGAGCAGGCGAAAGTTAGAACGGTCACTTCTTTAGCATTAGGAGCTCTTGCAGAGGCTGCCGCACCATATGGTATAGAATCATTCGATTCAGTGCTTGAGCCCCTTTGGCTTGGTATTCGACGGCATAGAGGAAAAGGTTTGGCTGCTTTTCTGAAGTGTATTGGGTATATTATTCCCCTAATGGATCCGGAATATGCCAATTATTATACCAAAGAAGTCATGGTGATTGTTTTGCGTGAGTTTAGCTCGCCAGATGAGGAGATGAAGAAAATTGTGCTACGCGTTGTTCAGCAATGTGCTTCTACCGAGGGAGTAACTGCACAGTACCTTAGAGATGAAGTTTTACCTCCTTTCTTCAAGAATTTTTGGGTAAGAAGAATGGCTCTTGATCGACGTAACTACAGGCAGGTTGTAGACACAACCGTGGAGCTGGCTCAAAAGGTCGGTGTCGCTGAAATTGTGGAGCGTATTGTAGATGTCTTAAAAGATGAATCCGAGGCATACAGAAAAATGGGTGTTGAAACTGTGGAGAAAGTGATTGCTTCCCTCGGTGCAACTGATATATCTGAAAGACTCGAAGAGCGCCTAATTGATGGCATCATGTTTGCTTTCCAGGAGCAGACCATTGAGGACAATATTCTTCTCAATGGTTTCGGAACAGTCGTCAATGCACTTGGTTTACGTACAAAGCCTTATCTGCCGCAAATTGTATCTACTATTTTATGGAGATTAAACAACAAATCTGCTACGGTTAGGCAGCAGTCAGCGGACCTAATTACTCGAATTATTGTTGTCATGAAGAACTGCGGGGAGGATCTTCTAATGAATAAGTTAGGTGTCGTACTCTACGAATATCTTGGTGAAGAATACCCTGAAGTTCTAGGTTCTATTCTTGGTGCTTTACGAAGTATCGTTACTGTAGTGGGAATCGCAGACATGCAACCCCCAATTCGTGATCTCCTTCCGAGATTAACACCAATTCTACGAAACAGACATGAAAAAGTACAGGAAAACACGATTGACTTGGTGGGACGTATCGCTGACCGAGGTGCTGAATATGTCAGTGCTCGTGAATGGATGCGAATTTGTTTTGAGCTTCTCGATATGTTAAAGGCGCACAAAAAAGGTATTCGGAGAGCTGCTAATAATACATTTGGATACATTGCGAAGGCTATTGGTCCTCAAGATGTACTTGTGACTCTACTAAATAATCTTCGTGTACAAGAGCGTCAGTCCCGTGTTTGCACTGCGGTTGCTATTGGAATTGTTGCTGAAACTTGTGCTCCATTTACTGTTCTACCAGCTCTGATGAATGAATACAGAGTTCCAGAGCTTAATGTTCAAAATGGTGTTTTGAAATCACTTAGTTTCTTGTTTGAGTATATTGGAGAGATGGCAAAGGATTACGTCTATGGTGTTGCTCCGCTCTTGGAGGATGCTTTGATTGATCGTGACCAAGTTCATAGGCAGACAGCTGCTACTGTTGTTAAACATATAGCACTAGGTTGTATCGGTCTTGGATGTGAGGATACAATGCTTCATATGCTGAATTTATTAATGCCAAATATCTTTGAGACATCTCCACATGTGATCGACCGAATTTTGGACGGTATTGAAGCTATTCGAAATTGCATTGGAGTAGGTGTTGTTATGAATTATGTCTGGGCGGGCTTGTTCCATCCCGCGAGAAAAGTTAGGCAGCCATATTGGCGTCTGTACAACTCCGCCTACGTTCAGAGCGCAGATGCTATGACACCGTACTACCCAGAGATTGATGAGTCCAATTATAGACGTGATGAACTGGATGTCTGGATTTGAATTATGAAAAATTTGATGTTGATAAGTTTATGTATATCATTATAGCATGGTTAAGTAGCGTTTGGACAAATAAAAAGATTATAATTCTCAAACTATGGTCGACTGCTTAGAACAAGTCTGATATGTAATCATTGGGTATCTTTCGTTTTGTACTCTACAACCCTCTGAACCTTTCTATCATAGTTTATGTAGTATTTTGCCTATAGAGAAGACTAACAAAAACAATTATATTGCGCTATTTAGGAATTATAATAAAGTGGAATATTTTGTACATGACAGTATATACAACTATTATAAATTGCCAGCGTAACTTCCAAATGACAATTTATAATGTAGTAATATCTAAATATAAGGCAGGTTTTTGTGAATATCAAAAAGAAAAGAAAAATTTAAAATTAGCCTATTATTCATTTCATCCTCGGTGTAAACCCATTCTATAACATATTCTCCTATAAATTTTCTAAAATACCCGTCTATAGTAGATGGTGTCTAGACGGGTTTTCCGCCAATCCACTGGCTCCATCTCTGTACTTCCGATGGAATAACACCCTCTCTCTTCAGTGGCAGCTTTTCCTTTAAACATTTTGAAAAGAGAACAGCGGTGTTAGGCTCGTTGAACAAAGGAATAGCAAAGTCTATTGCATTACGTCTCATAATATAATCTTCATCCAATAAGTTCTCCGCTCGAGATTTAGCAAGATTGAATACACATTGAATATCGTAGTGTTGAAAGACTTCTCTCAACTTTCTCTTGTCTGTTTTAGGGAATTCAATCACGAAAACTTCAATTGGTTGGCCGTCATAAGTGATATCAGCCAGTGCTTTCTCCAAGTATTTCTTGACTTCATTGGAAGCAACATTGATCTTATATCCCATAGGGGCCAAGGTCTTTGCAACAGTGCCCAGGTCCGGAGAGGTAGTGTCACCACCAAATAGGATACCACATGGAGGAACAGGGACCTTAAAGTTCATAACCGCCTGCATAGAAGTCCAGTACGCCTCATAAAGGTCTTTACCGAAACAAGCAACTTCACCGGTAGAAGCCATCTCAACACCCAAGAATGGATCAGCGCCAGCAAGACGAGTGAAAGAGAACTGAGGTACCTTAACTGCAACATAGTCATGTCTCTCTGCCATCAAGTCTCTTGGCTGAGGAACATCATTACCAACAAGAGCCTTGGTAGCAACGTCAATGAAATTAACGCCAAGTACCTTTGAAACAAATGGAAAAGAACGAGACGCGCGAAGGTTGCATTCAATGACTTTCAAGTCAGGAAGTTCTGGATTCTCATGATTGGCTGCCTTAATAATCTGCATGTTGAATGGTCCAGAAATTTTGAAAGCAGAAGCAACACTATCAGCAATCTTCTTAATTCTGCCAAGAGTAATAGAGTCTATAGACGTAGGAGGAAGCACTAGAGTGGCATCGCCAGAATGAACACCTGCATTCTCTATATGTTCAGAAACAGCATGCAAAAGAACGGTACCATTGTAAGCAACAGCATCAACATCGATTTCTTGTGCATCTTCAATAAACTTGCTAATAACAACAGGATGATCAGGTGAAACGTTTGAAGCAAGAGTGAGTTTCTCAACTAATTCCGATTCGTCGTGAATAACTGCCATTGCAGCACCAGAGAGAACATATGATGGACGGACCAAAACAGGGTAAGAGACTGCCTCTGCGAATTCCTTAGCAGCATTCAAAGAAGAGAGCTCCTTCCATGCTGGTTGATCCACGCCAATGGAGTCTAGCGTAGAAGAAAACTTATGCCGATCCTCAGCTCTGTCAATATCTTCTGGATTAGTACCTAAAACATTACAGCCAGCATTCTGCAACTTGAGGGCGATATTCTGAGGAAGTTGACCACCGACGGAGACAACAACACCCCGAGCACGTTCAAGTTCGTAAATATCCATGACACGCTCAAAAGACAATTCTTCAAAATATAATCTGTCAACTTCGTCGAAGTCGGTAGAAACAGTCTCTGGATTATAGTTGATCATTATGGTCTTCTTACCAGAATCTCTGAGCGCTCTAGCCGTAGAAACTGCACACCAATCGAACTCAACAGAAGAACCGATACGATAAACTCCGGATCCAAGAACCATAGTTCCATGGTCGTCAAAAGTTATATCAGACTCAGAAGCATTGTATGTTGTATAGAGATAGTTAGTGTTAGCAGGGAACTCAGCTGCCAAAGTATCAATTCGTTTAACAAAAGGCTTGACGTTGAAGCTAAGACGGCGAGATCTCACCTCCTCCTCTGTTGCACCAACAGCAATCGAAATTTGCCTATCAGAAAAACCGAGTCTCTTCGCTTCTAGGACAACATCCTTGGTCAAACCAAAGAGAGAACCAATATCTTCAAGTTTTCGCTGCATATTTACAATGTTCATTAGCTTGTACAAGAACCAGTTATCAATTTTTGTAAGTTCGTGGACCTTTTCAACGGAATAATTCTCGTGGAGCAGAGCCTGTCCAACTGCCAACCAACGGCGATCGGTGGGGTTTGAAAGAACCTCATCGAGGTTCTCAAATTCAGCACCCTGTAATCCAACGAAAGAAGGGTCGACCTGTCGGATTGCCTTCTGTATAGACTCTTCAAAAGTACGGCCAATTGCCATAACTTCACCAACAGATTTCATAGAAGAACCAATGTCACGCTTAACATGCTGGAACTTGGATAAATCCCACCGGGGAATCTTAGTGACAATATAGTCAAGTGATGGCTCAAAGTTAGCGGAAGTAGTCTTTGTAACCGCATTTGGCAAGTCAGGAAGGGTGTATCCAAGAGCAATCTTGGCGGCTGTATAAGCAAGAGGATATCCGGTAGCCTTAGAAGCAAGAGCAGATGAACGAGAAAGACGAGCATTGACCTCGATAACACGATAATCTAAACCATCTGGCTGCAAAGCATACTGAACGTTACATTCACCGACAACTCCCAGATGACGGATAATCTTAATAGCCGCAGATCGAAGCATGTGGTACTCTTCATCGGACAAAGTCTGCGAAGGAGCGACGACAATAGAATCACCAGTGTGGATTCCTAGTGGATCAAAATTTTCCATATTGCAGACAGTGATACAGTTGTCGGCAGAGTCACGAACAACTTCGTATTCAATTTCCTTCCAGCCCTTGAGAGACTTTTCAACAAGGATTTGGGGTGCAAGACTAAGAGACTGAGAGGCAAGGTTACGGAGTTCTTCAGCGTTTGAAGCAAAACCAGAGCCAAGACCACCGAGCGCGTAAGCAGACCGAACGATGATTGGATAACCGACTTGTTCAGCAGCAACAAGTGCATCGTCCACCGTTTCAACAGCAATCGACTCAGCAATAGGAATATCAATTTCCTTCAGTGCCTTAGCAAACAAATCTCTGTCTTCTGAAGTCTCGAGAGTCTTAATTGGTGTACCGAGGACCTTGACACCATATCTCTCAAAGATACCCATCTTCTCCATCTGGACACCAACATTCAAGCAAGTTTGACCACCAAATGTCAAAAGAATTCCATCAGGACGCTCTCTCTCAATAACGTAAGTCACGTATTCAGGAGTAACAGGAAGGTAATAAACTTCATCTGCGAGAGCATGTGAAGTCTGGTTGGTAGCGATATTGGGATTTATGAGGATAGCCTGCTTATTCTCTTCTTTTAAAGCTTTGATAGCTTGTGAGCCTACATAAGATATTTGTTAACATAAATTTACATTTTCAATGATACTATCCTTGAGCCACCAAATTTACATACCTGAATAATCGAATTCACCCGCCTGGCCAATACTGAGAGCACCTGATCCCACAACTAACACCTTAGAAACATCGACAAGGTCTTGCTTCTTAGAGAGATACGCAGAAGCCCCCTCGTAAGGCTTAAATGTATTTGGAGTAGCATTCTCCGCCAGGTTCAGTAAACTTGAAGAGCAAAATCCTCTGAAAGCATTATACTGCGAGCTTGACAAAATTTTCGTCTGGTACACTGAGCTGACCCTTTTAGCCGAACACGCGAGCACTCCGGCCCTAGAAATCCGAAGAAAGATGGCTCGTGTCATTTGCACTAATATGATCTGCCGTTAATAGATACAAAAGTACAGTTGTATGGAAAATTAGTGCGCGACACAACTGTGTGCGAGCTCAATTAGCAATGGCTGCTCAGAAAGAAAAAAGCGTTCGAGAATTTTTTTCTATATAAAATTTCTTAAGTTTACTATGAAGCAATTTTTTTTTGATGGTGGAGAATTCAGGTGGAGGAGGGTTGTGTAGAATGAGCCATCTTATGACGCCGCTTTCGCAGGGATTCCGTAAGGTAAAAATTCGCGTCAACCTTTTTTACGAGAGTGTTATTGTTATCATAACAGATTCTACGACGGTAATTCATTGAAAAAGTAGCTCTGATGAAATGTGGGCATTTTGAGCTGCGTTAGAGCCATTAGCGCTGTCATACGTGTGATATTCTGTATACTCCGTAGAAGGAATATACATAGTATGACATTTAATCGACCACGCGAATTGTCATAATAGAGATATAGACAGAACATATATAATTATTAGTCATTCTTGTTACCAGAGAGCACTACTCTATACTTATATATTGAATGATAATACGATAGTATCCGCTTTAAGCAACAATATGCCTATGTATTGCACTAGTAATTCTTGTCTATTTGTTGATGAAGCACATGCTCAACTATGCATTTTCACTTCTGTTCCATTGCCGACCGAAGGATACACCTACACCTGAATACTTGTCAATTTGAGTGAACGACTGAATCTATGTGTTTGTCAACTGTGCTGAGACAGGACTACGTGCATTCTCAAACTATGTGCGTGAGTACTTTAGACATTCGTATATAGGCACTACTACCATTCTTTAGACATATATTGCATTTATGCTATAATTGGCTATAGCTCGAGAATATGTAGCTCTTGAACAGTTCATATACTTTGTCGTTCTAGCAACCTATCTGCAGTACTGATTTCTGCCGTCTGGCTATATGCTAGTAGAACTCCAAATTAGATCCACGAATCGCTTCCGCGGTTACCATTTTGCATTGGAGCCTGTCAATTATACAAGCAGCCCCCTATAAGCTGACAGTTATATCGTAAATGCATCAACTTGCACTTGATTCGATTATTCTTCGTATGCTCTCATATTACAATAATTTGTTAGTGCTCTGCAGGTTCGACTAAAGTTTGGTTCAGGGTAACTATGTAAACATTGGGTCATCGTGAAGAAATGATTTAAAACCAACAAAAGAATTAGCAAAAAAAGGCGTAGAAGGGATATTAGAAATATTCAATGGACGAGAAGGAAACTATAGAAAAGTATATATAATATAAACTGAATTACACAAGAACTGAATAGCTACTGCTTTTATAAACTGACGCGATGGATCGACCATCTTCAGCCTCGGCGTCGCGAGTCGGTAGAAGGACATCACTCCAACCATCGGCCAATGGAAACATATCTTCACCGTCGCCTATGAGACCTAGAGCAAGTCGGGTATCAGCTTATGGTACAAACGCTGTACGTTCGCCGTCTTCGATGGGACTTTCTTCACCTCGTCCTCCGTCGTCACGGGGTATACGCGAAACAGCGGCAATAGATTTCAGTGTGGGAGACACCGTCTACGTTCCAGGGGGTATGCAGGGCGTCATCATGTATATCGGACCAGTTCATGGGCGTGGAGGGGAATTTGCTGGCGTTGATCTTATTGGAGACGATATGGCGCGTGGAAAGAATAATGGGACAGTTGATGGGTGAGTATGCTCAATAATTCTGCTTGTTTAATGTTCACCGGCTGTTGAGGACTGGAATGTTCATATCGGAAGGTCTTGCGTTTGCTATTTCATTGCTAATACATCATTCGAGTGAGGGCGGTGCCCTCATATTCTCTACTTTTGCATACGTTTTAGCGTCCGCTACTTTAGTCCTTCGGGGCCTACGTCCGGTATCTTTGTACCATTACACAAGATATCCAATAGTCTATTACCGACTACACCAAGTACTCCACGACCTGGTTCCTCAATGACTTCCCGTACACCATCGAGGTCTTCCGTCGCTCCTACTGATCGTACTATGTCTCCCCTTCCTCCACATGGCTCTAACGGATATCACACGCCGTTGGGCGCCAGGAGAACATCAACTGTTCCTTCTACTCTGCAGTCGTCTTCGCTCGGCTCACGTGCGGTATCAGGTACTTCATCTACGTCCTCGGCAAGCCGGCTAACATCAAGTACCTCGTCAGCTGCTGTTACTACTCCAACTGTGAACAGAAGGCGGTCACTTATGGGTCAGCCATCACGTCTTTCTAGGTCAAGTGTTTTAGCACAGTCTGGCGGTTCAGATGATAGCAATGATACTGATAATGGAAGCTTGACAGATAGCAAACCAGTAAACGCGGCTATCGACGAGCTGAAAGAAGAGATAGCAAACTTAAAACGTGAGTTGACCGCTACTGTTAAAAAGCTTCAGGAGCGAGAGGATGAAATCGAAAAGCAGAATGCAGTTTTGAGAGACATGGAATGTACGGTTTCGGAATTTCAGAGTCTCACAGATAGCACTGCAACTGATATTAATGTCTCTCGCTCTGACGGCGAGAGCGACGCAAGCTTTTTGTCGCGTGAACAGGATCTGCGAACCCTTCTTAAGGACAAAGACAACAAGCTGGATGCACTCCAGAAGGAACTTGATTCTAAGCGAGCGGAGTTTAGAGAAACAATGTTTGCTCTAGAACAAGCAAACGTGGCAACGACTCGTATGTACGAAACTCAGATTGAAGATCTTACGAATAAAATGACGTCTACAAATTTTGATAAAGATCTTCCCGACATGGCTCCTCTTGAGGCTATGATTTCTGATTTGGAAAATAGTCTCGAGGAGAGGCGAACTGCTGAAGAGATTTTCCGCCGCAAGCTAGACGATGCTCAAAATCTTATTATTAGTAAAGACGAAGAAATCAACAAACTACATGTTCAAATAGAAGATCTCTCATCTACTGCTACTATCCTCAAGTCTACTCCACTTCCTCCGATGGAAACAGGGGCCAATGAAGCTGAACTACTTGCAGAGTTGACCAAGGAGAAACTTGAACGCGAAAAGCTTGCTGCGGAGGTTCATAATCTCGAGAAAATTGTAGAATCTAAGGTTTTCAAGGAGCAGGAGCTTGAAAAGGAAATAATAGATCTAAGGGAGCAGCTTTCTCAAATTAGAGACAATTTGAACCAAGAATCGGAGCTTAACGAAAAATTAAAGGGTTCCCTCGAGCAATCTTATCAACAACAACAGCAACAACAGAGATCGCAGAACGTAAGACAAGGCAGTATCCTTAATAATGTCATGTTAAATGGCAGCAATATATCTAAATATTCAAGTAGTAGTGACTTATCTAAACGACCGACTTGTATAATTTGTGGCTCCGAAGGTAAGATACAATCATGGAAGTTACTTCGAACTGTTTTAGGTTGGTTGTAGTGCTAATTGTTTCATGAAGACCACGACATTATAGATTGCCCAGATTCCGGATACAATTCGACGGAAAACAAGTCAAGTGCGAACATAGAAGTGATTGACAGTATGCAATCCATAGCTCCACCTTTATTCTCTGCTAAAAAACCCGAAGCGTCTCGAAAACTTTGGTGTGCTCTTTGTGAACAGGATGGTCATTCGAGTATGGATTGCCCAAACGAGGCAAACCTCTTTTAAAAGTCGAGGCACCATGAATCCAATAATGGCCTAAACACCAGCCATCTTATAAAGTTATATATCTTTTACATTTTCGTATTTCTCTAATGTGTTCTTGTATTATCTACACGTAATTATTTCCTATTATATTTGGATCGGTTCATTGATTATCTTCAATGATAATAATAGTTTCTTTGCTACTAAAGTCTCTAATAATCATCCTACCGATTAATTTCAATCTCGTGTCTTTACGGCCATCAAAAGAAGGTATGTGGTATTAGCATATACAAGCAGCACAATTCATATCATTTTATAAACATGCATTTCCTATTGCGTAGTAGCTATTCTTGCTTTGCTCATAGAAGTAAATATAAAAAATTAGTGTTAAAATACGCGAGATTTGTACTAGTACATGTTTCGTGGATCATACCCAATTACGTAAACAATGACTGTGGCTTTAAAACTTGTCTGCTTCATTTTAACACCTGTTCAATTACAATAGCGTCTGCCAACTTTACCCACGATTGTAACTTACTAGGCAGCGCAAAGGGTCAGATTCGACAGAGAGATGGCACCAAGACGGCGATTGACAACATTTGACGCCTTCACAAAGACTGTTGAAGATGCACGAGTACGAACAACCTCTGGTGGTATTGTCACAATTGTTTCGGTAGTCGCAATTATCCTGCTAATAGTATCAGAATGGAATGACTATCGCCGTATTGAGAACCGGCCAATACTAGTAGTAGACAATACAAGAGGTTTGTACATCGAAGACTATATTTCGCAATGGCAAGTATGTGGCTAATAGAATATATTATTTCATAGGCGAGAGAATGGAGATCAACTTGAATATTACTTTTCCATCAATACCATGTGAGATTATTACACTCGATGTTATGGATGTGTCTGGAGAACAACAACAGGAAGTGTCGCACGGAATAGCCAAGACACGACTTGATCAGAATGGAAATGTAATAAGTTCACAGATACTTCAGCTCAATGAGGCTGCAGAAAAAACCACACATCTTGAAGAAAATTATTGCGGTCCCTGCTATGGTGCAATTCCTGAGGGGGAGGCATGCTGTAACACTTGTGACGACGTTCGAAAGGCTTATCAGCAAAATGGATGGGCTTTTGGCACAGGTGAAGGTATGGAGCAATGCGAGAGAGAAAACTATCCTCAGAGACTAGAAAGCATGAAACACGAAGGCTGCAATTTTGCTGGATCTTTGTCTGTGAATAAAGTAGTTGGTAATTTTCATTTCGCTCCTGGCAAGTCTTACAGTTCGCCGACAGCCCACGTCCATGATTTAGATGTATATGAACGTTCGGATGTGCATCATACCTTCACACATAAGATCCATCACTTATCTTTTGGTCCATATCACCATTCAATTACGAATCCATTAGACAACACAGTAAAAGATACTTCTGAGCGCAATTTCAATTTTATGTATTTTATTAAAGTTGTCTCGACTAGATTTGAGAGAATCGGTGAACAACCTATAGATACAAACCAGTATTCTGTTACATCTCATGAAAGATCACTCAAGGGAGGCAGAGATGCGGATCACCCGAATACTCTTCATGCTCGAGGAGGAATTCCAGGCTTATTTTTCTCATATGATATTTCTCCTATGAAAGTTATCAACAGAGAGGAGCGGTAAGTAGAATTTATAGCTTTATAACTTAATATGCAATATTTTCTACGGTACTGATTTACATAATCTTAATTTAGAGTCAAATCCTTTGGTTCTTTCTTGATTGGGGTCTGCGCCGTTGTTGGTGGTGTTTTGGCTGTTGCTGCTGCGATAGACAGAGGAGTTTGGGAAGCTGATAAGGCTTTCAATGGAAAAAAGGATATATAAATCTTAGGATCTACGCATGAAAGGTTTCGAGCTCATGTGTCCTATCACTAGTATTGTTTAATATTAGGTAAACGAAGTATTTATAGCAAAAAGTTTGAGATTATGTTGTGTTCAGGACAGGTTTGAATGAAACGGATGAACTCTAGAATTATCATATATATAATATCACAAAGGAACAAAAAACAAAAAGTTTTTGACAAAAAGAGTAAATATTGAGATATCAAGATAGAAAAGAAATCATAAATACTATGAAAAATGTACCAGAACAAGACCTTAAAACCCAAGAGAGAATTTGAGAGAGGTTCCACAAGAACCTCAGTGATTTGCGTTCCAACCTCATCCGATAAACATATACTTAAAAACCTAATAGAGTACAAGAATACTCCAATATGTAAGTTATTTTGTACACGCCTTTGTATAAATATACAAATATACATACATACACGTGTATGCACTTTCATACTGTCAGCTACTCGTCATTTATGATAGATAGTGTATTGACTCTTCGATTTTTTGAATAATTACGTCAATATTAGGTCGCTGCTTTGGCTCTAACACAAGGCATGACCTGATGATGTCTTTTGTTGGTTCTGAGTACTTAGGTGAGTCAGGGAATCGGTATTGACAATTGATAATCGCCAGACTCAAGCTTGCTCCTGATTCAGAAGACTGCAGTTCAAATGGAGATGAACTGTATAATAAAGCAAAAAAAGTACATCCCAAACTCCAAATATCAACACCTTCATCAAGAACAGTATTTGTTTTGACGTCAAACAATTCTGGAGCACGATATGGCATAGTACAATGTTCAGCAGCATGATCTTGTATTTCCAGAGCCTGCGAACGAGACGTCACCTCCTGTCTCGCGCGAGAGCAACTGCCCAAATCCATCAATACCGGTAATCCAGTTTGTGACAGCATGATATTCGCTGGCTTAATGTCTCTATGTGCATAAGGTACAATATCAGAATTGAACGACGTCGAGTTCGATGACTGAGAATTGACAGCTGTCAATGAAACGTCAATACCCGAAGGTGCTGCACTTGATAATGCCATTAATGGTTCTTCCTGTTCTTCGCTATCGAACATAACATCTTGTCGGTGTTTCTTTCTATTATATTGTAGTGGTATTGCATCACCATTGGTATGTTTGTGCATCACACGAACTCCTCTGGCAATCTCTAAGAAAAGACTCAAAGCTTCCTTTTCTTCATAAAATGTCTGATTGATCAGATTTGCATTCACCACGTCTTGTAGATTACCCCTTCGAAAGTATGGAAGAAGAATGTATACAGTTTTAGATCCGTCTCGTTCCTGTACAACTGTAGAATCAATCATACTTATAATGTGTTCGTCGTGGAAAAGTCGATATGATTCAACTTCCCTTATTGCATTCTGAAGGCCTTCTGCTCCAAACAAACATCTGATCTTTTTCAGAGCAAAATATTCGCCATTTGAAGCCTGCACCAAATAAACATATGAAAAGCCACCCTATATCAATATTAGCTTCCTTGATATTTTGCTTGGATTACAGCAGTCAGAATCTGCAAAAATCTGAATATTTCGGATATTTACAAACGCTTAGATGATTGAAGCTGCTGCAAGTGATCGATAAATCAATCAATCAATGTAATTGCCGTACTAATAGAAGAATTCCCGTTCACTGCTATCTTTTATAACATACCTCGTCCAGTAGCCTTACTATCTTGTAGCTTCTATTGTTAAGATGTAGTGTGGGTGACGGAAAACACGTTATGCAAGACGCAAAAGAGTAAGCAAAGTCCAATACGTAGTGCGTAAAAGACATTCTTGGTAGTTGTGCTACTTTGAACAACTATTTTATACTATATAACAATCTAAATTTAAACACGATCAATCCTATTCTAATCTGGAGCTATTCTATGTTGATTTTAAAAAATTGCGTATTATTAACTTCTTGGAAGTGTTGTTAAAGAGCCGAATAATATTATGTTATTGAGTGGCTGACGTTTATTACAGAGATTTTTGAGGACTTGAAATTAACTTCCAAGCTTTCTTAAAGGTACTCCTGGGAACTCCGGCGTGGTGTTTTCGATAACTCGATTAGCTTTACGACTCAACATGTAGATATAAGATTTATTTTCACAGTACAAATGCAATTGAAGAATGAACTATTGAATGTACATTCTGAGATCCTACCTTTAATATGTGCTATAAATTAAGGAGTTGGCGAATGAGCAATGAGACTAACAGCGCCTTAAAGCTAGGTCCGGCAGTCTTAATCTACGTTCGTTCTTGAAATTATTTTGAAGAATATATACTTACGAATCAAGCGCTCGCAATTCAAGAAGAACATGTTAACACGATATACTTTAGCGTTAGATGGGGTCGGAGTATAAGTTGATGAACCATGATTAGAATTGTTAAGACGTGTACTGTCGTTATTTGGCGCGTTCTGTTTAGCAGCCGCTTTTTGATCTCAGAGCTCTGATGTACAAGCAATCTCTTACATTCGAATATCTGACATCATCTATAGAAAAATCAGTAATATAGATATTCTATGTCAAGCTACTTGTAGCTTGTTAAATTGCAACATTGTATTTGTTGCGTAATCCTGCTGAGGTTGATTAGGACACCAGACTTTACGTGTTCTGATACTGGTGTGCAATTGTAATCCAGAAAGATTTCTATGTAGCGAGATTCATTTGATTTGTTGGGCAATATCAGATAGCTTAAGTGGACGAAGAAGTGATTTGATAATTCCCTTAATAATGATATGTTTACTAAAGGAAGTTCCAAGTCGAAATATATAGCAAGAATTTGTCCGCGACCTCATACTTTAGTCAGTAATCTCATTCCTCTGCTATTCCTAGAAACTTTTTTTTTTTTACCAAAATGGTTGCCCATAGTCGTATGGTTTCTTAGGTTGCTTGTAGAATATACGAGTTCTTCGTGCAAAGAAGTATTTTTTGTGAACATGAATGTAAATATAGCAAGTAGCCATCACCTTTTTTTCTCTAAATTTATTTCCCCAAGTTCTTAATCACAAGATCTAACGTTGCTAGGCATACGATTCACCTGCACAAAATACGTCTGGCTATTCTGGATCCCAGATCTCTTAGTTCTAAGAGCTCTCTTTTTATATCATTGCCTATATGTCTGTTTCACCGAGCCTGCGAGAGGCACTTGGTGGTAGTCTTGATGGTAGCGATGAAGAGGCAGGTAATATTAGTAACGACGGCATAAGGTCGGACACGATCACGATAACGACACCAGTGGAACCAGAGAAAGAGGATAGTAATTCGCCGGAGTTGGCTAAGATTGAGCGATCAGGGGCCAATAGTATCGGGTTTAGTAATCCAGCGCAAGAGGGCTTTCTGATTTATCCAGTAGTAAAAAATTTAGAAGCTGAAAGCACTTCTGATGTAGTGAATGAAACTGCAAAGCGCACAACGAATTCTCAGTTAGAGGACAGCAAAGAGATCCCGGCCAATGACCTAGATACCCGGTTGCCTATGGATAGATCTCGAAGTAGTCGAAAATCCGCTACTAAAGTGAACTACTCAGAAATTTCTGAAAACGATGAGAATGGATATGATGAGATACCAAGATCTCGGAGCAAACAAGTGAAGTCACCTGTAGTTTTCTCTGACAACACTCAGCAAAGCACAAACACAGCGAATACTAGTTCAATAGCTTCAAAGGTTGGCAGACGCAGAGAGCAGGCTACAGTGAAGACGAAACGGAAATCTATTCGAAATGGAAACAAAGAACAGGCTGTATCACGACTGAGAGACTCTTCGTCTCCCGGTACTAATAGCCGGTTAGCAGAGGGAAATGCGGAGTCTCCTAATAATACTAATAACAATAAAAGAAGAAGGCGAACCAAGTCTCCAAATAACTCTAATGTCCGTCGAAAGACCATACGTACTGGGAAAGGCACTAGTCCAGCTCTTAGTGCAAGTGCAACTCCGACCGCTGCAGCCGTTAAGCGTGAATCGCTAACACCATCTAAGTCGATGACGAAGCGGAACAGCGTTTCGAACTCAAATAGGTTTTCGAATATGCTAGATTTCAGTAATGCTACAGTTGGTTACGACGGTTCTTTAAGACTTGCAGATGGCTCTATATACAGTCCTAATGGTTAGTTCTAAAAATGTGTAATCAAGTTTCGAGCTTGCTATTTCAGTGTATTTATAGCTGACTTCCTATTTAGATCACATATATCTCGTAGCTGAACCTCCTAGCGAACCATATTATATTGGCCGAATAATGGAATTTGTTCATCTGTCTGAAAAGTATGATATGGCACGTCATTCTTCGCGTGTTTCTAGCAATAGTAACTTAGTACTTGAGACGTATCAAGTTCGAGTCAATTGGTTTTACAGACCAAAAGATATTCCTACGCGTTCCAACGACTCAAGACTATTATTCGCTACTATGCATTCTGATATATGTCCTCTACTTAGCATTCGCGGAAAGTGCGTGATTACCCACAAAGCGCATATAAAAGATCTCACAGAATATAGGAAAGTACCTGATCATTTTTGGTTTGATAAACTTTATGACCGATACATATGCCGATTTTATGAAATGATACCGACAGAAAGAATTCTCAATGTGCCTGAGGAATTCGGCAAGGTTCTGCGAGAAAAGGTCAAGTTCGGTGTTGTCGAAATTGGTCGAGGGAAGGATCTAAGCAGTATAGCTACTAACTGTGTTAGATGTAACCAATGGTGTCCTCCTGACGAATCTGTCTGTTGTGCTGTATGCGGCACTTTCTATCATATGAGCTGTGTGAAGCCTCCTCTTCTTCGAAAACCTACCAGAGGCTTTGCATGGGCATGCGCACTCTGCAACAGAGATAACGAGCGAAAAGTAAAGGAGAGTAAAGGAAATTTGCTTCCAGAAACTGGGGAAGAAGACTCGTCGATTAGTGCTAATGACAGCTCTGAAGATCTTTCTTTAGAGCAGAAGTCAAGCACGGAGGAGGAAATAGAAGATGATGATTTCAAGCCTCGACCTCCTCCTGAATTTAAGATATCGGATAGTAAATTGACAGCAGAGCAAAAGAAGGAGATTTCACTATGGCCATATAGATATCTTGGAATTCATTGTACTCTTGAGGATGTTTTGGACAATAATGATCGAATATTCCCACGTGCAGCCTCTCGTATCGGTAACAAGCATCAGGCTGTGGTACCGGAATGGGGTGGCCGTCCTGTTCAGTTTATAGAGTCAAGTCCAGTAAAGACGAAGAAAAAAAGGCATAGCAAGCAACAAGCTAAAAGGGGGAACTTACAAGCGATCCTAAGCAATGAAGTCAAATCAGAGTCAGAGGATACAAGTCCACCTGCAGTGTCATTGTCTTCACAGCTTTCTAATAGAAACCTTTCTTTGGATGATCCTTGGGTTCAAGAAAAACCACCAGGATACATTAAACGGGGAGGAGACGATACTGTAGAACTGATGTGGAAATGGCCGCCAAATATACCAGAAAAAGTAATTGATGATTTTCTGATTCAAGCGGAACCTTACGCTGAGAAGCTTGGTATTAAAGGCTACTCATCAAACTTTATGGACAGTGCCTTGTACTCATTAATGAAGTGCGATTTCCAAACTAATAGTGCATTAGTAGAAGTTTCTAAGTTCACAAGAGATACACTGAAAGAGCCAACTCTGACGGTGGATGAAATTCGAAGATTTGAGGATGGCGTTCGGAAATTTGGTTCCGAACTGCATCCAGTTTTTAAGGCTGTTGGAACAGTATCTTCTAGGGATATTGTAAGATTCTACTATCTTTGGAAGAAGACACCTAATGGGCATGCTATTTGGGACAACTTTGAAGGTCGACGCAGAAAGCGGGATCCATCTAAGTTGGAGCCAACAGTTAAAGACAATACCAATGTGATTTTGAGTAGTAGTAATGCAGTTCTAGCGGACTACGTTGCAGATTCTCATGATGATTCTGCTTATGATATGAACAAATGTGTGAAATTTAAGCAGCAGTTTTCGTGTAAATTCTGCAAAGCTACAAAATCAGCGGCTTGGAGACGAGCACCTGGTAGCTCTGCTGTAAAATCAAATCCTGCTCTAGCTCTTTGTATTCGATGCGCACAACTCTGGCGACGATACGCTGTAGTTTGGGAGGATCCTAATAAGCTTTTGAAAAAGGTTAACCAGCGTGGATCGAGAGGATCCCGAAGGAAAGTTGAAGAAGAACTATTACAAGAACTTGTTGATGGTAATAGATTTGAACTGGATCCCTCATTAAGTGAGCGAGACTCCGAAAATGAGTCAGACTCTAGGGCTTCTAACGATATGGTAAGCAAAGATCGAAGAAAGCGACCACAAAATGCAGAGAATCAGACTAGTACACCTTCATTTCAAAGAAAGAGTGATCCCCTGCTACCTAGAAGATGCAGTGTATGTGAAAAGACTGAACCTGCAGAGAAGGTACTTAGGTGTTCTAGCTGTCAGATGTGTGTTCATGCGGCATGTTACGGGGTTCCTGAATTGAAATCTAAAAAATGGCTATGCGAGCCTTGCCAGAACGACAAGAATCCAAGAAATTCAGTCCATTATGAGTGTGCATTGTGTCCTGCTCGAATTGGCGAAAGCAAGGGAACTGAAACATTACCGAAGACGCCTAGGGATGCTCTCAAGTTTACTTCGGGCAATAATTGGGTACACGTCAACTGTGCAGTATGGATTCCTGAGATTAAATTTACTGATGCTTACGCCATGCAGGCTGCGGAAGGAATTGGACTAATTCCTCGCTCTCACTTTCTGAGAGAATGTGAAATATGCCACATTCAACACGGCGTATGTACCACCTGTGCTGCCTGTCATGCGACATTCCATGTAGGATGTGCAATGAAAGCGAATTATAAGCTTGGATTCGATATGCAACCAGTTAAAAGCAGTCGTCGAGATAGTTTTGCTATTACAAAATTGGGATCTGAAACTGGTGTTATGACTCCAATGGTGTGGTGTCCTCGACATGACCTCAAAAAGTTCACGATCCATGAGATTAACGAACCGGTTACAGGCACTGATGATCAAGATAATATAACTAGGGCGTCTGATAAGTCTATATTAAAATCTGAGACGGGGTCATCCGATACACAAATTAGAGACAAGAGAATTGCGCTCAATTTATACTGTGAGTTATACAAGCAAGCTGATCTATCACTTACGGGAACTGCTAGGCGGGCGCAACAAATTATTGCAGCATCTAAATTTGCCGTTAATGGGCATATTCCACACTGATATTATTATTAAAATATTAATTGCCTTAACTGTATATAATGAACGTTAGATATTTGTGTCTTCATGTGGCACTTCACTACATTTGTATATGATAGTAGATTCTTTTTGAATCAATTGTAAAGATATTGAGGCGTTTTCCATTTTCGTCGATTTATACACTTATTTAGTTATATATAAATATATATATGAAGCAAAGTTTGCGCATGTTTGGTGACTGGATTGAGGTATATAAATTTCTGGGTAAGATTGATTCTTAGCTTATCGAATCTGAGGACACCGAAGGCACATATGTACCGTCTCTTCTTGTTTGTCTCAAAAACCTCCATGATATTTTGTAATTCTAGTTTATTTTTAGTCTTATTACCACTTTTATATAATATGGTATCTTCAATTTAACTGTAAGGATGATACTGCAAAATCTACATAAGTTACCGTTGTCCAGGCTCTGGAACTCTGACGGCTAACTTTGATTAGCATTAAATCATTAAGTTAGTAAGAATAAGGTATAAAGTGTAATATATACGACAATAGCATACGAAGATATATGTATTGTATAAGTTTCTGTCTTGTGAGCTCATTCGCTCTATATATATGGGTATACCAAAATCAAAAACGGATTTATATCGCATGTAAATGTTCGATTTATTAAGGACCAATATATATAATAAAAGACTGTTCTTATTCACTTGCAGAAAAAAAAAGTAGCACGAGAGGAGACATATGTATATAAAGACAGTAAAAAAATATAGTCCATTTTAAGTCTGTCTTTTGTCCATTCTTTGTATTTCAGTAATATTTCAATTTTTGATTGCTTGATTTTGAAACTAATTCCGTGCCTGTCGTGGATCATTGTCCAACTCCCCTTCCTGCCTTTTCATGCCTATACACTTTATACATCTTCACTCAAAGAGCACTAACAGAAAGAAAATATAAGACGAGATAATAATAGTGCGCATAAGCGTCATACACATGTACATAAGCATGTAAATGACTATACTTTGCAACCATGGAATGACAAATTGGTTTTTGAAGTTTTTTTATATATTGCTAGAAAATAAAAACTTACAAAAAAGGAGCAATAAAACAGACTATTAACACAAGATAACAAAAAAGAGAGAATTAGAAAGCGAAACAAAATCATACAAAGGAAATATATAGTGATTAAAAAGTATACACAGGACAACCACGAAACAAAAAACAAAAGGACTGACAAAGCAAACTTTTCAGCGCGTTTCCCGGCTCTTTATTCTCCTTTCTCTAACTATTTCTTCACTTCCTTTTCACATATCTTTAGGCGGTGGTGGTCTCTTCATCCTTATTCTTAAGGTATTCATCATACACGGAAACAGCTTCTTGGATCTTGCTGTTAAGAGCAGCATCATCCTCTAAGAGGTTCAAAAGTTCAGAATTATCCATTTCCAGTAACATACCAGTAATTTTGCCAGCAAGCTGAGGCTCTTGGGCTTCAATCTTAGGATAGAGTACCTCTCCAAGAATCTGCTTCTGCATTTCTGGAGCAGCTGCAGCAAGAGAAGCAGCAGTAAGACCAGAACCACTCGCGGGAGCTGCTGGTGCAGCGGCGGTGGCACTAACTCCGTCTTCCTCCCGACGATTATGACCACCCTGGTGGTATTGTTGGCGATTACCGCGTTGTGAACCATTAACACGGTTTCCCTGCTGACCCTGGATAGGGAAGTTCGTTCCACGTGGTGGACGACCACCCTGGTTCTGACCCTGGGCTTGATTACCAGACCCATTCTGGCCACCTTGTTGTGAATTAACCTGTCCAACAGGAATTTGTGGAACAGCAGGCTGACCCTGTTGGATATAACCATTATAAGCGATTGGAGGAATTCCATACATTTGGATAGGCTGACCATTAGGTCCTGGGATTCCACCTCGTGGAGCCCATTGTTGCTGAGGAGGCATACCCTGTGTTGGTCTTGGAGGAATGCCACCTTGCTGAAGAAGAATTTGAGGGTTGGTCCCTGGGAAGGGGACGCCACGTCCAGTCGGAACAGGAGGAATGAATCCAGTAGGCTGTTGACCGGCAGCCGGACCATAAAATATAGGATTAGGGAGATATTGACCTGGCAAACCGGCAGCAGCAGCTTGCTGTTGAAGACGAAGATGATTACGAGCTTGAATCTGCTGCTCGAGTTGAGATTTGCGGACATCCTTACGCTGAGCCAAAGCAACGTAAAGTGGCTTACCATTGACCATGCGTTGATTCATCTCAGTGACAGCCTTAGTAGCTTCATCAGGAGAGGAGAAGCATACAAATCCAAAGCCCTTGGACTTTCCATTCTCATCACGCATGACCTTCGCAGAAGTAATGGTTCCGTGTTCAGAAAATTCCTCACGAAGCTTATCATCATCAACTTCATCATCAAGATTCTTAATATAAAGATTAACACCTTGATACTTCGACATTTTCTCAAGACGGGCAGCTTCGTATTGCTTACGGAGCTCCTCTTCACGCTCGTGCTTCTTCTGAGCACGACCAACATATAACTTCTTACCATTGAGCTCAGATTCGTTGAGCTCATCCACAGCCTTGTTGGCATCTGTGTGATTCTCGAAATTGACAAATCCGAAACCCCGAGACTTACCGTCCTCATCTCTAGAAAGAGAAACAGAGGTTATTTTACCAAACTTCTCGAAGAGAGTTCTGAATTGCTCATCAGTAACATCAGCATCGATGTTCTTAACGTAAACATTGGTGAAGTTTGCCTTCATCTCTTCAAACTTAGACTGACGATCCTTCTTGGCAATATGATGACCAACGAAAACTTTTTTGTCATTCAAAAGCATACCATTAACATGTTTAATAGCATTCTCGGCAGCTTCGGAGGTTTCGTAATGAA
This sequence comes from Dipodascopsis uninucleata var. uninucleata, assembly GCA_030568195.1. Taxonomy (NCBI): domain Eukaryota; kingdom Fungi; phylum Ascomycota; class Lipomycetes; order Lipomycetales; family Lipomycetaceae; genus Dipodascopsis; species Dipodascopsis uninucleata. Next base: position 1,007,194 of record JAJLTO010000002.1, on the reverse strand, counting down.
CGAAACCATATCCTCTAGACTGACCATACTCATCCACAGCCACCTTACAAGAAAGAATATTTCCAAAAGCAGAGAATGTGTCATGAAGAGCTTTGTTGTCAATAGCCGTATCAAGATTCTTAATGAAGACATTGCCAGCACCGGTCTTTCTAAGAGAAGGATCACGCTGTGACCACATAATACGACATGGTCGACCCTTGATTGTTGAGTAGTTAAGCTCTTCTAAAGCACGCTCACCATCGGCAGCATTGTGGAAATTCACATAAGCATAGCCCAAAGATCTACGAGTGACAGCATCTCTACAAACTCGAATAGAGGCAACTGGACCAACCTGATTAAAGAGCTCGAACAGCATAGCTTCAGTGACAGAAGGATCAAGTTCGCCGACGTAGAGAGAAGCTGAATGAGCAGCAGAGTTGCCTCCTTGGCCACCAGTAGCATCTTCAGTTTCAGTTTTAGCCTCCTCTGAAGTTCCATTAGCTTCATCAGGTTCTGTGGAAGTAGCGGGTGCATCAGAAGCAGCTGTAGTAGAGGTAGTATCCTCAGTAGGCTGTTCGATTGAGAGGTTCTTAACCTCCTCAGTAGCGGAAGCAACGGCAGCGTCAGACATTTTAATTACTTTGGATAATTATTATATGTGAATATAATATGAATTCTGAACCAACAAAACAGGGCGTAATATGATGACTATGACCGTGATGACAACTTAGACAAAAGCCGGTATATATTCTTGTATAATCTCGTATAAATATCTCTATTTAGTCGAAATTAATCTAAAGGAGAGTCAGAAACGAATAAAACCTTTCCTCAGAATCGACAAATATTGTTTCCTTGCTCTATTTCACTCAACCAACTTGTATGTGTAAGCGTCAAAATTAGGCGGAAAATTTTTTGGAAAAAATTTCTGTCAAGTCTGAACGTAGCTCCCGATGTATTAATGTTTTCCAGCGCTCATAAATTAGATTCTAGAGCGTCACAACAATCGCAAAATACCGAGGAAATGTCTAATTACCTGAATTTGAATTTATTTTAATACAAGATGGCGTTTTCCTGCACTATGGTTAATCGATGAGAAGAGTCGGTTTGATATCTGTATTCAACAAAATCTCAATCAATTAAAAAATTTCTACTTGCAGCCGATCACAATCAAAGAGCGACAGCAATGTGAATTATTTTCAAATAATAAAGTATAATAATCGAATTGATTTTTTTTCTTATTTTAAAATTTTTTTATATTTTAAAAATTAAGAATAAAATACGATATGTAAGGTGTAGACTTAAGAGCGATAATAAGCTGGCAGAAGAAGAGAGGAAAAAAATTATTTGAGAAAGGCGAAAATTTCTGCCCTCTTGCGGTGGTTAGGTTGCCTGCAGGAGTCAATTGCATAATTGGGTCCTTGTGGTGCTAACTGTATACACATATTTACGTTTTGAGCCATATATATACCACTTATGAGTTGAGTGAAGGCTATCGTTTCGAGTCAGCTTTTTGCGAGAATAGTCATGTTAGAGACAGGTGCCAAGAGACATTTATTTGGCAGCCGTCGAAGATAAAATACATGAAAGACAATGTATGAGAGGATTCACGTAGATTATTAGTTGTAGATTCAAATGACACTCTAGTTAGATTAAAGTGCGTGGCTCCTGTTTAATCACATGTTGAACACGGTTAGATATCTTATATCACGAGAAGGGGTAGATGTACTTGCAGATGGACGGTGAGAATTACATATTATAGCCTAAAAAATAATTTATTTCATTTAATAATATATATAAATATATACAATGAGGCCAGAAACTCTAGATACAGGTCTCTATTGAACGACCCAATTAAAACTATGAACACTGAGATAAACAAAAGGTTAGCAGAGAACTCAAGCTACTTGCGTTTTATGTAACTAATAGGTACTGTAGCATAATATAACACTGTTAAGAAATATAAATATAGCAGTCTCATAGTTAACGCTTAGTATATCATAGATATGCATTCATCAGAGACTAATAAACAGTAAGGTTATAGCACGTCACTTGGACTTGATGAACACTCTGTTTTCCATTGCAGTCTTATGGATAGCATCTCTCTTTTCGATACCTTGTCCAGAAGCAACAGACTTGCTGAGCGATGTAATAGCATCTCCGAGGCGAACGCTGAAGCTAGGAGAGGGCTTCTTCGCTGCTTCCTCCAGAAGCCATTCCAAAGCTCGACGGTTTCTTTGGCGCCTGTTGAGAGCTTTCGGGACACTGAAAGTCTTTGCGCCAGACTTAACTTTAACAATTTTTACAAGTGGTGATAGTTTATCGACAATTTCATGTAAGACAAGACGTGGGTCACGCTTAAGGCGCAATCTGACAATAATAAATGCTTCAGAAACTATACGCTGAGCCTTAGACTTCTTCCCATCGCGCATAATCATATTGATCAGATGAGAAATAACAGGATCTTCTTCATTCTTCAAAATTGGAAATTCTCGTAACTTCCGACCAGTCATTCTTTGGCCATACTCTGTAAGCTTAAGCTCATCTGGGGTCAACTCTTCAGGGCGGGTTATACTCCATGGAAGCTTCTTCTTTTCTCTGATGTCCTCGCTGAGCCATTGTAAGAACTCACTCGGATTTTCTTTTGTATACTCCTCAATACTGACTCCAGAAGTATTCAGTTTGATTAATTCAAACGCAAGTTTGTGTAGATCCGAAGGGAGGTCTTCTACTAAAGCTGAAGACTCTGGTTCTCCGCTTGACAACTTGGACTCCAATACTGGATCAATTTCTGGATCCAGTAATTCAGTCAAATCTGACTCCTCTGCATTCGATAGGTCCGGGGAGTGCGGCTTGTGTCCTTCAATTTCATGCTTTATCACCTCTGGTGCAATTTCTGGTTCTTTCTTCAGAATTTCTGTAACTGGAGTTCCCTGCTCAGCTTCTGGACTAGAGTCAGTAAGTCCTGCTGTACCCGGCACTGACTCCTGTGGAGCTACAGCATCAGTATCACTACTCTCATTCTCTTTTTTCGGGCTGTTTCTCAAAAACACTGATTGTGTAAATTGACGTGCCTTTAAACCAGCAAATCTTTCCTCTGCCGGTATTGACTTAAATGTAGAGCTCGCAACCGGCATTTTCGTCTGAGCCAAAAGCCTAGGCAAGCTCCGCAATGCGTATCTTGACAGCATTTTGCACTGTAATTTTCAGTGCAGTTGTTTTATATGCTGCAGACACTCGATTAAATGAATTGTCGATCCTTCTCCTAGTTTCTGACTTGCGCCTGCAGACGACTTTCAGACAGATATCCTTTCAGCTCTCTCGAGATCTATGAATATGAAAGAATTTTTTTATTAGGTGCAGCAGACTAACTATCAAACTACTATGGATATTATGGTATAAGTCTTACTAAACTTTGATGAGATAATGCTATGATGGTGATGTTATCGCGGCTACTATTTCTTGAAATCTAGCATATTCTTTGGATAAACGTAACCAAATTAAATAAGATTTGTTTTGTAACAACACCTTTGCTATATGCTTACTCATTAGACATCTACGGAATCATACCTAAAGACTACTACAAGATATAGGGATAACTCCCTCCAGAGGTATTAATCGGTGCGAAAATAACTGGAATAAAGACTCTATTGTGACGATTGGATTATTTTTGGTGTATTCCAAATATTACACTTGTATATCAGAGATAAGTGCAAGATTGAATTGAAACAGACGCTGCAAAGCGACCTTGTTCTCAAGTGCGTTTTGTGACAATCTTTGATTGGAACACACCACATCTTGGAACAGATATTTCTTTCAATTTTCACTTGTTATGAATCTTTGTTATGGATAACTGTCAAAATTTACTACATTAAATTCTCTAGTTTGTTTCGATCCATTTTAGATACAGATCAAAGATGTCGTCTATGACAAATTTCACGGGAAATTATCGCCACGGTAGGAATATTAATCTAGCAAGAGGTTCAGGTTCTACAGCTCGATCGTCCCAGTCGATCCTCAAGGACGCATCAGCTGCACGGTTACTCAGAGAGCAGACAAGAAAACGGGAGCGTGCAGCAATCAAAATTCAAAATTTTTATAGAGGAAGGCGCGATGTAGAACTAGCTAGAAAGCAAATGAAGGCTCGATTCCTTAAAGAAGGCACTCATCAAGCACCGTCCAAAGCAGTGGCAATGTTTATTTTCGCATGGGGTCATAGCAAAATCGAGAATGAGGATATGATCCCAGTATTACGCGAGTCACTCGAAGCTAACGGGGTTTTTTTTCAAGTAGATGCAACACTTTCTAAGAAACTGGCTGGTGTTCTAATTGGCTATATTAATACTGGAATCTGTGGGAATAACCTAAAGAGTGCGGATATACGGTCTTCTTGTCTACAACTTCTCAGAAGCTGTCAAATAAAAATTCCTCTGGAGTATGCTGTCAGAGCTTATAGCACTCTATTGCGAGACCTTAATGACTCAAATATAATTGATTTGCTGGTAGACAATTTAATTATGCGACTCGAAACTGAATCGGATCGAGACTATGCTCTAAAAGTTTTTATAGAGGACTTACTATCAACTCCAGACATGTTTCTGAAATTAGACAACATCTGTCGACGAAGGATAATCAACCTATATCCTTGGTCGTCTATTATCAGTGTACTTTCAAATACTCCAATAATCATTTTCTACAATGAAAGTGATCAAGATGAGAGAGCTATTTCCCTGTTAGCAAATATCCTTTATATTTGGAAATGGTTATTCAGCGAATCCAATAGGAGCATGCCGGTTGATTTTCTGCGCTCTATTTCTAATGTTATCAGGAGTATATCTGTTAGTACATCAAAAAAGCTTGCCAGGACCATGTCATCTGCTTCTGCTACGAGTAATATAGCAAGTCAGTTCATGATAGAAAATATATCCGTATTGAAAGAACGTTCGGTGATCGAGCTTGCTTTCAAGCCGCTTATGGTGTCGGACAAGTTGGATGCTAATGATGCATTAACAATATGCGCTTACTTTGTTAGTCTCGTGCGCATATGGCCATCCCAGAACAGCCAGATACGGTATTTCTTATATTTGACGCCGGAATATTCTCTACCGCTTTTTTTCCATGCTCTGCAGTCCTCTAGAATATATGATGTTATTTTGCGTATGGACGTTTCTGCTACTACGACCAGTGGAGCTAGCTTATGGAGACCTGCGGCGACGAATGATAATTATAATAAGGACGTTCAGGAATGGGAAATTCTAGGTCTCTTTCTGGATATATGCTGGCATTGGATGATAATGACAGATGATGACGAATTTTTTGATGAATCACAATACGGTTTGTCTATATCAGATGTCAAGGAGCTAGGAATTTTCCTGCGAAATCTTTCTTTCCTGATTATTTGTAATGAAGATCCTACTACCAGCAGTTATCGAGGAAGGCTTTTAAAGATCGGCAATGGTGGAGACAATGACATTGCGCTGTCGAAATCTAGTGGATTGACGTTGAACAAGATTAAATCTGATGCCGTCGGAATTATGAGACAGATTTTTTATAGAAATACGCGAAGGAAATTTTTGAGTAGAGATTTCTGGAGGTTGGACGATCAAATCGATATTCCTGCTTTTACATCTCAGGCAGTTCTGGACGAGGACAAGATGGATCAATATTTTGATCAAGCTATGAAAGATGACAGTGAAGATGATTCGACCGTCGATGAGATGGATGATGAATCAAGTGGTGTATCCTCTACGAAGTCTCGAAGGTTGTTGCGAAATCAGATGATGTTGACACCACGTATCGAGATTTTACAAAGGATACCATTCATATTGCCATTTGAAGCAAGAGTTGAAATATTCGAACGATCTTTGGATCAGGATAGACAGAAGATTGGTCTTGATAGAGACTATGAGTTACGCTGGCGACGTCACAAGGCAGAAATCCGACGATCGCACATTTTGGAGGACGCATTTAATCAACTCAATAGTCTTCGCGGTGAGCTTAAGTCTTTAATTGGCATTACATTTGTCAGCGATTATGGTGTAGAAGCGGGTATTGATGGTGGTGGAATTACCAAGGAATTCTTGATTGGAGTATGTAAAGAGGGCTTTGATCCTGCTTTTGGACTTTTCCTTGAGAATGATCAGAATCTTCTCTATCCAAACCCTGCTGCTACGAGCTCGGTGCAGCTTCAGTATTTTGAATTTTTGGGCCGCATTGTAGGTAAAGCTCTCTATCAAGGTATTCTTCTTGAAGTCTCGTTTGCCAATTTCTTTTTAAGTAAATGGCAGGTCCCTAATAACACAATATTCGGGGGTGGATTCAGAAACACATTCGATGATTTATGGAGTCTAGATCCTGAGCTCTATCGCGGATTGATCGATTTGAAAAAATACAAGGGTGATGTTGAAACTGATTTTGCTCTCAACTTCACAATCACGGATACCCAAGGTAGAACTGTTGAGCTTGTCAAAAATGGAGCCCAGATTCCAGTTACTTCGACAAACCGGCTACAATACATACACGAAGTAGCAAGCTTTAAGCTCAACAAAGAGCTGTACCGTCAGACGAGCGCATTCTTATCTGGCATGAACGATTTGTTGTCTCCTACCTGGCTTGTCATGTTTAGTCCAGATGAAATGCAAACACTGGTGGGAGGTGCTCCAATCCCAATTGATTTGGAAGATTGGAAGAAGCACACAGTATATGGTGGATTTACGGAAAAAGACGCCACTATCCAGTATTTCTGGGAAGTCATGGAAGAGCTCAGCGATTCCGATGTTCGCGCAGTCCTGAAGTTTGTTACCTCTGTTTCACGAGCACCACTACAAGGATTTGGGTCTCTGAAGCCATATTTTACAATCCGCGAATCGGGACTAATGCAGGATCGCCTACCAACAAGCTCGACCTGTGTAAATCTTCTTAAACTTCCACGATACGAAAGTAAAGAGCTCTTGAAAAGCAAGCTCATGTACTCGGTATTGTCTGGAGCTGGATTTGACTTGTCATAAAGCATCGTACAATGAATGCTCTTATATAAAATAAGGCACATCAGAAATTTTTGAATAATCAGTTCTTACGGCATCTATATCAACATTTTATCATGATTTTTTACTATTCTTGTAGCTGCATATCTCTCAATTTTTTTATATATTGGAATTCTACTCGGACTTACTTATGTGTATGTGCTAAGCAAATGTATATACGCTTATTCAAGGAAACTGGCTTCGATAGTAGAAGATTAGGGGGGTGAATATTACTGATGATTTTTTAATTTTGTCTTTGCTCAAGGCTATCTTTTGTCGCGCTTGTGTAGCTGTCATTTCGAATAATAAGCTTCTTTTTTCTAGTAGCACAGTTGTATCTAATAATAGGATGCGAGTCTGTCTTTTAGTATCAGTTATTTCTAATGTAATTATTTGTGTATTAATAAATCAGTGCAGACAGAAGAGCGCATATAATACGCGAGCTTCTGATTCAGGAACAAAGCACTCATATTAAGTTCAGTCAAATCACTAAGCCCTAAACCGATTTAATTTATAACTTTTCGATGACAGAGTAAAGTTCACGCATTTATGCCCTATGACATAAGCATACGCCCTGCTTATTGAATGAATGGAAGAGTAGCGCAGATGTGGCGATGTACAAAAGATAGAGGAACCGCTTAGATAGAGCAGGTAGTTCGGTATCTCTGCGACAACCACGACAACGATGGCGGATGCGATAATACAATATGGACACAGCCATACTGCTTGCCAAGCGCGGACCCAGAGGAGGCACGGCGTGCGTATTACTCAGTTAGGGGACCGAGGAGGGGCTATTTCGTAAGCAAAGTTTACGGTTTTAACGAGAACAAATGCCTGCTAGGCCAGTGGTCGTGGCGAGCCACAAATGGATAAATAGATAAAGGGCGCTCCTTCTTACTTTGCAACGTGGCTCAAGAGGTACTATGCATAATTTTTAGAATCGGCAAGTTATGAGCAAAGACACAGGCAAAAATGTGCAGGATGGCAATAAAACGAATAGGTATACGCTAGTGCACCAGAAAGCCTCATGTATAACAATCTTTTGGTTTCATCACTTGACAAAGCGAAGCCATCGAGAAGAGGAGCTGGCCAGTTCATACGATTTCTCTGTTCGCATTCAGTATGTGCGCGATGCGCATCATACTGTCCAGCTTACCCGAGATATATATATCTATGCAACTCCTCCCTTCTTTGATTCTATTAGATCAATATGTCCCATCGATGCCGTTCTAATTGCGCGCGCCGCTGATGCACAGCTCGTCGACACTGAAGCGGCGTGTATTATATAATTCATGACAGACGTAATAAGCTTCTAGCTGTACCAGACTAATCTCATTGGGTTAGATTTCGCTGACTGCTTACCAAGCCACAGCGCTCGGTCACGAGCCACACCATCGGCTCTCAGTGCGTCATCTCCTTTTTTCGTCTCCACGAACTGCGGCCAATCCGCGAGCATCAAGGTCTGCGGGAGCAGGCACAGGTGGGCAGCACTATAAGACGAGGCGCCCGGTGCCTATAGAGGCAGGGCAAGCGAAATTTTCGATTTTACAAGACAGACTGGAGCTGCTAAGCCATACGAGGACCGCGAGATACCCGTTTTGCGCCGGCCACGCGCGTGATGCGTTATGTGAGAAAACATAACCAGATACGCCAGTATGCCAGAGCGGTATGGACACATATGAATACTCTTGTGAACCACGCCTGTTAGGACGCTTTTCTGTATAGCCTACATTTCCTTGCGAGTGCTGTACGATTTGTACGGCAAGGACTATTAGAGCAGCGAATTAAGAGAAGACAAGAATATAAGCAAGTAGACGATCATAATAAGAAGCCAAGTAAAAATGAAATAAATATGACAAAATCTATGTTGTAGTAATAATAGTCGACTCCGGTTGCTGTGCCTGCCTACTTACTAACAGCCGCTCCTCTAAGGAACGCTTTATTCCTATCCTATATTCACTTAGAGAATTTGTGACTCGAATACACAACTGTGACCCGGCCGGAGTCGTCGGTACAGATTTTACGTTATGACAAACATATTGAGGACTTCTAGTCAATAGCTAGTCGGATCAATGCACTAGAGCGTATAGAAGCAGTTAGTTAACATCGTGCGCTTCAAATAGTCCATTAGTTATTAACTCTTCCACTTACTTTCCTAGCGATACTCTCTGCCCGCCAGCATACCTAACTAATAGACGAATTTTCGTTATACATAAATAGCTACGTCCATATTCAACCGATGTCCTCAACTATGTTATATACTGCTGATGTTTAACTTGTAGGCTGTTGCTCTTTATCATCATCTCTCACCATCACCATCGCCGCAGCTCTCGTAGCCATATTCAGAAAAGTAATCCAGCGCTACTCTGAACTACTGTCATTTGGCAGCTGCTGCTATTTCGCTGCTGCAATATGCAACGTGCAGTCCTTAATCTGAAAGTAAAGGAACGAAAAGTGGTCAACATGATGATTAATGCTGAGGTAGCGTGTCCAGAGCGGGCTTAGTAGATCTTTGGTATTACTCTTTTACGTCTACTTGGCAAAGAATAATTTTTATCAAATATTCCTACTTGCATGTATTCTAACACGTAAATCGCACAATATACATTAAACAGTAGCAAAAAAGTCAGAATTACCGTTTGTAAATAGTTTCTACCGACTGTGCGGTAAATAAAAAATAAATAGTAAAATATAAGGTAGCTGGTGGGTGGGTAAGGCCATGCTGGATACGATATGGCCTGTTCATGTTCCGGTGTGGTTTGTATAGGAGGGAAAATGAAACTGAATTTTCTTTTTTGGTTGAGATGACCATCTCTGTCTCCCTTTTTTGCTTGACCTTTTTTTCATTCTTTCAGCTCTTTTTTTATTCTATATCAGCAGTCCCGATTGCTAGCAAGATAACGTATATTTAGAAAATTCTGTATTTAGTTTTATGCTACGGGATACAGGAATTAATTTCAGATTGGTTTTTTAACGTCCTGGACAGGTTTCCAAGTAGTAAAAAAGAGGTCTGCAAGCAAAATTAGTCGAATGCCACAGAGTTAATAGAAGTCCACAGCGCTATTTTCTTCGCGGACGTAATAATCAATCATCCTGATTTTCAGTTGCTTTCTCTCGTTTGTCTACTAAGATTTTCTTTCTTGTTATTATTACATTTTGTTTTGAAACAAAATATAGACGTCTACGTGCAGAGAAGTGAAGTGAAGAAGGTATCTCTCTTTTTCATTTGGTAGTAGGTGTCAAAACTCGACTTACGCAGTTGCTAGGGACCTCTTCGCGCAACTTGAACTGAACTTTTTTTAATTACTTGTGCTTCATCTCCGCTTTCTTTCTACCCTTTTTTGTCGTTTTCGTTACGAATAGCGCTGCTACGTTCATCTACTAGAAGTAGCTTCATTTGTCAATTGGAGTTGTGCAATGCCAGACGCTCCTGCAGCTGCCGCTCTTCCACTTCCGTTCGCCATATCTAGTGCAGCTTCTTCAAACACCGGTCATACTTCTACTGGTCATTACCAGTCTGCTCCTCCAGCTTCGATTCATCCGGAAAAGTTCGAAGAAGAGGAACAGAAGCTTTTCTTACACCAACCTCATCAACAAGCCTTGCGACAACAACATCATACCATTCAACATCAACACCAACACAACTCTATTCTCAACGGCGGCACAACCTTGACAGTAAATCCAGCTGTTTCACATCCTGCGCAATCAACTGTACCGCCTTACACCCTGTCAGTTGCTACAGCCGTGACCTCGTCAAACGCCGCCACGGGTTTAGCTGCGGCTTCTCAGTCTACATCTGCAAACTTACGGCTACCGCCTCCTCATCGCCTTTTGTCAGATCCACAGTTTCATCAGACTCAATATCATCCAATGTCGCACATGCAGGTAGCTCATCCATTGCAGCACAATCACCGACAGTTACCCCCGCTGCAGAATATGTATACATCGAATGCAAGCCCTGCTCCTCAGTTTGCACATCCCGCAGCTGCCCCACCTCCACAACTCCCTCATGCGCACGCTCATCCTCATGCACATGTACATGCGCACCACCATGGACATCCTGTTTCCCATGAATTACTACAGTCTTCTTCAATGATTATGGGACCAGGTCATTCTCTGCCTGATGGTGTTTCGCCTCGTCGTTCTCGTTCAACTAGTGCTCTTTCATTATCTGCCTCGCCAGCTTCCACTGTCTCATCTGCTGATTCTATAGCGGCCTCTACTTCGTCTTTGTCTTCTGCAGATACTTCTTCGAAGAGACGCGCTATTCGCAAGTAAGTTATTATTTCAGCTTTTAGATTATATTGCTGTCATATTTATATTTGATTAACCCTGATTCTTATTTACTTAGTCGAACTTCTTCTACTGGATCCAATGGTTCCACTGGCTCCATTTCGTCTACCATGTCCGGTATATCTGCTGATGTAGATTGCCTTGGTAGAAAGAAACCGAAGATTCCTAGAAATCCTACTTCTTGGGATCCCCATGATGATATGCTTCTGCGTCATCTGAAGGAGCAGCAGAAATTGGGATGGAAGGACATTGCCAGTCACTGTAAGTATTTTTTTCTTTTAATTTTTTCCTTTTAAATTTCGATATGTTTTATTATTCGAATCTAATGTAGCTTCTTTCTTTTAGTTATAAACCGAACACCTAATGCTTGTCAATTTCGATGGAGACGATTGATGTCCGGTTCACTTCGTGGTAGTGCCGTCGCATCTAACTCTTCTAATGCAGCATCTCCCACTTCATCGAACAGCACTGCTAGTAACACACCTACTACAGCATCTGCACCTCCAGTTGTAGCACCAACATCTGCGACTACGTCAGCTCCTGTGGTGGCATTAGCTTGGGCAAATGAGCCTCAAGCAACAAATCCCACACACAACTGGTCTTCTGATCGTTTGCCATCACCTACAATGATACCTGCGACAACTACGAAACCGCTGTTGCCTCCACCAGAATTTGTCGACCATAACAGACAGAATCCGGAATCTGCAAATACAGGCTCTCCAGTTCCTGCTCTTACACCTGTTGGAACTCAACCTTCTACAGCTTCGAACACACCATCACCTGTCAACGATCCGATTGGAATACCGACGTCTTTGTCATCTGACAAGAAGAATCCTGTTACTAAAAATGAGCAGAGTAACGTGACTATAAAATCTGAAAAGAAGTGGAGTCAGGAAGAGGATGAGTTGGTCCGACGATCCGATCTTAGATTTGAAGAGCTTTCTCTTCTCTTACCTTCGCGATCGGAGAATGAGATCTGGGATCGTATAAGTTTTCTAAAGAGCACTTGAAATCCTAAAAAGCTACTACTATAGTCGTTCAAAAGCTGTTCGAGAGATTTGTATGTTTATTATTTATCTGATTACTTTTGTTTTGTAAATTCCCATCTTGATGAAAAGGTATGTCATTTAACTTTGTTTAACATTTTGTTACGCCCTTTTCTTCTGCTATATATTTATATACTACTCTATATATATATCGTGTTATTTCTTTCTGATGAATCCTTCATTTATGTCAAAGTAGAAGATATATAGTTTCATGTTGCTATAAGATACGATAATTTTTATCAATACTCCCTCTTACGGAAATACTTCACAATATGAAACTATTCATAGTAAGGTGGCATAATATTTGACTAATAGCAGCGCTGATATGTCCAAAAAAAATGTTGTGCTCTGTTGTTTGAAAATATGAGACTTGTCTCTTTCTTAAATATGCTTGTCCTTTATAATATCATTATATATATATATATATATATATGTGTGTGTGTGTGTATGCATGCTTCTCTTTTGTCAACTCTGGCAATCTGTGGATCTAAACGCATTAAAGTGATTGGGAAAGAACTGTCTATTACATACTTCCAAATACTTCTTACAGTGGTATCTGTTTAGAAATTTGTTATCATTTCGATTATATTTTGCCTTATATTTCTGTTGCTCCTCTATATTCTCTTATTAGGTATGCGAGGTGTAATTCCACCAGCCGCTAATACTAATAGTCTTTTTTTACCTTGCCTCGTGAGTCCTACGGAGAAAATACTCTACACAGCGGAATTTCCTATTCTTATTATTTTTCTTTGCTAAGATAAAGATCTATGTCTAATAAAATTGATCTTATATCTTACATGTTTATTTCGTAGTGGTATATACAAATTTGAGATTCTATATTCTGTCAGCCCAGATGTACGATTATAAATCGATGAGCTTATTTGCCCTTTAAACCTAGAGGTTCAACAGACGTAATCCAAAAAAAAAGCAAGCAAATTGTTATTTAACCTAACCCACAGATTCAATCTCATTCACCAGTTTAGGGTTGGTCATATTCTTTTGTGGAAACTTGCTTGATCTGCGGTTTAGGTGTGTAAGGACTCACCCTGCTCTCAATTAATAATTTTAAATGAAAGCTTATTTAATTTTCAGGGATTGTGATACTGTGGCTAGTGCATTTCTTGTAATCTGTGATCCAATTTTTGTGATTCAGGTAGTGATAAATAAACCAGCAGAAAATCAAGATAAATATGGTTTTATCATGCCCCCTCTAAGCAGGCTCTCAATCTAAGGAATTTCCATGTACGACTTGAAGTTACTATCTGACTTCACAAAAATAAATCCGGAAGCTTAGGTTCTTAAAAAGACTATAACGGTGTAGAAATCCCATCCTCAGAACTCATTGCTGGCGTAGAGGGATCTGTAGCTAGACCAGGCCCTGGTCCTCCAAACATTGCAGTAGCCGCTTGTTGTTCTTTCAACGTAGTATTGTAGGTGTCGAATGCATTCTTCAGCGCATCAATTGTTATTTGCACATATTTCCGAACTCGAGTCTTTTCTTTCTTAGCGACCGTAAGATCATCAATAGACTCTGCATGTCGCTCAACAGCAGCTTCTAGTCTCTGGCCTGATTTCTCGATCGAAGATACTAAAGAAGGCAGTAGAGCTGTTGCCTTAGTCGGATCTCCAGAAAGATACGCCGTCCAGAAGTGATGCAGAAATTCAATCGAGGTCATATGTGAGAGTCTCATGTCCTTGATAGTATTCGCGTCTCCAGCAGGTGTTTCAGAATCTTGCCCATTTTCTGCTTCATTGGCTTCGGTTTCCATTTTAGCTCTTACTAATGTATGTATTTCAGACTGTGCCTTATACATTATTGATGCCGATGGAATTGAGGATGACAATAGCTGTGGCAACGAATTGGTATGAAGAGAAGATCTCATCTGTCTTAAAACTTCGTCCGGATTGTCTATAACGTCTTTTTTGTTCTGCGTTTCTTCCTTGACTCTGGTCATCTCATTGCCATTTCCAGTATCTATATATACAGAATCTTTTTTGTTGTGTAGATGCAGCTTAATATGCGATATTTCCTTTTCTGGCTTCAAATCTTGTAGCGTCAATTCTCGAGCTTTGATATTTTCTTGTTCGTCCGTTGGATGTTGAGCATCACTATCAAACTATTAGTACACATCCTAGTAATTCTGATTATTTTACAAGTTGTACCTCTCAACTCCCTCAACAATACGTTGACTTAGTTTATTTATGGTCCGAATAATAGTTAAAGTATCCTTCGTGGTCGTATCTCGCATAGTTATGTCCGGTCTATTACCAGCGCGCTTTAAGATTAATGTTAAAAATCAGTTCAAACTTCGAAAATCCTAGTGACATACCTGACTGTCGTCTTCTTGATTAGCCTCAATGTCGACAAATCGTAAAACCTTTGCATTCTCATTTTCTATCTGTTGCTGCTCAGCCGTTTTTCCATTTTCATCTAATTCTAGATACTTGTCCATTACTGTATCATGAGCATCATTAGATCCAATTCTTTCACCCCTGAGCCTTCTGCATAGTTTCGACAAGAAAAATCTTGACCAAAATACTGCTTCTGTTAGAGGCGGCACGTTCTCATCATATGCCTTCCTCACAACAGGGTACTGATGAAATATATCCTTGATCTTCTCCGGCGATAACGATACTTTAACCTGTGCGTTCCCTCCGCTGTCACCTTGTGACGCACTGACGGGTTTAATAGATGCCAGCACATTATAAGGACCACGCTTTTGCGTTTGGATTAAATGATGCATTCGTAAAATCGGAATTCGAGATTTCCAGAACTCGTCAGCCGGAAGGCGCTGGCTAATTACGGCGTCCAAAAACTGCTGCTGCAGCTCACCATTTGATTTAAGCAGATTAAGTTGGAGATTTGTGTCTGCGACTAGTTCTGCATCTGATATACCCTTTGGTAACATCAAGGTTTTTTGGCTCTCTAGACTAGCGCTTAGTCCAGGCGTAGAAACTGCGCTCGATGGCGAAGGCGTTGCTGCTGTTGAGGTAGAGGCAGAAGTAGCATTTGCTGCAGATGTAGCTGATGATAGAACGGCTTTCAAACTTTCGAGATTAGGCCTATTTGGAAGCTCAAAGATAAATTGAGCCTGTGAGCTTGTTAAGATTCTTATACGGGCTTTTGGATTTGTAGGAGGAGTAGCTTGCAGACCTATCATACCAATTCAGGTGATTTCCAGATATCAGCCCATGTAAACTAGATTCACGATCTGATCTCATCCACTTTGCCCTTCATTGTAGCCAATTCTTACCTTTTATATCATCTAATCGAATAACTACGGAGCCCTCGTTCTTTCCGTCTGCATCAGGTGCCGCAGACGGAAGCCATTCTAGAACACCTCGGTTGCTCGACACCGTTACCATCCCCTTTTTGCCTGAGTGGAGTGCTGGCGCCGAAAAAGCTGCCTGCATTTTCCTCTAGCACCTATTTGACCGTAAATTTGAAAAATAACTTATTGTAACTGTTATATAAAAGTGGTCCTCGATTCTAAAAGAGAGATAAAAATATACAGTTTGTATCGCTAATCAAGAGACTAAACTGAGTCTTGGTTCTACTCATTATATTTATTGTCGAGATAACTTTTTGTTTGGGATAAAATTGTAAAAACTACTACTCATCGCCGACGATCAAATATATATCTCATCAAACTTTCTTGTCTCGCAATACGCAGACTTGTTTCGGATATAACTGACTAGGTATATATTCTGCTGTAATCCTTGTAATACCATATCATTAATAAGACCTAAAAATCTGACCTGAATAATGTCGGACGAGCATCGGTAAGTGCTAACGAAGAATTAATTGTGTCTTCAGTCGGAGGATGATCGCTTGGCTGTGTTTGCAAGCAGGAAGAGATTTCGATCACAATACTCTAACTGGTTATATCTAATTTAAAGATCGAACAGTTCTAATTGGCGTCGTCGACCGGCACAGAATCAGAACCAGCAATCGTATCAGTCATCGCAATACGGAGGCAGCCATCGTCAACAAGGAGGTAACGTTGGACATGATTCTCATGGGTTTTCTGCAGCCCAGCACGTTCCTGTAAGGAATTTCAACAGTAAAGAAGTGGAAGATTTTTTAAATAAGGAATATTCTGCTGCACAAGAGCGGGCTCGTGAAAGCCTAGCTGTTGACGAGAATGCTGCGAGCAAGAACAAGCCTGTTTTGTATCAGTCAAATCAAAAAGGATGGAACACATCCACCAAGAGTTCTGCATGGTCACAGCGAGGTAAGCAATGAACTTGCATATAGTGATTAAGTTTGGAGTAATCGGTTGGTCGATATCGTAATATGCTGACTTGGTGCCGTTTAGGAAATGTTACGACAAAAGGAAGCTCGGTGCTTGGTGAACTGAGAAAAGGCTTTCAGAATCTCTAGAGCTAAGACATAATGAAATGAGGATAGCTCTTCTGAAAAGAATGCTGTTCGTACGAGAAACGGAATGTGTCAAGTTGATGGATTATTTCAGTGGTCTACAACAGACAATTCGATGGTAATACAGGTAGCAATACTTGAAATGGGCCATGTATCTTGAATTTTGCGGAGTGCATGAACATGCAGTCGAAAGCTTATGTATACATGTCAATTGTAAAATAGGACTTTTTTATTTCAAAAGTAAATAAATTATAGGATAAATATTATCATTGTGTAGGTCTAGAAAACTTAATCATCTTTCATAAGAAAGGAGAGTGTAGCATCGGCTGGTCCGGAGCCACCTTGTCAGAGACGCGAGTATCAACCATGTTAAGAAGTGCTGTGCATTGGAACATAGCGTGGGCAATCATACAACTAGAATTACAGTACCAGGAAGATGATAAGATAAATGGCGATAATAAAGATGTTAAAAGAAAAAGGAATGAAAAATACATTTGCAAAGATATAATAGAGAATCCAATTGAACACCACCCATACAAAACATCAGACGTAGAGTTATAACTATATTGATAAATAGCCAAAAGTAAATATACCAAAAATACTAAAAAACAGGCTATAGAAAAAACAATAAAGTTGTAATAAAATAATCGTAATTATGACAAATGTAAGGATCATATCGATAAAATAAAAGAAAACATAGATCAGAATTGCGGACGCCCGAGATATTTAGATAAAACGAATTGGAACCCATTCGTGCCATTCGTCTTTAGCATAACTCCAATGTATACACCATACCCCCAATGATTAAAGATCTTCGATTCAAAGCCTGTCTGATATCTCTAACTTCGTGAACATCACCATGAATCAAGCGAATTTCTTGACCGATCATACTAGAATCTGTCCCTGCTACATATCTTGCAGTTGATAGCGAAGATAATTGAGCCTTGCAGGTATAGTTTCGCGTTGGTATGGTTGCAAAACTGCATCCATTTCCACCCACATTTTTACCTCGTACTCGATGTGCATAATGACATGCATCTTCAAACGGACAGTACTGTGATTGCTCAAAGTACTTGCAAGGAATTCGCTTCTGTGTGGCAAGATAAGCCTCCAAGATCTCCTCTTTCGTCAATGGTGTAGGGTCTCCGTCTCGGTGCTTTAAGTCTCCATTAGACATGACAGGAATTCGCGATGATGGGATCACAAAATCAGACGACTGTCTACATAATGGACAACATTTTGACAGCTTACGAAAACGCTCCTTAAATCCTAACCGTCTCTCTCTGCCGCTTGAAGCGCTGGGGTCATTGCTCAATTCGTTGTCCACCACGTTATGAAGAGACACGCTTTCCTCTTGTGTTGTAGACTCTACCGATATAACACCCATTCCAGGCGTTGCTCTCCACTTCCTAATGCAGCTTAAACAGAATATATGCTCACAGTTAGTTAAGAGGCCGTATACTTCAGGAACTTCAAGGCAGATGGCGCAGTAGTCCTTGCCTCCATCCGCTGTAGCTTCGTCTGCCGTTCTCTCAGTATTTTGATCCCCTGACTGATCTCTAGTGCTGCTGGTACTAACATTATTCCCTACCAGAATATCAGTCGGAGACTTCTCGCTACTACATGTGCTTACAGACTCTCTTGTCTTGCCACTATCGCAATGTTTCCTACTTGACCGATTTGTCACCTCATTTCCCGTTAGTGACCCGTGCTTGAACCAGCAGCTGTTTCCGCGTCTGCAAGTACTAGACATATAAAATTTGCACG
This sequence comes from Dipodascopsis uninucleata var. uninucleata, assembly GCA_030568195.1. Classification (NCBI taxonomy): domain Eukaryota; kingdom Fungi; phylum Ascomycota; class Lipomycetes; order Lipomycetales; family Lipomycetaceae; genus Dipodascopsis; species Dipodascopsis uninucleata. The sequence continues at coordinate 988,709 of JAJLTO010000002.1, read as the reverse complement.
GAACATCCTTGGGAGGAAGATTTACTGTCGCGGTACCGGCATAGACCCGCATCTATTCCTAGTAGCTGTGCTCAAGCTCCGTACGCCGCTGATAATTAATGATTGATCTTGTGCTCTCGATAATGTGGAGACGCATCGCAATTTGGCTAAGGTTTACTGTAGTAGTTCATGGCCTCATTAATAAAATGATAAAAGGTGGCATTCACATACGCATATGCATTTATGCCATAATGCCGAGAGAATAGACGAGCTGGGACTTTCCTTTTGGGATATGCCTAACCCAAAGTAATTCATGGTCCTACAATACAAAAATTGATTTTTACGAACACAAAATTTTTCAGTCTCTTCTATCAACTTGCTTTATTATAGAGACAACATAAGGCCCAAGTATGAGCCCTCATTCGCTGACAGAGCCTGAGATGCAGGCCAAAGTGTTGGAGGACTTTAGGAAAGATGCTATGAATAGTCTGAAAGATATTGTCTCAGGTGTCGAAAAGGCTACAAAAGAAATCAGTGATATACTGAACGGCGAAGATCTTAATGAGCTCGCAAGTAATGCAGATAGAGTACCAGGAATATCGCTATTGAATGCCAAAGCAGAGATAATGGCAAGTTATTTGGGTGACATGACCCTTAGAATGCTTTCTGCGACGTCAGCATTAGCAGCAAGAAAGGAGCAGGAGCGACAAGTGGAGGGAGGCGAAAAGGACGAGGTACCACCTATCGAGATAGAGCGTGAGGATGATATCAGGAAACTGATCATTGTTAACCGCGTGTTCTTGGAGCGCGGTATCAAACCACTTGAAAAAAAAATAGACTATCAGATCCATAAGCTGATACGAGCTGGTAATACCGCTCTGGAAAAGAAAACGAAGATAAGCAAGTCGAAGTCTAGTAAGAACACATCGGATACTGATGACTCTAATGATGAGCAAGATGATTCAGACAGTGGAGAGGATGAGGAGATTCCACTGTCGTTTAAGCCTCGACCAAATATGTTGGTGTCTGTGGAGAAAGAATCGAATGAAGCTAAGACGGAGAATTCAAAGTCGAAGTATATACCACCAAAGATTAATCCAACTAAGCTACCGTCAACGAACACCATGAACGGTCCGACAGACTCGAAAGTGAAGACTACAAGACGAAAGAGGAACCAAGCTTTGGAAGAATATATAGAGCAGACAACATCTATGATTCCAGAGGCTGCACCATCAGTAGGATCTAATGTGTTACAGCATGGCAGAGGAGGTACTAGAACAGCAAAGGAGCAAGTAAAAGAGGATAGAGTACGAAATTATGAAGAATCAAATTTCATTAGGTTGCAAGAAATGGGAAAGAAGCAGAAAAAGAGGCGAGCTCGGGACGAATTCATGGGAGAAAACTGGGATTTTGGAATTGGTGATTACGGCTCAACAAAAAAGAAGAAGAAGAGCTTATGGGATAGAAACAAATGAAAACAGACAAAAGTGGTGAATGTATTACTAGTTCTTTTGCTCAGCATAGATAATTGATTTATTGAAATACAAACGGAAACGGTGTAAAAAAAAGATCATCTTTTAACAAGATCTTTTGTTTCATATGATACAATAGAAAGAAAATGTAAAACTTATCAGAAAATAAACAAATTATCAAATAATTTCAAAAACAAGTAGATCATCTTTATTCTGAATCTATGGAAATGATCGTAGTAAGAAAGTAAGAGAAAGAACACAGCTATCTCAAATAATATTTACAGCTGCGAAATGACGATATTCCATAAAGAAAGCTAACAAAAGTAGCCATAAGTATTTTCGTCACATATATATTTAAGGCACAGTAACTTCAATAGATTCGCATTCTTCCAAATATAATTAATCGACCTTGGCCAAACTGAGTGACGAGACACCATCACGCAAATTATTTGAAAACTTTACTGGTATAGTTGTTCGATGATGATGACTTTTACTCTTCTTCAGCTTCTTACGAGCGACCATAACTGGTACGCTACTCTTCGTCACCAGATAATTTGAGAAACTCCCTAACAATACTCCTTTCAGTGCTGATCGTCCTCGAGATCCCAGAATAACCATAGTTGGATTTAAATAATCTATGACATCGCACAGGAGGTGCTTAGGAGATTTGCAGTGCATGACTTCAATGACACACTCAACTTGTAATCTAGTCTTCCTTAAAAGCTTGACAACAGTGGCAGTAATATCCTTGGCGAGAGTAATACGTTCGTTCTCAAACAAGGTAGCATCCGAACTAGATGACCTGTCTTTGCTCTCTTCCTCAGGCTCTTCAATGGCAGAAACTGCGTATATAATATCTCCATCTCGTAAAATAGTACCAATTGCCCATTCTAAAGCATAGGTAGCTTCAGGAGACGAATCCGTAGATACAATATAGGATCGCTTCTTTGACTTGGATTCTCTAATTGAAGCGTAATCCCCGCGAGTGATAGTCCGCAGTACGCGACCAGCTAGTAGGTTGGTTTCAATGTCCGATACATTAATGGGCATATTCACAGCTTTGCGGATGTCGTTAGCCTCCTCTGTATCTGAGGTATATGGAGAGGCGAAGGATCGTTTTGCATCTTCAATCAGATCAAAAGCCGTCTTAGGTCTAATAAGATGTCTGCGATACGAATTGTCGATATGCGAAGGGGGTGGTGGTGCAATTAGCGATTGTACTTGATACTTCTTCGAGGAGGATATAGCCTTACGCTCCTCTTCCATAGCAGCCATTAGACTCTGTGGCGCTCGATCGCTACTTGTACTTCCAGATTTGATATGCGTCTCAACGTCAGAGTCCTCATCAGAAGCGTCAGAGTCCTCGTCAGAGGAAGACTCAATTGCATCCTCGTCAGTATCATCCTTTTCTAGTCGTGCATCCATAGACGGTGAACGTTTTGTTGCCAATGCAGCAAGCTTTCCACCAGACTTTAACAGAGCAGTATTCGAGAGACGTCTATACGCAGTAGAAAAATCTTGCTCAGGCGACCTGCTAACTGTTGGCGAGTGTGCTCTGCTAGAGGAAGCAGAACTAGGAGAAATTGAGCCGGCAGATCCCTGAGTAAGTATTGGGGACGGCGGACCAGACACAGAACCTCGTCGCTGATAGTGGCTCAAAAATGCCTTCACAGAAGCCTCGTCATCTGCGGATATATGTCTCGAGAGAGGCTCGCCGCCACTATAAGAACTAAATGATGCGGCACGATGATGTTGTTGTTGGGATCGGCTGGGTCTCGATTGTGAGCCAATTAAAGGGTATGGAGCAAGCTCGGCATTCGCTGAGGGTAGAATCAAGGATGACGGAGTCGAAGAACCCGGCGAAGAACCAGGAGTAACACCACCAGACAAACGGCGCTGACTGAGTGAGCTCTGTGCCACACCTTGCTGCTGTTGCTGTAGTTGCTGCAGTTGTTGCTGCTGCTGGATCAGTTCAGGCACAGATGAGGACGACAGAAGCAGCTCCTGAGCGGCAGGTGATAGACTGTTAAAGTTCTTGACCAAAGCCGAGGGAGTGATTTTTCCACCAACGAAAGGAGAACCAGTACGACCCTGCTGTTCTGCAGCACTCTCCGATGCATAGCGACGAGAGCGAAGCGGGGACGCAGAGCGCGAAGTTCTGGAAGGACGTACCGGCGGCCTTAATGTATCGGTTTCTTGATTGGCGGGCTTCTTGGACTCGAGAAGCTTGAGGATCTCGAGACGTTCCTCCTCTAACGCAGATTCAAGAGACATGTTAGCGAGTGGAGCTGCTTATGCGCTACGGACAGGTGTATCTGATTGATAGATGTGCTCTTTTTTTTTTTAGTGTCCTCACTCTCGACTGGCAGAGTGTCTTAGAAACGTTGTTCACAGCTGTGCTAGCAGTCCCAAAGCCGCTATCAACAATAGTAGCGGCAGTGCTTCGGTGCCTAGTGGCAGTACCAGGAAGTATTCGGATAAACTCTGAGGAAAACGCTGTGTTAAACGGCAGACGAGACTTAGCTACCGGTAGAAAGATGCCTAGATGTGTAGAACTTCAGTTTGAAGGAGAGAACACCGTTAGAAAACCAGCCTGGCACACTCTTGCGCAATTCGCTTAGGACTTGACGGAACTATATCGTTTATTACTAAGAGAGCAACAATTAAGGAGATGACTTGCTGCCCGATAGCCAGTTAAATGTGCTGGGATCCAGGTACAGGTGAAGCGATTACTTCGGTGTGACCAGTTACAGAGCTCGTCTCTTTCAAGAGCGTAGATTCTAATTAATGTTCCTTCCGCCTAGGTGGATTTTTAAGGCTACGTTCACCATACGGAATTTGTTTCCAGGACTTGCCCATAGACCCGGGCTAAATTGTACTTGCATAAACTGCAGGTTGCGTACCGCTATACGCCATATTCGCAGCTAGCAGCGCCACTTACGCTGTATCCTCGTCAAATGCCTACACATAATATGGGTTTAGGGTTAAGTACAGGGCGCTGGAGGGCACTGCGGGCGTCGCCCATTGATTTACTGCAGAAGCGAGCCGAAGCACGGTGAGGTTTGGAGAAGCGGCTGGATAGTGTGGTGGACTAGATGGGGGCGAGCTGAGCAGGGATTTTTAAGGGATTTTCTGGATCAAGGGAGGGGGGCCAGACAAATGCAGAGGAGTAATGAGCAGAAAGCACATGCTTGGCGCAAGTCAAGGAAAACACACTCTATGCTGTGAAGAGTGATAAGAGCAAATGGAATGGGAGATGGGCCAGCCAATTCTCTGGCGTCACAGGCGGATTCTTGGCAGCGCAAACGAATTGGCCTCAGTATTATATAGTAAGCTACTAAATTCTTTTTTTCAGTTTGGCTGTGCTTATCTGGCGCAGCAGGATGTACGCGCTGTGCTTTGCTTGCCCAAGAGCCAGCCAACACCGCCAAACCTCGACTCCATCGTTCTCGTGAACCGCGCAGCCAGGGCCGCAAACGCGTGGTCCACAGGTTGCAGAATCTCTCTCCGTCCCTCGGGCACTAGCACGTCTCGCTAGCGCAGTAGCTCTCCATTGCAGGCAGCTGAGAACGGCGCCGCTTATTTATCGCAACGAAAAAAACGCACTCGTGACGTGCGGCTCACTCATAAGCCGCTACCCGGACATGCGCGCACTAGTCCCAGTGCGGCAAACAGTCGCTTCTGGTGCAGCGACTCGCAGCAAACAGAGTTTAATTTCACGGGCAGCTAGCCATGCACGGCTAGCATCCCGAGCGGGATGCTAATCCGGCGCATTTGCGCATGAATCCGGAGCAACAGGATCGTGATATGTGACGTAGCGGCAGCGGGACTGAGCGGAGCGCAAGGTCTCTGTGTGGTTCACGCATAGCGCGAAGCGTGCGCGTGTAAGATGATGAGTGTGCTGAGAAGGGATATGCCTGCAGGGAAAATGCGCGGTGTATGGGCAGCGTGGACGTTGCCTGGCTGCAGCGATGAGCTGATGTTTGCGGGGTATGTCAACAATGGGCAGTAATTAGTAACTCGCGCAGCGCAATATTACATGTGCGCTTATTCACTGCGGTAGAACAGCTGTTCGTCCTTTACTGCTCTCAAAGCTTCGTGATCGCCTGTCCCGTCTGGCGAGCTACACAATAGCCCCAGTATTGCTTCTCCGCGGACCGTGTGCGTGCTGAAAAATGCGGTCTGCCTGGATAGCCGCCGGACCGTGCTGCACGCTCTCTCGATTTGTCCCAGTACGCCGAAGGCGGGGAAATACAGCTCCACGTGCCATTGTCAACGCTGATGCGCGTTTCAATACGGGGCCTGCGATCTGTCGCCCATGCAGAGAACCTCTGCTGCGGGCAGATCGATCTACTCTACGCGTCTAGCAAGCTAAGCTAGCTGTGTGCTGCTGATCGAGCTGAACAGAACACTGGCGATCTATAGACGGCAACAGTCCAACCGTGCGCGAAATAGATACGACTAGGCATGTGGAGAGAGCGAACGGCTTGATGGAACGAACGGCTTTGGGGACACATGCGAAACAAACTCGTCCAGTCATGAGATCTTCATGTGCCGTAAATAAATACTATGCGGAGCCGCGAAGTGCTACTGTGCTCTATTTAATTGCTTGCCCACTTTGATCCAAATCGCTCTCTGTCCCCACTACACCAGTCGTCTGCCTATCCTACAGGAAGACAAACGAAACAAGACTACTAGACTCTCGTGTGCACGCAGCACCTGCCTATATACTATTGCCGTGCACGACACAATCGACGCCGAAACGACACAACCCCTCTTTACAGAACAGCCATGTTAGTCCGCCGCTCACTGGCACGCCGCCCGCAGCGCCCTAGACTGGGCCCGTCACGTTCCACAAGGAATTCGTCGACAGCTCTCAAAGACCAGCTAAAGCAGGTGATCCCAGAAAAAAGGGCTCTGCTGCAGTCTGTCAGAGCCAACAAAGGAGAATCCAGCCTCGGCGATGTACATGTAAGCAATCTGCTTGGCGGTATGAGAGGACTCAAGTCGATCCTCTGGGAGGGCTCTGTTTTGGATCCAATGACTGGTATCAGATTCCATGGGCGCACCATTAAAGAATGCCAGCAGGTCCTCCCCAAGGCACCGCAGGGCGGCGAAATGCTGCCGGAAGCCATGTTTTGGTATCTCTTGACGGGCAAGGTGCCTACGACCGAGCAGGTGCGCGGGCTGTCGGCAGATCTAGCGGCCCAGGGCCAGATCCCGCGCTACGTCAGCGATCTGCTCGACACGCTCCCGCCCAGTCTCCACCCAATGACACAGTTTGCGATAGCAGTGTCTGCGCTCAATCACGACTCCAAATTCGCAAAGATGTACGAGCGTGGTCTGCCCAAGTCTGAGTACTGGGAGCCTACGTTCGACGACGTCATAAGCCTGATCGCAAAGCTGCCAATGATCGCCGCCAAGATCTACCACAACACATACCACGGCGGGGGGCCGCTCCACGGCTCGCTCTCTCCCTCTGCAGACTGGTCACTGAACTACGCTCGCCTCATGGGCATGGACAGCTCGGCAGAATTCGTGGACCTCCTGCGGCTGTACTTTGCGCTCCACGGCGACCACGAAGGAGGCAATGTCTCTGCGCACGCAACGCATCTTGTGGGTTCTGCGCTGTCTGATCCCTTTCTGTCCTACTCTGCCGGTCTGCAGGGTCTGGCGGGTCCGCTACACGGACTTGCAGCGCAGGAAGTGCTGCGGTTTATGCTGCAGATGCAGAAGGATCTGCCGGCAAATCCACAGAGCGCGGACATCGAAGCGTACTTGTGGAAGACCCTACGCTCAGGGCGGGTGATTCCGGGCTACGGACATGCTGTGCTACGACGGCCGGATCCTCGCTTCGACGCCTTGATGGGTTTTGCGCTGTCGCGGCCATCTATAGGCGCAGACCCGCTATTCCAGCTTGTGCTGAAGACGTCGCAGGTGGCGCCCGAGGTGCTCACCAAGCATGGAAAGACCAAGAACCCGTATCCCAACGTAGACTCGTCGTCTGGCGTTCTGTTCCACCACTTTGGCATTACGGAAACGCTCTACTACACGGTTACTTTTGGAGTCTCGCGCTCGCTAGGTCCGCTTACTCAGCTTATATGGGATCGTGTCTTGGGACTGCCAATTGAGCGGCCGAAGAGTCTTTCGCTGCGCTCGATAGCGGACATGGATCGGGCGTAGTAGGCTTGGGTTTTTCTGTACAAATAATACAGTGCATTATTAGCAGTCAATTGTAACGGTTCTTATTTCGTTTATGTTGCTGGTTTTTCTGTTCGATGCTTCTCCGTGGTGTCGAGGACAGATTAGCTTGTGACTACGGTTCTGTAGGTGCCAATATAATGTAGGAAAAGCTTGTCTCGACAGAGCGAGCTAAAGCTTAGTGTATTCTTTCGTATGCGATGCCGGCCTTCTTTTTAGGTTTTTGCCGCGACTGCGTCTCTGGGTCCACTGGCTGGTAACTATGAGTTGGCAGCTGCGATCGAGAAGTGTCTCTCCAGTGTCTGCCCATTAGTGCTAAGCGGTTGATGCGATGTGTTTCTACTACGTACGGGAGAAGAAGCAGACGAGGAATCTGTATACAGCAGTAAAGAGCGTCAAGGAGACAAAATCAAGAGAGAGACCTTTAGTCATGGTAGCGAGACTCGTGTAGCACTGAAAATATATTTTGTGTTACATATCCCAATTTGTAACTTTTGCATTTTGGCAAAAATTTTTTATTTTGTTTTACATTTTATTTTAATCTTTTCCAAAATTTAGTTTGTCATTAAATTTTGCTAGACGCGCCGTAAGAAATTTATTTGACTAATTCTTCTGCCCATCCTCCTATTTTTCCATCCTCTCTCGCAACCGCTCTTCTAGGTCATCCTCCGCGTCCAGGTCGCTCAGATCGTCTCAAGTGCTGCTAAGTGTGTCCCTGTGCCAGATGCTCCAAAGACTGCCTCCCTCTCTCTCTAAGGTAAGATGTTCGTGCTGCTCACAGCTGAAATCCTCCTGGATCGGCTCTCTCGCGGAGCTCCTCAACTCGTCTCGTAATGCCGTCACACGCTGTTACGTAAGCCGCACGCAGTTTGTCATCGTGTAATTAGGTTATCACGTGATGGATCCACCAGGATTTTTTTTTCCTATTTTATTTTAAGACTCGCTTCGCAGTTCTGCAGGCTTTTTTCTTCTTTTTTAACCTGCAGTTCTCAGAGCTATTCTAACATCCTCTCTTTCTGGACACAATAGAACATCTTTTCAGTCAGAAATTTCTCTAATTGCTCAGCAAATCTGTTTACAAGATCATCGTTTGCTAAAATGGCCTACGTTCTTCCCGAATCACATAAGGCTGTAAGTATAAAAGGGTTTGCTGGATGGGCGGTTTGGGCTTGTCGCATGCCTCGGAAAAATATCAGTGCTGAAAACTCCGGTTCTGTTAAGATTTCTGTTGCCAGTCCCATTTTGCCTAATCTTGCAGGAGTTCCAATATGCAATACTCGCGCATTCCGACGTCATGCTAACTCAGGTCTATAGATGCTCCAGGACTCCTTGGCGTCCACCGACCCAGAGGTCGCAAAGATCATGGTATGTCAAAAAAAAATTTGTAATTATTGCACTATGATCAGATCAGGGGATAAATGTTTTCTGTGTATCTGACATAATGCACTAAAGCGTCTCCTTTGCCAGCGCATTCTAATGCAATTGTCTTATTCTGCTTAGGAATCCGAAATAAAGCGTCAGAAGGAATCAATTGTCTTGATTGCCTCCGAGAACTTTACTTCTAGAGCTGTCTTTGACGCCTTGGGATCTCCAATGTCCAACAAGTACTCAGAGGGTTACCCTGGCGCCAGATACTATGGTGGTAATCAGCACATTGACGAGATTGAGCGTCTCTGTCAGCAGCGTGCTCTTGATGCCTTCCACGTTGACAAGGAGAAGTGGGGCGTCAATGTCCAAACACTTTCTGGATCCCCGGCCAATCTCCAGGTTTACCAGGCTATTATGCGCCCGCACGAACGTTTAATGGGTTTGGATCTTCCACATGGCGGTCATTTGTCTCACGGCTATCAGACCGATTCTAAGAAGATTTCTGCTGTCTCTACTTACTTTGAGACTATGCCGTATCGTGTCGATATTGAGACTGGTATCATCGACTACGATATGCTCGAGAAGACTGCCATTCTCTACCGCCCCAAGGTCATTGTTGCCGGTACCTCTGCTTACTGCAGATTAATTGACTACAAGCGTTTCCGTGAAATTGCTGACAAGGTCGGTGCCTACTTGGTTGTCGACATGGCTCACATCTCTGGTCTCATTGCGGCCCAGGTTATCCCGTCACCTTTCGACTATGCTGATGTCGTTACCACTACCACCCACAAGTCCCTTCGTGGTCCCCGTGGTGCCATGATCTTCTTCCGTCGTGGTGTCCGCTCTGTCAATCCAAAGACTGGTAAGGAGACAATGTACGATCTGGAAAATCCCATTAACTTCTCTGTCTTCCCTGGTCATCAGGGTGGTCCGCACAACCATACCATTACTGCTCTCGCTGTTGCTCTTAAACAGGCTCAGTCTCCTGAATTCAAGGCTTATCAAAGCCAGGTTCTCAAGAACGCCAAGGTCCTTGAGAAGGAGTTCATAGCTAAAGGCTACACTCTTGTCTCCGGCGGTACTGACTCACACATGGTTCTCGTTAACTTGCGTCAGAAGGGTATTGACGGTGCTCGTGTTGAGTCTGTTTGTGAGAACATGAATATCGCTCTGAACAAGAACTCTATCCCCGGTGATAAGTCTGCTCTTGTTCCCGGTGGTATTCGTATTGGTGCTCCAGCTATGACTACGCGGGGCCTAGGTGAGGAGGATTTCAAGAAGATTGTCGAGTACATTGACCGCGCTGTCCAGATAGCCATTGAGACTCAGTCTTCACTTCCAAAGGAGGCTAACAAGTTGAAGGACTTTAAAGAGAAGATCTCGCAAGGCTCTGAGACTCTTACTCAGCTCCATAATGAAGTCGCTGCTTGGGCCTCCCAGTTCCCTCTCCCGGTTTAGACGTCTAACATATAGAAGGGATGTATTGATTGTGTATGTGTTTTTGGAGGAATGACTGTACGCGAGTCGGAAGAAAGGGTAGAATTAATTGTGAGGTCAAAATATCAATAAAATGATTTGTTTATGATTTTTTATAGAATCTTGAACAAAAAATTCTCCGGGCAGAAGAGCACGATCTGCATAAGAGAAGAATATGAAACTGGTAAGCGAGTTTGTTAGCAGTGGAACCTTCCATTTCAACATGGAAAATAAAAAAGTTTTGTTCGTTCTGGATTCTCAATATTAATGTTTTCTGCTTTTTCTTCTGGTTAAATATTATGTTAATAAATTAATTGCACTATATCACTAAGTATGCCTATTCTGTCTAAATCTGTTTATTATCTTATAAACCTATCAATCTAAGAACCCCTGAAGTCTATTCTGTATAATCGGTCTCTATACTCAGGAGGAATCCATTTCCATCATTTGATCATCAATCTCGTCGCTCTCTTTGCTCTTTTCTTCCGAATTTTTGTTATCATAATTTTTTATTTGGTTATCGGTAGCATCAGATGCTGATACAGGCTTTCCGAGATCACTTTCTGCTCTAGTTAGCTCAGTTGATTCTGTAGGAATAGGAGACATAGCTTCATTAGAACCATAATTCTGCCTGCCTTCAATATCTTCTTCGTTATGAATGTCCTCTTGTACATTATTGTCGTTCTTGCTGTCGTCTATAACATTGTCACGAGATTTGTAATCTCCTTCAACTAACTCATCTTCACCGTGACTTAATTCTGTAATTTCGATATTGAAATCTGGAACAGAGTCTTCGTTCATCGCTCTCTGCAAGTTACCAGATATGGCATTAACGTCAGAGGCTACAAGCCGACGATCATTTTGTTCAGAATTTGTTTCCATCATCTGCATGAACTCGCGCATTTCCACCTCTTCACTAATTTCTCGTTTTGGTTCACTGACAGTCATATCAGCATTAACCTTACCATTAACTTCGGAAGCCACCAATTCGCTATCATTTGCACCAGGCACGTTTCCACTTTTGAGACCATCTAGCTGCTCATCAAGTTCCATCATTTCAGGCTTTGATTCGCCAAGCACCTGTTTGGCATTATCGGCACTTTGATCGAACATATCACGTATTCCATCATCTCCGATATTTTCTTTCGAATTCATGCTGCCCTTGATTTTCGCTTTCTCGTCTTCATCTGCGAAGTCTCCACAGTGTATGTAACTATCACCCTCAACGACTCCTCGTGAAATGGTAGTGACTTTTAACAACAAATCTTTTTTTCTTTCAATTTTTTTCTTAAGTTCTGAAATTTTCACCATTTGCTCATCAATATTAGATACATGCACATCAGGTAATGACTCCAAGAGATTTCGTGCTCTCTGAATCTTTATTCTCAATCTTCCAGCCTCATTGTCGAGGTCTTTTGGTGATAACGTCCCCGCAGACACACGGTCTAAGAGATCTAGTAAGTCAGGTAGGAAAGTAAATGAAGAATAGTGCAAAATAGAATGTTGACTTTCTAAGCCAGACTGGCTTTTTGTTATGCTATCTGTAGAGGTATCCGTTGTGGTATTTGCCATTCTGATTTGATTATTGAAGCAAACGGAAGATTGCTCGTATCAACGTCGACAATTCTTACTCTGCTTCAATTACCATGCAGCAAGGCCGTTGAAACACCTTGACTCTATTTTTATGACTCGTAAGCTGTTTGATCTTTATAGAAAGTCGTTATTAGTGTTCAAGTATTCTGACTGAGAGCTACCTTGTTTTCGTGATATACTTTTACGCAGTTCAACACTTTCACGGGCTACCTCCCAAATATTCCGCATTTATCTTCAGATTTTTAATAGGCAGTTTTTGTCCACTTTTGGTTTGCCAGAATATTTTATTCGAATTTACCACTATTAGAAGTATTGCTTAATACTAAAGATATCCAAATAGATATCTAAGGGATCTTGTATACGTGGCTTTGTGAGTTTATACTCTATACTAGCTTGTCGATATCCGACTGTTTTAAGTGCTGACCATCTATATTTTGCTAGGCATCCATCAATTCACAGAACGATATAATGCGAAAGATCTTAAGATCTTTAGTTAATTTTTACAACACGAGGTAATATATAGATTTGATTATAAAATAGTAATCCGTTGTGTACATCAAGCTAATTAAATATAAAGAAATGGAATCAAATCTGGATTTCTAGGCAGATCAAAGACTCGATCGCTTAGTTCAGTAATAGATTCACTCATAGGCAAGCGAAGCTATGCAGCTCTCTTACCAAACGCTGGAAAAATATCGGCATTTGGATCAATAACTAGACTGAGATCACGAGAAGTTGGTGTGAAAGCTATAGATCATGTAAGGATTTTTTTATACATATGTCCTTAGCCTTAAAAGAAGCAGTGTTCTAATATTTTGTAGAATCGTCGAGTCGGTAGTGCTGCTGTACGGGCATCTGTTTCACCTCATCATCAGATCTATTTTGATGGACACAAGGTGTACGTTCCATGGGATGAAGGCATTACTTCAGCATAGTAAGTAGCTTATTTCATTGGTAATAATTTCTCGGCTTGGGGTAGCTAATTATGAATATGTAGTCACAACATATGGTTACGCGATTCCTGTCGATGCGAAGAATGTGTACATCCCATAACCAAGCAGCGTCAATTGAATACCTTCAAAATACCAGATCACATTCAACCGAAGGAGGTTGAAACAAACGAATCAGGTCTCAAAATAATATGTAAGTACTACCGTTTTCCAATATTATAGCTTTATGTGAATGTCGACGAAGTCTAATAGACATTTTATGTAGGGTCGAATGATAACCATCAGAGTATTTATCCTTGGGATTGGCTTTATATGCACTCATATAAGCCAATTTTGAAAAAACTTGCTTTTAACTTTCCACAGACTTTCTGGAAAGCCGAAGACGTGGCAGAGGAACCGCCCACTGTATCGTTCAATAATGTTATGGAGTCAGAAGCAGCAGTCGGAGAGTGGACTTACAAGATCCAGCAATATGGCTTTTGTTTCGTGAATGATGTGCCTCCAAATCCCGAAGATACGGAAAGATTAATTAAGAGAATTGCATTTATTAGGCCAACTCATTACGGAGGCTTTTGGGACTTTACGTCAGATCTTTCTAGCAAGGATACTGCGTACACAAACCTAGCTTTAGATGTTCATACAGATGGTACCTATTTCAGTGATCCTCCAGGTCTCCAGATGCTTCATCTCCTCGAGCACAACGGAACTGGTGGTAGATCTGTTTTAGTAGATGGATTCAAAGCTGCAAGAGTTCTTCGAGACGAAGCACCTGATTTATATAAAGTTTTATCTCGAATTCGCGTCCCGGCACATAGTGCTGGTAATGAAGACACATGTATTATTCCAGCGAGTCCGAACAAACCTATTTTAAACCACAATGACTTGACGGGCGAATTGTTTCAAATTCGTTGGAATAATGACGATAGATCTGCTATGGACCGATGGTATGGAAGTAACGCAGACACTGATGTTTTACTCTTTTATCAATCCATTAAGAAGTGGCATGAAATTTTGACACGACCCGAAATGGAATATTGGTTCCGACTTCAACCGGGTAAAGCATTAATATTTGATAATTGGCGTGTATTGCATGGCCGTGAGAGTTTCACTGGCGCGAGGCGGTTATGTGGAGCATATTTGAATATGGATGATTTTTTGTCTAGGTTACGTTTAACGAATCTTGGAAGAGATAAGGTGCTTCAATCACTTTAACTTTGTGCATTTGTTTCTTTTATTGTCTCGTGAGCAATAGTATTCTAATTGGTGATAATAGTTTGGTTTTCTGTTGGTGTGGTGTTAACTGTTGTTTGTAATCGTCGTAATCATAATCCTCAGAGGTTTCATTTCATACTACAATACCTGGAAGAGTTAGCGATAATTTGTTTTTAATAGCTTTTTTTCCTACAGTTATCAAGTGCACTTGGGCTTTCACCGTTTTTATATAAAAATTGATATCTATATAAAGAACAAAATATTTCTGACACTGCATTTATCCTGTAGCCAAACCAGTTATTCAAGCGATACTTGACGTTAAGTTCCAGGAGGTTTTGTTCTAGTACCAAATCGACTAGAAGCCGTTACTCTTGTTCCTGATTGTGTACCAACTGTTCTCGTTATAGTTGACGAGCTATTACTAGTGTTCTTCAATACTTGCCTTGGCTTAGTCGAAGCACTAGATGGTTTCGAAGCTACAGATGGAACTTTCGTGGTTGTAGTTGTAGATCGTGTAGTTGTTGCTCTGGAACCAGAAGATAAAGCGGTTGAGGAGCTACTGTATCGAGCTGAAGTGGACGTAGAAACAGCAGTCCTGTTCGATCCAAGTTTATTTCCATATACTAGAATCCTGTTAGTGTCCTATATCATTATATAAGCACAATCGAATATAAATGCTCACTTCTCTTCTGCATCAGCGCTTCGCGCTTCTTCTTCTTCTCTTCTGCCTCTTTCTTGCGTTGGTCTGCGACCGCCTGCTCTTTGGCTCGCTCCTCTGCTCTTTGACGAGCAAGTTCTTGTTGGCGCACTAAACTCTTAAGGCGAATTTTATGCAGTTCCTCGTCCTTCTAAATGTTAGTGAAGCTAGATAACCATCAAGCTATTTATTTCGCATACCTTCGTTAATCCTTCCCATTTTTGATCGAATAATAACCGTTGTGTATGTTCTGTCTGTGATAGTATTCTGATCCACAAATTTAACAGGCTGTCGACGTTCCTTGTAGTGGTCAAAATTTTCTATATTACGTTGTTAGATAGAGCATATTCATATAAGACAAAGCCTCGAGAATGATTCGATACTTACCTCTAAATTTGATTCAGCTGATGATATAGACCCTATTACTGTAGATAACGAATCGTTTACAATTCTTAACTGCTCAAGCTCTCGTTGGAGTCGCTCTTCTCTTGTTTCGGCAGATTCTATTTGGCTACTACTGACATCGTTTCCATTAAGGCTCATCGATAGACTGGATAGCTGTGATGCTAGAATATCTGTTTCTTGTGGCATTATGTGGATGTCTCTTTTCCGGCCGATTTAATATATCTTCTTCTGCATTCGTCTGTTACGATTATATAATTCCTTTGGTCCTTCGTCCTAACTTCAGCAAACTGATTTACCAGTATCCAACCAGCTCTAAGTATTTATTCTTAATGTCGCAAGCTTCTCGTGAAATGCACTCTTATCTTGTTGAGTTGCTCGACCGATTAAAAGTTCGATATACTAGTGCGAAGTGATAGCAAAAACTTCTTGAACACGACTCGAGGTTATTTATGTAGACTCTTTACTCAAGAGAATGGGCGCACAACTAAGTAGTAACACTGTATCTATCTACAGCAATACAGCAGTATCGTACTCTTTATCGTCTATATATCACTCCGATGCTGATTATGGATTTTCTGACACCTGTTGTTTAATTGTTCATAATTGAAAGGCATCAGCTTTCAATCGATATACCGCTATTTACGCGTGCAATGGATTGTAACGCGTCAGTGACGCGCACTTTGAAGTTACCCTGTCAAAGCCTCTTTTTTTCAACTCATCTCTGTTGCCTTGTGGGACACCCCTTTCAGTAGACAATGCCATAGAAGCCGTTTTCTTCGTCTAATAAAGACAAAATTTCACACATATTGGAGTATATAGGATACTTTGGTCTATATATCTTGATGAATTGTATATTAATTTGATTTACTGTTATTAGCAATATTAGAAGAAAGGCAGAACAGTAGTTGCATAGATTATGCCTTCTACACCTCCTCCGTCAATGGAGGATATTTCCTGTCGCGATGGAGTCATAACCCCAGCTACTCCCCGCTACGGACCCATGTTTGATCCAGACTGCTATACGATCATAAAGCGACGCAAGGCAAGCAATAAATCCAATGATATCAAAGCTAAAAAGAAAATTTCTGCTACAAATGAAACGGGACAGAGTATCTCAGAAGCGCAAAAGGGCAATAGTCGGCAAGTGCTTGTCTTGCAGGACGACGAACTTCGACAAGCTCATGATAAAAAGAAGCTCGATATTGAAGATAAAAAAGATGATAGTAATTCAGCAGCTGAAGAACCTGAAGGACGATCAAGGACGAGAACTAGGACAATATCAGGCGCAGTACCTGGAATTCAAATGCTGACACCAAGAGAAACACCGCAAACTAGACGGTCAAAAAATCTTGACGATTCCATGTTTGACACAGATTTATTAAGTCAGTCTGGTATACGAAGTAGTAATGTGCAAAGAGTTTTGTTTCCTCAAGCGTCAGATAATTTAAGAATGGGACAGTTTGTATTCCCAGAACCTGATGGGTCATCTAGAAGATACAGTAGTAATGGCTCAAAAATTCAAGTATATCGAGAAATCAGTGACAGCGAAGAAGATCAAGAATCAAATGTACCAGTTCTGTCAACTCCATCTTATTCAGATAACGAGGATCCATTTGTCTCGAATAGCGAGAGGTACTCAAAGCAACCTCGGAGTAAATGTGCAAGTGAGAGTCTTCAGAGTGCACCTTCCAAAAAGGGAATGATGTTTGTTTTGTAAGTGCTACTGTGATCCTATTATCTCTCTGGTGATACTGACTGATACTATACGCCAGCCGAGGAAAAAGGATTTTTCGACCTTTTCCACAAGAAGAAGATGCAAATAGCGAATTGTCAATCGGTTCTATAAAGCCTCGAGTACTATTTCCTCAAATTACTTCATCTAAACACCAGGGAGCTATTGGAAGCTCATCGTCGAGTACCGCGCTATCCTCTGATAGTTCCCAAGGATCCTTTCGGACCACAGATAGATATAAAGGCGTTAGGGATATGCATAGGAGATTACAAAAAATGTCCGACTTGGGAGAGGATCCTAGTAATATAGAGGAGGAAGAGACTGATATCGAGAACTACAACTCGCCTTAGTGCTCCGAATTTTTGAAAATTACTGTAACATATACTAGCACACTCAAATTTTTTGCCTCTACTTGGTTGGGCGCTGGCGGAGCGCTGGTGGATTTTGATGGGTTTCTATCTGACTGTTTGTTTAATTTACACCATTGGTAAGATATATTATAGTTGCTCCTCAATATAATAAGGAACCTTATTTAACAGTCTTTGTTCGTAAGGGGATTCTAAGTGAAATTTTCTAAGCAATAAGAGAAAAGATTTTAATTGGCTTTGAAGTATTTTGTCTATAAATGGTCCTTTGTGTTTAACGATATTCTTACTTTTAGACATTTTTTCATAGAGATGTTTACCTAGTTTTCTATTTATCCACCAATATAGAGTACAACGCCAATGTGTCAATATTAATTCAATATTAATTTCTATGATAATGTGATCCTCCAGTATTTGTATTGTGAGCTTGAGTAGTCGTAGTACCTTCCGGAGGACCAACATGGTATCCGTCCTGCCAGCCTTCTTTATCACCTGGTCGTGCACGACACCAAAAACGAGCAAACTTATCATTAGATCCTGTACATAGAATATGACCCATTGGATGGAACTCCATCGACCAGATTGCACCTTCATGTGCATAAGGAATAGAATCTATTGGTTCCACCTGTTGAACAGAGAATCCTGCAGACACAGATCCATTTGTCATAGATCCAACAGACGGAGATGCCTTCGTAGCAGATTGGAAGGCATCTAATGCGTAAAAATAGACAGCACCATTAAAATCGCCGGTAGCAATGAGAGAATCATGAATAGGGTGCCAAGTCAACGTAGTCATGTCTGCTTTATTACCTCTCAAGATTGCAACGTCGCGCATCATCCTGAGGTCAAATATCCTGGTTGTTTGATCTCTTGCCGAAGTAGCCAAAAGATCACCACGCGTTGGCTGAAACTGGGCTCTTGTAATTGTATTCTTATGACTATGTAAAGTCGTTAAACACTTGCCTGTTCTTGGATCCCATAGTTTAACAAGATTATCCTTGGAGCCGCTCACTATAAGGCCTTTTGTAGGATGCCAGTTCACACATTTAACATCCCATCCATGACCAGTTAGAGTAGATTCTTCCTGTCCTTCATTAAAATTCCAAACTTTTAGCGTCCCGTCGTCACTAGCAGTAACAAATTTGCTATCGGACGGAGAAAATGATAAATCACGAACAGCTTCCCTATGAGCAGCAATAACCTTAACATTGTTAAAATTTGGCTGCCAATATTTTACAATACCCTCTTGATCACCAGAAAGCAGAAAATCACTATTATGCGACCATTCACCCGTTCGAATTGCCTGGTCGTGAGCCTTGACAAGTTTAATATGTTAGCATGGCTCTAAAATGATACATAATATAGCCGATACTAACCTGCATAATTGTCTCAAAATTGAAAGTCATGCCATTCCACAATGTGAACTCCCCGCTACTGCTCGCACCTAGTAGACGTCTTCCTTCGGGGGTCCACTAAAAGAAAGAGAGTAAGAATCATACTAGGATAAAAGTTAGACTAGTTCCACTTACTCTAACAAGATTCACTGGGTATCGCATCTTATTGACACTAGAATGTACAAATTTTGGAGTAGTACTTCCAATAGGATTACCTATATATGCTGTTGTAGGAAAGATCTAAACTTTGCATTAGAAACACTGAATAATATTCTTTCAAATATACCGATCAATCTATTCAGCTATACATACATCAATGATATAATTTTTTTCAGGGCGAATTACCCCAGGATCACGCGCATAAGGACATACAATCCTTCGATGCTTCCATCTAGCAACAGT
Source organism: Dipodascopsis uninucleata var. uninucleata (assembly GCA_030568195.1). Classification (NCBI taxonomy): domain Eukaryota; kingdom Fungi; phylum Ascomycota; class Lipomycetes; order Lipomycetales; family Lipomycetaceae; genus Dipodascopsis; species Dipodascopsis uninucleata. The sequence goes on along the minus strand of JAJLTO010000002.1, from coordinate 969,463 downwards.
TCCTGTATAATCTACAGTCCTCCTATGAGAAAGCTTCCTCTGCTGAGGCTGTTGCTGTTGCTGCTGGTCATCGTAGTCAAAGCTGAATTGTGATTGCAGCTGACTTGGTTGAGGCATCTCAGGATGACTTTTGTTATTTCTTTAATGACAGCTCTCGCAACAGGCTTATCGAAAATATTAAAAATAATATAGCATATCCTAGCACTTAAGATACAAAGAAATGATATTATGTATGCGAGCCTTAAGGATAGTGCAAATAATATTTGATCTAAGACTTCGGTACTTTGAAAGTTGTGTTTCTAATCAGTTCTTTGCCTGTACAAGTCAATAATTCCGCATACAAGCAAACAATTAATCTCAAATCAAAATTATCTAACCTACTTCTCTAGATTTCAGATTTCGGGTTTTACTGATACCAAGGATTGGCGGCTCTCTATATTCTAAAAGAATACAAACTTATTCTCTACAGGGAGTTTTTCTATCCTCCACATGCAGAGACTGTCAAAAGTGTGATCACAGTAACACTATTGTGATCAAATCACAACACGGGTAAGTAATATATGAGCCTCGATGTGTGAGGCTCACGCGATTAATTTTTTTCCGAGTTCTTAAATTTTGACAGACGACGACACTAGTTTACATGGCTATATTCCGATCCGCCGTGGAGCAGACATATGAATGAGATAACTTATAGGATATATGGAGCAAAAAAGGCTGGCAAATTTAATTGATAAAGAGACATAATACAACAAATTCTTATGCTGACTTCGTTTGTTCAGTTCAGAGAAATGGCCTCACGTGCAAAGTAAAAAAATTAGGCAATCGCATATCAATATTGCGAAGCCGTATACAGCAGAACTTAAATCGAAACTGTGCTTGCTATAATTGCCATTCTCGTAAACAATTGAGGAATATCAATCGTCCATAGGAAGATTAGTCTCAATGAGTTCTTAAACTTGATTGCAAGTATATGAAGGCTTGCTCGCGGTAAAAATTTGCGCTAAAATGCTCTGCATATATCAGAGTCGAATTCCACTCTCACCATAAAAGACATACCCATTGATCACAGAAACAAAAACATGGCACCTTCACATTTCGACACACTACAAATACATGCTGGGTAATTATAAATATGAGTGTCAGATGCGTAAGTTCGAGATCTATATCTAACTTTCAGAGAAATATAGTCAAGAGCCAGACTCAGCAACAAATGCGCGAGCTGTTCCAATATACGCTACCACCGTAAGTGCAAAGAATATTCTTCATGATATCAAAGCACATAAATACTGCAGTCCTATCATCTAACAATCATCTAGTCCTATGTATTCAATGATTCGGCCCACGGTGCAAGACTCTTTGGTCTTGAAGAGCCAGGAAACATATATTCAAGGATCATGAATCCCACTATTGATGTCTTCGAGAAGAGAATTGCTGCCTTGGAAGGAGGTATTGCTGCCGTGGCCGCGAGCTCTGGACAGGCTGCTCAGTTTATGGCAATTGCAGCACTTGCTAGGAGCGGTGACAATATCGTATCCACCAGTCTTTTATATGGAGGAACTTACAACCAATTTAAAGTCTTCTTTGCGCGATTTGGAATCGAGACCAGATTTGTCAATGGAGACTCAGCCGAAGACTTTGATAAACTGATTAACGAAAAGACTAAAGCTGTTTACGTTGAGAGTATATCTAATCCAAAGTATAATATTCCTGATTTTGAGAAAATAGCGGAGGTTGCTCACAAACACGGTGTTCCTGTTATTGTAGATAATACGTTCGGTGCAGGCGGTTATCTCGTACGGCCTTTCGATCATGGTGCTGATATTGTTGTTCATTCAGCTACCAAGTGGATTGGTGGTCATGGTACAACTATTGGAGGCGTTGTCGTAGACAGTGGAAATTTCGATTGGACTAAACAAAAAGAGAGATTTCCTCAGTTTTCACAGCCGGCTGATGGCTATCATGGATTGGTTATCTCTGAGACTTTTGGGCCCGCGGCATTTATTGCTCTTGTCCGATTGGATATTCTACGCGACGGGGGTGCCTGTTTGAATCCATTTGGCGCCTTTTTGCTACTTCAAGGTCTCGAAACATTGTCGCTTCGTGTTGACAGACACGTTTCGAATGCTTTAGCTCTTGCTAGATACCTCGAGAAATCGAAATACGTATCATGGGTGTCTTATCCAGGTCTAGAGAGTCATCCATCTCATGAATTAGCCAAAAAGTATCTTAAAAACGGATTTGGTGCTGTTTTGTCATTTGGTGCTATTGGTGGTCCTAAGATTGGTGCTCAAATTGTTGATAATCTTAAGCTAGCATCAAATCTTGCAAATGTCGGAGATCTAAAGACTCTTGTCATTGCACCTTATTTCACCACTCATCAACAACTTAGTGAAGAAGAAAAGGCATCAGCAGGAGTAACTGTAAGTATCAATTCGTGTCGAAATGTTCTTGAAAGCTATTTTCTAATTGACTTGTATTTAGACTGATCTTATTCGAGTTTCTGTGGGTGTTGAATTTATTGACGATATCATCGCGGACTTCGAGCAAGCATTCAAGGCAGGTGCAGAGTCTTTCTAATCTAATGATGTTCTGTAAATTATCAATATCTTATTTTATTTAGTTGCTAGTGCATGATACTCGTGAATAAGAAAGGGAAATATGTAGTCCAATTCTATCAATATTATGTCTAAAAATATAAATTTTATTAACCTAACCGAAAACCAGCAATATATTTTTAAACGCACAAACGAAGTGAAAACCAGAAGACAAAAACGAATTTGCAAACACTATAAGAAAATGAAACTGATGTGTTATGTGAACTGATATCTAAACCAAGAGAATGGCATTGACACAACCATCTCTATCTGGTTCATTAGTAATCTGTGCATATTTACCCCAAACGACCTTTCCTCCAGCTGTTACCAATCCCAATTCACTGACATTGACCTCAATAATAGTACCCTTTGTTAAAACTCCAAGCTGAGTATACGTAGGAGACTGAGGATTCTTTTTAACAGAGAGAATTGGTAAATGTACTGTAACACCGAGTTCTGGATGTGTAACATTTGCTTTCTTTTGTCGAAGAGCTGTAGGTCTGATGATTCTCTCAAACTTAACAGGTCTTCTGGTGAATCCTTCACCAACAAATGTATGCTTGGTAATCATGCGCTTCCAACTTTTACGCTTAGACTTTCCTGTCTTCACGACTTTGAACATCTCCTCCTCAGCGATACCACGAACTTTCGGTAAAGGCACAGCAAACTTTGCTGCCTTCTCCATACGTTTCTGTTTAATAGAAGTGGATAATGCTTTAGCCTGATTCGTATTCTGACGATCCAAAAGATAGGCCGGAAGTCCGTCGGGATCGTTAGGAGCGCTAGTGGTATTTGTAGCAGTCGCCTTTTCATGCTCTTTGATTCTATATTACATCAAATAGATTATTAGCTCTAAGCACAGGTTTGATAATCTTTTCTATCACAGCAACACTATATGTACCTTTTCTTCATTTCAATTTTCTCGGCATGTCGCTTCTTAGCGAACATCTTCGCACGGAAACCAGTCAATCGCTGTGCATCCTTGGAGATACGGTGAGATTCTCGAGCCTCACGCTTTCGCCTGTGTAGTAATAAAACATTAGTAAACAAATATCTAAAAGAATCTAACACTTAGGTTATTATCCGAGAGATAATTACTACTCACTTTCTCTCCTCGTAATCCAATCGACGTCCATGTTTCTTGATGTGCTCTTTTATATAATCGTTTTGCGGCTAATACTCTGTTAGTAGACTCGATTTCACCGATCACTCGCTATCATTTTGCTTATCTCATAAATGCTCACCATTTTGATCTATGACAAGTCTAACGTGGCAGTCTATATCGCACCATATATTGTAGCCCTAAAATACGTCAGGCTATTATCCTATGACTTGTTTAAGAGTGGAATAATCTGAAGAGACGAAAATATTTCATGTATTGTAAAACTTTTTCCATTTCTTGGGAGGTTTACGAGTGTTTAATTAGGGTTTGGTGTAGGTCTAGAGGAACCAAGGCTCGAAAGAGATTGAAACTGGTGAATTCTTTATATTGGTAGAAGCAGTTTTTTTTAAAAAATTTTTTCTGTGATTTTCGGAGTTATGTTGACTTGAGTATGGAATCAATACTATCAGATCCGTCCGCATTTTTAATTCGACGCCTTCGCGGACTGCGTCGAGCCTTTAAATATGAGCAATATATATTGAAAATATCCTAGAAACCAGTTAGATACAACATTTACAAGTTTTCATATTATTGGACGACATACCTTAACTAGGACCACGAGACATCCTCCTAAAACACTTCGAGTGAATTTATCAGGAATATATCTTCTAAACGCGGGGATCAATCTTTCTATTGCCGCAGTCGTGAAAGAGCTCAACCAGGGAAGTAGCAGGGCTCCCACAACATCGAAAGTAACGTCTCGGTTTCCAACCATCATGACAAACTCTCCATCATTAATTCCAATTGCCACAGCATCGCGCTGCTCAATTTCTAAATCGTTATTCATATTATTCACGGGGATATGCTCGTTTATACGATTTTGCTGTCCGATATTATTAATATCTTCGATCTCTCGATTATTGTTGTTAATATTGTTATTACGGTTGGCATTGATGCCTTCAATATCGCGACTAGTACCAGCTTGAGCCTCAAGATCAAACTTAGCTTGTAAAGGTTTTATCAGATAAGCTGAAGCTGCTGAATGAAGTTCCCATAATACTGGCAACAGCATGAACGTAGAATCCATAGTTCCAAATTTCATGCCATTTCGGATGTCAGCAAAGAGGAGGCATGAAATCCTAAAAAAGCCCCTAAATCTGGCAGATTCTGCTCTCGAAAGAATTAAATATATTGGAATAGCTGGTATTCCGACAAATCGTCCTGTTTGTACCAGAAATAAGTTAGAATCCCATAAAAACAATTGAAAAACTAAAAACCTCGTCTTACTTAAAACTTGAACAGCAACTGCTGCAGTCATGGTACCGGAAGCGACATTAGGAACCGTAAGTAGCATAAGCGCCTGTCTTCTAGAACACATTGCCAGAATGGCCCTACTTCCATACATATATAGCGTTCCATAGAAAATCATCCCATAGTCGAGGTACAGCTTCAGTCGAAATAATGTGCGAGCATTGAACAGTACGAACTGTTGAACTTGGTTTCGGATTTTCAATATTGGATTTTTACTACCTTCAGCCCGTATCATTCGACCACATTGAGGGCATGGTTTTTCATCATTCTCCACTGATATCCAATCCAATAAACATGCTTCGTGCGCTACCAGCGTGCATGTACAAGGTCTTCTCCAGTTGTAATCTGATCCGTTAGGCGGTAGATCATCCGGGGTGCCTAGGCAAACCCAGCACTTAATATCATCCCTTGCCAATCCGGGGAGTGACATGTTTGTCTTCAATCTGGTGTCACTCTTTTGAGTACCTTGAAAACTGGCCCCGTATCTTTTCTTAACAAGCTAGATTGCCTTGATATGAAAATATACATATTTACTACTCGAGAATGGCTTTCAGATATAGAAAGATTTACAAAAGTACCCTAGACCACCGAATACTGAAAACGTAAATATTCATATTTTTAATAGAAAATTGTTTAGTCTAATCTACAATACAAATCATGCACTCAAAATATCAAGAGAAGTTCTTTATACTATTCTCTTAAGTGTATCTCTTGCTGGAACCATTCTTTACAGCCGAGGCACGCTTTTCGGCAAGTTCGCGAGCCCTTTCCATCTTCTGTTTTAAGCGCTCGAGACTCATTTTTACGTCACCCTTCTTAAAAGTATCGATGTCAAAGTACGCAGGAGCGAGTTCAAACATCCACTCTGGTTTTATCGCAGTGACAGTTCTTATGTAATTCTTTGTCGTTAGGACGAACTCGTTGTATATAACCCATTCACTTTCCTGTTGAAGCACAGTTGAAGGATGTAGTAATACATCTTGATTGTCCTTGGCCGTAATATAATGCTTCCCTGATGAACTCTTCTTAGCAACCTGCATGAAAAACCCACTCGTCAATGCTCTTCTAATATTGGTATAGTAGTTTCTGTCTTCAAAAGGAGTGCTGATGAGATCAAGATCATTGCGCTCCATGATTCTCTTTAGTTGTGATCGGACGCTATCAGCACTTTGAAGAGATCTTAACGAGAGAAAATGATCATAGCACCATTGCGCAGGGTTCTCCTGTGCCTGTGGACCCTTGAAAGCATGATAAACATTTAAAAGTGTCAAGTGATCGCCGTCTGGGTGAGCGAACTGCATTTTCATTTCATCCGCCTGCTTTCGCGCACTATTAGGTCGTATGAATACGCTTGGTACTGAGAGCAGCGCTGTCAGTGACAAGATCTCATTCGAACAATAGAACTCAGGTGAAGTGATGAGCATTACAGCCAACATAGGATCCAGTGGGAAATCTGAAGCCAGCCTTCCTAAAGCAGTAAGCTCTCCATCGTCATCAAGACATGCCAAGTAGTTTAATTCCTCCAAAGCGCGCATCATTGTTTCTGGTGCTGGAGGGTCCATGAAATCAAAGTGAACCAGATCATCTATTCCCAGTTTCTTTAATTCCAAGACTGTACTTGCAAGATTGCTCCTGAGAATTTCAGGATAGCTCTGTTCATTAAGCTCCTTCTTAAAAGCCTCTTCTGTATACAGCCTGAAGCATTTTCCAGGTCTGGTACGACCGGCACGACCGGCACGCTGCTGCGCCGAAGCTTTAGATATTGGGGCAACGAGTAGCGATTCTACTCGAATTCGAGGGTTATAAACTTTCTGCTTTGAAAATCCAGGGTCAATGACATACACTATACCATCAATTGTTAACGAAGTCTCTGCAATATTCGTAGAAACTACTACTTTTCGGCCAGGCGGTCCTCCAGGCACTCTTGGACCAGGTGCTTGTTCGAAGATTTTTTGTTGCTGATAAGGCGGCAATGATCCATAAAGCGGATATACTTTCAATGGGCCGCAGTCTGTTTCTCGAACAAGTTCATCAGCTTCGAGGCTAATCTTTCTACACGCATCCTCGATTTCCTCTTCACCAGTCAAGAACAACAAAATATCCCCAGGTGCCTCCGTGACATGAATCTGCAGAACCGTTTGAATGGCAGCCTCTAGATAATCACGTTGATACTCCGGAGTGTAATAGATCTCAACTGGGTGTGTGCGACCTGGAACGGCAAGTAAAGGAGCATCGTTGAAATACTTCTGGAACTTTTGGGCGTCCAAAGTTGCAGACATAATAATAATTTTGAGATCTGGCCGTCTAAGAGCAACCTCCTTCAACAAGCCCATCAAAATATCGGTAGCGAGCGTTCTTTCGTGTGCTTCATCGAGTATCACACAGCTATACCTTTCAAGGTTTGGATCATTCATGGCCTCTCGTAGCAACATACCATCAGTCATATACTTCAAAATTGTCTTTGGTGAAGTATTATCCTCAAACCGAATACTGTAACCAACCTCCTCACCAAGCGACACATCCATTTCATCTGCGACACGCTTAGCGACAGACATTGCAGCGACGCGACGGGGTTGCGTACACGCAACCTGTTTATTTTCTATAGTAATACGTAATCGCTAACGTTAATCAAAAAGCATCCTCTAGAAATTTCAACAGTGTATATACATACCAAAATGAGGGAGATCATCGAACAGGACGAACTGGGGAATCTGCGTGGTCTTTCCAGAACCTGTCTCTCCCACAAAAACCAAAATCTGTGTTGATTGATAGAGCCTCAGAAACTCTTCACGCTGGAGATGAACAGGAAGCTGTCGTCTGACTTTCAGTATATCAAAGTACTTTTGCGATAACAGTTTACCGTTAAATGGATTAAGAGGGCCGTCCTGACACAAAAATCTCTTATTAGTATACTCTTTATCGCTTTCAGCCAAACCTGACATATCTAACACCTACCTCGGCCTTCACTGCATTACTAGCCGTAGATTTATGCTTTATGAATTCGCGTAGAGGATCTTGCTCACCATTACTGTTGCCCTTTTGCAGCGTGATCTTTCGGCTTGGTGGTGCTTGTTCGTCCTCACTTCCATCTTGCATATGAGCCAAATAAGGATTATTCGAAGGAGTAGAGGACGTCTTAGAACGCTTGGATGCTCGCTCTTCTGACATTATTAATATTTCCCTGATTGTATGAAATTATTGCACAATAAGAGAGATAAATGTACAAAGATGGCGAGTAACCTAATGAATATTTACGTCGCTGGAAGAGTGAAAAAAAAAATTCATAAAAAAATATTAGAACTTCCCAAAGCACAAACTAAAAAATAATTGATTGACATAAAAGTATTTTATAAGAGCTCTCGTCTGAGATTTTCATCTGATTTGGTAAAATAAGATAACTAGTCGGTTTTGTACATATGTTTGACACTAGATATCTTCATGCTCTACAATATCAAGGTGAAGATCAATACGAGGCAACAATACGTAAACTGGAGCCGGTATCCATAGACAATCGAGCTTAATAGTACCAAATAAGTCTACAAGTGGTAATGGCTCCGAGAGCTATTGAACGATATTTTGACGAAGTTTCCAAAATTCTGTCTTATGCTGTAACTATCGACAAGTCCAGGAATGAGTCAGAATACCTTAAAGAGTTTGAAAGTTACATAAGGCAGCAGACTGTGCTTGAACTGTCGCAAATCGAGGTGAAGGACACCAGCCAATTTCTTCCATACTATCTAATTCATCTCTTAAAATCCATTAATCAGGCTTCTAAGGATGATCACGAAAGATATCCAGATCTTTTCTCAGTTGCTGTGAGTGATATGAAGACTCTCAATGCATTACTGGACTTCATAGACGTGCAATGTATCTATCCAAACCTCTCGCCAGGTGTGGGATTATCACTAGAGAAGAGAATGAGACACGCGAGTAAAATACGGCTGATTCGTTCTAAGTCAACTGCAATATTGGAGGAAATAATAAATCTGCTTCTAGATATCGTAGAGTCTAATTCAGATGTATCAGATGTGATTCTTATGGGACAGTATAGCTCCGATATACTGTCGGGACTAGCAGAACTTGCTTTTAATCCTGACCATACTGACACTAATTTTGAGAACAGATTCACAATATTCGTTAATAGGTATGTCGGCTTTTCTATTGTAATTCCATAATGTAGCATTATTTAACTTATCATTGCAGACTCGATACGTATACTCTTTTAGCAGTAGTATCTACTCTAATTTCAAAATCCACTCCAGCGTGGTATCTTCAGGTGCTAACGAGGACACTTGCAATGGTTCCATTAACAAGGACCAAGGATGGGGTTTTCTCTCTAATAGAATTCATCGGCGGACTGAGAGAAGACGAAAATGTGTCAGTAGAAAAGCTTGACCGTGCTGCAAGGCTTCTTTGTAGTGTGCCAAAGAATGTCAATGGTATGCGATACTACGGCGAAGTTTGTCGACAACTTCTCGAAATAGTCGACGACAATAGTAAGCAACTCATGATGTCTGCGACTTGCAATATTATTGCCGCTATATACAGAGCAAAACCGAAAGTCATTGAAGATTTTATTTTCAAAGAGCTCTGGCAATCATTTTGCATAACTGCTGTAGAAACCGAGAGCTGCACCTCTGACATTATTGTTTCAGGTAAGAGGTTGAGTAGAGATTTGAACAGAGTCACTCAACTTGTTCACGGTACATCTCCTGAATTCGTGGATGCTCTACTAGACCCGGTCTTACTACGTTTATGGGGGTTACTTTGTTTTCAAAGCAGGACCAAGAAATCGCCAGAACAAGTTCGGACTTTGATCCTTGTTAATATCAACACTAGTGGAGCCGTAGGGAAGTTAGAGAAAATTATAATGAACATATTGTATGATGGAGAGGATGAATGGACATTTGGCCATGGTGATAGTGGTGATGTTGCTCTTGTGCATCGGAAAGCTACCTATGAGGAGACTGCAAGGCAGATTTTTGCAAAAGCAGGTCTACAGGGACTTGAAAATTTGGAGCAGAGACTTGACCTCTTATTAGGTCTCATTGATGAGACAGCTGATACTGTGAAGAGAACAATATTCTTAAATTCTATGCGTCGCTGGCTTGCTAGAAGGAAAGAGGATGACGTCGATCCATTTGAAGTTTTTATGGATCTAAGACTGTTGGAGAATATTCTAGAGAAGTATAAAAGCCAGATTATACGGTCAACATCAGAGGTTATTTCACTTGTATCAAATATTTTACAGGAATATGTGGGATCTTTACGCGATTTTGTAGAAAAACCACAAGAGAAGGTATCTATTAAATCAGAGATTGGAAATATTGTCAATTCTAAAGAGTTTGACGGTGTGCCCGACTCCGACGACGAGGAATCAGACGAGGAGGAAGCTTCTACCAATGCTGAGTCAGTTACTATAGCACTCTCTCTTTTAAATGCGATCATTTCTGGCTCACACATAGAGGAGTCCGAAAGAGAGCTAAATTCAGATGACCAAAAGATAATTTCGTCTTTTATACCACTATTAGACTATATATCAAATAATGGCCCTGAAAGCGTAGCTTCTTCCTCAAGGACGTTGTCTATGCTTTTGTCACATTCATTTAGCTCCAACGAATCAATTCCAGGACAGACGAAGGAAATTGATTCCTCGAAACAACAATACAGAGAAGCATTAATGAACTTACAAGATGAGTTAATTCCTATACGTGCACATGGTCTACATATTCTCAGGACGCTGATTCTCAACAGGGATAATATTATCGATGTAGATACAGTACTGCAAGTGTATTTGGCCACTTTGAATGATGAAGACTCTTTCATTTATTTGAATAGTATCAAAGGCCTTCAAGCACTAACTGATTTGCATGGTATTCGTATTGTCAGGATGCTGATTGAAGAGTACACTAATCACTCACAATCCAGGATTGACCAGCAGTTGCGAGTGGGAGAGGCGCTCTTGCGCACAGTACAGAGACTTGGTGAAGCTCTTAACGGTGAAAATTCTCGTACTATTATAGTTCCTATGCTTCAAACGGCCTCAAACAAGCAACTTGACTGGCGAATAAGATCTTCTGCTTTAAGTATAATAGGAATGGCATGCGAAGTAAATCCCCGGGGAATTGAAATATGGGTAGAAGATTGTATATCGTGTGCGTTAGGTGTTTTAACCTTTGAGACTGGTGATGATAAAGCACCTCTTCGGCGGGCCGCTGTTGTAATTGTTGGTTCATTGCTAAAAGGCGTTTCAGGACTACATGAGATTCCTGTAGACTTTGCAAAACAAATAACACGACAGCTGAGATATTCAAAAGCTACAGATACTGATCCTCTTGTCAGAGTACAAGCTAATAATTCCATGGAAATCTTAGCGGGCATGATTACAACGGAGTTTGATATGTCAAGAATAACGCCTGCTTCTAGTATATTAAATGTAAAATAGAGCACGTATATCGGAAATGTAAACAAGTTTAGTTCAATGCCTGCATATATATACGCATATACATGTATATGCATTCGTTTCTGTATCTGTTATCTAACCGTCCAACATTTGCATTTTGATACGCTATTTAATACACCATTTATAGACTGTTTTACAAGTTCATCCGTAACGAAAATAAGATAGTACTATACATATAACACGTATTCGAGACTATTCCTTTTGCTGCCTTCCCATTTTCCGAAAAATAGTTGTAATAAGTGCTGTCGATGCTATTAGGCTATGATTGAGCTAAGCTAGTCTTCTTCCATTTCTTCTTTTTTGACATCGGCGGCGCTCACCCAAAGTACATTGTTACATCTAGACCCGATATTTCTATTAGCATTTTTGTGAACAACATTAGTAGATCACAGATAGTAGATTTGTCGTACCTAATCATGACCTCTCCCAGAGTTCCTTTGTCCTCGCCGTCAACAAACTCGATTGTGTTGTCAAGCTGCATATTCATATATGAATCGACCGAGATCAATGTTCCTCTATATTCTGTCCGACCCCATTTCAGGCGGACTACAACATCCTTTCCTGTAAGGTCCTGTAGAAATGGTTTTGGATTGATAGGAGCAAACTACATTCAATGAATCAGAAATTTCGTCAGTAAGCAATTCTCTTTTTAAATATCATATTTCCACTATCAAAGCACCTAACACCACTATAGTAGTAAGATTAACATACACCAGACATCTAGAAAATAAAATTACTATTCGATGGATTTAACTGACTTGAGTCTCTATTGTGGCTTCTAGAAAAAGTAAAACAGTTCATTAAATTTATTTGATTTGTTTCTCTGTTAAATGAAGATTTTGGTGTAGCACTTAGGTCACAATATTCACAAACTCACAAAATGTGATCCGATTGCCCATCTTTGGTGTAAAGCGAATGCTGCACCTCTCTATTTAGTTGACAATCAGAAGGAAGACTGACACAGTTAAGAAGATACGACTAGCAAATTATTCTGCTCTATAGTGAAATCTCATTATTGTATTGAGGTCACTCTGTGATTCTAGAAATTTCAGTAATTATCAAAGTTGAATTTCTAGGAAGGGTTGCGAGAGCAAATACGAACTTGGGTCTAGTATATTACTGATGCTGTGGTCAGGACACTCAAATCTATCCGCTCTTCGCAAATAATAGACAAGAATATCTTTACAATGATGCAGGCAGCGGTATGAGATAAGTTCTTTTTCTGTGTTCGCACAATTTTGTATGCTAACTAATGCCGGCCTTTAGTGGAGACAGTTCACCTTCTTCGACGTACTACCTATCCGGGATCCTTCAGTTGGTGATGAGGATGGCCCTTTATACTCTGTAAGGCTTAGAGTTATTTTCTCTGAAGAATATAATGTGGATGTGCTAATATTCGGATTATTAGGACCCAAATGTAACTGCTGTATGTGCAGGGTCGGGTTCTTTGTACTTGGGAACATCTACCGGTACTGTAAAGATTGTTTCGAAATCTCTAAAGCTTCAAGTGGCCTTTGTTGCTGCTGAACAGGCAACTATTACATTTATGAACCAGATAGATGGTCTTCCATATCTTTTAACTGTGGCGGTAGGTTTTTATAAGAAAAAGATATACTTCTTACTTTTTGCATACATGATGACTGATTTAGCTTTGTATAGGAATCTGCGAAAGTCGAGCCAGTCCTAAAGCTATGGTCTTTGGATAAGCCAGATAAGAAAAGCAATGGTCCTTTGTGTAATGCCTCCGTTACTGTTCATATGAAAAAGTTATCGATAGTAAGTAGAGCTGTTACAAAGTTCGCATTAGAAGACAAGCTGTGGGCTGATATCTTCTTATCCTATTTTAGATTACCGTATTTGCTGTCATGGAAGACCTTTCAGCTGTCGCTATTGGTTTGGTGAGTGGTGTGGTTGTTCTTATCAGAGGCGATTTCGTTCATGACAAGGGAATCAAACAAAAGATTGTTTTCGAAAATAATGAACCGATTACAGGTCTCGAATTTTGCGAGTCACCGAAAGCAAATCTTTTATTTATATCTACCAAATCAAAATTGATGACTGTATTTACAACTGGTAAATATCAGGGACAATCCGCTCGTATGATTGAAGATAAAGGTTGCAATATAGGATGTATGACGGGTAAGAAAAGCACTCAGGAAGTCGTTGTAGCTCGAGACGATGCTATTTCGTTTTATTCCCCTAGCGGAAGAGGACCCAGTTATATATACGAAGGTCCCAAGACAAGTATATTCGTTTTCAAGTCGTATATCGCCCTTATTTCTCCTACCGCTTCTCCATCTGATATTGAAGTACAGTCTACACTTCGAAGATTTGTCAATACGATTCAGTCAAGTGAAAATCCATTTGATACGACTAAGTTTACTATTTTAGACATAGAGAACAAACTGATAGCATATAGTGGACAATTTGTTGACGGAGTCAAGACTATTTTTAGTGAGTGGGATGAGTTATATGTTCTTGGGGGTGATGGGCAATTGTATCGCCATCAAGAGCGAGAGCTTCAAGAAAAACTGGAAATAATGTATCAAAGAAACCTTTACAGTTTGGCTTTGTCACTTGCCGCTAATGCATCTGCTGATAGCAAACGTATGTTGTCGATTCATAAAAAGTTTGGTGACTATTTATACGACAAGGGGGAATATGATGATGCAATGCAACAGTATTTGCGTGCTATTGAAGGTGGCGATGCTAGTCAGGTTATCCGAAAGTATCTCGACTCTCAGAGGATATATAACTTAACAGCCTATTTAGAAGAGCTTCACGAGCGCCGTATGGCTACGGCAGATCATACCACTCTGTTACTCAACTGTTATGCAAAATTGAAGGATACAGAAAAACTAGAACTTTTTATCAAATCTGAAGGAGAGAATATCAAATTTGATCTTGACACTGCTATTCAAATGTGTCGTCAAGGTGGATATTTTCAACAAGCTGCATATTTATCTGAGAAACATGGTCAGACTGACCTAGTTGTTGATATTAACCTGCAAGATTTGGGTGATTACAAGGCTGGTCTGCGCTTTATGCGGAGCTTAAGTCCCGAAGAGATGTACTACAATCTGACTAGATACGGCCGGCTTTTGTTGGATAACCTTCCAAGAGAAACTACGGAGCTCTTTATAGATTATTTTACTCATAAGTATGTTCCTCAAAAGGTTACGTTGAATGCTCCTGGTTCTGGAATGGAGATTATGCCAGATCAACAATCTACTAAAGATATTCAGCGACCTGCATCTCCAATTTCGGGATTGTCTACATATAAAAATTTGATTCCGTATATGACGGGAAGCAGACCTCCATCCATAATGTCAGCTGCTGAATCACAGCATAATATTATGAGTACCATTGCAAGTCGTGTTGTTGGTTCTGGTTTTGGTGTGACCTCCAGCACTCCTGTTGAATCTGAGTCGACTGAAACTGGTGAGACAGGATTATCCACCGTTCAAACTGAGGCAGGACTTGATTACAAGCCACCAAAGCCACGAACTGTTTTCGCCATGTTCGTAGATCATCCTATGGAACTTATTGTGTTCTTGGAAGCATGTATTTCTTATCACTCAATAGTTGGTGGTAAGGAAAGCGACCAAATAGATATGTACTCAACTCTTTTCGAGATGTATTTGCAGCAAGCAGAAAATTGTTCTACTGAATTAGAAAAACGGTCCTGGGAAGACAAATGCAAGGACATGGTAACTGGGTTTAAGGCACCTATTGATCCTTCTACTGTGCTTTTACTTTCACACTTGTATTCATACAAAGATGGTCGTATCCTGGTAAGGGAACGGGAAAGTTTGTATATTGATATTTTTCGCTCCTGTGTCTCTGTGGGAGACACTTTGGGTGCAATTGACACACTCCACAAGTATGGAGAACTAGAACCAGTTCTATATCTTCTTGCATTGTCATATTTTACGTCTTCTCCAGAGGTTTTGGAACTTGCGTCAGATGAACTCCAGGCTGTTTTGAAGAAGATTGAACAAGATAGATTAATGGCACCTTTACAAGTTATACAAGCTTTGAGCGTGAATGCCGTTGCCACTGTTGGTGTTGTGAAAGGCTATTTGACTGAGATCATAGAGCGCGAGAAGCGGGAAATTGAAACTAATAGGCGCTTGACTGAGTCATATAGACAGGAAACAAAATCTAAGCAGGATGAGATTCACGAGTTGGAAAATGAACCGCGTGTTTTCCAGGCCACTCGATGTTCTAGTTGTGGTGCTGCCTTGGATTTACCAACTGTTCATTTCATGTGTAGACATTCATATCACAGACGTTGTCTAAATGAAGTTAATGAAAATTCAGAATGCCCACAATGTGCACCAAATAATGCTACTATTCGAGCGATTAGACGTGCACAAGATGATATGGCTGATCGTCATGATTTATTTAAGGCTACTTTGGAAGAAGCCGATGACAAGTTCAAGCTAATCAGTGATTTCTTTGGTCGAGGAGTAATGGAACAGGTTGATTTTCTGGTTCAATAAATCAGGCATTTCTAGCATATAGTTTTCATTTGGATACATTTACTGGTAGACTGTTCTGAAACTAGATGATTTGGTATTTTTGATAAATGTACAGTGACTATGAGAGATTTGTTATTATTGCACATTGTTCGCTCTCTCTTTCATCTGGACCAAATAGAGAAAACGGAGAGCGTCGTCGTCATCCATCACTTTAGAGCTTGTGTGTTGTACATTAATTTACATTTTTTGAACGCTAATTCAACAGAATTAATAATAATAAACATATCAATACTTCCAAAATAAAGCAACGATTTTAATTGTAATGTAATGGCCAAGGAAACACTATATATGTTCTTGAGCATCTATATATATTATTATAATAGCTACCTAGTACCATAGGATACTAGCTTAGAACTAGTTTCTTCTGGTGGCATATCACCATCAACATCATCATCCTCATCAGTGTCGATATTTTCCGCATTTCTGGCTTCATGAGAAATATACTTATCTTTCTTTTCTCCAGGCAAAAGTCCCAAGTCATTGTTGCTACATTTGTAGGTCTGTAAGATACTTGGATGTTTCTCTGAATCTGAGTTAGAATCTGACTCGTCCGAGTCTAAGAATGAGCTATCTTCTGAGCTAAAATTCGCCAATTGCTCTTCTCTAAATAGTGTTCTTTCCGCGCGGACAGTTTTATTATCGGTTTTTGGTTCTGTTACCGTAGATTTCTCGCTTGTTGTATCGCCAGTGCGTTGATCATCATCTTGCTCTCGACCACGTTGGTTCGCGTGTCGTCCCCGACTACTACGTCCCCGAGACCCCCTAACACGAACTTCACGGTAGTGCTTTGCTCGAGCTTTTGAAGCTGCTCTGAGAAGCTCAGCTCCTTCATTTTTTCTTACTCCAATTCTTCTTTCAAGTGTGCTAAGAAAGTTATAGTCTCTATCGTTTAACTTGATTCGTTTATTCATTTCATTTTCAATTTCAGATTCGTTTCCCACACTTTCTTCGCGACTTTCACTCTGCCCCCTACGAATATTGGATTTATCTCCGGTAAGATCCTTTCTAGGGATATACTTCAAGACAACATCTCGAACGTCTGACATTCCTTTACAGCCAGTTCGTGATTTGTGGCAACAGAAGCAAGCCACCGAACAGTATCTAATATAGCACGCCGGACATTTGTAATTCGGATTCGAACGAAAGCATACTGAACAGTTTTGTTGAAGTGGTCTATTGAACTCTTCTTTATCTGTACCTTCACAGTTGAATTCTGCCTGTGACACATTAGTTATTGGATCGGACATTCGCGCAATATATGGCAAGGATAAATGTCTTGAACGACATTGGGAGCAATAAAAATCTCAATTTTAGAGAAAAAACTGTTACGATGGTAGGAGCTGAATACAAAACTTGATTGTGACCCAATAATTAAAAATATTAATAAAAGAAATTTTTATTAAAAACAAGAAAATATTATTACTATTATCATTAAAACTGGACAGTACAAAATCAGATCGTAACTGAAAGAAAACTCCCGTACAAAAGATCATAGAAAAAGACGTTGCCAACCCGGGTCCAAGAAACAAAGCAGATGAAAACCGGAACAAAAGAAACATTAAAGATGACACTAGATTTCCAACCGTAAATGCAAGGGAAAATTACTCACAAAATCTCAATATAGGTAAGGAAACATGATATGTAAAATCTTTCGAAGTTGACTTTCATGTTCTTCTTCAGTAAATGTAACAGTTGTTGAGTGCCCGCGAGGCGGACTGGCATCGGCGGAGGGTACGATAGTAGTGAGCGATTCATTAGCAACAGTACGTCTTTCAGGTGAATTCCTATTATTTTGACTGTCATGAGATACTTCAAGAAGTTCTATGTTCTCGCTCTCTCGCGCGCCATCATCTTGCTCGGGCGAGCCAAAGTTGGGATTCTGTCCTTCACTATCCGAACTATTAAAATGTCGACGGCGAGTTGAAAACGGCCCTTGGAACATAGCTTCAATACGAGCAATAAACCCTTGAAATCCTGTTCTCTCATTCCGTAATCGCCTCTCGCGTCGAACAGTCGCATTTGTAATTCGAATTGTGGATGGAAAGTAGCCTTTTGGGAGTGTAGACTGTTTGCACATAGGGCATAACGAAGACTGATGCTCTAAAAATGTATCAATACAGTGCAAGTGGTAGATATGCATACATGGAAGTTCACGAACAAGAGATATGTTTGGAATAAAATCCTCTAAACATATAGGACAAGTGGGTTGCGAGTACCCCGTTGGTGTTTCCGATACATTAAGTGCACGTTCTGGTATCTTAGGTATAGAACTAACAGTAATCGAGCTCTTAGCCTCAGACAGCATCTGTAATCTATTGACCGAAGCATTTTGCTGAGAAATGAAATGCTGCTCTCCAGGAACATAAGTCCTCACAGGTAGCGTATCCAAGATATGTTTTGGAACTGTTAAGCGCTTGATTCCTAATGCTTCTAAATTCACTTCTCCCCGATTAATTCGCTGACGAAGACTTCTACGTGCGAAGTACTGTAATAAATGGACTCCTAAAGAGATAACTATTCCAGACAGAACGAGCACACCAAAAGCAATTACAAGAAAAACCCAGAGTCCCGGGAGACCCGAAGTTTTAGGTGTGTCAATTTCAACAGCGACACGGACGTAATCGCGGAAGTCATAGTTCTCGGTTAGTTCCAGTCCATTAGGCGCACCTGTCATGTTTCCACTGTAATAAGTGAGTTTCTGTATTAAATACTCTCCTAGTGAGGTAGATATCTGATAAACAGAATAAGTTCGAGTACCGGTGGTTGATACGTCATCTATCCATGATAAACCGAGACTTGTATTGGAGTTCGACGGGGTGTAAAAAATTACGTCAATAGCACCATCATGATGTGCTTGATCCATCCAGATCTCAGCACACGTTTCATTCGTTAAAGGTGCAATCGCAACTGTATAATAAGTGGAAGGAAATGAGGAAATGGCGGTCACATTCTTTGGTAGATAATCTGAACCGCAGTCTTGATGATAGCCGCTTATGTCTGGAACATATAGCAGACCAGTTATATCTGTTCCATCGTCCTTTGAAGCTTGATACAAGACTTCTGCAGAGTCATATTCTTTTCTGAAAGATATACTCTCCTAGGAGTGAAGTTAGCTAGACATATCTTTCACGTGCAAGTTAAGCATGGTATATCATGCTGTCAGGAAACATGTCACATACAGGAACAACTTGAATGTCGTCAGAAGTAGAAACTCCGTCCACATCGGGATTTGGTAATACGAGAACCCCGAAATACATCGAGGGCGTCGACGAAGTGGTCGTCATCTCCACACCTGTTATAACTTTTATATACCTTAGAGTGCTTTCTTTTACTGAACGAGGTGATGATTTGGATTTGAAATACTGCAAAATAGTTCTTGAAAGACCCTTATATGCCTGACCTCCTAATTGTCCCCTATAGATGCTTTATATTTTTCACCTTTCTACTCTCTGTTTAGATAAAGGCTACCTATCATGTTAGCTATTTTATCAAGTCATTCATTTGTGTCTGGAAACTACTACCATCGACATGAACCTCCAAACACATACCGTCTCTACTGGCTCTAGATTTGATGACGGCGATCTTAGTCTTCCAGCCGATGAAAATAGGTAGTATCGATTTTGTTTGATACTTATGCATCACCTAATTTCTGCTATTGACGCGATACGTATCCAATTAACATTCTTAAGCAATCTTGACAATAAAGGCCAAGAAATCTCGAGAAATTATCAAGTTTTGAGGTATTTGTAGGTAGAAATAATTATCTTTGACATTGTGGAAGACTTAGTTTTGGGACATACAAAAAATGCCGCGTATGAACTTATTTTGGTGCTAAAGCCACGTCACTATAATATGTAAATCAGCTGTATTTTAATAACCAAATACTGATCAAAATTACTAATATTAATCCGTTAGTTTTATATTTCTGCAGATGATCACTTTTGGCTTGTAATGAGACTACTTCTCTTAAACCTATATTGCGACGTTCGGGGTACAGTTCATCGCTAATTTGGCAGCAAAAATATCATATCTAAGTTCACAGAAATTGCAAAAGTCTGTGGAGAAGGTAAGCACTCAATTGTACTGAAAAGATCATTATGAATAAACAAATTACTAACACGATTGGCAGAAATCTAGATTAGCTCCTGCTAGAAAGCCAGCTTGCAGGGAACAAATAGTATTAAAATAATTTAAAAAGGTCATCTGAAATCATCTACAGCCTGATTGAGTAGTGGAGCCATGTTGCCTGCTGGAAAATCTAATAAAAGCAAAGGAAAAGGAAAGAGTCGTGGAGTTGGCAGCATGGGCTCTAGCACTGGTAGTAATTACGACGTCCAAGACATCTCAGATTCAGGAACACTGGCTGAATATGAAGAACTTATCAGCACATTCATTGGAAGACGGTCATCGAGTCCTGACAGTAGTGTATCCCCTATCAGTGGTGCTGCAGGGTCAGTACCAGCACTTTCTGCTCTGATGTTATTGCAAACGGATCTTAAGAACCTTTCGACAAAAGCGCAGTCGCGTGTTCTTCGGTCGCAGCGTCTTCTACGCAGTCTTGAGTCTCAGCGTACACAACTTGTTCAGGCAGCGTCGGTTGCAGATGTAGCAGCAGCAACAGCAGCAGCAGCTAAAGCTGCGACAGACGAAGAAGATATACAAGCAAAAAACGAAGCTACTGCAGATGCAGCTGCTAATGCTGTCGCGGATAACGAAGAAGATTTAAGTGCCAAGGGGCATGACGATAGAGCGACATCCGAGCCTGAAGACGCAAATGAAACTGTTAACATGCCAAATGAGCGAAAAGGTAGTGGAAAAAAACTGCCACCGAAAGGTAGAAGTGATCCTAGAGTAAAACTGGAAATTATGGATGAGGATGATACATCCGCTATAAGCATTAATACGAGCGTTGAGAAACGCACCAGAGAAGCTTCGGAAGCTGAAGAAGGCGAAGAAGATGATGGTACTGAAGAAGATCGTAAGCTTGCGAAAAAGCGTCTTCGATCTGGTGAGATCAATCCAGGTTCAGAGTTCGTGACTGCGCAGACAATACCATCTGCCGCGTTAGCTTTCATGGAAGATGACCAAGTTAAAGACGAGGAGAGTAGTCAACATATCCGTGGCGACAATATACGCGCCAAAGGAGAAATGCCTAGGAGTGGAACTGAGGATCTGAAGAAATTATATGGTGTTGCGTCGTATCCTACAAATGACCTACAAGACCTCCTGCCTGGTGAAATTCCAGACGAGGATTTCTCAAAATCGAAGCCCACAAATCAAGTTCAATTTTCGACTTTCCTTTCATACATAGAACCATATTACCGACCATTTACAGAGGAGGACATTGGATTCTTGAAAGAAAAGGCTGATGATTTGTCACCATACCTGATACCTCCACTTGGCCCGAGCTATCTTGATATATGGGCTGATGAAGACGGAAGTACCAACGGTAATAGTAATTCTGGAAACAAAGTAGGCGACAAGAGCAATGTACATCCTAGAGGTTCACTTGAGTTTCTTACTGATGAGACGTTGGAGACTGAGGAGGTATCTTGTGGTCCGCTAGCCAGCAGAATATTATCTGCCCTCTTGAAGGATGAGTCGGATGACGCAAATATTAACGGATCTACGGGCGGAGAGAATGGATCTGGTGCTGCAGGGTCTAATGGTTTAGGCGAAGATGGAACACAGCAACCAGTACTGTCATCATCTTCTGCATTTGCTGAACAGCAAGGATGGAGGGTTTCGTCAGTCAAAGCTGATTATCAAACGCTTGAAGATCGTCTTAAACGTGAGTTCCGCTATGTTGGAATTCTTGGCGAGGACGAAGTAGATTGGTCTAGTAGAGAAGATGACGAAATCTGTGCTGAGTTGAGACGACTTCAACGAAGATTGAAAGTTGTCTCAAATGAAAATGCTAAGCGAAAGAAACTACTAGAGCGTGTAGTAATGGAACAGATGGCATATCAAGAGTACACTCAAATTCTCGAAGATCTTGATAAACAAGTTGATCAAGCGTATCTCAAGAGGTCACGTACAATCAAAAGCAAAAAGAAACGAGGTGCAGCCGCAGCCGCAGCTGCTCACGCAAACACACCTGGTAGTATTGCGGGAACCCCAAATCCAGGAATGGTTGCAGGATTAGGAGAAGGTATTCGCGCTTTACTGGATAAGAGGCGACGATGGATAGAAAAGATTGGACCAGTTTTTCCACCTGCAGAAGTTATGAAGCGCATTCCGCGACGAACCATATTTGATAGCGAAGAAGAAAAAATTGAACCAAAGAAAGAAGGTCAAATTGACAACTCGGAACCGCTAAATGGTGCTACAAATACTCTGAATCATGATCCAAATGGAAGTCAAGCAAACGGAATCGGAATATCTTCTAATAGCGGCAACGTGGCTGGCTCTGTAGCTATAGAAGACTCGCGAGAGACTGCCTAAATTAATACAAACTATTATGATATTGTTATAGAAGGAAATAATCGAAAGTGAAGCTGCCCTCTTGTCAAACACGAGAAGCGTGATATCGGTAAATAGTTAATACGTGTAATGATATAATGTACGTAATAGGGTAAAAATCAAATGAACAGAAATTTTACTCAAAAAATTAGTTGATTTTAAGTATCTTATCTTTTCTCTTTCGTTTACACAAAATAGAGAGAATAGAATAGAAACACACAAGTTCAATATATAAAAATGCGCAAGCTATATAAAAAATTACCATCCATCTAGAAAGGCAAAATCTTCTATATTAGTAATTATATAAAGAACATACATAAAATTATATATAAATAAAAGAAAAAAGGACGAAACACGAGGAAAACGGATGTAAGACAGATCGATTTTCGTATGAAATATAGTAAACAGAAAATTCCGACCGTTTACCACCGTAGAGATGCCATGGAGTTACGGAGACGAGTATAGTCAATGAGACCTTCAACGGAACCATAAGCAGCAACTGCGATGTCCTGATCCCAAAGGAACTTCTGAGCAAAAGCCTGAACATCAGCAACAGTAACAGCATCAACAGTACGCTCAATCTCGGCGGCAGTAATACGACGACCAGTGGTAACTAATTGCCTACCAATGTCTTCAGCAACAGCGGTACTACCATCAAGCGAGAGCAAAAGAGAAGCTTTAAGCTGAGCCTTGGCACGCTCAACCTCGGCATCAGTGAGGGAGGTAGAAAGACGACGCCATTCACGGAGTAAAAAGTGGGTGAAATCATCGATATCAGTCAGGTTCTCGGTGGTAAAGTAGACACCCCAGAGACCGGTGTCAGAATAGGACGTAGAGAAGGACATGTAAGAATTAGCAAGGTTGTTCTGGCTAACAACGTAAGAGAGCTTAGAGCCAAGGAAAGAGCCAGAACCCATGGAACGATCCCAGTTACCAATAACAGCCTGCGCAACGAGTGCCGGATAGTAGAAAGGATCAGACCACGAAACGCCCTCAACGGCGATTGCAATGTGAGCAGAAGGGATGGCATCATCACGAATTCTAACCTCGGAACCAACAAATTGTGGCTTGGAAGACTTAACAGTCGTAGAGGCAGCAGGGAGGCTGAGAAAGTGCTTCTCAGCCAGCGAAACAAGCTCTTCATGGGAGACAGCACCAGTACCGACAAGAACCATACGATCAGCAGCATAATTGCTGGCGATATACGAAGTCAAATCGTCACGAGAAATGGAAAGAATATTCTCCTTGGGACCCAAGATCGTACGACCCAAGGCATGTCCCTGAAAAGCAACAGCATGCAAGTGATCAAAAACAACCTCTTCAGCCTGCTTCTCAACCTCCTCAGCTTCCCGAAGGATGACATCACGCTCCCGCTCGATAGATGTAGGCTCAAGTTTGGAGTTCTGGAGAATGTCGGAAAGAATCTCGACCGACTTTGGAACGTCAGACTTGAAAGCCTTGGCGTAATAGACAGTATTTTCTCGCGAGGTGTATGCGTTCAAGTG
Source organism: Dipodascopsis uninucleata var. uninucleata (assembly GCA_030568195.1). Taxonomy (NCBI): domain Eukaryota; kingdom Fungi; phylum Ascomycota; class Lipomycetes; order Lipomycetales; family Lipomycetaceae; genus Dipodascopsis; species Dipodascopsis uninucleata. The sequence goes on along the minus strand of JAJLTO010000002.1, from coordinate 945,482 downwards.
AGCGCCAAGATTCTCAATCTCAAGCTCAAGCTGTTGCTGGCTGCGCTTGGTGGTGCCCTTGAAAGCAAGGTGCTCCAAAAAGTGTGCTGTTCCGTTGTTAGCCTCAGTCTCAGCGCGAGAGCCGGCATCGATCCAGACACCAACAGTAGCAGTCTGAGCGAATGGCTGCTCTTCAGTAGCAATGGTCAAGCCATTCTTCAAAGTTGTGAATTGTGTTGCAGGTACTGCGTGTGATGCCAATCCACGGATACTAAATCCAGCTCCTACCTGCCTGTAGGTAGCTTGATGAAGACCACCCATAACCTTGTTGGCCACCATTGAGCGAGTACGTAAGCCTACTATAGCTTGGCCACGCAGGGCACCCATTGTCAGTCTTGAAGCCATTATATGTCTTGTTCTAACGTCTGTGAAGAGGAAGGGGAGCCAATGCTACGTGTTCTAATAAATGCTCTCTGTCCGCGAATCCAAGTTCGTGAAGATGGTGAGAATTTTTGGAACGCCGGACGAGCGAAAACCACTGCATAGAGGCTTCAGCCAATCAGAGAGAGGCTGATTCAATTGTCAGGGTAAAATCGGTAAATACTGGGGTTAGGTTTTGATGCCGATGATTTTCCCGTGTCGGAAAGGAATTTTGGTGTTTTAGAGAAGTTTTCATAGCGGAGAACCGGACATCATTTATATTTTGCAAGATTTTCAAGAGAACTCAGGCAAAAATTACAGATATCTTGTCAGTGATTGGAAGTCGTCTGTTAGAAATCTTAGTCTTGTAGACGTTTATATTTATCAAATATAGACCAGAAGTAACCTGGAAAGAATAAAACAACTTCTTCACATCCTATTGCAGATACAGCTGGCAAGGGCAACATTGACTAATAACACCAGAAAAATGGCATTCAACGCAGGTTCAAAGGTTTTATTGAACAGATTTGCAAGCGCAAGTTGCACTCGGGTAGTGGGATTGAGAGGAGGTGTCGGTATGCCAATGGGTGGCCAGCTTGGAAGACTGGGATCCATGACTAGCCAGCGATACTTGGGTATTCCACCTCTCATCAAACAACCAGCTGGAGGTATTATTGGAACGGTTAACGATGCTTACAAGGTCCCTCCACCTGATAAGACCCATGGATCATATCACTGGACTTTTGAGAAAATTATTACTATTGGTCTTGTTCCACTGACCGTCGCTCCTTTGGTTGGAGGTACTGCTTTGTCTCCAGTGATGGACAGTGCCTTGATTGGCCTCACGCTTGTTCACTCCTACTTTGGATTCCAATCTTGCATTATTGATTATATCCCAAAGAGAGAGTTTGGCAAGGTTCATGATTTCTGCATGTGGCTCTTGTTTATTGGCACTGGAGTGACTGGTTATGGATTTTACAAGCTTGAGACTGAGGACATCGGATTAACTGGTACCCTCCAGAAGGTGTGGGAAGCCTAAGATGCTGGTGTATAAGCGAAGAGTATAGTAAGCTGTGAGCAGACAATGTTAACTAGGAAAGAAATAATATTGGTGATGCTCAAGAAAACAGTAGTAGTGCAGATCTTCGTCCATGGATGCTAGCGTTACTTTTTTCCTACAGGATGTAGGATGTGTACAGAAATTTTTATCTCTTTTTGTAATTTTGTTGAGATTTCTAGATAAAGTCACACATGTATCCTCTACGCTCTTTTGGCTCAGTTTTTATTGGTTTTAAGTCTTTAGAGAGGCGTTTGAAGTGCTGATATTACCAAACTATTGCCGTTACGAATATATTTTCTATTTTTCCTCTTCTGCGGCTACAGAGTACAATCTCTTCTCATTACCATTGTATTTTTCTTCTCTTTAATGTCTTTTTGTTGCCTTATTTATTCGTAATGCTGGCGACGTAGTTTTATGTTAATCAATACATTGTTAATACAATATCTGACTATCTACCTATTTTGGCACAATGAATACTGTTAATTGCCTTAAATCCAATAGAAAATATACAATATAATTCAAGATCTGTCTATGGTATGTTTTGATATTCAAATGATACTCGAAAGCTGTACTTCGTGACGATGTGCATTAGAATGCTGTTTGCGTTGCCAATGATGAACCGGAATCATTTCAGCCCATAAAGGTATATAATCGAAGCAATATCCGTGAAATTTGACTGCACATCTTGATGTACCGATGCTAGTCTAATGTTTGAGTTATGACGAAATGGTTTGCTCAGAGCCGGCAGAAGGCCAAAGATCTTGTCTATCGTGATTGTCAAACTGCCGCTTACCCCAGGTCTACAGCCCATTAGCCAATAGAACTGTTGTGATAGTAATACTGATCCACACCGAGAGTCGAACCGAGCTCAAATATCTTCTTTTTAAATGAACTGCAAACAAAATTTGGTTAAGGTTACTAGTTTGGCCTAGTGGTCCTTTTCTCTGTTGCGTTTACCCGCTTTACAAGCACTGGCGTTTCTCTAATCAAATAGGTTAGAGGATGCTGACCCGGTCTTGTTTTCTCTCGAGAGAGAACAAGGTCAGGTATATATGCGGGTGGGAAATTCGGTGATGTGATAAATGCTTTTTAGAACAGAATATATTATTATGAGTAATATAGTTCTGCACCTGAAAGGTTTGACCCGAGCTGCAGAGGGTCTCCTGCGGAAGCGGGTTTGATACAACCAGAAACTGTGTATCCATATATTTGCTGAACTTGTAAGGGTTTGGTACATGTATTGTGGTGCAATGAGAAGATGTATCGACTCTGGGTAGAGTTTTTAAAGATTCTGCCCGGAAACATGGGTCAGGTATCTGACTGTAGTGCAATACGCAACCACCAAAAATTTTAGTCGAAAAAAAATATCGACATTTGGTGTACTCGATACCGATTATAGAGAGAAGGACCTCCTTTTTTGACTTCATTCTTTTTTTGTTCTTGCTCGCTAATTAATCGATTTACTTGTTCTGAGGATAAACAATTCTGCGGACTGTGCTACTATCATCGTTTCTGTTCAATTCACGCGTGTTCGCTGTCGTAAGTACTCATTTTCTCATGGAAGTCCCGCTTTTCTTTCCCTGACGCAGAGCACTTCCCAGTATTACTCACAAGCAGCTCCCTTGTTAAAACTTCCGTACCTTGACCTATACTAACACTCTTGTTGTTACTAGATCTCGTATATCGTCTCACCGTAGGAGCGTTATTTATATCTATATCAGGACTATATAATTAGTGACTTAAAAGGAATAAGCAATCGGACGTAGTTTCTTACAAGATCACAATGACCTTAGACGGAAGCATGAGCACTGGCTCTGCATTCTGGAAGGAAAAACTGGCCACTGCCACCTTAACTGGCGTGCCAACTGACTTCGTTCGTCCTGTTCCTCCTGCAATTGTTGAAGCAACCACACAGTTTAAAGTACCGGAATCAGTCGCTAGGCTCGCTGCAACTGTTAAGCAAACCCCTCATACCACCCTGCTCGCAGTTCTCTCAGTACTTGTCGCGAGACTATCAGGTGATGAAGATATTGTGATTGGTGCTGATATCGATGCAGGAAGCGTTGTCGCTCTTCGTACGCAAATTAGTCCGCCATCGACTACGTTTGATGTGGTTATAAGTAGTATTGCGGACGAATTGAGAGCCAGCTCGACTTACGCTCTCTCCAGTGCTGCACAGTATGCATCAGTTGTTCAGTCAACAGATCCTATTTGGAGAGTTGCTGTATATCATACGCCCGAAGCTCCTAGAGTTCCTGTCTTGGAATCTGGCACCGACATTGCTTTCTTCATTAATAACGACAAAAGTCTGGTGGATTTTGATATTCACTATAACTCATTGCTGTTTAATCGTGATCGCATAGTCTTTCTCTTGGATCAGATTGGGACTTTCTCTGAGCGAGTGTCCTCTCGAACTGCCGAGCCAGTCGGTTCAATTTCTCTTGTTTCCGCTAGCCAGTGTAAGATTCTTCCTGATCCGACAACTGATCTTCATTGGTCCGATTTCCGTGGTCCTATCCACGACATTTTTGCTGCCAATGCTGCAGCGCATCCAGATCGTATGTGTGTCCTGGAGACTGCTTGTGCTACAGACCCCGAACGTCTTAACGAGAGGTCTTTTTCTTATCGTCAAATTGATGAAGCTTCAAATGTTCTTGCGCATCAACTTATTCAGTCTGGCGTTCAGGTTGGTGATGTCGTTTCTGTCTATGCTCACCGAGGTGTCGACCTAGTTGTTGCTGTCTTTGGTGTCCTCAAGGCTGGCGCGGCATTTTCCGTTATTGACATTGCTTATCCTCCTGCTCGACAGATTATTTACCTGCAGGTAGCTCAACCTACTGCTTTGGTAGTACTCAAACGTGCTGGTCAGCTCGATTCGTCTGTCCAGGAATATATCGACAACAATCTTAAGCTTCGCACATTTATCCCTGCGTTACAGCTTGCCGATGATGGGTCACTTTCCGGTTCTCTTCAGTCAGAGATATCTGCTAATATTCCCGATATATTGGCATGCGTCCAGCATAAAGCTCGTGTTCCGACTGGAGTAGTTGTTGGCCCTGACTCTACTCCTACGCTTTCCTTCACGTCTGGTTCAGAAGGAGTACCTAAGGGCGTCCGTGGTCGACACTTTTCTCTTACATACTACTTCCCGTGGATGGCTAAAACTTATGGGTTGTCATCGAATGATAGATTTACGATGCTGTCGGGTATTGCACATGACCCTATCCAGCGGGATATGTTTACACCGCTTTTCCTTGGTGCGTCACTGATCGTACCAGCTCCTGATGATATTGGTACACCTGGACAGCTGGCTACGTGGATGGCAAAGAATGGTGCCACAGTCACTCATTTGACTCCTGCTATGGGACAATTGTTGGCGGCCGAGGCTACAACGCCCATTCCTACTTTGCATCATGCTTTCTTTGTCGGTGATATTCTTACTAAGCGTGATTGTCGAAGATTGCAAGCTCTCGCTCGTAACGTATCAATTGTTAATATGTATGGTACTACTGAAACTCAACGTGCGGTTTCATTTTATCTTATTCCATCTGTTTCAGAGGACCCTGCTTTTCTCTCTACTCAAAAAGATGTCATTCCAGCTGGTAAAGGTATGGTAGATGTTCAGTTGATTGTCGTCAATAGAACTGATCGATCTCTTACATGTGCTATTGGAGAGATTGGAGAAATCTATGTACGTGCTGGTGGTCTAGCTGAATGTTACCTTGGCCTTCCAGAACTTTCAGCTCAGAAATTTGTGAAGTCTTGGTTTAAGACTACTCCTTGGCCGGATCTCATCCCTGCAAGCTCTCCATGGCGTGCTGCCTGGCTAGGACCTCGTGATCGTCTTTACCGTACTGGTGACCTTGGACGATACACTCCAGACGGCAATGTTGAGTGTTCTGGAAGAGCCGATGATCAGGTAAAGATTCGTGGATTCCGTATTGAGCTAGGCGAAATAGATACGCATCTCTCTCAGCATACTGCTGTTCGTGAGAATATTACGCTCGTGCGTCGTGATAAGGATGAAGAGCCTACTTTAGTATCTTATTTCGTTCCTCATGAAACAGTGAATGCTTCTACTACTGAAGCATCAGATCCTATTGTTTCCGGTTTGGTTCGATATGCAGATCTTATTCGTGATATTAGAGCCTATTTAAAGACAAAGCTGCCTTCATATGCGGTTCCAACGGTTATTGTTCCATTGGCAAAGCTACCTTTAAATCCAAATGGTAAGATTGATAAACCGAGATTGCCGTTTCCTGATACTGCACAGCTTGCCGCTGCTGCTTCCGTAAATGGTAACTCATCGAATGTTGAAGGAAATGCTCCTACACTGACTGTAACTGAAGCTTCCGTTCGTGATCTTTGGTTGGAGGTCTTGCCGCATCAACCAGCGGTAATTAATCCTTCTGACTCGTTCTTTGATGTTGGTGGCCACTCTATGCTTGCTACGCGGATGATTTTTGAACTTAGGAAACGTCTTGCAGTCGAGCTACCCTTGGGCTATGTATATGCTCATCCAACCCTTGCAGCACTTGCTTCTGAGATAGACAGAATCAAGAATAGTGATATGCCTGTTTCAGGTTTAGTTACCGAGTCATCGGAAGGAAAAAATGAGGCAGTGGATTATGCTGCTGATGCTGCTGCACTCGTTAAGAAAAGGCTACCAGCTAAGTTTGCTTCTGCAGTTACCCCGTTTACGCGAGAACAAGGAACCTCTCTAACGGTGTTTGTTACTGGTGCCACTGGTTTCCTTGGTTCTTATCTAGTCCAGGATCTGTTGGCGGCTCATGGAAAATCTACAAACATCCAGCTTATACTGCATGTTCGAGCGAAGACTCCTGAAGCTGGTATGGAGCGCGTTCAAGCTTCTGCAAAGGCATATGGTGTTTGGGAAGATTCATTTGCTTCACACATTCGTGTGGTTACCGGATCTCTTGAACAAGACAATCTTGGACTTTCGCAAGAAGAGTGGTCGGAACTTGCTGATACTGTTGATGTTATTATTCATAATGGTGCACAAGTGCACTGGGTCTATCCTTACACCATCTTGCGGGGACCTAATGTTATTGGTACCCTTTCTGCTCTCGAGTTGGCGGCCAAAGGAAAACCCAAGTCTTTTGTATTCGTTTCATCTACTTCTACTCTTGACAACGATTACTTTGTTGATTTGTCGGATGCTGAGCTTGCTAGTGGTCGAGCAGGTGTTTCTGAAGAGGATGACTTGTCAGGATCCTCTTCTGGTCTCGGAAATGGCTATGGTCAGAGTAAATGGGCCGCTGAGTACATTGTAAGAGCTGCTGGAGCTCGTGGTCTTACTGGAGCGGTGATACGTCCTGGATACGTAACTGGTCAGTCAGTTAATGGTATTACGAACACGGATGACTTCATCGTTCGTATGATGAAAGGATGTGTTCAACTTGGTTTGGTTCCAGATATCCACAACACTGTCAACATGGTACCGGTGGACCATGTTGCTCGTGTCATAATAGCGTCTGCGTTCTCTTCGCCATCGCTCTCTCCTGGTGGTGTTCGTGTTGTTCATGTTACAGGACATCCTCGCCTTAGATTCAATGAGTTCTTAGGTACATTAGCAGATTACGGTTACGATATCGCCAGTGTTAATTATGTACATTGGAGACAGGCACTGGAGACTTATGTAGTGCGTGACGCAAAGGATAATGCTCTATATCCTTTGCTACATTTTGTGTTGGACAATTTGCCAAGCTCCACTCGTGCTCCTGAACTTGATGATAAAAATGCTATTGCTGCTCTAGAATTCGACGCATCTACTTGGACTTCTCCAGAAGTTACGAAAGTGAAGGGAGCTGGTGTCTCCAAGCAAACAATTGGTATTTATTTAGCGTACCTGGTATCTATCGGCTTTATTGATCGCCCTACATTATCATCTACCAGCTCTCCTCTACCTTCTATCGCTGTACCACAATCTGTTAAAGAATCTCTCGCTGCCGTTGGAGGACGTGGACGCATGTAATACGCAAAAGTTTAGATTTGAAAAATAATACTGCTATATTATAGTAATCTTTACAGACAAAAAATGCAAGTGCATTGGCTGAAGTTATTTAACAAAAGAACAAAGGTTCTTTTTGTAATAGAACACTATATAAAGAATTATGCGTACAGGATAATATAAGAAGGTATCCTATCGCTAGATATGAAAGAAAATAGCACGCAATTTCTGAAGAAACAGGACTAGTTTCTCAAAACAGCGAATAGGCAAAACAATGTCTGTTAAGAATAACAATAATGCATGCATTCATATAATTATACATTCGAAATTAAGCCAAAAACAGAAATTAAAAATGAACAAATCCCACCGCCAGTATTCCTGTACAAGCTACCTATCCGTCAACCAAATTTTACGATTAAAAGCAAGTGAAGATAAGCAGAATAGAATAATTTGTAAATTAATTTGTAGCCTGTGAAGAAGATGGCATTGAATTGATACTCGAGGATGTAGTAGAGTCAAGATCTTGATTGAACAGGAGTTTTGAGGGACCCAGAGGGTCAAAGTTTGCATCAAACTGCTTACCAATTCTATCAACATCTAACGAACCTTCTGAATCTAGACTACATCCTTCGGAACTTGAACTTCTGCTTTCGCTCCGTTTGATGCTCCCGATGGACTTAGCGTCTCCTTGATCAGCAAAGTCGTGCTCCTCTCGCTCATCTAAGTAATCAATAGCAGTAGCGCCGTTACTTCTTCCACGATCTTTGACATCCCAAGGCAGTTTCAATCTTCGTCGCTTTACATCGACAACTGAAGACCAGGAACCATAACTACCACGTCTAGTCCCTATCGGTGCTTGAGCAGGAGATTCTATTGTTGAAGACATAGGGGCAGGCGGAGACTGAGCATGCAAATCAGTACCCGCTTCTCTTTGAACACGTGAATCAGAAGGCTTAAAAGCTCCAAATAGAGGTATTGAACTGTTAAGTGTATTAGAAAATGGATTTTTGAAAGGAGAAGGAGGGTTTGGCAATGTCGTTAGTACAGGACTAGTAGTTTGAGCACTAGAACTCGAGCTTGAAGTCGTTCGAGGTCGCGAAAACGAAAATAAATTAGCCAATTTATTCTTTCCCAAAGGACGCTGAGCTTCGCCAGGCAGAACCAAGAACTCGTCATCATCAGTAACTACTTCACTGCTTCGACTACTCGCACCACTGATAGATGGTGCAGTGCTCTCCATACTATCCTTCTTTCGTCCTATATTACTGATAGCATTCACACCACTGAACATAAGTCTTCGACCAGGTACTCGTTTAGTTGCAATACTATCGGTCCCAGTAACATCTGGATTATCATCTAATGCACCTATTGGTCCAAGGTTCTGACGTGATCCTGCCGCCAAACTACCCTCAGTCACACGGTCGTCAGAGTTATTTTCTATATTGGAAAACAATGAACGACCAAAACCTGGAGCTGATGAGGAGAATGTAAATAATGACGAAAAAGGCTTCTGTCCTCGAGTGGAGACTGAAGATGGAGGTGTCGAAGGTGGAGGTGATGGCGACGAGATGCTCAAACTAGACGGCTGCAAATTTGAAAATATGGGACTCGAATCCAAGGAAAGTTCTGAACCACCAGTTGTGGTTCGTCGGCGTGGATGCTCTTCTTCATCTGATGACATATCATCCGTAACAAATAAGTTTGAAGGTAACAGCATGTCAACTGACGGACTTGTCGGCCCAACTACATCATCTGTTGGATCAATACCATCCGTTATCGGATCCGAGTACAGACTAGACATCGAGCTTGTATTAAGCGAAAATGGCATGGGATGTAATGACGAGTTCGACTGTTGCTTCCCGAGATGACTTAGTGAACCTGGCGAAAAATGTGTAGGATTAAATATATTTGCATCAGAGAATCGTGAATCATGTAGGGGATAAGAAGTAAGCGGTGCAGAAACCTGCTGTCGCATCTTATTTCTAGAACGACCACGTCTCTTAGGCACCTTTGCCATCTCTGTTGTATGAAGCAAACCACTATTATTACCAAAAGCAGTAGCTGGTAGCCGCGCACTCTTCATAGTTACTTCTGCCAAAGTTGCCTGGGCCTTTCGAAACTTGTCCTCTGCATCTCGATATTGCTCAAAAACATTTACATAACGCAACTCAAGTGACTTTTGAACTTCTTGCCATGTATTCTCTAAATGAAGATCTTCTGAATCTTCCGCATGGAGTAACTTAGCAAATGCATTTTGGTCTTTGTCGCCTGTATGTGGATCTTTCTCCATCTCAGCTTTCTTGACTTTAGCTATTAAACCGCGAATATCATCTTCCAACTCCGCAATTTCTTGATGGCTCCGTTTTAAAGCAGAATTATGCTTCTTTTGGCCATCAGAAAGATGCTTTTTTAGTTTCTCTAATTCTGAATTTATCTCTACTCGCCGTTCATCAGCATGACGCTGCTCCATTTCCCACTTTTCAAAGTTCGCTGTAATCTTATCCAAAATTTCCTCCTTATGCTTTACCGATCTCTCGATTTTTGACTTTTGTGCCTCTAATGTACGTTTTGACTCTTCTAATGATTTTGATTCTACCCGCATCTGAGCACGGGCACTATCTTCTTGCTTACGCTTCTCTCTAAGTACCTCCAATTCTGACTGAAGCGCAGCTGCTGTACTTTGATACTCTTCCTCCGCATGCATGTGTTGTACACTTGTTTCACTTATTTCGGCCCGTATTTGCTCGAGCTCTGCAGCCAGCGATTCGATAGTGTAAGGTTGTGTGGCAGCAGTGAAAGATGATCTGTCTCCTGTAGAGGAATTTCTTCCCGTCCGACGACCCCGCTTGAACTGCATATGTATATTACTCTGAGCTCGGCTTACAGAGTCACTTACATCCTGTAAATCATCTTTGTTTTCCTCCTTGTCATTAACGGCTTCATGAGGAATCGGCTGGATATCAGTTAGTACTAGATCCTCAGACTTTCTCCTAGTCCGGAGTCGAATCAGTTGACCGGCCGCAGAATAATGATTCGAGTTGACCTGTATGTATTTTAGCTTCCTATATCTTATAATATATTATATCAAACAACAGAAAGTCACTTACGGCTAATACTCGTACACCATATACATGGTTTGGATGCAGACCAGTAATAGTAACTGTTGTTTCTCTCTTTTCACTCTCACCAACTAGATCAATGTTAGCACCAACTCTTACGCACAAGCAGAACACCTTCTTCCTGTTGCACTCGAAAAATTTCTTCAGCACCAACGTACTAAAGATGTTTATAGCTGAGGTCCTGTTAAATAGCAGTTGCCTCAAATCATCAGAACAGCATACAACAGCTCAACACCGTCTCCGGCTCACTAAGCTCTTCCACCGAGTTTCATCTACTTACCGTTCTGTCCATTCATTTGGATGACATGCTTCGCCACGCTAGTTGCTCGATCCGGGAGCGACCAATGCAGCGTAATCGACTCTGACGTTACAGCATCAAGACACACGTGAGGTGATGCTGGTATATCGATCCCTAAAAGCGAAACAAGTGTAGGAATAGGAATCTGCAGTAACCTGGTCGCGCGATGTAGCAACCACAAGAGTGACACAATTGTCGCTAAAAGTGACAGCAACATCTTGCTTCTCCTTTGAATTACCTCTGGCCACTTCTGTTGCTTTATTCTTGTATCCAAAAAACTTGGTATATATATATATATATATTTATATATATATATATACCAGATAAGAATTCTACTTTTCAAGAAAATGCGGCCTGTGAAAAAAGTTCTGAATGTGAAAAAGCTTGATCGTCGCAGCATGTTAAACGTTACAAACTTTATGACTCATCAATAAGGTTCTATTAGGTAATGTATCATTCGAAAATCTGGCACGACCGACAAAATATCATTATTTATACGCATTTGAGGCATCTTTTAGGAATTACGAGTAATGAAAGAGAGGCTGCGTACTATTAAATTGCTAGTGGCAAATGGAGAGAGAAGAATATAGAAAGATCTACCTTATTGGAGATTCGCAGTTCGAGTTATCGTGGAACAGTGACGGAGAATTCTGTTTTCCAGCAGCTCTATCATTCTGCTTCGGACGTAGAGCAGATGTTCTCAATCGTGGACTATCTGGCTATTCTAGCAAATGGCTCAAACCGCAGATATCTCGGACTGTTGACGAGATTGAGCGAATCGGAAGTGATCGGGTTTCTGCCTTCCTACTATGGCTCGGGACTAACGACAGCTGCCTAGATGGAACTCCTCACCATATTGCGGTTAGTGAGCTAGAGGAAACTGCACGGAACTTCATATTTGAGCTTCATAACAGTGCACCAAGAGCACGATTTATACTAATAACGCCAGCGCCTATCAGTAAAGCCTTGCTGGCAAAATCTGCCACTCGTACAAAGGGCATGGACCGTACTCAGGCGGAGACAAAAAAGTATGCTGATGCCATCGTAAATCTACAGTTGCCAGAGTCTCTTGGGTCAGAGTGCCACGTCGACAAGATTGATCTGTTTTCTGAGATCATCAGACTTTCAGATGTTTCTGAGCAGGAGATGGAGTTAGATGAGACTGAGAAAATAGCAAAATTTACCCTGGACGGACTTCACTTGAATGGAAAGGGCTACAAGGTACTGTTCGACATGGTGAGAGAAGTTATTGACCAGTGGCCAGACAAAAAACCTAGCGACATGCCAGGGGTTGAACCAGGATGGATAGAAGCTGCCAAAAGGTACTATTAGACTTGGAAGTGAATAGTATTAAATGTTTTATAGACCGCGAAACGTAATATACTTTTTCTTTAATCACCCAAGGCAGTAGTTATAATGTATGAACGACGAAGCGTGCAAAAGTTCTATTCAAAAGACTCTGCTTAAGAATAATCAAGAATTTTACTCACCCAAGATTCATTGTATTACCAGATCCACTATATTAAGAAATTCAGTCAGTGCCTATTGTGATATAATAGAGACTTCAAAGACATTTAGAGCATCTACGACTCCTCTGGCAGATGCCTTCTTCCACTTACCGAGGATTTGCTTCCGTAAACTTATCCCATTCACGCAATCTATATGTTTCTCTGTCGGCTGCCGCTTCATTGTCATCGTCTTTCTCTGGCATAATTTCCGACTGTGCACCTCCGCCTTCAATAATATTGCCGCGTCTGCGCTCTTCCTCCAGATACTCGTCTATTGTCATAGTTGGCAGGACATATCCCGGTCCAAACACTTTTTGTCGCGTCTGCTCTCTGCTTGATACAATGGTAAATGGCCTATTAACTTTTCCATCTGAAGTAAGAATTGGTGCGCTATTGAGTACAGAGAGAGATGGATCAACGCGCTCCGAATAGTTATCATCGTCTCTTCTTCGACCTCTCTCGTCACTCGTCTGTTGTGGGTCTTGCTCAGGCCCACTCTGTTGAGGCTGAGACGCAGCACGTTCGAGGATTTGTAGTTCCATGTCAAGGCCCTGCAAAGCGTCGAATGCCTTACCCACAAGGAGCTCGATCTGTTTGAAATAAAGATTTCGAGCAACCTCATCATCCCCGTTGTCTTCATCTGCATCTTGAGTATTTCCAGCCCCTCTCTCTCGTCTTCGCAGATCAAGTTCGGCGATCTGTTGTTCAAGCGCTCTCTCTTTCTTAAATTTTGCTATTTTGGCATTTCTCATGGACGCTGGATCACTATATCGCTGAGCATTTGCTGAAGCATATATAGGTGTTGTTATTGGAGTATCCTGAATCTGGTGTAGTAATTTCGCTGATTGCCTGTCAAGAAGTTCATATGAATCACATAGTGACAAAAAAGACAGATATAAAGCTTTGGCTCTCAATACGGTAGGTCGTCTGGCTGGTATCACTGTGGATTTTATGCGATCTACTAACGTTGCCAAGTAATAGTCAAGAGCTAAGTATGGAATCTCCTTGGTAGTAATATCTTCCGCAGTCTCGTTCGTGCTGAACAATAACATGTTTTCCAACTTTATTTTCGCCGTTTCGAAGGCAGCTATAGCATCTCTCAATAATTTTTGATATTCATCCGAAGCACTTCCATTACTGAGGTTTTTCATTAGAGAATCCGAAGTGCTGCTTTCGACATCACTGCTGAAGGGGTTCAATGAGGGAAGACCTGGAAAGAGTTTTGTATATATTTTGAGAGCATCCACGAAGTCTTCTTTGAGAGTGCGATCTACCGTAACCGCCATGTTAGCTCAAGCCACTTCTAGCAGTATATCTCTTTGTTCTTGTCGATAAAAGTTCAGACTTAAAAGATTACTCTAGAATCTAAAGAATTATGTGAAAATACACGTTGGGAGAAGTCAAAAACCTGAACCAACCCTTTGGGTCTTTTATTACGTCTCGGTTCTTCATCTGGAACATGCAGAACTCACTACGTAATGACGACTTGTTAATCGACAAGAAACTTGAACACTGTTACACCTATAAATCGTTATATATTCCAAATCATAGTATATTATATACTCTAAGTATTGAATACATAAAAATATGCCGGACTTCTGGTCATACATATATACAAGAGGGCTATTAATAGAAGTATTTACATTATAAAGATAACATTATAAAGATCATTTACTGATATTTGTTACGACCATATTAATATATCTTAAATTAACAGAACAAATCTACTGATATTTCCGTGAGTCATTATCTTCGTCATTAGTACTATTAGCATCGTCAACATCATTATTTCCTTCGTTGTTACTACTGCTGATACTAACGTTAGCAGCGACGCTTATATTGTTGTTATAACGACCATGGAATGTACGAATTCTCTTATCCATGGACTCTATGACCACCCCAAAAGAGTCAATGGACTCGTCAAGATCATTCAACTTTTTGTCTAAAGTGCGAACCTCGTACTGTACTCGAGAGGCAAGTGTGTCGAGCTCGTGAACACGGTTCGCAAGGTAACTATCCTGCTGGTCAAGATATTCTACCTCTTGTTGTATCTCGCTAAACTTCGCAGTAGCCCTACTCATTAGATCGCCTAAGTCGTTAACATGATCATCATAATCATTTACAAATCCAGATAGTCCTTGGGTACCAATTTGTGATTTACTCCACTCTTGTAGCTTTTTGATGCGGTCTAGACGACGGACCAAAGATACTATCGAATGGTCGAAGGGTTCTTCCCATGTAAAAAAATGTGAATCAACGAGTGAAAAGCTCATTCTTCTCACTGGCTTATCTTCCTCGTCCGTAGAAGTGTTGAGCTTGGTAAATATTCCCAGTCCTCCAGCAATACAATGATGGTCGACGAGTTCAGAAAGATTTGAGCAAGACCTCGAGAATCTCATTAATGTCCTGCTATCATCCGATCTTTGTTCATAACACACCAACTCCTCTTCTAAAGCGTGTACTCTTTCAACGAATTTTTCTGCAGCTTCTTGCAGATCTGTATTTATGTCGTCAATAGGTTCACCATATTGATCATAAATAGTCGGTACGCTATCTCCACCAACAGCTTGAGCATCTTCAGAGTCATCATCTCCCACGGCAATATCAGAAGCCCTACTAGACAAATTTACTTCGTTTTCTATCTCATCATCCTTCTTACCAGACTCATCTGTTACTACAGATGCAGCTCTTGAAGGCTGAGTTGAACCATCGTTATCAGATATATTAGACGCACGACTTTTCGGTTTTAACGTCGAACTATATTCGTCCTCTTGTCTACGTCGTCTTTGCCGTAAATTACCAGTAAGTCTATTAACACCCGACCTGAACGCTGCATCTGGCTTAACTTTTCCCAGACGAATGGCCTTTCTCAAATTACTTCTTGAAAGAAGAATATCACTATCAGCTCTCTCCAACTTAGGGCGACTAGAATGCTGAGAGTCTAACGCTGAAGGCGGCAATAATCCTTGTGAAAAGGTATCATCCACATCAGCATCTACTAAATTTTCATCCGTCTCTCCTTGATATCGCTCTGAGACTAGTGGCCCATGCTTGTTATTATCATGAATCTCATCGGAAGAGAGTATTGTCTTCTGCTTTATAGGCGATTCCTGTGCAAATCCACCGTCAGATGGATATGGTGCGTGATGATTTTGATAATGATTGCTAGTATGGAAATTTGTAGAAAAAGGATTCATTTTCTCAACTTCAGGAGAGAAATATGAGTGAAAATGATGGTGATGGCTAGGATTGTGTGCATATGAGGAATCAGATTTTTTGTTAACGCTTCGCGCTCTCCAGATGTAGGAGAATGCTGACGCATTCTTAACGCTGACTTTGTCACCCCACAGATATCTTAATGAATCACCATAAATGTTTTCTAGGAAGCGATCGTAATCAGTGGTTTCAACATCTATAGCACTTTGACTATGTATCCCAGAAAGATCTTGCACTGTGGTTTTTACGACCTTAGTCAGCGTAAATCTCTCAGATGCAGATATACGACCAGTTAATCGTAATAATTTATTCAGAGTTGTTTCATCTAGAACAGAAGATAGCGATGCCATCTTATTCTGTTTTTGAAAATGTCGAATTGCAGCCATAAATGCATCCACATCAAATGGATCTTTCGGTATTGGAGCACCAGTAGAATTAAGTCTATGACGACAGCCTACTACCATACCGAGTAGAGCAGCAACAGTAGTAGGATTAAGGCCAGTGTCAGGAGGATCAAAATTATAATGCAAAATACCTACTTGTTGCCACCATTCATAGAGAGCACGCTCAGTATGGTCACATAACAGACCATCAATGTTTCTGATATTGAATAGTCCAAAGTAGCAAAGTGCAATCTGCACATAGCCTACTAATCCTATAATGGCTGTAGTGATAGGAATACGATCAGAAATACGAAATATTTGCTGGAATTTGTCAATACTCGCATCAGTTGGTTTGTTAAGTGTGATTCCAGAACGACCTCCGCATCCTAAGCGACGTAGATCCTCGTTTAAAATGAAATCACCTCGGTGTCCTGCGACATCACCATCTGGTACCGCAATCAAAGTCAAGTTAGAAGGAAATGACGAGAGATTAGTGACGAATAGCTGACCAAGTTTATCGCAATCCTTAGGACGAGTACGAATGTTGGCAAGCTGCTCATAGAAATGCTGAACCTTCTGCGATCTCAACTCGGGGCGCTTAGGGACGCGAACTTCAGCAACAGCAACCACATGCTCTGGATTACCAGTATATGAAACGATAGCAGTGACAAGCCTTCGTGCACATGCCCATTGCTCAACTATATACACTTCGTACCCAGTAATTTTAAGAAATTTTGAGTCAACATTAACAGACTTGTCTTTCGCTAGAAAGTCAATGCAACTTCTATCTGGTACAAGAAATTTCTCGTGCGCCAACTCTTTCGATTTACCTCTCTCATAAGTTTTACCGGCCAATCCATTTGATTGTGTAGAAACTTGATTCGACGATGGCGATTTGATCGGAGAACTATTAATTGCAAAAGAGGAAATAGATGATGTCGACGGATTAGAATGATGACTATTACCGGTGACAGCACTAGCTACACCAGCAGTATTTCTTGTTCGAAAGTGATCTGCCATACTTATTGGACTATCGCTGTCAATAATTGATATGGGATCTGTTCTAGAAGATATCGCTGACCGAGCGGACGATTGGCTATGATAAAAAGATGGATAGTCGACTGACATCGTCACTTTGACGAGTTCATTAATGTGCCGCCCGTTCCTCTTTCTGTTCTGTTTTCTTGTTCTCTCTCTCTCTCTTCTAATCTATCGAGCTGGATTTTATATACAGTCGTCTTGTTGATTTTATCCTTGCAGAAGTGAATTCCAATATCCCCTTGAGTTGGCACATGAAATCGTGTCCACAAAGGGCTGTTGATAGTTCAATCTTGTTTAGTGCGTTTGCTCTCCTTTCGAGGCATTCACATCCATCCAAAATAACTCCTGTAGCCAATAGGACGCACCAACAACATCCAGATATATGCTACCGATATGTTCGACCTATTATCTCAAAACTACAGGTGCTATTGGCGAAGAAAAAGCTGCGCTCACGAAAGCTCGTTCCTTTAAACTCGGCTCTGTTAGCAGTTTCCTCATATTCATGGCAGCCACAGGGCCACCAACGCTATTTATCACCATCTGTTTACTCACGTAGATGTGATCCTCTATTTTTTATTTCGTCCTGCTTGTCAAATCTGTCTGCTCTTACAGCTACGACGCACTCCGCGCTTCGTTTCTGGTATATTTTTACCTTATAACAGCAGTAGCTTTCTATTGTGTGCGCTCTCTCGCTCTTCGGCTGTAGCGTTGACGCCTGCTCTAAAGTACTTAGTAAGCCCGTGATAGCATATACTAAGGTGATGTCGGCTAACAAAGGCTGTCTATGGCAACATGCGCCGCACATGCTTCGGCTCAAGTCAATAGCGCATTGGTTTCCATGAATCTTAGAGGTAGCAGCCAGTTAACATGAAAGTAACATATATCATTTACGCGGATGCCGTGTACTGTGGCGTCAATGCGACATGCCAGGCGACATCAGGGTGCATAAGTGCGCCTAATGCGTCGCGCTTGTGCTGGTTGATTACAGATGCAAAGCATATACTTAGTAGAGAGACAAAAAAGAGGGCTCGGAAAAAGTGACCCACACTAACCCAAAACTGCTTGTTTTCACAGTGCTCCTTGTTGAGCAGGAATGTGACTTATTTGTGACTTGAATAGATGCGTGCTTGACTATTTGATTAAGTCTGTATTGGTTTGCCGCGTCGTCGCTTCGTCTATATTCACGGCACTTCTTCCTCTTTTTCCTTTATTTTTCTTAGTTCGTTCTTTAATAATACTTAATACTTGGAACACAGCTCTATATAGGACAGGGCAATTTTTTTTCCTGCAACAATAGAGCAGTTCTGAGCGTTTAGTATATTTTTTGAGCCAGCTTGTATTGATTGTGTATTAAATTTTAAGAAATTCGGCGATTTAAAGTATTTTGTTTAGAAGAAAGTTTTTTTGTTCTGATTGTAAGGCGTATCCGCAGTTCAGGTTTTTCGCTAGTTCTACACTCTTGTACATACACAGCACACATTCAAACACACACATATACAGGAGATATATTTGTGTATAGCAGAGTATTTTACTTGCACGTTCAAAAAATTGTCATTGGTCAGTGTTGCATACAGTAATACTACTTGTGGTTGGTTTGAGAGCGCAAAAATTATTATCTATCTAGGTGTATTATATAAATTTATATCTTATAGATATTCGTACAGACTTACGCACACCTACAAGTAGATGTGTATATAGCGTATCCTTCGCTTTATCGTCCTATATTCTTACGTTTGAAGTAGGAGGCTAAGCACGCAAAAGTCCGCAACTTTAACCAATCGAAGTGAGATTAAACTAACGATAGGGTGTCCAGTGGAGAAAATAGTTGATATATATATATACACGCAGATAAATATATATATATCGGCGAGGACGGCAAATTATTCGATTCCACTGCTAAGAGCGAAATACTGGACATCGGTGTGCGGATATTAAGATAGAATTACACTAGTCGAAATGTCTGCGATTACAGAAACTACATTGACGCGCGAGCGCATCCTCCGCTTGTTTCCTGATGTCGCTTCCACTAATGTCGAGAAGTCAAATACTCAGGACTCTCAATTGTTTGATGGATACGATGAGGAGCAGGTCCGTTTGATGGAAGAGGTCTGCATCGTATTAGATTGGAATGATATTCCTTGTGGAAGTGCTAGCAAGAAGACTTGTAAGTTAGACTAGTTTATGTTTTTATTTTTTCTTTCTTTCTTTCTATGTTCGTGGCAATTATATCTGCATAAGACAAGATCATGTGTTACAGAGCGTTATATGTGAATACACATATGCTTTATTTCTATTCGACTATGTGTTGCTGATTAGACTATTGCGGTATGACCGTTTTTTCTTTTATTCAGGTCATTTGATGTCAAATATCAACAGCGGTTTGCTCCACAGGGCTTTCTCTGTTTTTTTGTTCAATGATAAGAACGAACTTTTACTTCAACAGCGAGCCGACGAGAAGATCACTTTCCCAGGGATGTGGACTAATACATGCTGTTCTCACCCTCTTTCGATTCCCTCCGAGATTGGCCACGATTTGCCATCTTCAATCCTTGGTGTCAAGAGAGCTGCTCAGCGCAAGCTTGAGCAGGAGCTCGGAATCAAGAAGACAGACGTCCCTATCAACAATTTCCATTTCCTTACTCGTATCCACTACAAGGCTGCCAGCAATGGTGTTTGGGGCGAGCACGAGAGTATGCTACATTTTTCGTCTTACATTTTTTGTTATCTTTTTGTGATATGTTATATGGAGTTTTTTTTTTGGCGAACCTAATTTTCTTTTCATGTTTCCTGTGCTAACTATTCATTAAAAACTAGTCGACTACATTTTGTTCATTCGTGCTAATCCATCATTGGAGCCCAATCCGAATGAAGTAAAGGATGTTAAGTACGTTACTGCCGATTCTTTGAGAACAATGTTCGAAGACAAGGATCTTACCTTCACTCCGTGGTTTAAGCTGATTTGTGAGACATATCTCTTTGATTGGTGGAACAATATAGATGATGTCTCATCATTCAGGGAGGAAGATATTCGTCGCATGTTGTAAGATAAAACAGAAAAATATAATTTGAAAGGAAGAGAGGCAAAGTTCATGGAAGATAGCTCCATGGTTCCTATGTTTCTCAGATTTCACGTTCTATTATGTTTATTGAAGCTGTTTTTAAAAGGACATATAAAATAGTTTTTAATTATATTTTTTGAGAGATATAATTATTTCGTCTTCAACTAATGAATCTTAGTTATAGTTGTTTTGTTTTAGGGTTTTAATTCCTACTACTTGTGTATTTTCTCTGATTTTTCTTGTAACTAATAATAACTTCTATGCAATTGATGATGCTATCTTGTATTGAGTGGAATTGATGTGGTAATATCTTCTAACTGCTGCGACACTTCGCGTCTGTGACCATATATAGAGAGTTATATGGATGATTAAGGAGTTCTTCTGTTTATCTGTTTATCTATCTATTTATTTATTAATTTTTTTTTTTTGAATTTGATATTATTCTATACTCTATAGCCATGGAAGGAGAGCAAGGCCATGACTCGCGCAAAAGCAATATAGACAGATCTGTTTCGACTGCTTTCCTTGTCTCTTTTATTTAAGATATTACATTCAACAAGCGCATACGAATTTTGCACAAAAGTTGATTACCCGTCCTTCTCGCTCCCATTCTGTGTTTACTTACGTGCTACCGTTGGCCGGTTTAAAGAAAAAACTGTAGTGTTTATTCTTGAAGTATGTGGTAGTTTTCGTAAAACTGCGTATCTTATATGTCCTCATGTTTATCCGAACTCAATATACGGCAAAGAGCGATGGTATCATTTCTCAGTTCGAGTTATAAAATAATTTCTCAATAAGGTGCTATTCACGCGTGACGATTCTTGTCACCGTTTTGACGCGCTATTCATTAGACGATGCCGAGATCCTACTATGACTATATCTTAATAACTCGTAAACGGCCGCATAATGATTAATAGATAGATGCAATATACGCGCCCACGCTTAACGCGGTGCACAGCTAACTACTTAGCAGGGTCTTAAAGCATAATTAGTCTTTATATATGTTTCTGATGGACCATGGTTGCCTCTAGTTCGTTTAATGCCAGTAAGCGTGTCAAGTTATTGCAGCTTAGGCAAGTAAATGGCCACTTCTAAGTATAGGGCCAGGCAGCGCTTCGCATGGCTTGAGAGTATTCATCTTATGGGCAGCTTTGCTCTTGTAGCGTGTTTCGCCAATTCAATGATACTAATAAGAGTCAGGCACTACGAGTTCTGGAAACGTAGGCGTTGCCGTATATAGAGTCGACACGACACAGCATGTCGACTGGCCGACATTGTTACCGATATCCGGGTCTGGATTTGAAAGCCGTATATTTACCGTGCTAAGGAGTACGCTTCAAGTACTGAATATACGCACGAACTATCGTTGTCGAACTATTGCTGGGGCGGTATTTGGACCTGTACTTTCGAATATGTTTCTGTGAGGTGTATAACCCAGAGATCAGTATTTTATAGAGGTAATCAGTAATCGTGGCAGACACTTAGTTCTGCCAGAAGCTGCTACCTATGATCACTAGTACTAGCATCTGATGTCCTTGCTGCTAAAATCTTCTTGGTCTAACCAGGCATCAGCCCCACAGTGTTAACTGGATACCGGTAGTGACTTCGACCAAGTGTGATCAACGAGACGTAAGATATGCACGCTACGTTAGTAATATTCCGACCTGGTATTATGTAATATTTAGTGGATCTCTCAGGGGATTCTCACTATTTCACCAGCAATGTCCCGTTCTCAGTTCCCTTCCCAGCTTCTTTTTTGAGCACTCTGCAGGCGTCATCAATAGACTTAACCAAGTACCTTACACCTCTGAGAGCGTTTCTGTATATTTGACGAGTTCGCAACGAGATATTTTTTTTAGTTTAGTGATTAGTGAAGAATCAGTCATTTCTCTTCTTCAGTTTTAGTTACTCACTACGCGCGTCGGTAACTCCAAAGCCTATCTATTTAGTTACCAACAGTTTCCTGTTACTTGGAATCACGCGCCTTTTTGTTTAGTTGAGCTTCATTAGTTCACTTTTTGTTTACTTCGTAATTATACTCTTCCGCCGCGAAAACGCGTGGGCTAGTTACATAGTCTGTGATTGCAAGTACCACGAGAGATAGCTGCAATTACCATCGGTGACCTGCAACTATATCGTGAATTGCTCTAGAATTGGCTTCGACGACCATTACAGTAAGTATGATAGCCTGCAGGTCTGCCCAATGGATAAGGCTATCGTGCCTGGAATCTCTACTATGACGACAGCCGTCAAAATTCCTCTTTGTAACTCTTAGGGAATTTCTCACCATCAATCAATCTGGGCGCGATGAGATCTATGGCTTATGGTGTCAGCCGTTGGCAACACTAGAATATTATCGTTAGTTGCTAACATGTCTTTCTAAATTGCAGTTATAGTTATTGGATTGCATTCCGATAGTATCGGCATCTAAACTCCAAACCAGACGAGCTCTGATACATTTTAGCTAAGAACATTATGTGAGTGTATCTCAACGCGAACTATGTTCTGTTGATCTGTAGCCATCCTATAGATTATCAGGCGTATCCTATCGATTTTTGCATATGCTAACCTATAGACTAGAAACTAGATTTTTGGGCACCATCTTCTCACCCTCTTGCGCATGTACAACTAAGCCGGTCTAGGTATATACGTATTTGTACATATATAGATATATATAGATATATATACATTTACGAGAGTAGAAAGGATTAGATTATTTATATATTCAGCTGTTTTGTATTCGTTAGAAAGGAAATTACTGTTTTGCCATGTCTTCTGCTATAGATACAGAAGCACTAAAAACTAAAAAGGACGCGGTATGTACCAGATTTATTATTTTGACGGTTGTCCACCACCACACTCTGAACTTTGAGTGCTTGATTTTTATGGTGTGCTTTGTGGTTTTGTCAAAAATTTTGATCAATGGATCAGGAAACTTATATTTGTCCTGACTGTTGTCTAAATTGCGTCGTCCGCGTTTCTAGGTCTTGTAAATATTATGTTGTGGTTTACACTTCTCTGTGGAGGTGTGCCATAAGCGAGATCTAGCTGGCTCGATGTTACATCTTATTCATGAACGATGTTTATGGAGCTGTATCGCAGATTATTTTCTGATGTGACTTCTATTTACTAACGAATGTTGTGCTAGCTCGTCGCTGCTCTTACTCAACTCTCTAATGCGTGTCAAGACGCCTCAAGGGCATGCATTGATTTCT
This sequence comes from Dipodascopsis uninucleata var. uninucleata, assembly GCA_030568195.1. Taxonomy (NCBI): domain Eukaryota; kingdom Fungi; phylum Ascomycota; class Lipomycetes; order Lipomycetales; family Lipomycetaceae; genus Dipodascopsis; species Dipodascopsis uninucleata. The sequence continues at coordinate 922,213 of JAJLTO010000002.1, read as the reverse complement.
ATGCGGCTATTGGATTACCACCAGCACCAGCATTCATAGCCACGCCAATACCAGGCTCAGGTGCTGTTAATAGTGCTGCTCCTATTTCTTCGACTGGCGCCGAAGCTTCTGTCTCTACTCCAGTGTCAAAGAAGCGTAGTCGGAAATCAGCTGGTGCGCCTGTACCTTCTATCGATGGTATTGTGTCTACCAGTGTACCTACAACTGGCTCCGCAGCACTCTTAAGTAGTAGTCAACTAGAGCCAGATCTAGAAGATCTAGTAGACTCAAACGATGAAGTTACTGAGAGCGTGAAGAAGAAAAGAAAACCGAATAAGCGTGTTATGGATCCTGATGCTCCTCGTCGCCCTCAAACCGTTTACTTCGCTTTTGCGAACGAAGCTCGTAAATTGATTAGAAATGAATACATTGCACGTGGAATAGAAACTTCGAACAAGGAAATCATCAAAGAAGTTGCCGAGCGCTGGAAGAACATGACTGAAGAGCAGAAAGAACCATGGAAAGCTTTGTATGCTGAACAGATTAAGAAATACGATGAAGAGAAAGCTGCTTACAACGCTGAGAAGGAGAAGAAAGCTCGCGATATTTCTACAGTAAAAGATCAAGAAACTGTTATAGAGAAGCCAGAAGTATCAACGCCCGTCTCTTCTACCAGTAAGAAATCAAAGCAGAAGAAGCCGGAATCTATAATCTCTACTAATTCTGCTAATGGAGATAGTGCATCTGTTACTGCTCCTGTGCCGGCGGCTGATTCTTCAGTGAGCAGTATTGCTCCACCTAGTGCCTCGCCATCGAAGAAAAAAAAGAAGCATAAGCGAGATGGCTCTTTATCCGGGAACCCACCTAGTGAATCACATCCTGACAGTTTGCGCCAGTCGGGGGAAGGCCAAGTTGGTGTCCTGTCAACTGATACAAGGGCACCAACGGAGACGCAGCACAGCTCTAAGGAGAATAAGGAGAAGAAAAAGAAAAAGAAGAAAAGCGAGTCTGGCATTTCAACTTTGTGAATAACATGGTCCCATGCTGTCCTCCTCTCTCTGTTTTAATCTCTCTTAGTACATTAGATTGTTATTATATACTAATATGAGATATATATTATCGTCTATGGCATTAGTATTGCTTATGTACTATAGTGTTTAACTTGTATTCTCCTGTTGTACTCTATTCGGATAGTTTTTGTTGCCAAGTCCTGGATCGATGTTAGTTTCTATTTTCTATATGATATTTCTTCAAGCTATTACAGTTATTACTACGATATGTATTCAGTAGTTGTTGCTTTCTGTTTATTGTTTGTATTTTCTTTGATCGAGTTTTTTACTAGTGTACACTAGTAGTTTGAACCAGTATGAGCTCTTGCTGCTGAGTCTAATGTAATTCTACTTTGTTGAATATATTGTAATATCATGCTAGTTTCTCTTTCCTTGTATTTGGTAAAAAATCTAGCGTTCTTTACATACATGATTATTCTTCTTTAGTTCTGTTGACACTTACGGCTGTTAAGAGTATAAATATTGCATTGAACAATGAGCGATATTATATTTAATCAGGATACTACTAAAAGTACTACTAATACGCGCGTACATTTGATCGTTTGCGTTATTAAGGCAGCTATATTCGGATGTAGCATATGCTAAATAGAAGTGCGGCTTTCGTTATTACAGCCCCAAACTAGTGCACCCATCAAATATCCCTTACAAAGAATAATCATAATCCTATCAGTTGCTGCTATCAGTTTTACGTCTTCTTTTTCGTATAGTTTATGTCGACCTCTAGTAGAGCAATTGGTATAACCCATTTGTAAAGTACTCATAAGATATTCTTTTATTCAGATCTACAGGTCCATGAAGAGCTTTTCATTCGGCTGATCGAGATAATAGTGATAGATACGGATTGCAAATAGCATTTACCTGGTTGGCCTCGTGATAGTTAATATAAGCACCAATTCTTGTAGATTGGCATAATATAATAAAGGAATATACACTATGGCTGGGTCTGTATCTTTCTTGCGATCAAAGGTATTTTTTCGTCGCCACAAAAAATATATCTCCACAGTAATTGCGTTCGTTTTCATTTTGCTAGTGATAAAGCTCTCAGTTAGAGATTCGGGGAGATCGTCATCGAGAAGGACATTTAACACGGCACAGACTTTTCAACACCCAAAAAACAAGTATATGCCATCTACTCACTGGAAAACACCTTATTCATATGAAGTTTCTTCTTCTGTTGATATTGATACTGTTGTGTTACCTCCTATGGAGTCCAGATGTCCTATATATGCCTTTTTCGATCCTGAACGTGCGGCAGCTCAGGGTCTTGATGCAACTAAGGAGAAAGATATAATCGCCGTCTGGCGCCAGGCTTTCTGGGCAGCAGGATTCCAGCCTGTTATTCTCGACTTAACAGATGCGAAGAAGTCTAATTATTACAGTGCTTTAAAAAAGTATGACTTGAAGCAACCCGATTACGATCTTGCTCTTAGCATTCTTGCTTGGTCTAGCGTTCCAGATGGTGTATTAACGGATTATAGGGTATGCTCTTCCTACGTATTGGTTCGAACTTCGTAATACATTTGTACTAACAAATTGAACATCTAGTTATTTCCAATGACTATATCTGTCGTAAAAGATGAGTTTAAAAAGCTCAGATCGTGCCGTTTTGCCGAAATTAATAGGTTCAAGGACACAGGAAACAACTTACTCTTTGGTTCCAACAAAGAAATTCAGCAACTACTGCACATAGCTTTCGATGCTGAGCACCAGGCTAGGATGGGACCGACACTCTCTCAAGTTGCTGTTTCATTGCCTGATATTGACAGTTTTGCTCACTATACTCCTAAGGTTGTCAGCCGACTGTACAAGAATTATGAAAACCAGCTTCCGGCTTTAATCAATGCACATCTTCATACGAAATTCTTATCTAGATTTCCGGAAGGTATATTGGTTGTGGATCCATTCCCGGACATGGCACATACTATTATTTATCCATCATATGCGACCGCAAAAGCCATGGCGAAGTGCCCTCCTTATCAAGATACATGTCCGCCTAACTCAAAAAATGGTTGCTTCAAATGCACTGAAAATGCAAAAGTTTACACTAGGCACTCTCTACCAGAATCAATTGAGGTTTTTACTATATTACCGATACCACATCCTTTATCTCTTATTGCGCTGCAAAAGGGTACTATTGATATTGACCCTGATATGATTCGGCGTGAGACTGAGAGAGATCAGTTCGTGAAGCAGATCACATCTGACATTTTTAAGTTGAATTTTGGTGCGGCAAAACGAGTACTTTCACTAAAAGAGTATATAGAGGCTAACTCTGAAATCTTGGATACGATTCTGGTATCAATTTTTGAATCTCAATTTGAATTTAGTGAGTGCTTAGTTGAGGACTACACTCGCTGGGCGCTCGGTTTTAATCTCGTTGTCGATGATGGGTTACCGGCAACCGAGAGCTTCTTGAATGAGACGTACAATAGAAATTCAAACACATTTGTGCCTTCTACAATTGAGAAGCATATTTCTCTCTCTGACATTATTGACGAAATGAAAAGCTGCCTTTCTTCTAAGGAAAGCAAGCTGTTAGATTCCGACATGAAAAAAACGCTCATTTCAGACGTTAAAGTCCTTGGTAGAAGTAGAAGTCGACAGCGTACTATTTCTGTTGCCGATATTCTCACGTATACTCGAGACATGACATTAAGCGAAGATCGTGACATCACTTCTGTAAGGCTAGCCGCTGAATCATGGCACTTGGCTGATGCCGAGCTTTGGCGATTTGTGAAATGGCGAAACTACCGTCTGTGGCTTGCCCAGAAAGTTTGGCAGTAGTGGTTTTCTTAGTGTCTATTGTACTATTGCATAATTGATCGTGACTTTACTTTTTGTTATATATTTATTTTAAGTTATATTTATATTAGATCGGCATATTTTTAACTTGGATTGAATTCTGTCATTTGGATATTTAATGAGTGTTACGACTGTTTTAACGATATATGAGCACATAACAATTCTCTTTGTACGCTATCGTCGTATCCAAAAGTGCCTAATTAAAGCTTTTGATATATATACATATGTCTAATGTTTATATACAATTCTAGTCTATCCGAGTATACAGAGTTCAATTAACTCTTGTATACTCTTCTATTTCATCTGACAACATGTTTCTTTTCTCTATTACTTCCAAATCCCCATGATTTAAGACGGTCTAAGGAACGATTTTGACCAAATTCATGATCCCATTCCCTAATTCGCTGAACAGTATCCATTTGATCTGTAACTGAAGCTCTGATTTTATTCAATGCTGAGTCAAAGTGACTCTGCGTTAAGACACGCCTTGAAGTTCTCATACTCTTATTCAGCTTCTGGCGCTCTTTTACCGCTGTCAGAGCTGCAGCCACACATAGATTTTTTATATCTGAGCCGGAAAAAGAAGGTAACTGATTTGCCAATTTATGAAGATTGACCGCATCGTCGACGCTCTCATTTGCGAGATGTACTCTTAGAATCTTCTCGCGGTCTATTGTAGATGGCAAATCAACAAGAATACGACGAGAGAATCGGCGAAGAATAGCATCGTCAAGATCGAATGGACGATTAGTAGCTCCTATAACCAGAATCTTTCTTGACTGAACTCCATCCCATTCTGACATAAACTGATTGATCATTTCATGTGTCTTATTCTTAGAAGCACGAGACCGATCAATCAATAGAGCATCAACTTCATCAATAAATATAACACAGGGATAAAGCTTTTTGGCTAGCGAAAATAAAGCCTTAACATTCTTCTCTGCTTCGCCTACATATTTGTCTAAAATATCTCCAGGTTGGATTGCTAATACTCGGGTGTTACCTGCCTTAGCCAATGCCTTTACAAGCATTGTCTTTCCAGTACCAGGTGGTCCATACAATAGCACGCCACTGTTTCCATTATCAGCCAAAACACCGTAATCAAATTCATCAGGCATCTCTAACGCTAACGCTACTGTATCATTCATCGCCTCAATTGTCTCCGGCGATGCAATCACTGAACTGAATTCTACATTTATTGCAGAGGGTTCTATCATACGATAGAGGAGGTTCTTCTCTCGAGAGGATAGTGATTTGAGATAAGTTTGAGATTGTTGCTTTCGCCGTACTATATCTTCTGGACTTTCATTCAAATTGGAGCGTAAAATATCGATGTCAAAGTTATGCGGAGAAGATGACTGCGAAGACGCGATCTCAAATTCGCCTTCATCCCTAGTCTTTTGAAATATTTTGTCAACATCTTCGTCATATGTAATCAGATCGGTGGACTCAATTTGACTGATTCCCAGAAGTTTGGGAACTGCTGTCCAATAGTTTTTAACATCCATTAGATCATTTACGACTGCCATTTTTTCAGATAAATGCTGAAGGCTTAGTCGGACCTTTGATGACGTCGATAACTCTGGCTTTATGCACTCAATGATCTCAACGATCTTTTGAGGCATTAAAATTCTGTAAGAGATTGCTTTCAAAAATAAATTTGAATCGGACTCTAACTTCAGCCATTCTTCGGGAAAATCAAATATATTGTCATTCACTGCTGGAAATTGTCGCTTTATATATAGACTCAAATAGCGTAAATTTGTTTGCCGTATCCAGGCTGTTATCTCTTCACTGGCGAACGGATTAAACGTGAGTTTAGACTTCGGAATTTTGATATTATATATCTGACAGTTTTCCATCGTGAATGCAGACTCTTTCTCAATAGTAGAAATGAGTTGGGGAATTTTTAACTGAGCTGATAACTCATCTTCTGAAACTTTTCCATAGCCTGTCCATGCTCTATATGTTCCAATCAAGACGATAGGGCTTCCTAATGATCTCATATGCCTTATATAAGTATCTAATCGGCGCATGAACTCGTAACCGGTATTCGAATCGGCTAATGACTCGTAATCCTTAATATGAATAATCAACGGTCTTACTTCGCCCTGGTTGTATGACTGTCTCTTCTTACTAACAAGCGACAGCATTGACTCGATTAAGGACATTTCATAGTCTCTAGGCGATATCTTTGCATCTGCACAAGAGCTCATTCTCTCTTGCTGCTGTTGAATCTTATTTTCCTCAATTCCTCCATGACCTGACAACCCGGTACCTGTCAAATCATTCGTATTACCGCCGCCCTCACTTTCTCCAAGCACATCGCTGCGTCTATCAGTTATGGATCTTCTGAAGAGATGGCTATCAGTCTCATCATCAGAGAGCCACTCATGTGGATTCAACTCTAATGACAATCTAACATCACGCCAGAAGATCTCCTCTAACTCGATATTCTCCAGCCTTAATATATCAGCATTCAATTCCGCCGCCAGTTGTTCAATAACGGCATCGAGATAATTCATCGACTGACCATCAGATGCCTGCAAAGTCAACTTCCAACGATCGAGTGATGAGGATGCAAAACCAGCAGAAGTGACAGTTGTGGTACGTATTATTTGTTTAAGGCCTTCTAAGATGCGATAATCAATATTGTATGAGTCTGACTTTATTTTAGGTTCAGAACCTCTGAGAATGTCTGATAGGAAATCATCTCTGAATAAAGATGAAGACTTTTCTTCAAGATCCTCTCTCAAAATAACATTATTATTTAAGAAACTACTCGCTATGTCCTCTCTATCAAAAGAGACCTGGAGTCTTTCAAAATCCATTCCTAGTTCATCATTGCCCATTCTTCGGCCACCATTGGCATCCTGATCGCCATCTTCGATATCCTCGTCTTCCCTATCAAAAGCTCGCTCAATTTCCTCTTCATTATTTTTATGTACTCGTATCTTGTGATCTAAGTTCTCCTCAAGAGCTCTAATACTCTGGCTTTTGAAATGTCTTCTGCCAGAACTTATGACATTCGACAGTAAAAGGTGAGATCCTCGACACAAATTCACTGAACGAAAGTCTAACGATCGTCCTAGAACGATTTCTGCTCTCGTGAGCCCACGGAACAATAGCCTTCTATCAATCGCAGCTGTAAATTGGGCCCTACAGCCTAACGCAAAAGAATAGCTTCCTCTTTTGGCTTGTGATGACATTTTGTGAGTACTTTCCGTGATCAGATTGATTTAGCGCTGTATTTCAAAATGTAGCTAGTCACGACTTCAGTATGTGAGGTCCGTCAGCAGTCATTGAAGAGAAGTTATTTATTTTTAACGTTAGTTATAAAACTTGAAATTACTTTTTTACAGTAAAATACAACAACAGTATAAAAATCTTCTGTCCTTTCACGTCTACTCTTACTGCATGGCGACAAAATTGGTATTTGCGAGGCCTTGAAATACGCGAAGAAAAAATTTGATTGAATTGGGATAAAATTTCGTGTAGACAAGAATTTTTTGACTAACAACACGATTATAATTCAGCTAGTCCTTTCTTCTTGAGAAAAACTCATATACTACTAATATAAAAAGAAAAATCAGTATAGGAATATGTAATCATGTTACCTTTTTTTGTCTGAAGGAAACAAACTGTGCAGGCAAAATCTTCGACGTTTTTCGACTACTCGGCTCATTCCTTACTATGCCACATTGGATTGAGCCACACTATGTGCGGCGCACAATTTTTTGAATCCTAAAGGAGATCTAGATGGCATAGCGAAGAGGATCAGTTGTACAGGCGAAGTGCGTAGATTCGTATTTTTGAGTACAAAATAGTCCTTTTCAATTTTCAATATTTTTACAATAAGTGTGTTCAGATTCAAAGTCGCACGTTCTAGACGAAAGAATGGACATGCTCTTTACTATTGTTGGACAGCTAACATAAGATGATGCTAGCTACTCATATCACGTGACTCAAAATGTACAGGGCATTTACAATAAGTTTTATGGCTTCTATATTTTTTCCTTGACTTTCCGCCAATCCAAGATATTCGCAAAACAATAACATCGTTACCAAAGTAATCCATCTGGAATCCTGGAGAGCAAGTGTCATTTTATATAGGAAATAGTATTAAAATACAGAAAATTGGATTCTTTCGGAAGCACACAAAAATCATCGACAGATAGACACAAATGGAGGCCACAACTCACTAGAACAGAAATTAAATTAATAAAGTGTTCTGTACTAATATAGTAAAAGGCTCATAAGACTATTAAAATACGTCTATTTACTAGCTAATTAAACTACAGTGTTATAAGAATCCAGTCTTAATTCGTGCAATTTGATAATCTGTACGCTACTTGTGCTGTGGTAGTTAATTTCAAGGCAGCTCAGATCAGCCAAAAAAAAAAAAAAACTTGCTCCCTCTGCTTCTTCGCTTTCCTGCGTTCCACGCATCTCGAGAAGTAGAATAGAGATTATTAAGACGATAAGGTTGAATACTACAATACTCCTTTGCTGGGCCAATTATCAAATTATATAAAGAGATAGGGACCATCGGACGATTATCCAATATATATATAAACACAAGGACGAGCATATCGAACAGACGGAAAACATCTAGAAGGAAAAAATCGATCATCCAAACAGTTCAAACAAATCACAATCACAGTTCAATTACTTCCAAAACACAGCCAATAATAACTAGAAAGCAGCTTTTCGTGAGAGACTGATAGCAGATCTATTCACTACTTCATTTCCAATATCCTTTTCGTTTGTATTAGGTACTGTTCAAGCTAGAACTAGAACGAGAGTGAAATTTTTTCCGACCATTCGGCTCAAATTGAAGACAACTGTACGAAAGAAATTATATATCCCCATAAACGGCAAAAGTTCTCGCTTCGAGTGAAATTGAGCTATATCAAAGATCGTCGTGATCTATCGAAGCTCGCATATCCAGATTAGTAGGACATGGCGGATAACTCTGCTGTGGCGTCTCTTCTGGCTGCACTGAGTATGTACTTTCCCCATATAGTCATATATTGCTATACTTCACATCATGTAGACTAAAAAGGAGACATTTATCTACAGTTGCTCTTATATGCATATACTAAACTATTTTCTTTTATAGCACAACGTGCTGCAGCTAGGCAGCAACAGCAGCCTCTATCGGGTGCGGCATCTGGTCAGTCACCAGCGAATAACATCCAGCTATCGCATCAAACTCTTCAATCTCAGTTCGCTGGTATACCTCTCCGCTCTAATCAATTATCTCAACAGTCAATGATGCAAGCTGGAGGAGGCAATACTGCAACAGCCGCCTTGGCAGCTGTTGCAGCAGCTACTGGTAACTATAACATTCAGATTCCACAGGTAGCAAACTCCATCGATGTATCATCCATAAAGCCTACTAGCTCTGGTACACTTGCGCTATCAGAAATTTACGATCGATATTACGCAAGTCTACCTTCGGATGATCCGCGCTACGACGGAAGATCAAGATATAGTGATTATGACAGACCCAGAGATCGCGATAGAGAAAGAGATCGCGATCGTGATCGCGATCGCGACAGAGACCGAGGTCGAGATCGGAATAGACGAGAATCAGACGACCGACGGCGACGACGGACGCCGACACCACCACGTCTTGGCCCGTATGAGCGATGCAGACCAATAAGTCCTCAGAGAGAAGGGTCGCCTGGGGGTACATTGACAGAGTCTTTAATAGTTAAGACTCCGTTTGTTGGTCTTATTATCGGTAGAGGTGGTGAGACATTAAAGAATATTGAACGGAGCAGTGGAGCACGTGTGCAGTTCATAACGAACGGTAAAGAAGGACCAGAGAGAGTTTGTAATATAAGCGGACAAGCTGATCAGATTGTCATTGCTAGGCAGACTGTGACTTCTATGATAGAAGATGCAGTGCTAGATTCAAGAGGCCGACCTCTACAGAATGGCAAAGGTATTTAAATGTCACTATTGTCCTCCACTCTTCTCTCGAATTTTGATATCTGATGTCTTTACACTCTTAACAGAGACTGTATATCTATAACTTTTGAGATTGTAATTTATCAAATCCATTATTTAGGGAATAGACGAACGCAATTTTACGTCCTTTTCATATTTTCGTTGTGGTCGAGTGCATAGGATCTATTTTAGGTGTCATTTACAATTATTGTATACCAAATATATCGTTTTCTTTTGTCTTATTGACTGTAACACATTAGCATCTTATAAGAATTATATACGTAGGTAGGTGACAGAGAAAGCGACAAAATTAGTCAAGCAGAAATTTGCTATGTGTAAGTAAAATTAGGAATAGAAGAGAATAATTACTAGAGTTTGTTTTATTTCTCTATCAATATGTATTTTAAGAGTCATGTACAAATCGACAGATATTGAGATAGCGGAAATTGTTTATAGATGTACTAAAAATTGGAAGAGATTTAAAATATAAAATTATTAAGAAAATTGAAGCTTGTTAATTATACATATGCTTAGAGATAATGAATAATATTATAGGAAATCATACTTTAAACATATTTTAGTTTTAGAACAGAAAAGCGAGCATAGTGGAATAAAAAAAAAAGAACATTCGTAGATACAAGTTATTTATCCAGCTGTATTGAAAGGGAAGAGCAATGAACTTGAGCAGTTAATGGAAAAATCAAAAATCTGGTTAATACGAATATCATACCAAATACAATTACTGCTACCTTTTTACTTAAAATCTTAGGTCCCACCCAATCTTGGGACCGAGCACTGGTAACTGTTCCGCGACACTTTCGACATCTTTATCACCTCGTCCAGAAAGACAAATAACAATATCTTGATCTGGTTGCATAGTCTTTGCGAGCTGAATGGCACCATAGACAGCATGAGAAGACTCCAAAGCTGGAATAATACCTTCAAGCTGACTCAAGAGTCGGAAACCTTCTAGTGCTTCGCTATCAGTGACAGCAGTGAAATCGGCTCGACCAGTGTCTTTCCACATAGATAGCTCAGGACCTACACCAGGATAATCTAAACCAGCAGACACAGAGTGAGTATCTAAGATCTGACCATCGTCATTTTGAAGAACATATGTCTTTACTCCATGCATAACTCCAACAGACCCTCCAGTGATGGTAGCGCTGTGCCTTGGAGTATCCAAGCCCTCACCACCTGCTTCAACACCAAGAAGCTTAACAGTCTTGTCTTCAGCAAACGGATAAAACATGCCTACACTGTTGCTTCCACCGCCAACGCAAGCGACAACAGCATCTGGCAATTTCTGCTTGTATTCATATAATTGCTGCTTAGTCTCATTTCCAATAACGCTCTGAAAAGTTCTGACAATAGTTGGGTAAGGATGTGGTCCGATAGCAGATCCGATGATGTAATGTGTCTCTTTCAGATTGGTAACCCACGATCGTAGAGCTTCGTTAACAGCATCACGCAGTGTACGAGTACCTGCTTCAACTGCAACAACTTGAGCACCAAGGAGTTTCATTCGAAAGACATTCAAAGCCTGTCGACGAACATCTTCAGCACCCATATACACAGTACACTTCATACCAAACTTTGCAGCGACCGTTGCAGTTGCGACACCATGCTGACCTGCACCTGTCTCAGCGATGACTCCAGTCTTTCCCAGCCGCTTAGCAATGAGTATTTGGCCGAGAGCATTATTGATCTTGTGACTACCTGTATGATTAAGATCCTCTCTTTTCAACCAGATCTTAGCTCCACCGGCATATTCTGACAGCCTTGGAGCCTCATGAAGCTTTCCAGGTCTTCCCATGTATGGATAATAAGATTTATATTCCTCCCAAAAAGACGGGTCATTTACAGCATCTTCGAATCCCTTTTCAAGCTCGACCAAAGCATCAAAGAGAGACTCTGGAACGTACTGACCACCGTATTCACCGAAGCGAGACGGGAACTTACGCTTTGCCTCTTCATTGACAACAATTCCCTTCAAGAAATTTCTAGCAGTAGTAGCATTTGGATCACCATCAGTGATAACAGCTGATGGAGTAGCTTCTCTTTTATTAGAGGCCTTCGAAATTGACTCCACAATGCCAACCTCACGAATATTCGACTCGAGACCGCTTCGACCACATATTGAAGAGCAGAAGTTCTTTGTGACATCGTAAACTTCATCAGCCTTTGCGTCACCAATAACTGTGACCAATCTACTTCCAATAACAACACCATCTGCAATTTGGCCCACGCTCAAAAAGTGATCACGAGTGCTAACACCAAAACCAACAGCTAGAGGAGTATCGCCTGCATACTTTCTAACTCTGGCACACAAGTCAGGCAAATCAGAGCTCAGTGCACCAAGAGCACCGGTAGTGCCCATACGAGATACAATATATATAAATGAATCTGCGATAGAAGCCAAAAGTTCCAAGCGAGAATCTGTTGTTGAAGGGGCTACAAGAGGAATATAACTCATTCCCTCTGAAGTACAGAATCCTCGAAATTTAATAGCCTCCTCTGGAGGGAAATCGACAACAATGAATCCATTAGCACCAGCACTTCTGGCATCTTTGACAAACTTCTCTTCACCGTACGCCATAATTGGATTGTAATAGCCCATAAGCACAATAGGTATGTGAACACCATTGTTTCTTGCACTCTTAACCATGCCGAGAGTTTGCTTGGTGGTGATGCCATTCTCAAGGGCAATCTATGCAAGAGAAAAAAGAATTAGCTTCTTTATACATCATCCAGATCAGATAAGCTATAAATAACTTCATTGACTGAGTCAATAATCGTAGAATAATACGTACAGTATTTGACTTTTGAATCGTTGGACCATCGCCAATGGGGTCGCTAAAAGGAAGACCAAGCTCAATGACATCTACACCACCATCTTGCATTCCTTTTAAGATGCTCAGTGTGCTATCTGGAGTAGGATACCCTGCTGTAACGAATGTCACAAATGCTGGACGATCTAATAGATTTAATAAAAGAAAATGTCAGTACTCCACTTCCAGCTGTTATTATCAAGTCGGATCCTCCACAAAAGTGTCAAGTTGAGAAAAGTTCTCGAAGTCAATTCTAACGTCTACCACCATTGACTCTCCACTTCACTATAGCATAAATATTCCGAGACTTGTTACATAAACAACTTACTCTCCTTTTTGCATTGAGCAAATTTAGAAACTAGCAGATCCGTCATTTTTGTAAGATAGTCTTATTTCAGTATACACTAAACTCTTTAGTTTCAGGTTTAGAGACCTTTTTGACAATGCCTTCACGGTGTAATAATCGAATGACAAAATCAGTAAGCACTTAATTATCAGAGCTCAGAGATTCAAGACAACTACTGTAGTGATATAGAGCTATCAAATATGTATCAATGTACAATACTAATACAGAGTCTTCCTGGAGTCTTTTTTTTTTGCCTATTACTCTCATCAATATTAGTCATTAGAAGTACCATTTTGATAATTACCTAACCCCTAACATAAATAGTTACTAGTAATACTCATCAGTAGATATCAAGAAATAGACTTGAATCAAGAAAATTTCGGGGCCAATAAACGATAATCTGTACCAATTGTCTTAGTAAGTTGAGGAAATATAGTATAATATTCTACTGTCTGTACATCACATGGGAGGCTTGCAACGGCTAAGAAAGTCTATCAAACAAATTATATATAATAATATCAGGTTTGCAATACGGTGGGATTCACTATGGATGTGTCAATTATTCTAGTAACTTTTGTTATCAATGCAGTGAGAAATGAAAGATTGTACATCAAATCATGATACTTAAAAGCGACGAACTGAAGTGACAGATAGTAAAATACAACGATTAATTGAAGCTTACGCAGATTTAAGAAATAATGAACCATATCTTCAGTTTTATATAATTCTAATTTCAGAGATTAATGTAGATAACAAGTAGAAAATTGAAAATTAAAACACGACGAGGACTCATTTCTCTTCTATCTCTTTATTCTTATAGACATAATTATATACATCTATATATAAATATATAAAAAGTATATCATATTATACGGTCCCCTCTTTTCATTCTTTTCGAAAATATAAGAGAATAATCACAATAGTAGATATAAAATCAAACAAGACAAAAAATTAAAGACAAAAGGTAAATTTATACTAATTAACTACGATGCATCTGATTTCTACTCCTCAGAAGCCTCTGGAGCAGCAACAGCTGTAGCAGCATCAGCACGCTGGCGCTGGTAGAACTCATTGATAATCTTGGCTGGGATACGGTTGAGGAGCTCCTTGGGGTAGATACGGAGGAGAGACCATGCGAGATCAAGGGATTCGAAGATAGATCGTCCCTCGTATGAATCCTGGCTGATGAAACTACGCTCGAACTTATCCAAGAATTCAAGGGAAAGCTTATCTTCCTGTGAAAGAGCCTCCTCACCGACGACAGCCTTCATGGCAGCAGCATCACGTCCAATAGCATACTTAGCATAAAGCTGGTTTGAAACATCACCGTGATCCTTTCGAGTCAGCTTCTCACCAATAGCAGATTTCATAAGTCGGGAAAGAGATGGCAAAACATTAATTGGTGGATAGATACCACGATTGTGAAGCTGTCTGTCAACGAAAATCTGACCCTCAGTAATATAGCCGGTCAAATCTGGGATAGGATGAGTAATATCATCGTTAGGCATAGTAAGAATTGGAATCTGGGTGATTGAACCGTTACGTCCTTCAACACGACCAGCACGCTCATAGATAGTAGACAAATCAGTGTACATATAACCTGGGTAACCACGACGACCTGGGACTTCTTCTCGGGCAGCAGAAACTTCACGTAATGCATCAGCATATGAAGACATATCAGTCAAAAGGACCAAAACATGTCTCTCAGTCTGATAAGCCAAGTACTCCGCAGTGGTAAGAGCCAAACGAGGAGTGATAATACGCTCAATAGTAGGATCGTTTGCCAAGTTAAGGAAAAGAGTAACACGGTCCAAGGAACCAGACTCTTCGAAATCTTGTTTAAAGAACCGAGAGGTTTCCAAATTGACACCCATGGCGGCGAAGACAATAGAGAAGTTCTCCTCATGACCATCATGGACATCCTTTGTTGGGCGCTTGACTAAACCAGCCTGACGAGCAATCTGAGCAGCAATCTCATTGTGTGGCAGACCAGCAGCGGAGAAAATAGGAATCTTCTGACCACGAGCGATAGAGTTCATCGTATCAATAGCAGAAATACCAGTAGAAATCATTTCTTCTGGGTAAATTCGAGAATATGGATTAATGGGAGAACCATTAATATCCAGGTAGTCCTCAGCAAAAACCTTTGGACCTAAAAGAAGAAAAACAAATAAGCATTTACCATACTTCTTTGAACACCTTATCGCTACAATATTTGAAGATCACATACCATTATCAATAGCGTGGCCAGAACCGTCGAAAATACGACCCATAACATCTTCAGAGACAGGGATACGTAAACTCTCACCAGTGAATTCGACACGAGTCTTCTTAACATCGATACCAGAAGTACCCTCGAAAACCTATTTCGATCGTTGTTAGTCATTATAACATAATTCAGAAAAACCAGTCAATTCCTGTCTATAATCATACAGGTCAAATTTTGTCTTATCAAACTTACCTGAACAATAGCACGGCTTCCACGGACTTCAAGAACTTGACCGGCACGGACAGTTCCGTCTGGAAGAGTAAGATTGACAATCTCATTGTATCTTGGGAACTGACAGTCAGAAGAGGTTCGTTAGCGTATGTTAACAAGTAGCTATCACTATTTGACAAAGCAAACAACGGTACTGCGATATTCCTTCACATTGTATTTCGTATACAGAAATAATATCGAAGATAGTATCAAAGTTGATGCACAAATTGAATTGCTAGAATGCAACTCACCTTGACATTGTCCAAGATAACCAGAGGACCATTAACACCGCTAACAGTGTTATACCTAGTCAAAGAAAACATGGTTAATATATTAAATAAACAGCTCATTATCTTCCAATCATAGTAGATGATGTTCTATCTCCCACAATTGAAAGATTTGCGGGAGCCAGAGTATGTATCTGGCTATCTGCAATCTCCGATGTCGAACTCGCAGTCTTATCCTGCTCTCGACTCGACTACCAGACATATATGTTAGCAAGAGTATCTAACTTACTTTACACGAGGATGAACTGCATAGTTGCGAGTGACTGCAGCAGCATTGATAATAGCTACAATTCAAGTCTGTTAGCGTTGTCTCTGCTAAAAAGTCCAGGCAATCTCCAAACCTCTCGAGGCCCTACCACAAGCTTTCAGGTCTCATTATCTGCCACCAACTTTCACCACTACTTCTGTCACTCTCACGCCCCATCATGTTCCATTAATATCGATATGTTACTTACATGCTTCAACATCTGTCATACGAGGGTCTGACGAAGCCATTGTTGCAATTATTATTCCAGAAACCGTCAAAAAAAGGAAATAGAGACTCTCTTCTGCTGAAGTAGAAGAAGAAAACGAACAAAAGTGTCCTTCGTGGATGGCTTATACCGTGAATAGATAAAGCGGTTTAATCGTAGTGGCACCTGTGCACTTACGCTTCTGCGACCGCCTTACCCTTTTCTGTGCCCAATCATGCTTTCTCTGCTGGGAAGATAGAAGAGCTAAAGCTATACAATATATGCCTTAATAGTTTTCAGTTTTGTTACTTATGACCATAAAGCTTAATGGCAGAAAGACCCACAAATCTTGACTGAGAAGCGACAGTCTTTATCAGTGAAGGTGTCTCTTCCAAACCATCTTTGGAAGACTATTGCGAGCCATTCAAGGTTAAACGAATCTAGACGGCAAGGCGTAATCAGCAATTAAACAGTTCACAAAAATAATATTGTACATCATTATGGACTAAAGTTTGCTTTTTTCTTATTTACCTTTTATCCTCTTTGTTTCAATATAACATCTATACTAAAACTATATTAGAGAACCCGAGAAACCGATATCCAGATATGCTGTGTCATACATTAGACATTATCTCTTTATATATTAGATAATATCTACATAATCAGGACATGACTTGCATGTAATACATTCATTACAAGGGTATTGTACCTACTAGATTAGTGGGCCATGGCTAACGATAACGATAAGCACGAATATAATACGAGAGAGCAAGCCCTCTTGCGTTCTTGACAAGATAGTATAAAAATCTGATATAACTACAATAATAATATTACATTAGTGGTATAATGTCAGACACATGAAAGAATGTAAGATATGACTCCAAGAAGTGTTTTATGAGGCTTTACTTATAAAACACCACCAGAACGAGCTTCAAAAAGTTTTGAGACACGCTCCTCTCTCGTACAAAGTTTACGAATCTGCAACGTAGCACAAAATTGAGCACGGATTAACCCAGTCATCATCATATATCAACAACACAGTAAAACTAAGAAAGCGAGCAGCCCGCACTGGTACAGAATCACGGCTCGGGTTTTTCTGCAGTTGAAATTGTAGCAGATTGTGATGAGGACGCAGATGGTACCGCAATTGATAAATCCAAGTCCGTACAGTACCATCCTTGTCTGACTGTGTAGCCATCCATCATATCACTTCTGATCTCAATGCAACCCTTGGCGAGTAGCCAGTCAAGAATGTCTCTAAGTTCTGCAATAGTCACTATGCATTGCAAGTTTCTGTAAAGCTCTTTGGCTTGAATAGATGGCCGCAAAGCGATCATCACGACAATCGCATTGGCAAGCCGTATAAACATAGCTGTATTTACGGATCCAAAGATGTCAACCCACGTACGACATCCCGGAATTGGCTTTCCATCAGCAGACTTGACTACTGGTAGCTGCACTCGGGATTTTGGCAGCTCGGGTATGTTATTGGCAGCATTACTTCTGAGGACAATGTCACAGTCCAGTTTATCGCGATCTACCAGTCGTGATGTATAACCCTCTATCAGCTTTCCCTTGTTCACATTAACCCGAACAAGATCAACTTCTTCACGTGCAATCAAGTCCATTAAACATATCATGGAACTGTCAGGAGCAACTCGTGACATTATAATTCCTTTTGATTCTTCAAAAGCATGTCGCAAGCGATTATGGAATAGGCTAGCATATTTAAGGGAGTCGTCGCCCGTACGGAGTTTAACCAGCGAATTGAACTTGTCGGCAAACACAAAGTTGCGTCCAGGGACTCTCTTTTCAAGGTCGCGCGACGTGTACGTAATGATTCTCTCCTTTTCCATCTCTGCGACAGCCTCAGCACATAACCTTTGTCCGTAAGAGTCTAATAGATTCTTAGCAATCTTAGGATCATATTTCGCTTCTTCTGTTGCTATTATCGACTTGATAAGCTGCTTCACAGGCTCTAGGTTGTCTGACTCCGAAATAAGCTCCAGTTGAGCCTCAGATTCTTCGGGGCATGAGAATGTAACCGATGTAAGATGTTCTTCAATTTTTATAGATGGTAAAGAACTCCGCATTCCATCAAGCCAAGAACTGACATATTCGTCTTGAACAAAGCTGTACTCTCGGATCTTATTCTCATTCTGTAATTTTAGCATGTGATTCACACTATCCTCGTCGTCCACCACATCCACATCATGCTCTCTCCAATAGTTAATAAATTGTCGAATGTCCGCAGTTCTGATATCGAAATCAGGAAATGCACCACTTTCATATCCTTCGATGAAAATGTGCTCCCATCTCTCAGACGCCTTACTTAACGCTTGGGATCCACCATATAGGTATCTGACGCGAGGCCAAAATGAATGTACAACTTCTGCTTTGAATGGCTCTCCTAAACTTTCGGCCACTTTCTCCCAATCAATTGTTTTTGCTAACCCACCATAGAAAGATCGTACTATAATAACAGCACGGTAAATATTATCAGCCTGCTTTTGCCCAAGCTTCGAAGACATTCTGATCCTTCTCCCAGACTCTGCTCTCACTTTGGTGCCCTTAGTCTGTGTTGTACTAGAGTCTTTAGATCCTTTGGATCTTCCATATTTGATCTTCTTACTCTGTCTAGTATATTTGGCCATAGGATCAATAGAATCTGACTGAAGTTGTCTCTTTCGACTTGACTTAGGTGTTGTAGTAGACTCTAGACTTTGAGTAGTCACAGAGTCCAGTGGCTGGACTATAGTTTTCTCAGCAACAGCTCGTCTATTTGGTTTTGCGGATACAATAGAACCAAGATCCATAAGGGACCCAGCTCTCTTATCTCGGATCTCTTGATCTGCACGTCTGCGTAATCTCTCCGATGCAGTACGCTTTTCCTCTTCTGTAAGTCGTGTGTTGAGCAACGTTCTCTCTGCTCTCTTCTGTACCCTCTCTCTGGCTTTACTCGTTTTCGGAGCAGCAAGATGGAAAAAAGAGAAGTCATTGTAAATTACATCTACTGCTCTATTGGTCGATCTTTTTCCGGATGTTTTCTTCTCTGTCAGAGCCTCTCGGAACCTCACTACTTCTGGTGAATCAACCCTCATATTTGGAAATGCTATGATCCAAACTGTCGATTGTGGGCCTTGTCCACCTACTCCAGATAAGCAAATCCTTTGTATTAAAGATTTGTTCTCTAGAGAAGCTATATCACGCTCCATTGTTTTTCTATCAATTGTACCGGTTGTAGTACCCTCCAATGCACCTTGAAGTTCCTCTCGTAACACTCTACCACCTTCCATAACTCCTCCACTCTTATCAAGCAGCTCAAGCAGCTTCGTTTGTCTGTGAAGAGCCGCGAGTGAGAATGAGCCACGGTCACCATTTTTTGTGCCAATAAATTTCAGAGACGACTGAGGGACTGACTTCAAATTACCGGTAGACGACATTGCCGGTGATTCCGCCGCATCTTCAGAAGTTTCTACCGCTATTTCAGTTGCCTTTGTCATATTCTGTTTTGCTTCAGGTGAAAGAGAAACTTCCAGTCGATCAACGGGGCGGGGCTCACTAACCTGTAAGTCTCTTAGATTGTTCGAATGAATAGCATCCTTCCGAGGTCGTCCTCTCTTACGTTGTACTGAAGGCTGACCTGAAGTCTCAACCATCAGAGACGTAGGCGTAGACCTTTCTGTAACGTTTTGATTGATCGAAGAGCCAGCAGATCCCATGCCATGCCATACAGGGATTTTTGTGCCATCCTCTTTTTCTCCTATGCCAATCAATGGAAGGATTCGAGTTTTTTGTGCTTTACGTAAAAGCGAATCTTTGTCGATAATAGAATTTTGGGATTTGATATCGCTAAATAATCCCCAGTTCTCGTCTCCTGTCTGGCCCATGAACGAGCGGTAATTTGGTAATGTGAAATACCGATAATAGTTTACTCTTGCAGAATTATCCGATCCTCTAACTAATGCATAATGCCCCAGATTTCTGGGTTGTGATGTCTTCAATTCAGGTGAGCCCGCAGAACTTGATAACTTACTCAGGGTAGAGTAAAGTATCCTTGAGAAATTGATACCTGCACATAATCGATTCAGTTCCATTGATGATACACCTTTCTCAGCACGGGAATTTGTGACATCATATATTTGGTTTTCAAAGGGAAAGTACCTATTGAATGTAGGATTTTGCGTGACTACTTCTTCGAGCTGCTGGATCTTATCATCTTCTCTGATTTCAAAGTTGTCATCACCGTCTTCAGCATCAGACACAAGCTTATCATCGTCGTCATCTTTAACTTCATCAGGATCGCTCTTAATTTCATACTCATCAGCAACATCATTGAAACTATCATCGAGCCTCTTCTCGGCCTTTTCTGGAAAGTCCTTGACATATTGCACACAATCATATTTCTTTCCGGAGGCATCAGAACTACGAATAACAAGAACTCGACGGATACATCCAATCTCCTCCAAGGATCTCAAACATCTCATGAATCGCTTTACTGAAAATTTATCAGCAGACATCCCTAACTTTTGACGTAAATCAGCACGTTGTCTAATGCCATTTGTGGAAGCTTTCAGTGTTGATATTATCTCTTGTCTGATCTTCGAAGATGACATATCCCTACTAGAACTGCTAGCCTTACTTTCTTGTTGTCTTTCGCTATTCGTTCTATTTACGAACCGTGAATTCACCAAAAGAGTTGTTTTCCCCACTTTTTTAAGAATAATGGGGTATTTTTTTATAAGGTCAAGACCGATCAGCACATTGACGCGACTAAAGAGTGATCTAGGATCTTGGTTTGTAATTCTAGCTGCATCAATTGCTGTAAGACCCTCTTCTCTAGCTCTCGTAATAGCACAAAGAAGAGCGAAAGGGTATTTACCAAGCTTTGTGTCTTGTTGTGAAAATCCCGTTAGCGTTCTCCAAAGAATATCTTCACTAACGAAAACGCGCAGACTTTCACCATAGCGCGACCATAGATCCATAGAACTACTAGATTCCAGCTCATCAGTAGATAAAGCGGTCTGCATTAAAAAAAAAGTCAAGTATTAGTCAAGTGGCCATGTCATAGTAGATTTTCAATAATAAATCACATGCAAACCATACCAAAGTGTCTTCACCGGTTAGATGTCCGATCTTAATCTTCTCTCTGTGTTGCAGCAACCAGCTCCATATTGTATTCCTTACATAGTCATCTGGATCATCTCCAATTTTTTTCTTGATCAATATCCAGAGTCTTTCGATAGTAGAGCCTAGAAATATGTTAGTGCGTATATTCCGAATTATTTCTCGATTAGTGTTTTCAATGCCTGACTTCGTAAGTCATCAATACAATTACCGACAAACTTAACATCGTTTGCAATCCTCACCTTCTGCACCGTCGAGAGCTATTTGTTCGATCACGTATTCTATTAAGTCATCGGCTATGATCATTTCGCCCTCTGAGTTGATACGAATAGTAACCTTTCCTTGTTTAAATGCAAATAGTATTTCTCAACGATACGCAAATCTGTATCGTAAGGACAACCTTGACGCCCTGGATTCTCGTAAAAAACTGTATCTATGACTCATAAAATAATAACAATATTCTAGATAAAATCTACACTCAAAGCTATCTGCTTCTTACGGGATCCAGTTGCGGTGTTTATTTTAGCTAGATAGAATGGTTCACGATTCAGCTGCTCCAAGATCAATTAAGCGAGGATCATTAACCTCCCAAAAGAGACGCAAGGTCTAGAATTTTAATCATTTTTTAATTTGACGGATCAACCAAACCTCAGACACAGTCATCGATTTGTTATAACATTGGATTTTAACTCTTAAAAGGAATGTCGACTGATAAATCGGATGCCGTAGGTACGGACATAAAGGGAGTGGTGAATTCACTTAGGGCTGCTGCTCGAGATACTGTGGTAAGTAAGACGACGCTCGACAGGCTTCTGATCATCGCTTAATATCGGTACTAACGTGAAGTAGGAAACTGATGACTATATCACGTACTCTACGCTTTTAGATATTCATCTTTCAAACTGTTCGACTCTAGAAGAATCAACACGAGTCGAGCTTCTACAGGGATTGGAGAGTATTTTACTTGAGAATGTGAGTGATACGATGTTACCAACAGTTACTGCGTGTAGACAGTCTCTTTCAAGTTATATCATTGACAAGGAGATCCATTTACTAATTGAGCTCTCAATAATAGGAAGGTTTACTGTCTCATGTAGCATGGGATCTCCCAATACTACTTCTTCCATATCTTGAGTCTTCTGAAAACTTTGAGGACGTCGCAGCAGCAAAAGGATTGACTAGTCGTCGTCTGGCATTTTCAATTTTTAATCTCGTAGCAGAAAAGGGAAATGCCAAAGAGGTCTTTTTAAAATCAATTGAAGCACTTTCGAGCCTTAGTTTAGACATAGATGACGCTGCTGCCATACACGAAAAAATTGAGCTTGAGAAAGTCTTTGTTCTGAAGTTTTATGCTCTCTTTGAAGTCATCGTGTCTGTGACGCGAAGAATTATCACTCAATATCCGTCTCGATTTCTGACAACATCCTCTAGTGCTTTATTGTCGTTCTTGTCTACACATATTGATGAACTTTATACTCAGTCACTAAGTGTGATTGTAAGACGGCTCTACTTATTTGCAAGGGATTATGTTCCTCCCGTATCTAAAACTCCTGTTGATCCTGAAGAAGAAGCTTTACAACGGCGGATGCTCCAAAGTTACATCACACATCTGGTGGAAATAATTTTTCGAACCGCAAATTTAGATTGGTCAAATAGGTATTTTAATTTTATCAAAAAGGATATTAAAGTGCTTCCTGAAAGAGAAAGGCAGCGCGAAACATCAGTTGTTGGTAATGGAGCTCTTGAGATGGTGGAAAGATTCTTGGTAAGTCGATTGCGCTACGTATTATCTATAATTTAATAGAAATTTGCTAACACCGGCAACTTACAGCAACTAACGTCATCTTTTGATATGCATCCTTCAATGTTCGTGGAAGCTATTTTGGAGGAACCGGCAGAAATGGATCAAGAAGAATCAGATGATCTAACTTTCCCATCGCCTCCTACAAGTGCTTCTTCCATTCCGCTCTCTTCTGAGGGATGTTTTCTACTACTTTCGGAGTTCCTTATGTCAGAGAAAAATCATAAGATCAGATTTACGCTTCCTCAAATCATACTTATATCAAAGCGATTCACGAATCAAGATGATCATATACTTCCTTCTGCAGGAGTTTGCGATTCAATTGGACTTTATGGTTGGATGTTTTTGAAGGACATCACCCCGGAAGAGATTGCAGAAGTATCACAAGAGGATTTCAATAGCTATCTTCACATAATCACAGCTCTATCCGCTACCCAGGGAGATGCTGCCAGAAGATTTCTTCTCCACACACTAGTGGTCCACCTACTATCGTTGTCGTCACGAGAGCGGGCGTATGAGTATATATTTGACACTCTCATGTACTGTCCTTACGAAAATGCGTGCGAAGCATTTGTTGTAGTTCTCAAGGACTTCCTTAAAAGTCCTGGGCGATCAAACAGCACCAATACCAAGTCTTCGAGGAAGTCTATAATGGGAACCATTGAATATGACCAAGAGAAACAGGAGCAAATAAATGATCTCATTCAAGACTGTATCGGAACGGTAGATTCTAGAGGATCGTTACTTCTTGACGAGAAATTTTCAGTTTTGCAAGCTTGGATATCAAACTTTCTAGTCGTTATGGGTGGCGATACGCAGTTTCTCAAAGATGTCATTTCTAAGGTCAAAAGAATCATTGACAAAGATGCCAGACTTGTAGAGACTAGCGAGAATATGAATTCTGAGGAAAAAAATGAGCATATATTGCGTCAGAGGTTATTGCAAGCTGGAGTCCAGAGCTTGGAAAATGGCCAGTTAGAATCTAAATTGAATAGTTTGTCAATTTGATGCAAATCTTTTGTAAGTAGGATATTGTATAGTCAAAATTTCTTGTTTTCATTTTATTTATTTTATATTCATTGCGGGATCTGTTACTATCTAATATTGAACCAAAACATTCTGTACATCTATATCCCTTTTGCTTTTTAATTCAATCACATAATTTCATAAAATTCATCCTTCACCACCAGACTTCTATATTTTATTATTGGTGTGGTCGCTGATCTGTCTCACCATCATCCTCGAGCTTATCCTCATTCTCGCTCGTATCCTTATCCTCATCTTCATCCTCATCCTCATCCTCATCCTCATCCTCATCCTCTTCGCTCTCGGAATCTACAATATGCATGCGATTCATATTTCCTTCCAGCCACGCATCTTCACCTCGTGCTTTCATTGCTGCTCGCTCCTCATAATCCTTCTCGATCTGGTCTAAGTATGCATCTTGAACCGCAATCACAGAGCTTGCGTCTGTACATTTAGAATATTTATCAAGTAAATCCTTGTTCACTACTAAAAAATTTGGACCCCACGAAAAATGCTCTAATATCTCAGCTGCCCAATCCCGATGACCAGTAATAGCAAATGCAGCTGCAATAGCCTCCACGCAATTTAGTCGCCACGGCTTTCCGTAGTTTACAGGGTTGGTAGCAATTAAATAAGGCACTACCCGGTTACGTCCAACAATTAGCGACGTAAAGACTTAAAAAATTAGGCTCTATATTCAACAATATCTGAAACTTACATAATCGTTCATATCTTCCACCGATCTTATTCCATGGAATCTCATTAGTTCGAGCCCAGGAACACTCTACCACTGCTGCGCCGTGCTCTTCGAGGATCTGGTGGTCATTCGGACACACTGGACTCTTTCCATTAGGCGATATAACTATACCCTGGAACTTTTGACCAACTCTCATGCTTCGTATAAGTCCAATTCTAGCGAGCTTCTTTCCACTACATCTTTTGGGATCACAATGATCAAAATCCTTTCAAAGCAGTACTGTCAATAAAAGAAATTCCCACAGATCGTAAAAATAAAGTACCTACCCACATAGCCATTTTTGCTGGAGGTTTTATTGAAGCCTTCGTGCCTTTCTGCAGCTTTGCCTCCGCATATCGACCTCCACCACATCTTCCTGAAGCTTTCCCGGCCCCTGATCTATGGCTATTCTTACCCATTACTTTATATATTAAAATTCCTACGGATCAATAATTTTTGAAACTGAAAATAAGTTTGATTTAAAAGTTGATGATGGCTTAATGCCGGGTAAGTTCACAACCTTATTGTAACTGGACTTATCTAAGAAGCATCCTCTATATATTATAAGCGTGGGAAGTAATCACTGACTAGATCTTCTATAGAAGGCAAAAACTTTGCAGTCTTGTTAAGACTTTGTCTATTAAATAGAAACTTGGTTGCATTGAGAAGTATTTAGTAATGTCGTTTGGAAAATATTCAGATAGCGGAGATTCGTCAGCTAGAGGCGAATCGTATACAGAGCGGTTCCGAGTATACGAACCACCTATTGGATCCTCATCAGGCTCGCGGCGTGTAACCGATCCGCCAGAGAAGTCAAAATTGACGCGAATGATAGGTATGCTATAGATAAGTTCTATTGAATTACATGGTAGTAGCTGATGTGAATGGCAATTTCTTATGAAGAGCGGGCTTGTGATCCCTCTAATGCTGAACCGAACTTGAGCCTGAACCTTGAGATCGCGGACTATATTAATGCAAAGAAGGGAAATTCGTAAGTGTTTATTTCACAGTAATTCTCTATGGGTTCTAAAATAGTATTATACTGAAATCACGAGGATGGTGACGCTTTTAATGGATTACTGACGTATATTATGACTGAACATAGAGCTCGAGAGGCAGCCACGCTGATTGTAAAACTTATCAATAGTCGTTCGTCGGCTGTGTCAATTCTAAGTCTAGCTGTAAGTAAAATTACTTTTTTATTAATTAAATTATTTGGACTGTTGATCGGATTGACGGGAAGAGTTTATTCGACACTAACTTGCTCTGGAGTTACTTGATATTCTCGTGAAGAATTGTGGATTTCCATTTCACCTGCAGGTGTCACGTAAAGATTTCTTGAATGAACTTGTTAGAAAGTTTCCCGAGCGTCCGCCTTTGAGATACTCCCGTACGCAGCAACTGATTCTCGAAGCAATTGAAGAATGGCGAGAAACTATATGTGAAACCAGCCGTTACAAATTTGAGCTTGGGTACATACGGGATATGCATCGCCTTCTTGCATACAAAGGTAAATTTTTAGTAAATAGAGATATGTAAGGCTGTATCAGTTTCTTACAAATTTTAGGCTATACTTTTCCTGAAATTAATCGGGATGATGCTGCAGTTTTGAATCCATCGGAGGTATGTTTATTTTATGCTGAACATGATCTTTAGTATTTGCCCTTACTAATGATCACTTGTATAATTTAGAGCATCAAAACAGCCGAGGAATTGGAGGAAGAAGAACGAGATGCGAAGTCTGCAAAGCTGCAGGAACTTATCCGACGAGGAACACCGGCAGATTTACTTGAGGCAAATAACTTGATGAAGGACTTAGCAGGTTATAATAGCGATCACCGATCTGATTACAGAGCTAGAGTTGCTGAGGATCTTGCTAAAATTCAACGTAAAGCCAAGCTATTAGAAGAAATGCTTGAGGGCGTTAGAAGCGGTGATGCTATTGGACGTCAAGATGCTTTTGAAGAATTGTATAATGCAATTAAAAATGCTCAGACGAAGATTCAGAAGATCATAAAGGATGAAAGTGACGACGAAGAAGCTGTCCAGAAGTTATTAAGTCTGAACGACTTCATAAATTCTGTTATTGAGAAGTACGACAGTGTTAAGAACGTAAAGCGGCCGAATAGCAAGCAATCAGGCGATCTCTCATCTCCTATCTTGCAGGGTGGAAATAATTTCCGAACAGCATCACAGGCAACTTCTGCGACTAACCTGATAGATTTCGACGATGAGCTTGATTCGTCTAACAATGGTGCTATGTCTTCACAGCCAATCTTCTTAGGCTCTACTGCTCCAAGCTCTATACATAGCATGTCATCTTCTCCTGCACCTATGAATGCTTCTAATGTTGCTAGCCTTTCTGGCCTTTCTGAACTTTCTGATATTCCTATGGTATCCTCTTCAGTACCGGCTGCTTCAATTCCGGCCAAACATATGTCAAATGCTGATATTCTGGCCCAGTTTTCAGCTCCCTTAAGTCCAACACCACAATTTGCTACCAGTGCGCTTTTCACTACCGCATCGCCTTCTACTATCTCACCCCAGCCAACTACTATATTTAATTTCGATCAACTTGCTGAGCAGCTACCCAGAGTTGATTCTCGCCCAGGTGTTCCAATGTCTACAGGGGCTCTTCGACCAATACATCCAGCTTCGCCTGCTGCACCAGTGACCTCCACGACTCCTATTATTTCTTCGCCATCATCTGTATCTAGTCCATCGCCAAAAGTGATAACGACGCAGAGTCCACAACCGCAATCACAGCCTCGGGCCAAAACTACTAGTCAGAATTTATTAGATCTCGAAGATCTTCTATAAACATGCAATTTTATAGATATAATAGTAACATTTATTACGATTTTTTATTTTCAGTGGCAGCTATTAATTTATCTAGTATTTATATTTTTAGATTTCATATGAGCTGTTAGGCTAGTATATTTCAGCCTTTTGTATAATTCGAAAGTATCCCTTGTATAAGGCCATATAAAATTGACAGCTAAAAATCTTATATCCTATTTTACAAAACTAGAGACAGTTCTCCGTATAAGTAACTATACGGAAGATACGATCTTAAACCCAACCTTTAAGAACAAGAAATAAAATAACGATGGATAATATCCACATCAGCTTCGTAAACACAGAAGACTGCTGTCTAGGTAATTGACCATAGCCATTATTTACTGATATATTAGACGACATGCTATTCTGTGTCGCACTTATCCGCTGATTCGAAGTCTCCTGGTTCGCAGCGTTCGACTTGTAAGCAAAGGATAGTTGAGGTATTTCAGAATTATCATTCGAGATCAGTTCAGCTCTTTCAGGTGCTGTTGTACTAAGTAGTTCATCATTTCTTTTTCCACCACACTGACGACAACAGTACTGTCCGCTCTTTTCTGCAATATCCTTCTTTATTTCATCACATACGCCGTCTAAACCACCTACTGCCCCTTCTGCAGGCGTAAGCATGAAAGTTCTCAGTGCTATCAATGCAGTCCGGATACCTATTCGTAAAAACAATGCGTCAAAAAATGAAATACTAAAGTTAATGAGAGAGCTCGTATAGCTTACCCCAGGCCGGTAACCACTCCTCAACATGAAACTTCGATATCGAAAGGCAGATCTCCTTGTTAACTTCGAATCTAATTTGACAAAAGACAGCAAAGCACAGGATATTAGCTCGGCATCCAATACAGGATCTCTTATCAAGTCTCAGGAAAGTGACTATTTTAATCTGATAAAACTAAGAAGAAATTCAAACGTGAAGCATACCTTCCAGTTTCCTGTAGAAACCTGAAGCTCGGCGGGGCAAGCGGATATGTGGAAGGCAGTGTGATTCGTCCGTGATAGCTTCCAGTCTCATATGGACTACAAGGTGGCCCTCTAATGATAAAATGCCAGTCAAATAGATTATCCTGTAATGAATGAAAACTGCTCATTAGCGCTATACTAACATCGTGTACTAATAATTCCTACCTCACTGGGCGCTGCGTAGATATCCTTGTCAGACGCTGAAAGCTCTTTAGCTTCCTGTAATATTCTCCGAACCGTAGGCGAATTCTTGCCCATTCTGGTCAAGCTTGTTCTCTTTTCTAAGTTTTACAATCAAAAGGTATAGTCAACGCAAATTTGCACTGAGGGCCGGAGTATTTGGTGTCCTCTTAATGATGCAATGTTCCAGTAGAACTGATCGATGATGAGTTCAGAAACTTAATGCTAATTGATAAATCGCCAAAACCTGCGAGCAAGGGCCTGCAGGAACACTTACTATACAGAATACACGAGATACTTCATTCAATTATCTGAAAAAAAATATGTATCTAGAACTTTGAGAATCTCAAAAAGTTCGACAATGAATAAAGAGGCGATAGGAAGCAACTGCCCGATGCCTCTATCAATACTTAACTCCCAATACAAGTATTTTTTACTGGAAAAGCTCAATGAGTAGGCATTCTAAAAGTGGTAGATGTTTCTGCTATATACCAACCGCGAATCATCTAGAGAAGCTAATTTACGGAGTAAGATGTATAATCGTATGTATTTTATACTATATCTGCCATTCCGCTCAATCTCCCACTGAAGCTTTGACAATTGGTAGCTGTAAGTAGTGTAAAGCCAACAACCGGAGAAGTACCGGTAACTGTAATAAGAAGCGAATATGATCTATGCGCCATTTGCCCTCGACTAAGAGATATAGAAAACAAGATTACCGTGCACATATCATCTTGTATAGATTCTAAGAACATATTAATCAATAACAGTCACGCTTCTAAGTGCGACAACCTTTGTATTTGTTGTTCCACAACATCTTTATCATTCATCACGACATCATATTTACGTATCGTGTACTGTAGTAGGGTTTAATATTCAAAGAATACACTCGGTTCTGCATATATATTTACTAGACTTCCTGCAGCTTAGATACAAAAGGCTTGTAAATCGTGATTTGAAGCAGATTTAATTTACGTGAATAGGGCAAAGACTGGGTGGTATAATGGGCGTCTAGAAATCCGGAAAGTCGACGAATCACTGAAATTTCTAAAACTCCGGATGATTGAAATCACAGCCATATAGAGATCATCGGAACAAAGACACAATTTCGCAAAGTATGCAGACTTTGGCTCGATCGAGTTTGAGAGGTCAGTATTGAGAATCCCAAAGCTGATGTTAAGCTTCACATTGTTGTCCATCTGATATTGTGAAATGTTACTTCGAACAGCTGAACATGAGCGTGCCAGCTACTAATCTATTGCATGTTGTGTGAGAAGAGAAGAGTAGATCAGGTGGGTCTAACGAATAATTTCTAATTATTACTCTTTATAGCTTACAATGGTAGTTTGGAATTCCGGATATCGCAGGTCATGCTTAGGAGGTTTAAAGGGGTGTGCTGTAGAGGATTCACAACGTATTATGTTACTCCATCTCAGAGCCAACCTGGATCCGCACGCTTGCGTGTAGCTCTTTCCGGCGTACCAACTCATATTGGACACTTCTCTTCTCGTGGAAATAGAAGAGAGAATGAAGACAGATATAGCTTATCAATAGTGACAGTGCCAACGACAACATCATTGACACCAAAGTCGGCAAAGGTAGCAATTGGCACCACGAGAAATGTCTTTCTTTTCTCAATTTTTGATGGTCATGGAGGTTCTTTCTGCAGCGAATTCCTTGCTAAAGAGCTTCCTGGATACATAGAAAAGAGTGACTTATCTTCAGCAGAGTACTTGGAAAACTTATGGAAGGACAATGTTGGTGGATACTGGACTCGTTGGAAAGGGCATCTTGAGAGATACAGAGGCAAGATGGACAAAGACAGTAAGTATATTAAAGTTCTATCCATTCTTCTAGGTAATAGACCAGTCATTTAGGAAGCTTGTTAACTAACCTATTAATTGTCCAGGTGACCTATGTCTTCGTGTGCCAATTGCATTTTTACAGGCTGATTATGATTTTGTTATCAAAGGTCAGCCATCTGGATCAACGGCTACTTCTGTGATGATATTTGGAGATGACAGCGATAATACACCGTACTGGGAGAGCACGAGAGCAAAGGTTGTAGTAGCTCATGTTGGAGACACAAGATGCATAATATGTGACTCTGATGGTCTCGCTCATCCGCTGACAACTGTACATCATCCCTCATCTCCAGTAGAATCATCGCGATTACGCAGATATGCTGCTAGTTTTTTTACCGATTCATTTGGCGAGGAAAGATTCGGAAATCTTGCAAATACGCGATCATTTGGTGACCTACCAATGAAAAGATATGGTGTCAGTGCTGAACCGGATATGTCTGTATACACCATTGGTGCACGATCGCTACCATCTCAATTTAATAGCAAAACTGATTTTGGAGGTGATGAGCCTTTTCTTGTTTTAGTTTCAGATGGAGTATCCAATTTCGTTTCAGATCAAGAAATTGCTGACATTGTCACATCTACTGGCTACAGATCTGGATTTATGAGAGGTACACCCCAGGAAGCTGCTCGTGAAGTTGTACAGTTTGCGGAAGACGTTGGTGGCGATGATAATACCACCTGCCTAGTTATACGACTTTCAGGCTGGGGTAAGTGGACCAAACCTGTAGATAGAACTGGAGAGCTCCGAGAATATCGTTTACGTGAAGCTCTAGATAAGGTGGCTCGTCGGCAGTAGTTAATGGCTAGTTCAGTATCCTATAGGGACTTCGATACCTTGTTTTTATTGTTTAGAGAAATTTAAACATTAGATAGTCTTAGACCTACAATAGGCGTGTGAAGTTCTCTTTTCTTAACATTTTACAGTCTATAACAAGACAGCGTTAATGCATCGTATCATTTCTCTTATTTCTGATCATCAAGTCGCTTATATTCAGCATTCTACTGTCCACTTTGACGCATGTAGCTGAAGTAAGGAAAGTGACTCCGCTTCCGCATATGATGTTTTGAATGCAACAATACTTTATGGTATAGTAATATTAAATTCAGTCAGATTATTCTTGGTATGAGTCTATAGTCAATAGTATTGACTTGATGTGTTTGAAGTCGAGATATTTTGATACTTTCTGAAGTTCTTCAAGATGTTGGTCAAGATGTTGTTCACGCTTTTGGGAGATACTGATTTCTCACGTGGGTGATGCAGCCTAAATTACTTACATAAACTAATGTAGACCTATAAACGTGCGTAAATATCCATTTGTCTAGCGCCATCGATTCATTTGTATTTTACAAAAAAGACAGTAGAAATATTCTGCTGGAATTTAGAAATTTTTTGAAAGAGCCAATGAGTCTTGCCCAGGACGATCTTTCGGAACAATTGTATTGCAGGTGGATAAGCATCTCTATAACTGCCTAAGCCAAGAGATCGGCGATAATAAGCGGCAGCACTCGGCAGCGTGCGGCAGAAAGAACACTGATTATTCTCCTAAACGACACTAGAAATCAAGGAAAAGATATTTGACTCTTATAAACTTAGAATAATGAGTTCTCTATTCAAAAAGACTATAAAGTCGAAATCCAACTCATCAGATGCTTCGTCAACCGTTAAAGGTGATGCTTACGAGCTATCACAGCTCTCTGCCTCATCAAGTAGTGCAAGTGTATATTCCAATGCATACTCGGATCCATACGCTGATAATGTTCCTCTAACTGACAGGCGAGCTACGCATAATCCGTGGAATGAGCGACAAGGACAGAGACCGACGTCAGTTGCACCATCGACACTTGCAGGACCTGTAATAGTTGAACCTTCAGGTCGTAAAAGAATTCGTGCTCTTCCATGGTTTGTGATACTCATTAGTGTGCTCGATATCGTTATTTTTTGTCTCGAGTTAAGCTGGTCTAAGAGTCAAACAGGTTCGGTCATCGGCACCGATCCTTTTAATCCTATGATTGGGCCGCCTGTATATTTATTCATTCATGCCGGTGCTAGGTTCAATCCATGTATGCACTCGATTAAAGGTATCACGGATAGTACTTCGCTTCGATACAGCTGTCCTGCACGCTCGCAGTTCAATACGAGTGGTAAATGTACTCTGTCACAGCTCTGTGGAATGGGCGGTGTTGACACTTCACCAAATCAGGTAAATAAGAAAAATTCTAGAAGTTAATTTAGATATAAATTTCTGATGAAGCTGCTTGATTGTAGTGGTGGCGATTCATAATTCCTATATTTCTTCATGCTGGGTTCATTCACTTAATCGTCAACTTGATGCTTCAAATTCGGCTTGGCTTTTCAGTGGAGAGGTACGTATATTCGCTATGTGGAATTCTTTTATTGACGTGCAGCTAACAAAAGTTCAGATATATTGGATTTTTGAGATTTGGCTTCATATATATTGTTTCTGGAATCACAGGATTTGTTTTGGGAGGTAGCTATGCATCTGATGGGACTCCAAGCATGTAAGATAACTTCTTCACTCGGTAGTGTATACTTTTATAGGTTTGCTTTCCATCGTCTAACAGTTCCTTTAGGGGTGCCTCTGGTGCGTTGTTCGGAATACTTGCAGTCCAACTAGTCGATCTTCTTCTAAATTGGAAAAAGTTCGATAGCCCGAAGCTTACACTATTACACTTTATTATAGAGATAGTGATTGCATTTGCTTTTGGTCTCCTCCCTGGACTTGATAATTTTGCGCATATTGGGGGGTTTGCAATGGGATTAATACTGGCAATTGGCTTACTCCATACTCCAGATAAACTGGTCATCAAAGATAATGAGCGCCTCGAGTACTATCAAAATCCAAAGCGTTTTCGTGGTCGTGTTTCCGTTCGCTACATTTTGATTTTTTTCAGAACTATTTTTCTTCTTCTGGCTGCAGTGCTTCTATTTATCCTTCTCTGGGTGTTCTACAAGGATAAGGCTACTTGCAGCTGGTGCAAATATCTTGGCTGTTTGCCAATTCACGACTGGTGTGAGCAGGGCCTAACGACTGTTTCTCCTTAACATCTACGAGCTGTGCATTTTTTATAGAGTACGCAGGTGTTTTTTAATTCATAGTAGGAGCATTTAGAAGTTCTAGGCATAGAACTATCTGACTGCATAAATAAATGTAGAGGGTATCGTATATTTAGCAATTACTTTAGAAGACCATATGCTATGAATTTAATGGCATATGCTATGCGATCGCAATCCCTAAGATGACTGATTCGCGTGGAATTTTATGGCTGGTCGGAATTTTTTTATTGGCTGCTTTCTCAATATGCAAATTTATGCAAAACAATCAGATTTCGTCTTGTGTAATCTTAAAGAGATTCATAAGACAAGGTGGCATGAACGCAAAATTGAGATTATTTATTTAAAAATATAGAAATTACATTACAGATTGAAATACTTGCCGTAAGCTGACTTTTTTCATTTATAAGTTGCTGGTTGAATATCACGTACGTAAACATAACCAAAAATCCAACATAAAAAAAATATTAGCGATACTTGGTTTCGATCCAAGGACATCAGGGTTATGAGCCCTGCGCGCTTCCACTGCGCCACATCGCTCCTTACTTGAATATTAAAGATACGTTTACTGTCTTATTGCCAAAATACATGAGAAAATTTTTGTGCAAACTATCGCCAGTTCTTAGTGGATGCTCACTGTACTTTACGAATGCTTCGCTGTCGAGTGCGTGAAATTACTGTATAATCAGGCTCTGAATTTGACTTGGCCGATCGACTTGAATACCTATAGAACGACGGCTAGTACATACTCGGAGGTTTGTTAGGTGGAGAGAAGACAGAGAAGAAGTACGTCACGTGCCGATGAAAATCTGATTAGACCTTCTTCACAGTTTGCCTGAGCATCACGGATTACGCGGGTAGTGAAAAGAACTTCTAGACGGTTTGGAAGGGAACAAGACATTCAGTTGAAATTTCAGGTCGGAGAGTATCTAGAAAATACATTTAGGTTGGTTTAATAGAAAATTGTGGATGGATGGATGTGTCTTCGGTAAGTATTTGATGAATTATGTTGTTGGTGGGCGGTTGAATATGTCATTTTGGCCAAACACTAAGAGTAAAAAAGGGGATGTGTGTATTATGCTACGAAAAGATATTAATGAGCTTACGTTATTTTACAGGATCGTCTAGATAGACTCCGGTTCGAGAATATCGAACGAAGAAGACAGCTTTGCAGGTACGGTGATAGATGGGCGTGTGGATTACATGTGGACTGCAAAATGACTATTGAATGTGTTGGATTTCTACATAGCAGAGACGTGTAGTAGTATAGCTAATATTAGGATTATAAAACAGCGATGTCGTTAAAGGACGAAAACATAAGCTGTCAGAGCTTTATTTTTTGTGCCGGAGTCCTCTTATTCCCATATCTGATGAAATTATAGCATCTGAAGATGATAATTTAATGGCCTTTTTGGAAAAAAATGATTTAGAGAGGTATGTGGTGATTTTTTGTGTTGTCCATGGTGTAGTACATCACGCTAGTAACTGGCGATGTGCGCTGGCGGTTTGGAGCCACGAGATGAAGGCACCAGACAAAGAAAAAAATGTTCTCGGTATTAGTAAAATGTAATTATGCTTACAATTTTTTTAGTGGACATCTTTTTGATGAGTCTTCTTTACCGCCACCAGCGTATACGGCTAAAGTCCGAAAAGTTGATGGTACTAACACTGTACGCGAATCACTGAGCAAAGAACAGGTGCCAGCAACAGAAGCATGCAGCGTTGCTACAGTAAAAATTTCTGAAAGTGTCAATGATACCCAAAATGCTATAAATGTTTCAAGTGCAGTTGAGGAGAGCAAGGTGGAGGAGGTTAATACAAACAATAAAACAGATGTTAAGACAGATACCGAAAATTATGATAATAATGTCACGAAAGAAATGGGCTCGCAGCAACAACTAGTGGAACAGGAGCCCACGACACAAAAGAATATCAGGCCAATCCAGAAACCTCCCCCAACTCCTACTGAGAGAATGACTACCCGTGTGAGCTCCGGAGCACTTCGGCATAAATCAGTAAATGAAATATTAGGAAATATTCCTAAAGGATCATCGACTGCAATAACTAGTACAAAGCGGCGGTCGGCTCCGTCTGGGGGAGAGATTATTGCGCAAACACGGCCAAAAGCAATTGCTCCCTCAGTAGCTTTAGAGGAACCTCCTGTTAAGCCAAGTATACCACTTGTGAAGATTTTTTATTCAATTCAAGCGTCACCATTAACGAACTTGGTTCCTACGGCTCATAAGTCACTGACTACCGAGAATTTTCTCACATCTTATATGGAAGCACGCTTGATGATGACTTTCGCCAGAATTGACGAACTAAAACGCGAGGGAAAATGGAGTTTGCGGCAGCCTCAGAGATTTCGCGCACCAAAGCGAACAAAAGCACACTGGGACTATCTTCAAGCTGAAATGCAATGGGTGGCTGATGACTATAATAAGGAGAGAAGACGAAAGAAAGAGAGCTGTGCTCATATTGCAGAATGGATAAAGGAATATTGGACATATGGAAAGTCCGTTTGTATTACACCTAAGTCTCTAAGATTATTGACAGACGTGGAAATATCTGAACGTTTAAATGCGCGGTCAGATACTGCGGCTAGAGAGGTAGAAGTAGAGGCGGAAGGTAAAAATCAGTATTTGACTCCAGCTGTTGATCGTGGTATCCGATATGGCAATGGTAGAGGCAGATATCACAATGCACATTATCCTATTGTTGATCCATTTTTAGACGATATATATAGGGATTCCATAGAAGATCTACCTATAGTGCCAATCAACAAGTTTGCCATGGTGACAACGACGGCAAGCCCAGAAAGATACATTGCATGGCGCCGACAACGTGAAGCTGAAGCTGTGAACGCTCAGCGAGTAGCGCAGTCGCAAGCTGCAATTAATACTAATGGCAGCGGCCACAAACCCATGTTCATTAGTGAGACAGCGAGGAGAGGCGTATATATTAAGGCACCTTCGCCACCCAGTATGAAATATGTGGAGTTCGGTGTACCAACTATTTGGCTTCCACAAGATGATGCCAATTTACTGAAGCTTGCCAGCGAGTTTATGTATAACTGGGATGTAATTGCTGCCAATATGAATTCTAGGCAATCTTGGGGTGTTAATTCTAACATTGAACGCCGAACTCCGTGGGAGTGTTTTGAGCGCTGGATGCAACTGGAACCCAACTTCCAACTTCAAGATCTCCGTGGACCTTACGCACGTGCAGCTCAAATCTGGATTGAAGCTACATCCCGTGCACAGGTAGCAACTAAGAGGCGTCTTGTTCCTATGGGCATCTCTCCTGACACCACTCAGAGAGGCCAACGACGTCTGCGCTGGACTGGAATGTTTGAAGCTATTAAGAAGAGCTTAAGAAAGAGAGAGAATAGCGCAAGACCTGGGAGCACTCCTATTGTTAAGAAGCCTACTTCTAGTGGTACGAATACGCCTAAAGGAAAAGTTCCTACGCCAATGGAACTTATTAAACTCAAGGCAGAGCGAGACAAGGCCATTTCTGAGGCTATTCTTACACAACAAATTGCGTTAATGAGAGAGCAAAATGGTGGCCGGACGCCTGCAGGGGGTACTCCTACAGGAAACAGTGTTGCTACGGCATCTGGAAGTGGAGTAAGTAGTTCTAATAATGTTTCCAGCTCTGTAGGACACCTGCCGCAAGGATTTTCTGCGTCTAATATGCATGCACATCAAGCACAACTTGCTCATGCTCAACAGCTGCAGCGTGTGCAACAAGCACAGCACTCTCAACAGGTTCAACACTTACAAAGAGTGCAGCAGGCTTTACAAGCGCAACAGTTACAGCAGGTTCAGCAACTCCAACAAGCTCAGCATGGCGCTCAGCATCAGCAGCACGGCCAACACATTAATCATCCTCAGCATGTACCGCAAACGCATCAGACTTGATTGCTATCAGTTTATAAATGACTTTTTACATATTATTATGTCAATTATGTTTCTGTGTGTTTAATTATATGAGATATACTCGGCTTTTTGTTATATGGTAGAAATTTGTACTTGTACGATAGATACGGACTCGATGAGAATTTTTACTCCCTTTTCACATATTCATTTTTCTGTGTATTTTATAATGAAATAAGTTCTTCTACATTTTTATTAATTTAAAAAATAGAACAGTGTAGCAGCACCCAAGCAATCTGCAGAGACAATCTGTTTCATAAATACATATATAATATGTGTATATACATTTAGACCTGTTTATATGTTTACTATTTATACAACTGTCACCGCCTCTGATATCATCATCACCAAAACAAAAAGACTTACAATCCGCCCACAAACTCTTTTTTTCTACCAGCTGCAAGAATATTCCCGTATTATAAGTAAATAGTAGTCACAATAGCTCTCGTTCTATTACTATTACAGAAGAGGCAGTGGCAATTTTTCTTGTACAGTTGGTGTCGTATCATGTGACGTATTATATAAGTAACCAACTTATTTATATAATCTTTTTACATGTAAGTTAGTAATATTTACGATACTGGATGAAATTCGCCTCTTTCAGCGCCACAACGCCGGATTGTCAGAAAAAATTTTTTAATATTTTTTCAACCACCCTTACCTCCCCTTTTTTATCTTCTCTCATTACAACTATTTAGTTGTTTCTTTATTCTATTTTTCTTTTCACGTAAATCTTTTTCATAGTACATATAGATTTTATTTTTATTATAATTCAGTATGGCTGATATATCTGATAAGTTTAATAACTTGAATATTAACGAGCAAAGCAACAGAGGAGGGCAATCACGAGCAGAAGGACAAACTGGTCCTGGAGCATACGTTCCTCCTCACCGTAAATTTGGTGACCTTTCTTCATCAAAGTATAGCGGAAGGTAATAATTTTTGATTACGCTAATGAAAGAATACATTAGTCGACGAGACAAGCATTCTGGTGATGTTGTGGATGCTATTATACAAATATGATTAATCTTCGACGCAAGAAGCCTGTTTAACTACATATGAAAATGTGGGCGATTAAGTCTCTTGAATAGACGATAATAGTTTACTTGCAATAATAATTTCAGCCTTTTTATTTGTGACATAGCGAAGCTGTAGGATCCATGTCATTTTGATGGTGAATTAAATGAGTGCTATTTTTGTGCGACGACTATTACGCGTATACTGATGTGTATTCTGACATTGCGAATGTTAATTATTCAAAATGTGATATACTAACCGTTTATTTTTTTAGCCCTAATGGGAATCATCCAAGATCAGATGATAATGAAGGCGGACATCGCGGTGGACGTGGTGGATACAATAATCGCAACTACAGCGGTGACAGCTATGGATCGCGTGGCGGTTATGGATATAACAATCGTAATGGCTATGGCTCTGGTCCTCGCGGTGGTGGCGAGGCAGCTGGTCGACGACCTGGTAGAAACCAGGGTAAGTTTGTTGACGGAAAGCACATCCCAGCTGCCAGAGATCCTCGACTAGAGAAGGATCTCTTTGGAACGCCAGGTGACGGTAGCAGACAGAGCACTGGTATCAACTTTGATAACTACGATGACATCCCAGTCGAGGCCTCTGGTGAAAATGTACCGGAGAGTATTAGCACCTTTACTTCTCCACCAGTTGAGGAGCTCCTGCTATCCAACATTGAGCTCTCTGGATATACTAGACCCACCCCTGTTCAGAAGTTCTCTATTCCTATTGTCACTGGTGGACGTGACTTGATGGCTTGCGCCCAGACTGGTTCTGGAAAGACTGGTGGTTTCCTTTTCCCTATTTTGTCGCAGGCATACACTCTTGGCCCTGCTGCAATTCCACAGAATAATAATAGCACCAATACTTATTCGCGTTCGCGAAAGGCATATCCTATTGCTTTGATTTTGGCACCTACTCGTGAACTTGTCTCTCAGATTTTTGATGAGGCTCGACGATTTGCCTACAGATCTTGGGTTCGCCCTTGTGTTGTTTATGGTGGTGCTGACATCAGTGCTCAACTTCGCCAGATTGAGCAGGGCTGTGATCTTTTAGTTGCTACTCCAGGTCGACTAGTCGACCTACTTGAGCGTGGAAGAATTTCGCTAGTCAATATTAAGTTTTTGGTACTCGATGAAGCCGATCGAATGCTTGATATGGGTTTCGAACCTCAGATTAGACGAATTGTTGAACGAGAAGGTATGCCACCAGTTGATGAGAGACAGACTCTCATGTTTTCTGCAACTTTCCCAAGAGATATTCAGATTTTGGCTCGCGACTTCTTGAAGGATTATATCTTCCTTTCTGTCGGTCGTGTCGGCTCAACTTCTGAAAATATTACTCAGAAGGTCGAGTATGTTGAGGACCATGATAAGAGATCTGTTCTCCTTGACATCCTTGCCTCTAGCAAGAGTGGTCTTACTCTTATTTTTACCGAGACAAAGAGGATGGCCGAT
Source organism: Dipodascopsis uninucleata var. uninucleata (assembly GCA_030568195.1). Classification (NCBI taxonomy): domain Eukaryota; kingdom Fungi; phylum Ascomycota; class Lipomycetes; order Lipomycetales; family Lipomycetaceae; genus Dipodascopsis; species Dipodascopsis uninucleata. The sequence goes on along the minus strand of JAJLTO010000002.1, from coordinate 881,967 downwards.
TCTCTCTGTGATTTCTTAATCAATCAGAATTTCCCAGCCACATCTATTCATGGTGACCGATCTCAACGTGAGCGTGAGGCTGCTTTGGATATGTTCAGAAGTGGACGTACGCCTATCATGGTCGCGACTGCTGTTGCAGCGCGTGGTCTTGATATTCCTAACGTTACTCACGTCGTGAATTACGATCTTCCAACTGATATCGATGATTATGTTCATCGTATTGGTCGTACCGGTCGTGCTGGTAATACTGGTTTGGCTACCGCTTTCTTCAACCGGGGTAACCGCGGTGTTGCCAAGGAGTTGATTGATATTCTTAAAGAGGCTAACCAGGAGGTACCAGATTTCTTGGAAGCTGTTGCAAATGAGGGTGGATACTCTTCTCGAGGCCGCGGTGGTGGTCGTGGACGGGGAAGTGGTGCTACACGTGATTACAGACGTGGATTTGACAGTAATAGTAATGGCTACAGTGGTGGCAGTGGTGGTGGCGGTTACAGTGGTGGTGGCTACGGGGGCGGCAGCTTCGGTGGCAGCTACGGTGGTGGCAGTGGTGGTGGATTCTACAACAACACTGGATCCTCTTACGGTAATGGCGGATCCTCTTACAACAATGGTGGTGGCCAGAGCAGCTGGTGGTAAGTGGATAAACCCATCCACAAGACACTCCTTCCTCGATTTGCCTGCTTTTTTCTGTTACCAAGTTGTGTTTATTTTGATTCAGGGCTTTACTCTCAAAGGAAAAAAAAAGTTGAATCTATGTTTCATATGATAGAATGCTTAGTATTTATTTATATTTTATATGGTTTAGCTGAGGAATATTTCCTCTGTATAAGTTTTCTTCTTTATTTCTTATTTTATTTTCTATTTAAAATCTTTTTCTGTGTTTTTGCATATTCAGTTTTTTTACATGCGTTCCAGGATTTTGTTTGAAATCTTACGACTTCATATTATTCTATATATATATTATGTATATTCTGATATGTCTTGCACATGGGCTGGTGGTGTACGATAGAATTAGTATGGTATGTCACCGTAGTGTAAGGTGGGTCGTGCACTTCTTTACTTTAGTCGTCTTGTACATTGTATAGTATATCTTAATGTTTTTTGCATGCTCTTTCTTTCTTTGCTCTTTTGTCGGAGGATATATATTTTTTTTAAAAAAAGTTATGATTAGAGTGTGGGAAGGGGAAGGGATTATAGAAAATTAAGGTGTACTACTGATTTTATGTTACATGTGTTTGTGATATTTGTATGTAAAAAGATTGAAGATTTACGAGACGACAGGTTTTTTGTCATTGGGCATGTAAAAAGTTGTATATGCAGTATAATTATTTGAGAGTATAGTATTAATTGATCTCTTCAGTTATCAATATTTATTGAGTTCCATTTTAAAACTTCCTTTCTGTAATAACTAATGTCTATAATTAGGGTGTACAGTTAGTAAACGGGAAAAAAAACTTTTTGATTAAAAAAATTAGAATGTTCTCTATATCTGCAAGTCGGCCAAAGCTTTCTTTTGTTTATTGTCTTCATTCATCTACCCCTCCATTATTCTTCATTAACTTCCTCGTCGCTGTCATTGGAATCACTATCCTCTGCTCTGGCGGCTTGCTTAACGGTGTCATATTTTTCGACTTCTTCGGGAACAATAGTAGCACAATTCAGTCTTTCGCTCGTCTCATAAACAGCTATACATTGTCTCACGTTAAGATTCCATATGAGAATCTTGCCATCTGAAGATATACTTGTCATGAATGTTATTGGGACTAACTTTTGTTGTTGTTCATCTTCAGAAAGTGATTGTAAAAATGAAATTGGTGGAGCTCTCGAAAAGAAATTAAAATCCTTTACTCTCGTCTTATGCCCTTGCAGTTCAAAGGTAACTGGTAATTTATCAGAAAGAATTTCAACATCTCTGAATGCAATAGATCCTGAAGAATCCGATAGAACTAGATATTCCTTAGTCGCAATAGACTTAGAATCATTATCGAGCTCTTTCACGGTCACATAACGTAGTCTATACAAGGCACTCGTCAAATCTATCGACACTAGAGGCTTGGAGTTCTTGTTTACATGTAGATTGAATTAGTCAGTTTTTTATCTATAAATAAAATTCACCACATATAATACGTACCATGTCATAAATGATGACTTTTCGCTGATATCCAATAGCGTACATGTTGCCTTTGCCGTTCCAGCAAACTTGAGTTGGCTCACCATTACCAGACAGCTTCATCGTACTCGCATTTTTTCCAGTCATAAGATTCCACAGCTTAAGAGTCCTATCTCGACTAACAGTGAGAGCAATTTTTCCAGACGGGTGAACTGACATGTCGTTGACTGCACTCTTGTGGCCCTTCATGTCTACAATAACCTGCCAGTCCTTCGTACGCCAGAGAAGAACTTTTCCGTCCTCACCACCACTGAGAAGCCACTTTCCACCACTTGCGCCCTTGTTACCATTTTCTTCGTCACTAGTACTTATAGCATGAACAAACTCCAAACACGTTACAGAACCATCATGATACATTAGAGTCCCAATTTCCTTACGCTTTTGTAAATCATACAGACGAATGTGTTCGTCATTTCCACCAGTGACAAGGTAGCGTTTGGAATGTGCCATGCATCTTATAGAGGCTGTATGAGGAGAAAAATGAAAGATTGGAGTGAATATCGCAGTTGTCTTTTCGTCGTCGACCTGCTTGGTACTGAAAGCTGTTAGATCAGTTGTAAGGGAAACACACAGTAAGTGGTGCTCGTATGATCCAGTGATGACACGAAGAATAGCACTCATTTCAGACTTTGGTCGAGTCTTTTGCTCCTTTGAAAGGCTGTCTACTGTTTCATTGTCTGCTATTTCTCTTTTCCTTTTCGCCATTGCTCGTATTTTGTTTTCCAGGTCACTTCGCTATGTTATTCAACGCGAAAATATTTGACGAAAATAATTTTTATAATGGAAAATTCTTCATATGTCAAAATTTAGGTAAACTCCCAAATACTGCATCTCGACCAGGTACAGTTACAATCAGTTACAAAATCGATAGACATCCATAAATCTTTTGCAAAACAATTCGTAAAAGTAACGACATCTGTACTCACAGAAGAAAGACTAAACAGGGCATTTATATAATAGTCGGAAGGCGTATTTTTCGAAAGGTCCTGAGATTATATGATCAAGAGCCTTAGCAGAACATCATTGTATTAACATATCTTGAGCTACATGCATCCATGATAAAAATATTCTTCCTACATCTACATATATATGTATATAATTGTAGACCGTCAGCAATATGACTGCCCCATAGAAATAACCATCTCATAGAGCTATAACCAATAAAATCGTACTGATTCTGAATTATGAGCTTGTTCTGAGGAATTCAATCACTATCGTGCATATCCTACGTAGATAATTTTATTGCGCCTTTAACACTACTCGCTTACATAGGTATGATATGACGTTAAAAACGCTAGTACCACCACAGAGTTCATTACAGAATATGAAAGCCACATCCAAGTTAGATGGTGATACCTATGATTAAGTGCAAGATATTCTGTCAGTCGCGCTACAGCTATAAATCACCGGGCTCAATCTACGAAGTTGCTATGTGGTCAACAGGAATGTTAACGTTCAAGTTACTACTGCTTACAAGAACTAGCAGGCCAGCAGTCGCACGCCTTTCAGTACGGAAAAAGCGAATAAGTTTATCCGGACTATCTACATGAGCTGTATAAGCAAAAAGTCATCTCACTCAAATGATATTTTAGCAACAGCATAACAAATTAGAACGTACTCTGCCATTCCAGCCACTGCATAGATAACTAGATTCTCTAGACAGATAGATATCACTATCAAAATAATCTCAAGACTACACTACGCTTACTTTTGGCTGTCGCTACCCTGGTCCATCCGACAGTAAAATTATCAGAGTCTATATGTGGCAAGTTTTTAGCTGTGCAAGAGTTCGCTGCCAGATTCTAAATCCAGGAGCTATTTTGTAATGAGCAAGCTCCATAGCTGCCCAAGTGCTTAGAAGCATTTAAACTCACTTATATATAGACTGACATAGATAAGTCCATCCTGAAGTGCGCAAGGACCATTTCACACTACTACCACTTCCACCATTACATTTTGTCGTCGTAAGCTCTGTAAATGAAGGGCCTCCGGCGATGGACCTATGCACAAAAGAGCCCTTCGCCGCCAACAGCAGCTTCTGTCAGCCTCGTTTTGATAGCTTGAATCTAGTATCCTCCTCTGTTGTCGTCTATCTCGTATGTAAGTATGTCCGTTATCCTACATCATCCAGGTCCGCCGTTGCTCTTACGGTAGTTGCCCTGACAACTCAGGCTAAGGGTACTTACTGTTAACGATAAGGCTGTGCGTGGCGGAAGAACTGGGTACGGTTTGTGTACCTAGCATTAGTATGGTAGACACGTATAAAGTTGTTGTATATATTTAGGTACTCAATTCACATATGCCTATTTATTCGCAGAGCAGTCTAGAATATACTTAGGATTGTCTCTGCTTTCATCCTTCGGTTTCCACTCTCGCCTTTAAGGGAATTATTATTCGTACGCACAACTAAGCAACTTGATTATTCCATCCAACTTTCTCATCTTTCTTTTGGACTACCATCTTTTGTCCTTTCCTTTCCCCTTCTTTTTGTTTGCTCGATATAGGCAGCTTGGTATAGGATTGCAATTATAAGTCGCCATGGATCAGCATTTGATTTCCACAGTCAATCGTCTTCAGGTGAGTACTGAACAGTGTAGGCCCTGTTATCTATCAATGTGCGGTTGTGAAAGAGACTGCAACTGTGTTCACATGGAACAACTTTCTCTTCCAGAAATGCAGGCAAAGTAGTCGTATAATACTGCGCCGGCAGATACAATGTACAGACATGATGGAAATTTGGCAATTGGGATGGGATTGCTGATAGATGCTGCGAGCCGTGGAGTGCCTGGCTGTGTTGTGGGTGGACTTCCGTGTGGTGGGTTATTACGCTGGACTTACTAGCAACCTGTACATCTTTTTTTTTTGTGTGTAACGTCCGCAGCATCTACACAGCGTATAGGAATATTGTCAATAGTCTCTTGGATGACATGAAATATATGCCATCCATATAGAGCTCTCGACTACTTTCCAGCCAACCGTACTAATGAGAGATAGGGAGATTGTAGTCCCATAATTACTTGTATAATCTATCGGTTGCTTATTTGGACCATCTTGAAAGTGTTAATTAATACTAACTTACTATCATTAGGACGCATTTGCTACTTTGGGTCCTACCTCAAACCCTATCGATCTTCCTCAGATTACTGTTGTTGGTTCCCAGTCGTCAGGAAAGTCGTCAGTACTGGAAAACATCGTCGGAAGAGACTTCTTACCGCGAGGTATGTGGGCGTAGGGCGTTCTTTAATTAGTGATGTGTGCGCTAGAACGTTATCACGACTGTCATGCACTATACTAACTCTTAAGTAGGTACTGGTATTGTCACTAGACGACCACTGGTATGTTTCATAATTTTTTAGCACGTCTTCTCTTCACGGGGACAAGTGAAGGAGTGTTCATAGACATGTGAAACTTCAATGCTAATATAGCCGATTAATGTAGGTTCTCCAATTGATCAATAGACCAAAGGGAAAGGCCAATGGAACTTCTGGAGAGAGCTCTGAAGGTGACGAGTGGGGTGAATTCCTTCACCTTCCAGGACAGAAGATCTACGACTTCAATAAGATACGTGATGAAATTGTTCGTGAGACAGAGTCCAAGACCGGAAAGAATGCTGGTATTTCAGCCAACCCAATAAATTTGCGTATTTTTTCGCCAAACGTGTTGACTCTTACCTTGGTTGATTTGCCAGGTCTCACCAAGGTACCTGTTGGCGACCAGCCAAAAGACATTGAGAGACTTATAAAAGAGATGGTTCTTAAGTACATCACTAAACCAAATGCTATTATTCTTGCTGTTACTGCGGCGAATACTGATCTGGCTAACTCTGATGGTCTGAAGCTTGCACGAGAGGTTGACCCGGAGGGTACTCGAACCATCGGTGTCTTGACCAAGGTTGATTTGATGGACCAAGGAACTGACGTCGTGGATATTCTTGCTGGAAGAGTCATTCCACTTCGCCTTGGATATGTGCCAGTAATCAACAGAGGTCAGCGAGATATTGAACAGAACAAAGCAATCTCATCTGCTCTTGAGCATGAGCGTGAATTTTTCGAGAATCATCCATCATACCGTGCAAAGGCACAGTACTGTGGAACTCCATTTTTGGCTCGAAAGCTTAACATGATTCTTATGCACCATATTAAGGCTACTCTACCTGACATCAAGAGCCGCATTCAGACTACTCTTCAGAAGTATCAGCTTGAATTGGCTCAACTCGGTGACAACTCTCTTGGCACTCCATCGAATATTGTCTTGAATGTTATTACTGAATTCTGCAATGAATACAGAACAATTCTCGATGGTAATTCTCAGGAACTTTCCAGTCTTGAACTTTCTGGAGGTGCTCGTATTTCCTTTGTCTTCCATGAGTTGTATTCGAATGGTGTTAAGGCAGTTGATCCCTTCGATCAAGTCAAGGATGTTGATATCAGAACAATCCTTTACAATTCTTCCGGTTCGTCTCCGGCGCTCTTCGTCGGAACCACTGCTTTTGAAGTTATTGTCAAGCAGCAGATTAGACGATTTGAAGATCCAAGTTTGAAGTGTGTTAACTTGGTTTACGACGAATTGGTTCGTATTTTGTCGCAGATTCTCCAGAAGCCTATTTACAAGAGATATCCTGTTCTCAAGGAGAAACTTTTGTCTGTTGTAATTTCTTTTTTCAAGCATTCCTTGGTGCCAACAAATAAGCTTGTTCAGGATCTGGTCTCTATGGAGGCTGCTTATATTAACACTGGTCATCCGGACTTCTTGACTGGTCATCGTGCTATGCAAATTGTCTCTGACAGAATGCAAGCCAACAAGCCCGTACAGGTTGATCCTAAGACTGGCAAACCAATTCCACAGCCACAAAAGGATTCTATGAGCCCAGTTTTGGGTCTTGGTCCAGGTGAGGAGAATAATGGATTCTTTAATTCATTTTTTGCCACTAAGAACAAGAAGAAAATGGCAGCTATGGAGGCTCCTCCTGCTGTCCTCAAGGCCTCTGGTGTTTTGTCCGAGCGTGAGACTGCTGAGACCGAAGTTATTAAGCTCTTAATTTCTTCTTATTTTAACATTGTTAAGCGAACTATGATCGATATGGTTCCTAAAGCTATTATGCTTAACTTGGTTATCTTCTCAAAGGATGAAATGCAGAGAGAGCTTTTGGAGAAGCTTTACAAGTCTGATGTTCTTGGCGATCTTTTGAAGGAGAGTGATACTACTGTTAACAGAAGAAAGGAGGTTCAGAAGATGGTAGACAGTTTGTCCGCTGCTAGCGAAATTGTTGCTGGTGTTAACTAAGGAACAGAATTTATCGATGAGCACGATAAATTCATGTTCTTGTGATATATTTTATCTTTAGCTTTAAAGACATTTTCCGCTTTGTGTTCCTTTTCCTTCGTACGTCAGCCATGTTTTAATATTTCAGCTCAACATGATGAAATGATACATACATATATCTACTGATATAAGATATATATAGAGGGAGATAACGAAACATGATGACTAAGTATATATGAAAATATCCCATGTTTTACTTTTGTTTTACTTTTGTTCTCTCGTTGAATGTTTTCTAAATTTTGTTAGAGAAGGGAATGGAGAGAGAGACTGCAAAAACGATGAATTAACATGGAGTATTTGCAGGGAAATAAGTGGGCACAGATAACATGCGTATAAAACCACAAGATATGATTTCATGACATGGCCAACAGAGGATAAAAGAGAAGAACTGACTTTAAAGTTGATAAGTTTCGTTAAGTCATTTGTGTGTTCCGTGTTTTATTGATTATGTTCTTTTTCTTCCTTTAACTTCTATTTCTTTCTATTTTTAATAGTCTCGTTCTTCTTTATTGTTAACTTTCATTTCTCCTTGTTTGTGATTTATACTAGAATGTTACTTAATCGTCTTCCTAATTTGTTTTGTTATGGACTTTGGACCTCGTCCATATTAAATACATCGTTAACAATATATTCAAGAAGCATATTTTAAGAAAATACTTTATCCGCTAGACATATTGTAGTTTCTAAAGAACAATATATGTAGAGACATTGTTTCTATAGAGCTCATGAAGGTATAAGCAGAGATGACAGATAAACAATCTTTCGCGATAATCCTACATGTTTATATTATAGTGTATTTAAACTAGATTATATAAATATAATAACAAGAAAAATACATTAGATAAATGCCAGCTCTTAAAATCTTAAAGGGGTATACACAACAAAAATTAGTAAACATGCTAATGCCAATATATATGTTTGATAAATAGTAGTAGATAGATTAGTAAATTGTAAATGCTCATTTATTGTATATTAAGATGTTCCAAGATATAATATTTATGCACCAGTGAAGACAACTTCCTTACAAAGAGAAACAACGCGCTTAAAAAAGGTTCTCCATTCGAGTAAATCAGCTTTGGATTTCTCAAATACTACTTCAACCATTCGAATATTATCCAGAACCTGGCATTTGATGGTGCCAGACATTAAACATCGTCTTCTGTCAGGAACGGTAACTCGTAGCCAAAGGTCTCTGGTTGAGTCGTTAATGTCAATGCTCTCCAGAGGCACAGAGGTTCCTAATCGGTGAAGAGCTGCTCCAAGAATAGATATCAATTGCGAAATTGGCGCCGTAGAATAGAACTTATTCAACGTTGTTGAAGGACAGATATCGTAAAACCGGCGTGCACGTTGAGTTAATGACTCTGGTATGTGCTCTTGTCTGTGCTGAGAAAATTGAAGGACACTTATGTCTTCTGCGAGGGAATCATATAACGTAGCTCGAAGAAAATCATGGCCTATTGGCTGAGATAATGGTGCTGAAAATTCATATTGATATTGCATAGAGTGACCAGCATATCTATGTGCCTGAATCTGACAATTGCGATTAATAGTTGTTGGTTGTGAATTTGACCCAAATACTCTCTCAGTAACTGGTATGTCCTCAAACTTCTGTGTACTTTTATAGCCGCCGTCAATATCAATTCTAAGATTGAGAATTAGACGCTCCGCTAGTTCGAGTGGATCACTACATTTTCCGGTACCAGAGATCAAGCGATTTGGTCGAGTAAACCAAGGATGCGTTCTGACATTACTGAATGAGATCCGTTTCTCCGGGTTGACTTTCATAAGGCTCCTAACAAGTGACAAGGCTGCTGGTGATATAGCATTCCAAGGGTATGCTTTAATATTGCCATCTGCCATAACATATTCAGCAAATTCAAGATTATCTTCTCCTGCGTAGTCCCATGGAGTACAACCACAGAGCATTGCAAACAGAACTACGCCGCAAGACCACATATCGCTTAAGGCGGGGTTATATTCATGCTTTAATATTTCGGGTGCAACATAAGGCGGACTGCCACAGATGGTGCTCGATAGTTTCGTTTGGCCTTTATAGGAGTAAAGTGTAGCAAATCCAAAGTCTGATAACAGTAGATTACCGTCAGCGTCTAGAAGTATGTTTTCCGGTTTAATGTCACGATGACTGATTCCTTTGGAGTGAATAAATTCCACGGCAGCAACAAGCTGTTGAAAGTACAGCTGACAAATATCGTCATGCATTCCCACATCAGGTTCAATTTTATCGAACAGATCGCCACCCATCGCAGCTTTCATTTTTAACCAGATCCAAGTGCTGTCCTCTCCATGGCCCAAATAAGATACTATATTAGGATGCTTTGAGCATTCTTTGAGAAGTGTAATTTCTCGGATGATGTAGAATCTCGACACACGACCTATGCGTTCGGCGCTTTGTTTATGAATAAATTTGACGGCAAAAGGCTTGTTGCTACTATGCTTTTCATGACACAGATTCACGCTATAAAATACCATTGTGGTGTAGCACATTAGTACTAAGAAACATGAAGACTACACGACTTCTCACTCTTTACTTACACAGCAAATGCACCTCTTCCTATCATGTTCCCAATTGCAAACCCCACATTTTTCGGCAATAGAGCATCATACGATTGGCGTACTGGGTCAATATCTTCGAGGGTCATTTGACTTACTGGAAACAAACCATCTAAATATTTGGCGAGACGAGGTCGCGCACTGAATATACCTGTCAGTGAGATCAGGTAGATGATAGAGAGAGCTAGACAAAGAGAATGTCTAATATATTAACTAATAAATCTCTAATTGGATTATATCTGACTAGTAATATGCATAATATAGAAAGTAGGTTATTAATATAAAATTCTTTATATAAATATAAATATAAATATGTAGTGTTTATGTTTGCTGGAGATGCGTATGATTTACGCGAAATTTATGTGGCTTGTTTATGTTTTCCTGTTTTCGTTAGAACAAACACGCGTATTAATCTCTTTGGTTAGCGATAACGAGAGAATTGAATTGCCATCTCTATAATAGCATCTATTGCATCTACTAGATACCTTACTATGAAATCCAATATCTAAATAACGAATTGCAATTTCGTATTTAGAAAGACAGATGCCAGTACAGATGCCTGCATATTCCGCGAATATAAGGTACACAATATGGCCGCAATGTTCGTAAAGATGCAATCATAATTTAATTCTTAATGCTACTCGAACATATATACGTATAAAAGATTCATTTCTACATAGTAAACGTTTGTAGAAAATAAGACTATAACAGAATTACCAAAAACCCAGCCCATTACAATTACCCAAACAACACAACCTACGGTCCACTACTGTTAAAGCAGTCTAACGCTATTACTTAAAAAAGAAATCTTCGTAGACGATATCATATGCATAACAAGACGAACCAGCATCGCATCATGATACAACACATCGCTCATCATCAGTAGAATAATCTTTATCATGTACACGGTGCTTGTGCTCGCTATGCTTGCCGTGTTTATGGTCACTTTCAATGTCTGCACTTGAATTCCGGTGATGCAATTTTTTGCCATGACTATGGTGAGGTCGCAAAATACGTGAAGAGCTCCTGCTCAGTCTACCTAGGCTTCGAGAGGCCGGACTTGGGCTGCGACTGGCTGAATTCTGCGAACCACTCTTTATCTTAGCTGGATCAAGAAGGACATCGTCGTCCACCGTACACTGACTTTCTCTAGTAGATTTCCGCGTAATGCTCATGTCAGTGTATTTTCTTTCTAACGGTGACATTGTACCACTCGGTTCTCGTATCGGCACAAGGATCTTTGATGTCTGTCCAAGAGGCTGTTCTTCCAAAATAGATACATTTGATATAGGTACATCTGGGATAGAAGAACCTGTATCAACAGCTGATATTCGAAGTGTGCTTCTACTTTCGTCGACATCCGACCCATCACTACCTACTGACTCGTCAGTCATTTGATCGACAGAACTAGAGGTATTATAATCAGACGTTAATATAGATGATGTGTCTGTTGAGATAGTTGTAAAGGTGTCAGTGTTAGAATGTAGCTTTTCTAGTTGAGAATCATTAGATATCACCTGCTGCAGCTTGATCGGTTCGTCAATGTGGACCATTCTATAGAACAGCATATAAGGCATTTCAGTAGCCATGGCCTTCCTGAAAGTAGTCTTGGTAACTTTCACTTCTGCTTGGTCATCATGCTTGAGCCAAGTATCGCCAGCGAGCGTAGATATTGTTGATGCGTCATAAAGCTCGGCATCATTTTTCTTCATTCGCATTAGTTGCTCTCTTCTGCTAAAAATAGAATCACGAACGAATGATACGTAATGTCCTGAATTGATCGTTCGACCACGGTGACAAATCGCAGCCTCCAAAACTAACCGGAAGTTACCATACAAAATATCGTGGGAAGCGGTCTGCTTCTCTTCATTTCGAGGATCAACGTCATCTGCAACGAAATGTGGAAGTTCAATGACTTCTGGAATTAGAACTTTTCGGTTATTTCGAACAGTCCTGCCATCGCTCTTCCATGAGTATCGCTTTAGACAAATCACTAGAACCGGCCGTTTCAAGGCAAAATGCTCTGTAGAAGAAGTGCTTGGATTGGAATCCGTGTAAAATGGAAGCAATTGAAGAAAGGTCCAAGCAGGCAAAGAAATTTCGTTCTTTGCTGTACGAATAGTTGAGCTACGGCGGAGCCGTCGTATAGAAGGTACTGATTCTTCGCCTTCCTCTGTGACGATTGAGCCAAACGATACTTGAGATCCTTCATACGCTGATGGTTTGAACATGTTAGTAGATAGGAATTCTGGTCGAGCATCAATAGTGGTTGATCTTCCTCTCCGAGCGCTGTCAGTTACGTCGACTGTCTCAACATGAGCAGCTTGAGACTTCATTGAGAGACCATGTGCAACAGATGAAATAGATTGGCGGCGTTCAATTTCTCTTCGTACGACAACTGAGTTCGAAAAATATTCTTCGAGACAGGCTTCTAAACTGATGGGTGAATCATCGGGATTTCCAAGTACAGGTACATGAAGAAGTCGCTCGTTAATATATTTGTGATCATCTTTTTTGTCTTCCTTGCCTCCATGTGCGATTTCCATTTTCAAAGTCAATAGGGGCATTTGTAGCTTCTCCGTGATGAAAACAAACGCTTCTGAGGGATCTTGTTGAGTATCTGTATCCGCTTCTGCCCATCCATTCTCAGCCAGAACCTTCCGCAGCTGGTCTGTGATATCCGAAGTAATCAGTTTACCGGCCCTTAGTAGGTTTACCCAAATTCGCAGTGCTGTAGACAGTTTTCTTACAGGCCCTTCGTCATAAACATTGTAGAGCATAGGTTCAAAAGACTCCAATCGAGCAAACATCGCAAACAGTAATGAGTCTAGATAACAAGAAACACTGTTAAGGGGCTCAGCACCTTGCATCTGAACCAGAGGTGGGAATTCACCAGGGTAAAGTTTCTCTGTTTTCGCACTAATATCAACATTACTCATATACTCCTGGACTGATTGTACGTCTTGAACGTCTAGTAATAGTCCTTCGTTGGCATCTTGAAAGAACTTATACAGCTCTTTTGCCTTTTCGGGATTTCCATTTGAATATTTTGCGAGTACAGCATGCTTAACTTCCTCAGTCAGAGGCGTGTATCCTTCTGCTTGTAGGCTCTTTGTGACTTTTGCAACGAGAGAGTCTATTTCACTTTGTCGAAGACCAAGTATATTGGAATTACCGAAATCAAGGCCCATTACTTTCTGTGGAGGCGTTAGCACTGGCTCTATATTCCGCAAAATGAAATCTTCATTTTTATATAATCATGCAGAGACTCAACCTGCAGCTTATCATAAAGTCCTGCAGAGCGACAGACATTCTTAGAGATATATAATCATGAGGTCGTACTATTGAACTCAGCTGATGCTGCTATATATTACATACCTGCCACACACGACGGTGGTCTCTCTTTAGCCTCATCGAGGTGCAACTAGTTTTCGTAGCTTATAAAATGCAAAATCGGAATATCTAGACTGTTAATGATTCGTTTACCAAGAAAATTATAGCGGTGTACTGATATTATTCGTATATTCTATGCTGTGTCTATTATCTAGTACCCTGAATCTCTCCACTTGAAAATCTAGCGTGCATGCAAAGAATGAGTTAGAAGCTAACTTTTATGTTCCCAATTCTCTCTATAATAAATTCAGCAGAAATCTCTGTTTTCTTTTATATGGACAAGAAACTGAAATCAGCCAGAGTAGCTTAGAGAAATGGACTTGGATATCAAGAAGGAAAAAAGGATTGTTGACTTGTAGTGTGGATTCACAATAGAGATTGATCAACTTTAAAATCTGAAAGGGCAGGCTTGAAAGATCTTTTCTGCCAGAGTTTTTCTATAGAATAAATGCATACGAGATCTTCAAGAAACTGTCAAACAGCCAAAGAAATGTCGCAGATCTGTAGGTTATTCACACTATACTAATGGGCTAACGGAAATACTGATAGTACTGACGAATGGCCTAGAGACGGCTGTCGCTAGTCTCAATGCAAGTCAAATAAGTATGTTGAAGTTAGCGTTAACTTCCAGGGCTGAAGACACTTGACGCCGCAAATCATTGGCAATATGAGATGGCGTGAGCTATAAATCGTCTGACGAGGCTGTTACTGGGAATGATAGTATCGGATTGAAAGAGACTGTTTAGACATACTGTGTGAGAATTTCATATTTTGTTACGGTGGCGATGTGTTTGCGACTAAACGACCAAAGCAACAACAGCATTATCAAATTACTGGATCAATATATAATTAGATAGCCATATACCTACAATGTATATCACTGATCTTTCGGAGAACTATATGCAGATGAAGATGTTGTGCAAGTAAGCTGAAATGGAGTCGAATTCAAATCGCAGACTATTGTGTCCACTTAGCATATCGTTTAATTCTACACCGATAACTTCTCGAAGCCAGATAGAAATATAGCTGTACCACTATCCGTGCGGCGTAGAAATATATGACGACAGCTGCTCTCTTGCTCCTTACTCGCGATACAGTTGATATGTTTGTGACATAAGAGAGGAGAGCTATCTATAACAGTTTCATTTCACGCAGGATTGTCTAGGCATTAATAGCTTCTTTTCAAGAGTAAGATGTAAAACTAGATGGTATTAAAGCTGCATGGGCATGGTAAAAAAAGTTTTAGTCGCGTAGCATACACTTGGTTTCTCTGACTGATCTGAATACTGATCTGTTCTGACTGCCTTACAATTTGTACAGCCTCGCTAGCAATACTTGATCTCTTGAGCTTTCTGAAACCGCCATATGGGGTTTTTTTTCAAGTTTCTGGTTTTTTAATAACTAGAGGCACTGAGGGTGGAAGTATTATAAAAATAGTAATGATGACAAAGTTCCATGAAACACCTAAAGCGTCAGATATCGTGCCCTGTTCTCCGTTGGGCGGTGAACAATTATAATATGGAAACATCAAAGAATGAAGTTTGCGAGTTTGTAAATTGCATATGCCCTTAATGCTTTCTGGGGATCTAATATAAATATATATATTGAGGAGTCTTCAGTTGGAAGATTCTACTATTGTCTACAATACTATTATTGTTCGTAGAAATTGATCTTATAAATTATACGACTATATTTTTTCCTTCCTGTATAAATTGTCTAGATTGTATTCTAGGAGACATGGGAATTGCTCGAGTTCTTCCTGTTACACTGCGTTTGCTGCAATTTACTTCAGCTATTATAGCCATTGGGGACCTTGGATATGAGATAACTAGTCTGCATGCCAACTCTATTAAGGCTCCAAACTGTTATGTATATACACTATTTATATGCTGTGTAGCTCTAGTGACTAGCATTATATGGATACTATTTGATGGTGTTGGACTCCTAGTTTCTCTGTGGGACATTATGATATCGATGGCCTTATTCATCGCTACTGTGTGGATCTTTATGAATGGTCAGCCTGTGAGATGTACAATGAATCCATATGGTGCATCACATTGCTCTAGAATAAAAGCAGCCGTGGCTTTTGTGATAGTCAGTGTGTAAGTAATATATTTAAAGCTACAAAAAGACTCAAGCTGACTAATGGATGATGCTCGCTCTCATAGGATTCTTTGGCTCCTCAGCGGTGTAATAGGATGCTTCATCTATGTCAGAAGAAGAGTTCGACAAGCAAAAGAAGAAGCAAAAGAAGAAGCAAAAGAGTAAACTTTAGATACAAACTGTTTATTATAGTCAAGATATAACTATCATATTATGTCCGCACTTACTCTGATATTTTTATATAAAATGCTGCTAGTAGACAATCACACTATAACGCAAATCTTGTCCAGCATTTTTGATTACTGCCTTTCCTTCAAGATCTTTTCTACTGCCGCTACTTTATCGTCAAATGATTGCACTTTATCAATTCTAAGAGACGGAATGACTTCTTGTTAGTTGGATAATTCAATAGATTGAAATCGCTATTGCCTACCTGGTTCCAATTCTGATATCAGTTTGAACACGGGGCACTCCGAGCTTATGTATCAATTCATGTGCTTTACCGATAAGCTGACAAACCTCATCCCATTGCCCTTCCACGGTAGTTCCTGCAGAGTGCATAGAATATTTAAGTCCACTTTCTTTAATTAGAATCTGTACTTCGGCAATATACTGAGAGACAGATGGTGATGGTGTTCCCATCTAGTTGATCATAGTTTTCGCGTTAGAGCAGTTCTTGAAAGACATACATCTATACCTCAAGACAACATTTGCAAATATTCCATCTTATAGAAGTTTTGACTTACAGGAATCAAGCAGAAATCTGCTGTGCATTTTAATGAAACCATTTCTACGATATGACTGTTCAGGATGTCACGAGGTAACAAACAGGCTTTGTGTCTATAGAGTTGAAAAACCGCGCGAGCCGCTGAAAGAACAATAATCGTAGTTATGTGTATGGAAGTCCAGCAACTGGAAGATGATCCGGTTTTTAAAATTTAAGCTATTTTATAACCTAACTGAAGATTACAGTTATTTCTTCCGCAATATGAAGCTAGACTGTTTAATTGTATTAAACTCGTTAATTTTTATTATAAATAATTGAAACTAGGATCAACGAAGAAGGACTAAGTCCAAACTAAACATCTATACATTTATATTTAGTAAGGTAAGCTGCAACGTAGGGCCACATTTGAGCTTTCAAGCACAATATAACCCCCTGTAAGATAGGATAACATTATTAGACTGGGATATAAAACATTCTATTGACTTTTAACCAAAAGAACGATAAAAGTTCATTTAAACGTGTAGACGGTTGCCCAGTCAATAGCCCTTGTTTAGACACGGAAATATGAAAACAAATGTTGATGGGATATCGGTGAACAAGAACAGAAAGGAATAAATATGGATGGGTCTAAGGCCCGATTCCGACCCTAGTACACTCAAATGGCCTATCTAGTTTATAGGTACATAAATAAATAAATAAGACAGTCTTCAGGTAAGACGCTCTTTCATAAGCGAGTAAATTCGCCCAATAGAGGGTGTACTGGCTGCTTATTCTTCCTGTAGACTGTTTCTTGGCCGGCTGGAAACAATTGTGTTCTATAGTCATTGCAGCTTTTCTCAAAAAGTACTGAGAAAATATATCAATGTAATGAACTATCATGAATCGGCTTTACGAAAATGAAATTAGAGACGTTGTCTCAACAATAGTGGTAAGCGAAACCACCACGAGTGCGACAGCTTCCTACTCTGTAGTTTACGTCACTTCAGGAGCTCAACTACCCTCTGCAAAAGGATCAATTTCATCAAACTCATTCTCCCATTGGTATATCATATTATTCGCCGTTTTAGCAGTATTATTGGCTGCGGGTGGTGCCTATCTGTTTCAAAAAGGTTTTCGAGGCGAAAAAGACGATGACTGGCAAGACCAGAAGGCAGATGCTCTGAAGCGGTGGAATTATATTAAAGAGAAGCTCTCTAGTCGAAACCGCAAAGACAAATCTACGGACGAATCTCCTCCAAGTGCAGAAGTTGCAAATGATCGAGAAGCTGCGGAAGTCCTTGATGAAAAATATACGAGGTCAAGACACAGACAATCCTCCCGTTCGCGACTAGAAGAAGATGAGTATGACGACGAAGATGAAGACGAGTATGAAGACGAGTATGAAGACGAGTATGAAGACGAAGACGAGTATGATGGAACTGAGAATCAAGATGAAACCCAGGAAGACGAAGAATATGACGACAGCAGCAATGCTCGGCATCATAGATCGAAACACAATGGCAAGTATACGGCATCAGGGTCAACTAAAGATTATCGCAAAGAACGACCTCTCTATGATGAAGAGACACTTTCCGAAAAGCATAGACGCCGTCTCGAAAAGTACAAGCTCTCTACGAAGCCACCACCAGTTGCATCACCAAGCCGTTATCGTCGGTATTCATACCAGGATTCTATTGCATCTTCCGACAGCCCACTCCCAGCGCCTCCGCCGAAGTGGACCGTCCATCCATTAATTTCTAGAAGTACGCCATATGAGCCTCTGCGAACCGATAGAAATAGGCGGGCTTATGATAGTGGATACGATGGCTACCGAAGGTTCAAATTATACTCGGCATCCAAAGATCCAGGCCCGTCTGCGGGTGCCGACGACTATGAACGGTATTACTATAATGACGAAGACGATGATGTCGCCGATTCTTATGATTACTCGAATCCCTATTCGGAACGTTATAGTCCATCTAAGAATCAATCTGATCGCCGCTATCAAAGAAAAAAGTAACCTATCAACCAAAGTATGTTATAAAAATCTATGTTTCTTGTATCTAAGGTATTAATTATAAGTCTCCCATAATGATCTCATTCACATTTACATTTTATTCATCTCCATCTGCATCATCATCCTCCGTTCTTGGGAACCAACCATACTCCCTGAGATCTATTTTCCTTGGTCTATGATTCTCATCCACTCTGACCTCTATTCCCTCTCTTTGTAGTCTATGTACTTGCTCGTCCATTCCACCGCGTTGTCTGAACGATATTCTTCCACTCGAAGAGATCACCCGCCACCAGGGGACGTTGCCTGAAGAGAACTCGTGTTCTATTACTGATTCGTCTTCTCTGCTATCAGCTTCCTGTGATGCATGCCTCCTAGCACGTGGTAGGTATTTTAGAGCATTTCCAACTTGTCTAGAGTTTTGAGGAGCTGATATTAATCTAGCAATGTGACCTGAGTGAAAAATATGAATACGTTAGAATCAGTTTTATTCATCAGCGGCGGACCAGCTTAACAGCGCTTCCCAAGATCATCACCACTATTATATCGCTATATCACTAGTCTTATTCACCGCCACTTGAACCACTAGTAAATAGTAAATACTTAATTATAATTACCATAAGTCGTGACTTTGCCTTCAGGGATTCTTTGAACCATCTCGTAGACAGCAATGTAGAAACTTTCCGCTTCCTCTGTTAGTCTGGATGGCATTGAAGCTACCGCTTAACAATAACGAGCATACTACTATAAATCTGATCAGCTTCGGAGTCGGTACTTGGTGATTTAGGTATATGATGCTGCTAAAACTGTATAGGTCAATAATGCTCTGAGGTTCTAGGGTCGCCAAATACAATGAGAAGCCATCAGATCTTCAAACACTATACACTAACTAATCCAAATTCTGAAATCCTATTTTACACTTTCTTTATGCGTGAAGGTTCTGCAAATGTTTTTTTCCACAAATTTACGACCAGTAAGGCGCATAGTCAGGTACTTTATTAGATAAAGCAGCGAAATCACACATATATTGGTATATAAGAGATACTAAAATTCTGCCTACTAGTTTCGACATAGTTCTTGCCACGCATCTGACATACAGCCGATAACTGAACAAGCGGATAGCTCTAGCTAGTTCGGTGGCACACAAGTATAATTTTGACCCAGTAGACATTTGGTCTTTGATTGCTATTTTCTTATATATGCGATAGCATAATGTGAGTATTATATTTGCTCTAGTCAAGTTTTAGGAGGAGGGGAGATCAATAAAGGGTTTAAGAAAGGAAACGCACAATATTCCAAGGCTCGCAAACCAACATGAATACAGGATATATGATTCGGAGCACTATTTGGGACCACACAAAAACAGATGAAAGATTGATATAATACTGTAGAAATTATTAGATACCCAAGAATATTATTGTGGCATAAGAAGACAAGTGTGGTTAGTGTTCGCAAAGAAGTGATAGAATAAGTACAAATTGGTGGCTGATGTACTATTGGAGAGTAAGAACAGTAGTCGGCACGGAGTGGAGAAGTATCCCTTTGCGGAATGTCTACATTTGAGCATTCACGATCTGAAAGGCTACAAAAAGGAAGCATGATTATTTTCAAGCTCTTCTTTAATTTACTTACTACGTGCTATATCAAATAAACTGATAACCGACAACAAAAGATACTCTGAATTGTGTGTGTGTATGTGCGTGGGGGAAGACGGACAAGAATAGTTAAGCACCATATACTAATATGTGGATTGATAATAGCACGTTCTCCAATACAGGTCAGCGTATCAACAGAACACTTGAACGACAGTTGCCACTGGCATCTTTGGATAGCGGCAGACTAATCATGGAAGCTTCATTTTACGATACAAAAGATTCTTCACTCTCGATCATACCGTCGGTTTTGTCCGATATCGACGAGGAGAGTCAATCTACCACCAGTAGTACTTCAAGCTCTGACATTACTAATCTGTCGTCTCTGCCTGAAATCCTTCAAAGAAAGTTGGACTTGCGACGGGATCAGGTCACCAGAGAGATAGAAGCATTTCGAGACCGGAAATTACGCGAGTTTGACATATATCAAAACGAACTACTTAGATCTTTCGCGCACCAGCAACTGCGTATTCTTCAACAGCATCAACAGCATCAACGGCAAAAAAGTTCAGGAGCTGTCACAATTAAGGGCCGGCCTACATTTAAGCTACCTCCAAGTGCTCTAAGGCCGAGCAGTCTAAAGGGCGCTAATGGTGTCAAGAGGTCAGGGGACAAGAAGAAAGTCATGTTTATACTTTCTCAGGAGATTCCACCCGTAAGCCCAGGAACTGACATAATTTTGGCAACTGAAAGCTCTGATGGAGGGTATTTTGATTTGCCTGTTAGAATGTCGGATCTTTCTGTTACTTCTGCTATTGATGAAGAACCTGACGAGGAAATGATCGAGGATACCTCTATTGAAACCACCAAGCTCGGAAGTAATGACCACAGTAATGCAGCAGGTACTATTGTGACTCAACGGACAACAAATAACTTGAAAGAAATTAGGCAGCAATTTCATGATATTTCTATTGTACCCACTTCAGTACATGCTGAATATACTGATTCAGGACTTGTAGACAGTCCTAGCTCTAAAGTGTCCCCAAAACCACGTCCTACTATTATTGCAAAATTTGAGAGTAGTGATAAAATGGACACACGAGATAGCGATTCTGACTATATGTTTGAACTTGATGAAAATTTGAATGATTCGGATTCAGTCGGCTCTACATGGAATGGATCTAGGAGATTTAGAAGTGTTTCGTACTCTGATCGTCACGAGTTTGGGAGCCAAGATAATAGCCTAACTAATACCGAACTTGATAGTAGATCTGCGATGAGTAAAAGTTTACCAAGTACAGGGGATAAATATTCTAAGTGGATTGGAAACAATGCTTCATTTCAGGTTTCTAAGAATAGCTTTAAAAAAACTGGAGATTTAAGTGAGAATGACATATCGAATCCATCTTCCTTAGATGAGGATATCGAGACAAATGATACATATTTTAACGATACAGTAGAAATACAGACTGCATCGAATTATGGATCGAGCTTGCCAATAGAGATTAATTCTAGAGGCGGTTTTAACAGCTTTGCTGCGAAGGAAAGAAATATCCACGATGATAGCGGTGAGATGGGTGTCAGAGGAGGTGTTCTGGTTGATGACGATGAATTTCAGATTGAAAGCATCAAGAGTATTGACAATCCCGATAACTTGAGTTTTTCACGTCGATTCATGTGGGAGCAGCATGTTGGATCACGTCCTCGATGAGACATTACTTATTCACTGTTTTTGTCTGGTTCATATCACTACATGCATTGAGCATCTGTTTTGGGATTTTCTTCTTCCATTAAATCTTATAGTTTTTGTACAGTCTATTCTGGGGGGCTTAATGTATAATGTCTGGGTCTGGCTTGCTTCACATTCATCTAACTCTCATGTATATTTCAACTAGCATTTTGCTTTTACGACTAAGTTGGTGTCTTGAAATGTTTATGCTATCTATTTCTGTTTAGTTTTGGAGACAAAAAATAATGAACAAATTTAAATTTCAAAAAAGTAGCATTATTTTTCACCGTAATAGTTCTGCATTTTAGAATTCGAAACAAATGAAATCTCATTCCTTGGTATGTAATTCCTATTTCCTAAAGTCTATCATCGTTCTATTATACGATCGTGACGATGCAGTCTCATTTCTATCTCTGTGTTCTATTATACGCGCCACGACGAGAGCTTCAGAAAGCGATGAACAGAGTAAACCTGAAAGGCGAAAGTTCATTAACGACCATGATTGTGGAATCTTGTTACAGCATAATTTATACTAGTACATCCACAACATAATACTTGATTTGAAAAAAAGCACTACTTAAGTAGTGTACTTTCGTAGGAAAGTCTTCGTCGTTGGCTCGCCTCTTTTTCCTTCTAACTCATACAACCTTAAGTCATTCTCTATAGTCAACTTATTATCCCATACCTTGAGGCAGTTTACCATAATAGATCCTAAATTAGGATTCTCGCCAAAAGATTTAGATAGCTCTTGAACAAGAAAGAGTCTAATTGATTCATGTGGTATATGTACACCAGCATTAGACCATCGAGACAATAACATCACTATACGCCAAGGTTTTTTGCTGTATCGCTTGAATCCTTGAATAATGGCATATCGTATTAGATCTTCATCGATTAATCGCCGCAATGGATAACTTGGATCCTCGGGATCCATTAAAATATATTCTATTGATTTCTGGGCTTTTGGTGCGTCAACGACCCTAGGGTCATAGTTCTTGATGAGCCAATCTGTTAAGCACTCTACCTCACGACAAGATCTAGTCCTTACCATTATCATCAAGAGTACAGACCATGCTTCTGGATTCAAACGGCACTCCCCATTCCCAAACATCGCAATAAATAAAAGAATGTAATATGATTCTTTAATATTGTGGAAAGGATTCCTCCTTCGTGGAATCCACCTATCTTTGACTTCCAAATACTTATTAGACCTGCTGTCTTTCATGTTATAAGCTAACAGCAAATTAATTTTTTTGACAGATTCATAATTTAGAATTATTTTACTGGCATCCATTCTTCTCATTATCGAAATAATTGAGTTCAAATCAGTATTCATCATAGATGATTGTAAAATAGCATTCCATGTCTCGCTATATCCTTTTCGATGTTGTTCCATTACATTTCTGACGGAAGCCACAGACTGATAATCTTTTCTATCACTCAAACCTTTCACAATACCTGCAGAAACAAAGTCTGCAGTATTAGAATCCGCTATCAATTCGGCTAATGACTTCAAAAAGTCATCTGCTTGGTTATTAGAAAGCTCCTTATATGCATGTTGAAATAAATGAGTAAGCATTACAGGTGTTGGAGACACCCTCAGGCTGTTTAATATATACTTAAATTGATGAACAACTTTGTCGAAGGTATACAACTTGAGTAATGTTACCTCAAAAAATGAAGTACCACGTTGACAATTTAACTCTCTCATATACCTTTCTACCTGCTGCTGCGGAAAAAAATTATCTGATTTGGAGTTGTGTAACTTGTCAGATTTCATGAGTGTCGCCCAGAAAGTGTCCGTTAAGTATTCTCTCTTTGGATTTGGTAAGAAAGAAGTCCAGTACAAAAAAGATTTGTTTCTATCTCCTAGAGATTGGTCATCCTTGATGATTTTTGCAAGCAATTCGCTAGACTCGTCTGACCAAACTATCTTACCAGCCTTCCTACCGTTATCGTTATTCACATGTGCACCTACCAAACGAGGACCTATTTCGTTAAACGTATTTATCAGGAGAGTAGTATCCTTTGACAACTGTGCCATCTTAAGAATACTATGCATCTCTCTTGTGTTCTTCGGAGTTAGTCCAGATCTTATGAGATCTAGATGTGTTTTTGCTAGTATTCTAGCTACATTCACACGATCGATTCCCTTAGCTAAAAGCATACTTTCTTCACATTGCTGAATTCTCGCTGAATATTCACTTTCTTCGATATTGTAATTAGATAATTCTGGTTTAATAGAAGTATCATCGTTAGCAGCGGCAGTTGTAATGAGTTGATTAAGGATTTCGATCAAGTTGCTATCTCTGTTGTCGACCAAACCATGTGGTGCTTTGGATATGACTTCATCTTTCAGATCAGAATGCTCATGTAGCATTGCCGCATCCATTACACTTCTAACACCATGCTGCTCTTTGATAGCACTATTTATAATAACAAATTCACGAAGGCGGCATCTATGCGGAAGTATTCTAGATCTTATCTTTTCTAATGATGATCTCAACGAGCCTCTAACGAAAGATGAACATGAGAATTGAACCATCTTCGTAGTACTACACGGAAATCAGCTGCCATTACGATACGTAAAGCGCTCCAAATTAGTTTTTTTAGATATCTTATTTGGCAGTTAATTGTTGTCCATGCTCCTTATTCTATCGTATGTTTCTAGCGTCTAAAATGGAAATGTTAGTTTTTTATTTAATGGATGTAAAATTTAAGCATCAACTCTTCCCATTTCGTTAATATTGCTCCGAAATATAGTGAGGAAAAAAAATTTACTCGGGTACATTTTTGCACTACCAGATTATTTTTGTATACGGACTACTTTTGTATATAAGCAAGCAACGCATTAAGTTGCCGCTACATGTGATTGAATCGAATTCGTTGAGATGTTTGGTCCGTTTAAGGCATCTTCTATACGTCTTGGTGGATTGCTATGGTATGTATCGCATAGTTCGTCGGGATCGTTATTGTGACTTCGCTCAATGATTATTCGGATGTTCATTTTACGTAGATTGTACTGTTTCGATATATCGATATATTATTACTCTTCAGCTCAAGGATTTCAGTAATATTGTTAGAAAGAAGTTATTTTGTTTTTCGGCAAGAATGCTGAAATGGAGGAGTGTGACTATAGACGACTTCCGCCAGTAGTATAACAAAGCAACTAACTTGTGCACTTGTTGAATATAGGAAAAATCCATGGAGAATGTCCACAAATCAAAAATATAGACAGAGACAGCGATTGAAAGCAGTTGATAATGTTATTGCAATAGTAGAAGCCGGTCTACGAGAAAAGAACATGGAATGCAAGAGCTTGGATATACTAAAGGCAGAGTTACCTAAGGAAAGCGAAATGCTTCCAAAAGACAAATATACTATTTTCAACAGGTCATCGAAGCATTATCGAATTGGACTTCACAGTAAGTTTTTGCGGAATTCTTTCTATGGTGTAAAGGATATTTACTAATAAGGGGTCAAAAGGAATGCCGAAGTGGACTCGTATTTCGCACCGTGTCAATCCTAAGGGATTTTAGTCTAGCCCTGTTATTCAATGGCTAAGCGATCCTTTTCTATATATCTCATTTTTATTTCTTTGTTCCTTTTGCTCTCCTTGTAATATATATCGTCCAGTGCTTTCCTAATGTTTTGGTGTTTCTTGTTATTATGAAATAATAAAATAGACCCGCATGAACCTTACTCGATAGATGAGACAGCACTACACTCCTGTAATTGTAAGAGTAGAAATGCTAATTTGTCTGATATTTGCTATTTTAAACAGTGAAGCAAACTGCACAGAATACAACTGAAATCAACCAGAACTTATACGCGATCTATTTCGCATAGTATCTGAGCATTCGAGCAGTCGCTCGTACTATAAAATCATCAAATCTATGGCTATTTAGCAAATTGACAGCGAATACTAATGAATAATAACTAAAAGGAAATAAATAACTAATCTATAGGATCGGCATCTTAATTAACTTAACTATTTTTACATTGTAACCACCTTTACTCCATATTTTTTTAGTTATATGCATTTTTAATTAATATTATTTAACACGACTTAAATTATAAGACAAACACCGAATTATCTCACAAGCTTTTATAGATGAATACCACCTTCGTCTTCATAGTCGTCATCATTCGTAAAAGACTCTGGCTTTATCTCAACAACTTCTTCACCTTCATTAGACATATTTGGGACAATAGTATCACAGGTTGTCAGAGGCTCTAACAGGTCATCTTGATGACTAACTATAAATCCATTAATTGAATTAGTACTCTGCTTCATAACCTCAGTATTACTTAAAGTATTGTTTTTACCACTCTTGATGGCTGAGAATGCCATTCTTTCAGGTCCATTACTGTCATTGCTAAAATTATACGCTTGCACACTTGCAGAAGAAGGCCATGAAGTTGATGAATTAAACCTCCAATTATCGCTCGGCTTTGCTCCACCTAGAGTATGACCTTCTCCAGGAAACCTAGCTGATGATATACCGGCGGAAGACGATTCTTCAGAAGACGATGGTGACACAGAAAGCGGAACAAGATCACTTCCATTAGGCAATGCTTCAGAATAAGGAGGGGGCGTTTTCGGTGACTGAGAAGACGTTGAATCATAATCTCTATCCGAAGAGCTAATCGAGGCCGCCTCTGTCACGTCATCGATATCAGCACTCAAACTATTATCCGATTCCATTTCTTTGCTAATAAGACTCTCAATCTTGTCACCTCCTAAAGGAGTAGCTGATCTTCGTCTATAAAACAGTAAATATGCAGCTGCTGTGACAGATTCTTCTGCTTGAACCTCTCTGACAGAAGAATCGTCGAAATAGTACCATTTATTATCCACGAAGTTTTTGACATATGCAGTATAATGACCTCCACCTAATCCACCGTAATGGTTATCCACAGCAAATAAATCATAAATCAGTGAATTAGGATTGTCCGCTTGCTTAGGATTACCGACTCTTCCAGACAAGTTTAAACCTTCAATGGGGAAATCAATCTTCACGTCTATTTTGTCTCGTCTAGAGGTGCTGGAAAATCGTTTGAGATGTATAGCAAAAACATCCGGGATGCTCCAGATTTCAAAAGTCTTTACAGCTTGCTGATGCTTTTTACAATTTGGACAATACCAAAGATCATCTTCGCCAAGAACTTCAGGCTTCGCAAAAAGATTCAAACAATCATCCAGGGTTATTGTCTGATCCTTTTTAGAGGCCTTCTTGGCTCGCCTTTCTAATACATCTTTGCTGATTCTCTTGTCCATAGTTTCCCAAGTTGGCATTCCTCTGAAGCTGTCTTTACCGTCTGTAGCACCAAAACAAACGTCATAAGCCTCATCAGTCCATTCACACACAAATGTCTCACCAGATTGGACATAAGATACAACAGGGGATACATCATCCTTCCAATTATCGCTAAACGGATTTGGTGATGGTCCATAAGACATGGAATGTGGTTCGAGATTTTCATTATCGAACAAACTAGAAACTCCAGGATCATCTGATGAATTTTCGTCGTCGATAGGATCATCTTCAGGTAAAAGAGTACTCAAATTATTCTCCTTATCACTGGCATCTTGCATCTCGATATCTGACACACTGTTGCGGTTTGTCTCCTCCCATTGATCATCTGCGTCGATGACAGCATCAGCATGATTAGATTTAACAAGAGATTCGCCATCAGTATCAATTGATTGAGCTGGTGCAGTCACTGAGACATCGATACGCTGCAATTCTTCATCCGCTTCGGCAGAGCTCATGGAATATTCATCTGTGTCGTTTGCAACCGACTGGACGTATCTGGGAGGATCAGCAATGACGCGCTTCGGCTTCTGCAACTTGTTGAACCTTTCCCTGACGTCAATCAAATCCTCCACACTCCACTGAATTGGTATTTTATTTCCATGATATTGGCGTCTATAACCCATTTTTGCAACTTTCAACGTAAAAATTTCAGGTCTATCCGACGTCCCTAATTCAATATTATTGCTCTCGCCGTTATTGTCTTTATCAGGAGAACCCCAAGCAGCAAGAGTCTTGCTAGTTGACATTCCCTTATATTTTTCGACTATCTTATTATAGATGATATCAAAATTAGCCATTTCACTAGTAGTTAGAGTAATAAGGAAGGGATATCCAAATAGCCCAGGGCCATATATGTTAGAACCTGCTCTCTCTAGTTTCTTGCTCAGGACAGGAACTATAGTTACGCCTAAATCATCGGCCTCTTGAATAGGAATATCGATCTCATACACAATCGCATCGTCTGTAGTATCGACTTTGTCCGCGATGAGTTCATTATCCATATGAACATTGAAAAGCTTATGGTTGTAAGCGGTAACAGATACAAATTTCCTAGGGTCCGCTTCCACAATTTTACCAAGAGCCTCCTTAAACTCCTTCACAGAAGAACCACCGTTAAGTTCAATATCAACTTTCACGGGACGACCAGCATAAGGAACGAACACAACTTCTTTTGACCAAGTATTATCAATTGGTAGTGGAAGTGTTAAGTCCATGTACGGATCGAAAGTAATGCTAACTTTATTGCAAACAGGGCACACCAACGTCGACTTGTACATTCCTGCAAATAAATCTTGAATCACAGAATCGTTTCTCATACGGTGCAACTCCCAACACTTGTCTGCAAGCTCAACAACAGCATCCTTGCTACTTACTTTATCATCAGGTAGCTCAGGTTTCTCTGTGTATGGTTTTTTAAGAATTCTGTTTAGATCTTCATGCAATCCATCTAAAAGGAATGCTAAAAACTCTTGAGAGTCATGCTGTCCATAGCCAGAAAACATAGGACCATATTTTCCAACAATACTTTTCATCTCTCTAGGAGTGAAATAGCTAGAGGAGGATTTTGAATTGAAAAGATTCTGCAGAAGTTCTGAGTACGCTATAGCAACTTTTCCATCCATACCAAGTGGATTCGAAGGGTTGAGTTCATCCTTATATGCGCCTACAAGAAAATACTGTGTGAGCTCTTTAACGTGTGAAAGGCACTGGAGAGCAGAGTTCATATAACAAGTGTTTCCGAGATTCGATAATCCCATAGTTCCTTTAGTGCGAGGTTCATATGCTCGATAATGCTGTTGCTTTCTGGATTTTGGAACCACTGTCATAGACCGAGGACCAGTATCGTTCAGATCTGAATGCCTACCGAATCCGTTTATTCTAGTTGACATTGAGGGTGATATATATGACTTCCTCTCCGACACCCATTCTCCAGAAAATGGTGATTTTTCTTCAATAACTAAAGAAGCATTTACACTCAAACCTAGATACCCCAGAGTGTTTTTATCGTCGTTGCCCTTGTCATCTGATTGCTGGTCTATGAGTTCCTTGTCAACAAGCTGCTTGAAAGATTCAACATCCAGTCTATTTTTGGGAGTGACATTAAGCTTCCATATTCTGATGATTGTTTCATTCTTAATATCAAGTCTTTGCTTTACTGCAGACTCAAGATCTGAATATAGACTTGTACGTGACATTGAGAGAGAAGGAACAGACATACTATCCTCATTAGAGCGTGCCGTGCTGTTAGCAAGATGATGCAATTTAAAAACAGGAGGATAGACTTCTACTTCAATATTAGAGGACCCTGTAGAAGTGTTCACTGCTGTTCGCGCTATAGAATAAGAATCCTCGTGTTCTCCATACCATTCTACTATTCGCTCCCATACTTGCTCAGGCACAATCTCAAATTCAACTTCAGTCCTTGGCTTTAAACTCCCGTAATTATCTACAATTGTTGAATTATCTACTGGACCCGGATTTGCATCGTTCAAAAAATTTTTCCACCAGTCGCTAGCCACAATATACCAAGTTTCACCTTCATTCATGCTGACGTTAAAAAGCTCCTTTATGATAGATATCTGTTCCTCGTGTGTAGGCGCATTTGAAGATGTGCTTTGCCAATTTTGAGTATCCCAAGTAGATGAAAGAGATTCCAATTGTTTACTATCATTCACGTTCGAATGCACGTCTTCAGTATCGCGGAGGCACACAGGAAACGCGCGCTTTGCAATATCTGCAGGATCACCACTATAGTCGTCCGGTAAATCAGAGAAGTACGTATTGGAATCGTCGAACGCACGCGCTCGAGGAGAATCATCATCATCATCATCATCTGCAGCATCTGATAAGGGACGCTTGATAGATAGAGACGAGGTCGATGCAAGTGATGGTGATCTTGGGGCCCCTCCACTGAATGGCGAGTTCATGTCTGTTGATACCCCAGGTGTATCAGGACAAGACTCTGAAGGAGACAGCTCGGATGACGGAGCCATATTTCGCAACTTTTCTAAAAGGTACTTGATCAAGTCACTATTAAATAATTAGATATTTTTCAACTGCGCCCTTTACCTTTACCGCGTTTATATATGAAAGTCGATTTTCCCTATATTTTGAGTACTTTCATACGAGAGCACCTTAATATTGAAAAAGACTCCTCTTTACAGTCCTTTACGGACTATCAAACTTCACACTTTTAGCTCTCATTTAATATCACCAAAAGAGCCTTCAGATACATTAATTGAAAGAACATTAAAAATGGCTCCCTCGTATATGCTGTTCGGACTAAAGGACAATAATAAATGGATTATAGATAGTATCTTACCTAACTTCATGAGAGTATATAATATGCACAAGCCTTCAACAATATAAAGCTCACTTCCGCTCGCTAAAGGTACTCTTAGGATTATACAGTCACGACCGTCCTTCTATAGCTTGAGCATGTAGTTCACTATTTTCGCCCCTGATATTTTATGCAATTTTCTTAGAACAATGGTCGGTACTGTGCAAATCCGCCTTTTATATGTAGTAAGGTTGTAAGTAAATAGAGAGACTAAAACAGAAATATATAGGATAAATCTGTTTGTTTTGGACAATATAATATCCTTTTATTATGCAAAAAAGGTATCGATGAAGGTTCACAGTTGTGTTTATCAAATACGAAGATAGATCAACTATTTCGTGAAAATATTGGTGATGAGTGCAGTTTTGATGGTCAATGATTATAAATTTTTCTAATCTTCCAATAATTTCTATTTTTCAGCCATTTGAAGAGACTTTTTTTCCCATTCAACACTACATAACTCCAAATTTTCTAAATAATTCCTCGAATTTTATACTTGATATCGACAAGACTAACCAAGAAATGCGATTATATTGGTACATATAAATCTGGATATGCGGAAATCGAGTTATATAGAATCATACTTGTTAAGTAGCATGTTGTTTAGCGGTAGTTATAACACAATAGACCCACAGACAAAGTCAAAACTATCGAGAACTATCGCAGGTCAGCTTTTGAGCAGATTAATATCTTACTAGTACACTGGATAAATTATATTGATATATATGAAATAATATACAGAGCGTTAGCCATCAAATATAGAGTGGCTGGTAATTCGTTTAACAGAATGCATCCTGGACGATATCGTTAGTATATATAATGGTAGCTCCGCTTAAATATAGATACTCACAACACAACAGCAGGCGGCTAGACCTGCGCATAGTCCTAGACAACAGTTGCTAGCAACAGTGTTTGCTCCCTGAATCATTGACGTATTAGCATACGTATGTGTGGAATAACTTCGCCATTTTCAGTCTACTTACCTGGCCCTGATATCCAGTCCCGTAATAAGGGCTACTCTGTCCGTAGTATCCACCTCCCATACCTCCTTGCTGGCCATATCCAGTCTGTTGATAATAACCGCCTTGGTTACCACCCATAGGACTGCCGTAGGCCTGTGGCGGTCGTTGAGGTGGTGGATACTGGGAAATGACTGTTAGTAGTTCTCGAATGACAAGTGCCCACTTAGGCTACGCCATGGCAGTTTATGTTCTCGCTTACATAGTTACCATTAGGGCCATTAGGATTTTGTCCGTTACCTCCAGGACCGAAAATTCCTCTAGATTGGTCGCCCTGCGACTCCTCTTTGTAGTAATCCTGGTTCGACATACCGCGATATAAAATATGAATTAGAAATGAGAATTTAGTTCATGTCGTCTGGATCATGGCGTAAACAACACGGATATTATTCTAGTTATATATGGTGCAGTACTATTATTTCTCTTCCTGTCTACTTGACCTCTCTATACGGGTAACAATGTATTCCCGAAGAGGTTTCTGGGGTGGACGTCATGTAGATCATTTGCGATATTTTACACGTGAGTATCCCATCTAAGTATTCCATTTACGGATTCGTCGATCGCTTGAGCCATAGTCGTCGCACACGACACATATTAAGGAAGCTACTAGATCCACTGCTCTTTTATTGTGTGGTATTTATCAAAATATTGTCCGGTTTATCTAAACGAATGATGGCTAGAGAATACAATAGATACTCGGCTCCTCTGTCAAATACACAGTGACAACGACGTAACCTACATCTGCATCAATCAACGCAGTGTCTTTTCTTGTAGAAACTCACTATGCATTACTAATTTCATAATTAGTCTGCTATTCTACTCAGCACGTAGAAGATCGATATACTTTCGCGACTAGACGATAAAATGGCGATTAAGTTGATCAGACGACTAACCTGCTCCACCTTCTTCTCACTAAAAGAATAAACGGTACGTAAACCCCGAGTGTTCTTTGCCGCTCAGATTATATAGTGTTCAATATAATAGTGTCTATGAATCTCACGTATCATTAGCCTGATCATCTTAATAGGAGAGGCCTACTTGCTTTCTGCACTCTTTCTCGAGCGAATTGTCTCCTGAACAAATTTGCCCTATATAAATGAATTATAGCCCATATGTATCACGTGATGGAGAGCTAGCAGTCGAGGAGTAGCAAGAGATTTTCGCGGATCGACCAAAAAAAAGACAAATAGTAGAACACGAAATAATATCGAAAATATAAGGCAGAGACGCGGTAGTCAAGTATAGGTATCTTGATCGCACATTTCGAGCTACTAGTGGTATAGAAGCGAAACAAAGTGGTGGCGACGGTGTGCGAGTGGAAAATTGCACGAACCACTACTGTGGTCCAGTTACTACAGTCTTAAGCTGGCGCAGACAGCAACGAATGTCTACGCTGCATACGTGTGCAGTACCAAAAGCAAAGAATGGCAGCTGTATGGTATCAGAACGATGCTGGATGAGGGTCCAAGAAAATGTCTGCGCCGAGGGGGGCAAATGCCGGAGAACTGTCGAACCGAAGGAGCGCAATTTTTACAGTGCATCAAACTTATACTAGATTTTGACATGTAGAGAGTTAAGAGAGAAATGGAAAAGCCTATAACAGGAGAAACAATACAACGTAATAAATACGCTTATGGTTAAGCCGTGCTTTCTAGGCTGGAGCACGCGAACGTTACATACAGCTTGCGCAGTTATGCTTTCGACCATCCGTGCTTGGAGTGCATTAAACAGCCGAGCTAGAGAAATAGCTCGCGATTTTTCAGTGGGCATTGTTAGGCAAGCAGACGTCCACATACGAAGTCTATGCCATTAAAAAGCGAATTGCATATTTATTTTGTTTTATTATATCTTGTTCTTGTCTATCTTTTGGCTTTTCTCTGTAGACCGCCGCTGTTTGTCGTTCCTGCATACTAATCCAAAATCATCACCCAATTCATCGAGGCTGTGCTCTTCGTATGTTGATAAACCATCCAAGCAGAAAGGAGGCGAATATTTCACTTTTTATCACGAGAGACTGTGCCTCTTGTGTGCTCCAGACGGCAATCTAAGCGCTGGCTCAAGGCTTCCGTCGTAACCGTCGGGGCTCCCTCTAGAAAGTGCACCTCAGTCTATAGCACCGGCTAGTGCCTGTCTGCCCTTGCCTCAACAGTTAACTCAAGCTAAATAGTTCGATCATGAGCTAAACTGGGTATTTATGACGTATGAAGTCACATTTGAGGCATAAACGCAGGAGCGCACATGCACATAAGCAGGGGCTATAGCACTGCCCCAGTAGGCTAACCCGAATTAAAAGTAAACCATTGTACTAGGCTGGTATCTCCACAAAAAATGCCTATATGTACGCTGACATGTATGGTAGTCTTTTGTGTATACGCTGCGGTCCGCTTTCCACTACATAGATGAAAAGACAGTCTTGCGATACTATTTTCCACGGTGGACTTGTCCTTGGGTGCCACAGCCTCGCTCTTGGGCAGTATCTGGTGGGGAAGAGTCCGCAATGGCGTCTAAATGAGCTGAAGGAGCTCTGCAAGCTGGGCACTCCTGAGGTCGGTTGCACGACAGACGAAGATCTTGTGCCTTGGAGCTACTTTAGCCAAGGCCGGCTGTTCGCTTTCTACATATCTTCGTCAATTGAGCTATCAATGCACTAAAGGAAGGATATACGATGATATCCTATACGAGCTGTAGGCAGTGCAATGTAGCTCTCCTGCTTTCATAACTGTCTGTGGATGATATCTCTGCTAACAATACTCACGTGCTGGATGAAAAGTGCTAGCCTTTCCAGCTCAGCGGTACATACTTGGTACATATCAAAAATTTAGGTAAAACAAACTAACCATATATGGAAAAGCTCCCACCTCATCGCAGATCTTAAATTAAATAAGTGAAACCTATAACATAAAGTCTAAAGTGGTTTTCTTCACCAATTTTGACAAGGAAACAAAAACTGTACACACGTTGTAGTGACGACTGGTGTCGTCAGGCTGGTAAGAAAAAAGTATCTTTTTTTAAGCATAATAATGAAATAAAACACCTATCTGCCGAAATAACCTCATTAGACCACTATCAGCTCAATTATTGAGAGATTACAATTCCCAGGGACCTGTAAAGTACAGCGGAATATCCAGGAGAGCAAGACAACCCTAGCTGAGTGAGTGGACCATCAAATATAGCGCCAATGAGCAATCTCACTGTAGAATAGCAAGTTGTCGTGGAAGTAATAGCACCGTACCGAAAAATTTAGACGTGTAGAAATAGGTTTATTTGGCTAGTGTCCTGTTTGACCGGTATTGGTTTCGTAAAAAATATTTTTTATCAGTTTCTTGGTATCGCTCTGTACCCAAGAACACAGTATGTGGAGCGTTTAGGTAAAACGAGCTGCCCAAGGAACTTTAGATCTCTTGGTAACTGAGCTTCGACGTATAGTTTAATTGACACTATAACACGCTCGTGAGCTGTAAATGATATAAAGTCTCTGGCACTTTCACTTCCGTAGCACTCTTTTTTCGCAGTAAGCTCTTCTTCTCTAGTACTTTTCAGTTATCACGGTATAGAAAATTGTGTCCACTGTCATTGCCTCTCACGCACTGCTGTACTAGTCAGGAGACTCTAATCGGACGACTTGTGTAGTGCATTCGCCGCCTAGAGGCACAGCACACAAGACGCCGACGTCAGCACCTTCGGGCAAAAAGAGCCTAGACACACGTGGCGCGCTGAAGTTAAGCAAGCAGGCAGATAAACCAGTAAGAATTTTTCAGAGCTCATGTTAAAGGATATATAAGCATTGAAGCAATATAATAGCATTATCAGGATTAAAGTAGCCTGAAGAAATATCGACTGCCGTTAAAAGTAGTTTTTATGACATTGTGCGAGAGTGGTGGTCTAGGTTGTTTGCCTCTTTGGTTTTGACTTTGGGCAGTGCACTTGTCAAAAGGTTTGTGCAGGTCGCTTCCTTATAG
This sequence comes from Dipodascopsis uninucleata var. uninucleata, assembly GCA_030568195.1. Taxonomy (NCBI): domain Eukaryota; kingdom Fungi; phylum Ascomycota; class Lipomycetes; order Lipomycetales; family Lipomycetaceae; genus Dipodascopsis; species Dipodascopsis uninucleata. The sequence continues at coordinate 846,725 of JAJLTO010000002.1, read as the reverse complement.
AACCACATCGACATATTTCTTCTACTGTATTACATTCTATTATATTAGTGAATAGTTTTATTGTCTATTTTTCGCCATTCCGCTATTACTGGCTTTATTATCTTATATCTGAAGCAAACTGCTCAAAAGTGTTTCTATTGCTAACGCCGGACTGTGATTCTATAGATATCACTCGTCTCCTCACTAACTCGACTAAGGAGAGAATATTTGCCTATTTGATATCGGCTCTAGAGATCGTTTCTTGTGATCTGTGAGAACTGCCAGGGAGCACTGGCTTGGAGCCGGATCCAGTCTTAGCTATAAGAATTGCTTTCTTTGCGAGTTCCTATTCGAAGCGGGATTGCAAATTTATTACTATATAACTGTATCTCTGCGCATTTCGCTTATTGTTTCGCTACTCGTGTAGTCAAGGTAGAATAGTCAATCATGGCGAGACATGACCTGCCAGCGATCAAAATAGATACTTCGGTAAGTGACGACTTGTTTGTTTATTAAAAGAGACAGTTCACAGAAATGACGTGTCAAATGTGCGATGTGTTAGAATATTATGATGATGAAATAGCTAATGCTAATGTTACGATGATATTAAGGTATCAAATAACACTAATAGTGAGCCACCGCAGATTGTTGTCGAAGACAGTGAGAAGAATTTGATTCCAGAATCTGCTGTCAGTGACAGAAAAGCGTCTTCTGGATCGACAAGCACTGTTTGTTCTATGGATTCGTCATTTCCAGCGACTTCGCCTACTGAGGCTCTTAAAAAAGCGTTGGAGATGGAGCCTGATGGTTTACTAGACAACAAACCATTCAAACTTTCACCAAAGCAGTTGAGCTTGCTTCATGACGTAAATGGTCTATTCATCTTACAGGAAATTGGTGGCATGGAGGGTTTAGAAGAAAAGCTAAGCACTAGTGCTGAGTATGGATTGTCTGTTGATGATCCAAATTTCGAAGCTCGTGAACAAGTTTACAGTAAGAATGTGCTACCGGATCGAAAATCAAAATCGTTATTTCATTTTGTTCTATTAGCACTTTCAGATAAAATGCTTATTCTGCTTACTATTGCTGCGATCATTTCTTTAGCACTTGGATTATATCAGACTTTTGGAACAGCTGTCCAATATGATCGTCAAGGTAACAAGCTTCCCAAGGTTGACTGGGTCGAAGGTGTTGCCATTTTAGTTGCTGTTGTTGTGGTTGTATTCGCTGGTGGCATCAATGATTGGCAAAAAGAGATACAATTTGCAAAGCTGAATAAGAAAAAGGATGATCGCGAGGTGAAGGTGATACGATCCGGAAAAGTCATCAATATATCTGTTTTTGACGTTGATGTTGGTGACGTGATGCTGATTGAGCCAGGTGATATGGTTCCTGTTGATGGTGTGCTTATTACTGGAAATGGTGTTAGATGCGATGAGAGTGCTGCAACAGGTGAGAGTGACTCGCTGAAGAAGATAGCTGCTAAAGATGCTCTTGATATTCTCAAGAATTCAGATGGTAACATTGATCTTCACAAGTCGTCGCCATTTGTTCTCTCTGGATCTAAGGCTCTTGAAGGCTTCGGCCACTTTCTTGTTACTGCTGTTGGTCCTAACTCTGCGCATGGAAGAACAATGATGGATCTTAGATCCGATGATGGTCAGGAAGCAACTCCATTACAAGCTAAGCTTAATGTAATTGCTGAAGAGATAGCTAAATGGGGTGGAGGTAGTTCTCTTCTGTTATTTTTTGTTTTACTTATCCGTTTCTTGGCTGAATTACCTTCGAATCATGCAACTTCTACGGAAAAAGCACAGACATTCGTTCAATACTTGACCACTTCGGTCGCTTTGATCGCTGTTGCTGTTCCTGAAGGTCTGCCTCTTGCTGTTACACTTGCTCTTGCATTCGCGACCAAACGTATGCTGAAGTATAATAATCTTGTGCGAGTTCTCAAGTCCTGTGAAACCATGGGTAATGCAACTACTATCTGTTCCGATAAGACTGGTACATTGACTCAAAACAAAATGACGGTTGTCGCTGGTACTATTGGTCCTGAATTAGACTTTTCTTCGCTGGCCGATCAGATGGAGTACACTCGCATCAACGAAGTTTCATCTCATATTCCCGAGAGCGTCAGGAGTCTTCTTATTACAAGCATTGCTTTAAATAGTACTGCTTTCGAGGATGCATCTAGTGATGAAGTATTTGTTGGATCAAAGACAGAAGTTGCTCTACTTAATTTCGCTCGTCTGTATTTGGCTATGGGTCCTCTCGACACTGAACGGTCCAATGCCAAGATAGTGCAAATGTTTCCTTTCGATTCCAGTAAGAAGTGTATGGGAGTTGTTTTGCAGATCCCTGGCGAACAAGCGATATATCGTCTGCTAATCAAAGGAGCTAGTGAGATTATTCTTGAATATTCAGATAGTATTACCACCTTAGATAGTAATGTGTCAAGAGATGACATTCAGACTGCTCCTTTGAATGATTCTGGGAAAGAAAATATTACGCGCAGAATTACAGCCTATGCCGAACGAAGTCTTCGAACAATCGGTATTGCATATAGAGATTTTGATTCTTGGCCACCACCACAAATGAAGTTGCAAGAAGACGACAACACAAAGCTTGCAAATTTTGCAGACGTTCTTAGCTCTTTTAAGTGGATCGGTCTTTTTGGAATTATGGATCCTCTTAGACCTAGTGTTATAGATGCTGTTGCTGACTGTAAACAAGCTGGCGTGTTTGTTCGAATGGTTACGGGTGATAATCTTGTCACCGCAAAGGCTATTGCTACTGAGTGCGGGATTTATACTCCAGGAGGTGTCGTCATGCAAGGTCCTGATTTCCGCAACATGGATCCTAAAGAACGCGATGCTATTATACCTAAACTACAAGTTCTTGCTAGATCAAGTCCCCAAGATAAGAGACTGTTGGTTAGCCGTCTTAAGCATATGGGTGAAACTGTTGCCGTCACCGGTGATGGTACCAACGATGCGCCTGCCTTGACAATGGCGGATGTTGGTTTTGCTATGGGTATTGCTGGTACGGAGGTTGCAAAAGAAGCATCAGATATTATTCTCATGGATGACAATTTCACTAGTATTGTGAATGCATTGCTATGGGGACGTGCGGTGAACGATGCCGTAAAGAAATTTTTGCAAATGCAGTTGACTGTAAATATCACTGCTGTCCTTCTAACATTTATTTCGGCGGTCGCGAGCTCTAATGGCGACTCTGTTCTTACTGCAGTTCAACTTCTTTGGGTTAACTTGATCATGGATACATTCGCTGCTCTTGCTCTTGCTACCGATTCGCCGACTCGTACTCTACTTGATAGAAAGCCTTCTAAAAAATCTGATGGCCTTATATCGGTAACAATGTGGAAGATGATTATTGGTCAGGCGATTTATCAGGTTGTGGTTACATTCGTTTTGCATTTTGCTGGTGATAAGATTTGGGGATACACGACTGACAGGCAGCTTGAACAGCTTGACAGCACAGTGTTCAATACTTTTGTTTGGATGCAAGTATTTAACTTGTTTGTTTGTCGTCGTCTTGACAATAAGAACAATATCTTTGAGGGAGTATCCAAGAACTACTTTTTCATAGCAATTGCTTTTATCATGATTGGTGGTCAAACGCTGATTATGTTTGTTGGTGGTACTGCTTTTTCGATTGTCCGTCTTAGTGGTAGTGAATGGGCCGTTTCTTTGATCATTGGCGCACTGGTTGTTCCATGGAGTGTTTTTCTTCGCTTGTGTATTCCAGATTCGTTTGCAGTCGCCGTATACAGACCTGTCGGCAAGGTTGCCAAATTCTTATCTAGCTACATTGTTAGATTCTTTAGCTTATTCTGGCCATCGAAGAAGAAGAATATTCCAAAGATTGTGGAGGAAGGAGACAGCGATTATGAGTTGCACACGCCTGGCGGCACGTTTACTGGATATAGCGCTGCTAACTATGACTGGAACCAGGGTATTGAGAAAGTCCGCGACGAGCTTATTGTTCTCAAGCGTATTCGAGGTGGTCGCATAAATGTCTTCAATTTCAAACCGAAGCAGGTATATCAGAACTGGCGCTCAAGAAGCAACTCTAGTGTCGGAGTTCAGTCAGATACTGCAACACTCTCTTCGCCTTACCCAACGGAATACAGTCGTTCAAGATCAGGCAGTTCGATTGGTGCTCTTGCAATGGTGCCTTCTATTGTCGGTGGTGCTGTCGCTGGATGGTCTCCTATCGAGAGAAGCAGTACTCCAGCTCAAACTGCTAACCACGTCAAGACAACCTCGGATGGATATTTGTCTCCATAGAAAAAAAGCATGATCTGTAGACCGCTGGTCATATCTTGACTATCGTCCCGTCATATTTATGTGAAAAATATCTATTTATAATTATTGATAACTTCCGGTTTAGATGAAGTATCATTTGGTAATGTTAAATGTCTTATCTTTCTTTTTTGTTTGTATAGTTTCATTTTTTTGGTATTACGTGGTGCATCATGGCCACTTCCTAATTTCCGCAAGACTTTACGCTACTATCTAATTTTATCTTATATATTTCAGCCCTATTGTGTAATTGTAATTTGCCGTTGCTGATCATTTAGATCTTGATTTTTTTGTTATGATATACTTGCTCTCTATCGTTTCATGTGTTTCGCACTTGTAATTTTTTATATTATATATATGGATATTGCAAATGTTTTCTGTTATTCAATGGTTTGTGATAAAGCTTCTGTTATGATATATTTCAGATCTGTAAATGTTTGATTTGTTACGTTAATCTAGGATTTTGTTGTTTGGTTTTTCACAATTAACCGCTTATTTCAGATTACATTGTAGTAGACGGAATTATTCATTGATATTTCCAAGCAGCTTTTTGAAACCACAATTCCATGCTAGGATACCCTAAGCCATACAGTATCCTCGATCCTTTTCGTGTACTTTTTTTAGTTGTAGAATTTGACATCAAAAATGCATTAGTTTCTTCTAATTCGCTTTTTCTCTAGAAACCTTAGCCGCTGAAGACAGTAAGACTCCTAGTACTATACTTGCAAATTTAAGTGTCATATCTATTTCGCAAATCGAAAGGTCAAGTTTTGCATTCTAGTAGCGATGTCCGGAGCAGAGCTCACGGTAGAGCAGCAAATCGATCAACTAAATCAAGCAAAACAGCTTGTTCTACAGGATGCATCCTTTTATCCACAGATAATACGGGGGATTTTGCCGATTATAAGGAAACCAGATGTTCGATTACGATCATGGTGCGCAACTTTCTTAGTAGACGGATTCGCGTCTGCAGATGTTCCTTTAAATGAAAAGCAGTCCCTCGCAACAGCTTGTCTTGATGCGATACAGATGCTCTTGCTGGAATCCGATATCCTAATACTTAAGAATACAATTCAATCCGCGGCGTCGATTTATCCATTTGTATTTAAGTATATGTATGTACATTTCCCTCTTTTTGTAATTTGGAATCCTGTCGTAGCTTCGCGATACAAAATCACGAGGAATACTTAAGACTGGCTCCAGAAAAACGAAGCTCGAGCACGCTGAGACAGCAGTCAAAAGGTCTCTATGGTCGTATTTCTAATGATCTCTAAGATTACTAATTAAAAATATTCGATGTGTCATTTACAGATGTATGAATAAATCAGATGAGGAAACTTGGACTAAAATGTCTGCTATTAAGAGCAGAATCTTACAGCTGTGGGACGGCGAAAGTAAAGGCGTAAGATTATGTTGCATTAAATTTGTTCAAAAAGTTATTGCTACACAGACACCAGGGCCAAGAGATCCAAGGGTAAGTCTATAATGTGGAAATCAATGCATAGTTGATATTTGATACTAATGATATTAATTAAAACTAAGCTCATCGATGAGTCGGATGTATCTCTTAACACAGTAAACTCGAGCCATCCTATACTGCATCACACAATCTTAGAAGCAGAAGCTCAGGGTCTTCTGGATCGTCTTCTCAGTGTATTTTATGAGCAAGTAATGTAAGTTATTATTAGTTTCAATTCTATCAGCTGGAGATACCTAATTCGAACGCGATTAAATTTCAGAGACGAATCTATAGTATCGGCAACATTATATGTCTGTGGCGTATTAATAAAAACTCGATCTATGATTGCGGGCAAGATACTGAATATAATTTTAATGATCAATCCTCTTACTGCGGACTATGGTTCAGATGATCTCGATAAGTGTCGACTGGAAATTAGATTTATAGAGCGAAATCTACGTATCTTATTAGGGAATATACTGAAGTAAGTATAAAACATCTATAGGTGCTTTTGGGCGAAGCTAATATCTTTCTAGGGTCAATAGTCTTTCAAACCTGTATGGCACGCGTATTCAACAATATTTGTCACAACTTGTTCAATCTAAAAACATCGGTGTCGAAGAGTTAGCCAGAAAGCGTGCAGCATTAGAAGAATCTCGCGATTCACCAGCTAAACGACAGAAAACTGATTCACCTGCAGCAACGATATCCAGTCTAGTTTTTAATCCAGCTCCTATGGTTAAGGACTCGGAAGGACGAGTGTCTTATTCAAATCTCTATACGCTGATCGGTCCAAGCTTGCCCTTGTCGAATTTTGATGTGAAAATACTCCCTCCTGATATAATTACTGAAATTGCCATCGCTGGTATATCGACTGTCGCTCAACAAGATTTAACAAATGCTATTGAGGTAAGATATATATAAAGCAACGCTATCTGATCAATCTCTAACAAGTATGTCTGTTCTAGCTCATTAAGCAAAGATACAATTCATTGACTGCACCATCAACAATTCAGCCTTCTGGAACTTTTAAACCTACACAATTGGCTAACATTCCTACACTTAAAAAAGAATACGATGACGACGATGATGAATACGAACCTGAATATGAACCTGATTACGAACCTCCAGATGTTATAGTGCAGCCATATACTCCTATTGGCAGTGACACAAAGACTACGGCGTTTTCGACTGGTTCACCAAGGCTGCAGGCATCATTGCAGAGCTCGCAGTCGTTGCTATTAGATGCTAAGGATGGATTTTTAGATATAGATGAAGGTGAAAGATATCGAGAAATGTCAATAGATAGCGACTTTGTTTTACCGCCTCCAAAGCCACTTACACCTACCGAGAGGTTTAATATATTCCAGAAAGTGGTTGAACGAATTTTCATAAACGGAGAAGACATAGAAAAAAACGTGATTGTGGACTCAACAAATAAAACTGGCTCTAGTGTCAGTGAATTAAATAATATTTTATTTGGCGGCGATATGTGGATTATGCTTCTTAGTAGACTTGGAACTAGAGGTCTATTTAAGGTATCTTCTAGTGCGGATGGCTCGAAGGCAGAAAGCTTATATGAATCTATGTCGCAGTTAGTTAGAGAAAAGCTCTTTTCATATATTATGGCGGACTTTAGACAAAGAATAGATGTTGCAGTGGTATGGCTTAGTGAAGAATGGTATAACGAAAAGTTGAAGCAGAAAAGTGATCGGAACGGAATCTCTAATTCGGATACTGAACGATCAAAGGGAAATGTTGATGATGCGAATACGACAAAGGAGACTCTTGATACTAGCGGATCTATGTTGCTTCAAGGTGTTGCTAATGATGATTCTGAACAGTCACACTACTTGTATTGGACTTCAAGATTACTTGACAATATGATTCCTTTCCTTGAAGCGAAAGATCGTTTATTTTTGCGATTTCTCTCTGATTTACCTGAGCTTACTGCTGGCATGATTTCGAAGTTGCGAACTCTTTGTCTAGATCCGGATCGCTCGAAACTTGGCTTCCTGGCTCTACAGTATGTAATTTTACTATAAAATTATTTAAATTGTATTTTACTAACGTTTCCTTAGGTATCTTATCATGATGCGACCACCTGTCAGGTCAACATGCTTAGACTTTGTACAATATTTTTATCAAAATCGTAAGTGTATATATTTTTGGCAACTTACTAAGCACGGAATTGCTAACTTAGCTTGCTATAAAGATCCCGATACAAAACTATCTACTTCGAGAATTTTGCAAAAGTATCGGCCAGAAGCTATAATAGAATAACTGTAGTATAAATTAACGAGTTGTCTCTAGAATCGGTTATCTTATAGAATGTCACTGCTTGCAATGTCATATTTAATATCGTATCTCACAATTCCAATATGATTGTAAACCAATCTTCGTTGTATTAGTCTTTTAAAGAACAAAAATACCATTTTATGACCAATAATTTAGTCTCGCATATTGCTCTCTAGGCCGTATGCGATGCGTTTCATTGTCAAAACTTAATGATATGAGATGATCAATAGTGCACACCTCTGTTCTAGCATATTAATAACTACGGATAATATTTTGGCCTAAGTCAGGCATGTCATGATTTAGAGCCGAATTTGGTAGGTATCCGTATGCCTTCAGAAACAACGAAAGCATCGACCGTATCTTGTTTTGACCATCAAAACTTTATAAATATTTTTACAGCATTCAAATTTTAGCCATATTAGTAATATTAATAATATAATAATACAATGGCCTGAGTTAGAGAACTAAGTCACATAGAAAAAAGATGTAATATTAAATTTTCGATATAACGCGAATCTCTTGGTAAGCATAATAAATACAATCACATCAAGCTTAGACAATACACAATAGATCTCATGGCCTAAAACCAGTATAATAGTATCTCTCATACGTGCAATTACTTTGAGAACTGTCCACAGTCTCTAGAGAAATAGACGGCTTTTCAAATGACGGTCGTACATTCTCTTGATTCTCCAGTCTACTTCTTCGAACCCATCGGTCTCGTAGTCTGTTTTCAGGTGCGTCCCCCGTCATATCAGTAGGCAGCACAGGGACCAAGGTTCCATATCGAGCAGCATCTAGTCTCTGTTGAATACTGTTGATCGTTATATTAAGCTCAATCGCCGAGTCAACGAAGTTCGGGCCGTGTTCATATTGATATCTGTGGTGATACGGACTATGAGCAGCAGCAGTAGGAGCGAGCTGACCTATTGGTGGAACTGGATGCATGTAGGAGCCAGTATGATAGCCATTGTAGAACCTCGAATCTTCTATATTATGACTTCGATGAGCTCGACGTTCTCTAGATATTTGCAGGGCGACAGTTAAAGCAATAATGGCTGCTCGACGAGGATGCGATGATCGAAACGACAGAAGATTGTCATATTCATACTCTGTAAGTGGTCTGAATCTCCATTCCTCTAATAAGCTTCTAAACATGTTTGCATCCTCGGAGAAATTGCTAGTCTGGGAGTCAGATCTGCGTCTTACAGTCCTCCGTGGAGTGAGAATAGACTCCCTGGTCTGGTGAGCGTATAACTCATCATGAGCCTGGTCATGACGTCGACTTTCGTAGACATCTGTGACGGCAGACTCTCCGCTATGACTACTGTTACCACTGTAGATAGTAGATGTATCTAGATCACTGTCGCAGTCGTCAGAATTTGTTGCTTCGCTTTCGGTGCCAGAAGAAGGACGACGACGGTCAACTCCTGGCTGCCGTAACGTGTTCTCGAGATCAAAATCCAAGTCAAGATCTAGATCTTGAAAATCTTCCATGCTCAGTATTTGCTGTTCTAGAAATGCCAACCGATAACGGCTTGCGATTCTACCGCTAGAACTAGGCCGTTCTCTACCAGTAGAGTCGTGCCTACTGCTACTAGCGCTGCTACTCTTTTGATTCCTCCTCTTGCCAAATGTTTTGTAACTATGTCTTATCCGATCTTCGGTTACTTGTACAAATATCTGTATTCCACACAGAATCAATGCCACAACTACAACAAAAGCCCACGTCGACACTATAATCCCTTCAGTTGACAATTGGCCTATCATAGCATAAGATGATATAACAGATTGAGGGTACTTGACTAAGACCAAATAGGTCTATTTGCTACTTGCCAAATCGCTCTTTAATAAAAAGGTTGAGATCTTGAAATCAGTGACGATAAATTCGTTTGAGGGTGTATTCCTTCGACCGTTATTACTAAAATTATATATTGCAATATGAAACTCTTTGTCTCTATAAATAAACCTATAAGAATATTATATTCCTGCAGGTACTCAGACTTAAGCAAATATAACAGATCAAGTACCTAATTCATACACTAAATGCTATGATTAGTACTCATATAGGTAAATGTATTTATTGTTTGCTATATATAGTTAATCTCACTGAATTTCTCGTCAACAATTTGTCGAAAAAAGCAGAAAAGCGAAAAAAATACGTCGAGTTGCAAAACTTCAGAGGGCGACATGCCGATATATATTCATTTTATCTACATGGTACTCAACTAGGCAAGACGAGAAATTCCGGGCGCGTCAGTTTGACTTTGCTGAAAGTAAGGTCCATAGAACCGTATCAAAGTATTATCTGAATCAAACAGTTCTTTAAATTGACAACTTCGTGCCGAATTCAACCACAAGACACCGGCTTTATCGAAGCTCTCTGCAATATATTTAAACGCAGCTCGCTTAAAATGTTACCTTCAAATCTGGAATAGAGAGAACTGTTCTAGAAGGCTACCGGAAGCGGTAGCCCTAATCCGATATGTTATATCTGTAGTTATCGTTTAGAGTTGATAGATACCCTAATTCACATTTTATATAAATGCGTACCTTATATTATAGGGTTAAAATTCAATTCATTTATAAATTTTGATACTTTGAGCTGCCCGGATTGATTACTATTCTCTTAAAACGTCCAAGACCACTTGCGTTTTCCGTTTCGCTGTGAATATATTGATATGAAGTAAAATTATGTAAAGACTGATACCTAAGAGTATCATTATTCTGCATGATTTTGGACTATAATGAAGTAATATGTTGGGTACGTATGCGAGTTAAGGTGATGTCACTAGTAAGAATGATGTCCATAAAACGAAATCATGACTTTGCAGCTCACAATTTATTATAATAAGCATAAACCCCTAAATTTATAAAGATAGCATAATAATACATTATTGGATATTGTTTAAATAGTTATAGCAAAATTTAAACAAGAATGAAGATTACGGTTTCCTACTGTCATTTTCATATACATCATATTCCTACACCTTGAACATCCCACGTAGTTTCTCGTTTCTCTTCTTCAACGGACTAATTTCTTTTGAGTTAAGGAAAGCTCTCTGAGGTACCGGGGCCGCAATTTCAGCTGTTCTATTAGAAACGTTTCCTATCGCCATGCTCTTGTTAGATCCCATGTTTACAGCAAGAACTGGAACATCATCACCTCCTATTATACTCTCATCGAATAATGATTTTGACAATGTAGATCCAGCTCGTCCGCCAAGTTTTCGTTTTTTCTTCCTATCCTTAGTCGCATTATTCTCAAGCTCCTTCTGAACGATTTCAGACAATGAAGCAGCTACTGATTTTTTAACCGGTTCCGCTGGCGCAATTTTAGTCTCTGTGGGTATTGGCAGATCGCTTGTAAGTTTATTTCTGATGTAAGCTTTATCGCTGTCATTCGCATTAGAAGATATTTTAGCATTCTTCTGTACACGCTTCTGCGGCTTCTTTTGCCGATCCACAACCGGATTAACTGGCTTCTCACAAGGAGATGCCTGTTCAGTGTCTAGATTTTGAGATTCTGCCATATGATTTTGTCGATTATTATCCACAGGACTCAGTGGCAGCACATTTGACTGTCTGTTCAAGAAGGGAGTCATTGAGAAGGTCGATTTTTCAAGAAGATCGTCAGTAGAGGTACGAGATCGCTTACTTTTGGGTTCTGTTTGACGAATGTCAGGAGTGAACAGAAGAGATGAACCATCGTAGCTTCTCTTTGCAGATGTTACAGTAGGTTTAGCCGCTTTTAATTTAGCTTTGGCAGACTCGAGCTTCGACTCTAACGCAGATTGCTTAATTTGGAATTGGTCTTTAGCCTTGGAGAGCTCCCTGTTAGCTTTCTCTGCAGCAGCAGTTTGCTTTGTAAGGTATGATTTGAGAGATCCAATCTGTTCCTTATATTGCTTCTCAATAGCCATGAGCTCTTCTTTGTGGTTCTTCTCGATAGCAGAAATTTCTTCTTTGCGTCTCTTCTCAATAACATTTATTTGCTCTTGATGTTTCTTCTCGTTAGTCCGTGTATCATCTCTATTTGACTTGTTGGATTGCTGTCGTAAATTTTCTAATTCTGCCAATTTGGATTCAAGTTCTTTGACTTTATCCTTCAACGCCTTAATTTCTGTGGCATTCATTTCTACCTGAAGTTCTGTTTTTTCAATTTGTGATTGAGCATCCGCGAGCTTTCTTTCTAATACCATCTTCTCCTTTAGTGTCTCTAAATAGTCTCTCTCTGCTCCACGTAAACCATCTACCTCTGCTGTTAACTTGGCCACCTGCCTCGAAAGCTGAACACGCTCTTGCATAGACTCCTGTGTCTCTGAATTCGTAGACAATAACTCCTTTTCCATAGTCTCAAGTTTAGTCTGAAGCTGGCTAAGCTGCTTCTCCCGTTGTTGCAGTTTTACATCCATAGCACTCGCGTTTTTTGCGTAATTATTCAGACGAAATTCAGCATCCAAGCATTTTTTCTTAGTTATTTCCAAGTCTTTCATCAAATCTACATTCTTTTGTTCAAGAACAACATTTTCGGCTTTCAAGGTTCGTACATTGTCGTGAATATTATGTGTTTCTGTATCTTGAATCGCAGACTTATGCTTTACATAGAGTAAAGCTGTCTTCTAGATTATGTCTTAGTCAAAGCTCTCTCGTTATACCTTACAGTCAATTTCGAGCTAAAAATCACCTACATCTGTCAATCCTTCCATTGCATAAAAGCTGAACTGTGCTGCTAGTGATTCAGCTATTTTCAACCAGTATTTATGCCCAGGTCAATAGTATGTAGAGCAGATAATTCTCATATGTGGTGTTTGTTTATAATATTGACCGGGTAAGAAGTATACTAGTTACCGGGTCAATAGCATTATCTCATCGTATAGAATAGCTTTGTGCCATAAATGAGAAACTTACGCAAAACCGAGTATTCTTTTACGTGGTTTCTTCGCAAACACGTAATTCTTGGTTATTAGGATCAAGAGTGAATAATATCTTGAGTTCGTAGCGAGGGGATTGTGCGTCAAGAGTTATTGAACTATTGCTACCTATAAAGATGAAATTATCATCTTACATTGTATTTGCACTGATAGCATTCGCCAGCGCTGCTTTGGCAGCATCAGCGGGGAAGTCACAGCAGACTTTTGACAGCTCCAACATGCAACGTCTGTTAACGACCTCAAAGAGAAGCTCAGGAGTGATCAAGTTAACAGACAAGAACTTTGACTCAGTAATTGATTCTCCGCGGGATTATGCAGTTGCAGTTCTGTTAACAGCTGAATCTCCGCAGATGGGATGCCAATTGTGTCGTCAATTTGGCCCAGATTTCGCTTTGGTTGGTCACTCGTGGAATGTGGATCATCCTAATGGAGACGGTCTATTCTTCGCTGCGATTGATTTCAAAGATGGACAGAATACATTCAAAAAGGTACTAGAAGATAATCTTGTCATCATCATAATATTGTTTTGGAGTTCTGAGTTATTAATTCTCAATATAGTTGCAACTAAAAACAGCACCAAATCTCTGGATTTATCCTCCTACTACGGGTGATAAGGCTAGCTCTGATGCCATATACAGATATGATATGCTTGCTGTGTAAGTTGTGCTTCTATAATCTTGCATGCCAATGGATAGTTTGACTATACTAACATAATCTTGCTCCAGTCCTGACGTTCCTGCATCGATTATTCACTTCATCCAAGATCACGTTCCAGGGATTCAGATCACCATTCACCGTCCGCTGGATTATAGCAAGATTGGTGCAAGTATTACAACCCTTTTTTTAGCCCTAGGTGCTTTAAGGTACCTCTTTCCATTTATTAAACCAATCATTCAATCGAAGACTCTTTGGGCAGGAATATCTCTTGTCGCTATATTCATGTTTACTTCTGGCCACATGTTTAACAATATCCGTCATACTCCTTATGTCGCTGGTGATCGTAACGGTGGTGTTCAGTATATCGCTGTGGGTTTCAATGTACAGTATGGATTTGAGACGCAAATTGTTGCTGTTGTCTGTAAGTGAAGCATCGTGTTACGTAGTTACTCTACAACTAAGCTAATTTTAACGTATTATAATAGACGCGTTTTTGGCTTTCTCCGTCATCTCTCTTACTCTTAAGGTTCCTCGAATGAATACCAGATCCAAGCAGACAACCACGATTGGTATATGGTGTACTGTTATTTTGGTTATTTTCAGTTTCCTCATGTTTATCTTCAAGATCAAGAACAGAAATTATCCATTCTCGTTACCGCCATTCACTACTTAATCGATTCTAAACAATGGAGTATAGGATCTACTTTTCACTTCAACTTAGTAATCATTTATGCGATATTGATGAAATCATTGACTAGAATTTAATTTGAGAAAGAAAATACTATAGAGAAATTTATTTCAAAATCGTGTGTAATTATATGACGATATTCTATTTTGTTACTTGAAGTCTATAACTTGGAAAAACAAAATTGAAGGTGTATGAAACATATCGATAGTGAAAGTTAAGGATAATAAATAACATTACGATCAGAAGTAAACCTAACATATTATGAAATCGAAGAAGTATAATAAGCAGTTTAAAATAATAATAAAGACCGTTATTACTTTTCCTAAACCAAAAATAGGAAGTGAAATAGAAAGAAACTATGTGGTAGATTGAAATAAAAAACTATATAATATACTGTCCATAAATGAGGTTTGTTATTATCATAAAGAAATTAATTGTCTTAAATTCCTCTTATGCTAATATCTTTAATAAAAAATACCAAATGGAAAGAAGGAGTGAAAGTACAGTGCAAGCAAGAAGAGACCATATAATTACGAATATCTGACTTTTTTAAATGAGGTATAAGATATTCACAATAATTTTCTAAGCTAAGTACGTCTAGAATTCACTGAATAATTCATATCATCAATCTCATCTCGCAACATAACATCATATAATCTGTAGAGAGGACCACTACTTTCAACTATACTGTGAGGAGCTAACTCCAATGCCAATGCCATGTCTTCAGCTGTAATAATATTTTCATCTTCAAATGTCTTGGTCACTTCCTTCCTATTTGAAGACTCCAACGAAACAGAAGAATTTCTATGGACATTATTGTTACTATTCTTAGTGTTATTGTTACCGTTGGGAACATTGGCATTGCTGGAGTTACTGTTGGGTCTGTTTTCACCAATGTTATCATTAGGAATTGCCGCTCCTGTGGAATTTGTAACTGGGCCACTTGGAATAGTATGACCCGTTACTCCACTAAGTTCCGCTAGCTCAGTCAAATTGGATGCGCCAGCAAGGGATATCAGTCCTGACGAAACACTCTTGTGTTTCTTAGGACGAACACGATCCAATATATGCTGCAGAAAATCACGTAGATGATATTCGAGCCCAGCCAAAATTATGTCTGGAACTTCATTAGCGATACCATCCAGCAAACCGTGCTCATATGCAATTCCGAGTATTCTTGTTCTAAGACTTTCTGTATCAGGTAGCTCATACGATTCCGTAGCCAGTGGAGCTTGATAGCTTTGCGCGATCTCCTGAGTGATGTCTAGAATTCGAAGGAGTAAAGTTAATGGCAGGCCCAGATTTACATTACATCAAATAAAAAAGGGAATAAAGATAAAATATTAATCTTACTTGCTTTCA
Organism: Dipodascopsis uninucleata var. uninucleata; assembly: GCA_030568195.1. Taxonomy (NCBI): domain Eukaryota; kingdom Fungi; phylum Ascomycota; class Lipomycetes; order Lipomycetales; family Lipomycetaceae; genus Dipodascopsis; species Dipodascopsis uninucleata. Next base: position 831,020 of record JAJLTO010000002.1, on the reverse strand, counting down.
GTTTCTCCTTGTCTCTGACAACAGGTGTCTTTGGAAGTTTAGCTTGGCGGGTAAGGATGATGGTGGACGGCACAAATCCTTTCTTGCCGGCATCTCTTGTGATTGCCTTTATCCTTCGACGCTCTCTAGGCGTAAATCCCATAATTTCTTTCTTCAATCTCATTACAACAGCATTTCCTGAATTTCTTGACGATCGTGACGGTGCATCTTTGGATTTCTTCGACCATGCTGGAAGCCCGCTCGTTGATGGCGGTGGATCTCTCAATGCATTTGCCAAACTTGCTAGTAGAAATTGATTGTGCATTCGAACCATGCTTTTATCGAGCATATAATCCAGCTCTTGTTGTAGCTCTACTCTAGAGAGCTTTCCTATGATAAAGTTTGTGATAACATCTCGATAATTATCCCATTTATCTCCAAGAACACTTCGAAACTCATTCATAAGAGGTTCCACTTCGATTCTTCTTGCGGGCCGCTGTGGTTTTGAGGGTGTAGTATTACTATTGGATGACGATTGCACAACAGTGCCAGTATTACTTGTGGCATTTGAAGACATCGTATTATTCAGACCCAAAGTGCTGTTCATTTTCTTTAATTGTGGTTGAGGTGATCCATGAGGAGGAGGTGTTCCATTCATTGCCGCCATACCTGATGTCGACGACGATGCGGATATCCGCGATGGCTGTGCAAGCATTGGAAGTCAAATATATGAATTTGCAAATATATTCCAGTGTTACTGGAGAGACCAGTTCCTTGTTTCGCGAGAAAATAAGCTGCTCCGATCAACTATATAATGACTCTTCAGAACAGTATGTTGACGTTCAGTCTAGCACTGAAAAATTGTGCTAATAATTATAAGCTTTGTAATACACCTATGTTAAACCAACGATCTGAAAATTTATTACTACCGCCATTCGTCTATTATATCTAAAATCTATTAATATGGTTCCAATTTGATTTATCTTCCGCTGGCTTTTGATTTATTAGTTTAGTTTAATAATCATAATAATGACTGTCGTGAATTATTATTGCATTAGTCGCCTACCTTGAGTGTTGTATCTATTTAATATAATTAAATTTACGCTACAAATATAAAAGCATGTATACATATATGTATATGTAAGAACTCTCCTTCTCCGTGTTCTACTTACAATTCTAAATGGATCCATAGCATTTTACAGCAAAAGAGTATCATAGATGTTCTAATTTGATAGTAGTATGACCTTACATAAATAAAATGAACCATTTACGTGCAAAAAAATATCACCAAAGTATTAATTTAACAGAAACAAGTAAATATTGTTTTACAAGAAGCCTTGTACTGCTACGTATATACTAAGGTATCGCATATTATAATGTCAACTCAGACTCATTTCGCACCAGCAAGCCCTTCTCGGAAAGATAGTCCTTGACATCACTAACCTTGTATTCACCTCTGTGAAACATACCTGCACCAAGGGCGGCATCTGTGGTTGTCTTCTCGAAAACTTCGAGGAAATGCTGTGGGCACCCTGCTCCGCTTGATGCAATCACAGGAATAGTTACTGAATCCTTAACATGCTGGATCAGTTCGAGATCAAATCCAGAATTTGTACCATCTTTGTTGATGCAGTTCAGTAAAATCTCGCCAGCACCCATAGCCTCAACAGCAGTGACTAGCTGCACAACATCAAGATCGCGAACTTCACGACCGCCTTTAATTGTACACTGATACCAACAATATTTCTCTCCATTAGGGCCGGAAACAGAAGTCTTAATAACGTGATGTTTAGTCTCCTCTGGCCCATTCACGTAAATTCTTTTCGGATCAACAGATACCACAACCGCCTGTGCTCCGTATGCTTTTGAGATCGTTTCCATGGCAGTAGCTCCTGTAAGCTGCCGCCCATTGTCGTAGTATTGTTCGGCTGCAGTGACAGCATCACTGCCAATGGATACTTTGTCGGCACCAGATCGGAAATAAGCTGATGCCACGTCTAAGGCATTGATCTTAGTTCCATCTGGGTCTACCATGTCTCGAATACCGCCTCCAATGGTCAATGGAACAAAAACTGTTTCGCTAGTCTTTCGTAGGATCTCAAGCATCGGCGTATCGGCCAGTGGACAGTTACGGAACGATGTAATATTCAAAAACGTCACTTCATCCGCACCCTGTAAGTAATACTTCTGAGCCAATTCAACAGGCTTCCCTAGATTCCGTACCTGTCCGCCGACATTTGTGGTAGCATCTGCACTAGACTTCTCTCGTACATCATACTGATCACCTTTGGTAACCACCAGATCGCCATCATCGTTTGTTCGCACGTCCAAACAGGCAATGATACGTCTTGTCAGCCCATCTCTTCTTAATACTGTAGGTGCTACATCTTTAGTGTCTTTTTGCCCTTCCAAGAACGCCTTGAGGACTCTTAGACCAGCAACACCACTCTTCTCAGGGTGAAATTGTGTCGCAAAAACATTATCTCGATATATTGCTCCAACAAACTCCTCACCATTGTAGTTTCCGCCAGCCACTTTCCAGCCTTCCTTCAGCGGAACTAAGGCGTCCGCTCGGTAAGAATGAACATAGTAATATTTACTATTTGATCGTAAACCATAGAACTCCTCTCCTTCTTTAACAAGAGCACTATTCCATCCTATATGAGGAACAGCCTTCTTTGAATCATCAAATTTTTCCAGCATTGCAGGTATAATCCCTAGCCCCTCTACTCCAGGTGACTCTGTAGAGCCATTGAATAGAGCCTGCAATCCAACGCAAATACCCATCATCCGTCGTCCTGATGCAATATAGTCTTTGAGAGGCTCAGCAAAGCCACGCTTTCGTAGCTCTGATACAAAGTGGCCAAAGTTTCCAACACCAGGAAATATTAGAAGCTGTAGTAATGAGTTAGTGAGCATATTATGACATTGAAATATTAACCTCATTTTCCGATAGCCAATTATGATTTATTACAAGCTTACCTCTACAGTATTGTCAAGTTCTGAGGGATCTTTAACCCATGTTACCGTGTAGCCCAGTCTATTGATAGCATTGTAAAGCGACCGTAGATTCCCACTCTCCATGTCAAGAACATGAACAATCTTGGCAGTCATTTTGAAACCAGTTATATTTCTATGCAATCACCAAACCTCGTGACTTCTGAGAGTAATTGTCTGTGGCTCAACCTTTCGCTCATCTATTGCTAAGAGAAAAGAAAAATAATTTCTTATGCTGCTACTTGTATATTCAAAATAGATGAACTCCCAAAGATGACTATACTTTGCAACCCTAAAAAACGTCAGTTCGTAATTGAAATTTCGCTGACATGACTCACAGGATCCCAAACTCTGCAACTACATAATCCTATTTCCTTGATATCTATTACCGAAATCCTGTTTCTAATTCTAGGTTATACCACTAGCATATATTATTGGTATGCCAACAAAGAGGAAATGGTAGTCTTAGTTGATATGTATTAGCATATTCTTTTTCCAGACTGTGGTTCCCCTGCATTAACATACAAACATACCGCATATACACCTTAATTGTTCATTTTGTAGGCGTTTACAATAATATCAACTCGCGCCTTTCTATGACCGCGTTTTAAACAAAATTAGAGGACTCTGCTAAGCAAAGATCGCACATTATCCTTTATAACCTCAAGCGCACTTAAGAACACTGAATAGTCAGACATCATGGCTTTTGATAACCCAGATGAAGAACCATTTGATGAAGAAAAAACACAAGAGGTTATTACATTCTCTATCAAAACCCTTGCTCGGTTGATGGCGGAATATTTTGAGTATCCTGATACAAGAATATCAGCAACAGCTATAGATGCGTCGACGGAATACTTACGGATTTTTACTCGCGAGGCTGTCTGGAGAACTGAAAAGACCTTGAAAGAAACCGAGAAACAAAACAATAATATCAAATCAGAGTCTGGGATACCTTCATCGTCCTCATCGTCTACTAGGGCTAGAACCATGGAGGCCCGAGATCTCGAGAAAATTGCCGGAACGTTGGTTCTTGATTTCTAAGGACGGTATCAGTGAAAAATTCAAGACTATTAGATTGAAGGCAAGACTAGTAAGAGTAGCAATTTTATTTATGTTTATTACTGTTGTATAATTTTTCAGGGAGTTCGGTTGTGGTCGTTGTGTATTCAGTAGAACAATTGGAATAAACCTCAGAAATTAACGACTATGACAGTTTAGTCGTACCTAATTGTCATTGTTATCGATTTCGTCACCATCTAAGTCGCTCAATGTTTGTGCTAATTTTAAACGCTGTTCTCTATAGCTGTTACTAAGCAGTGCTCGATTCGTTGATTCATACTCATCATCGTAGATAGGTACAAACTTGAAGTCTATGAAACTCTGGCGTCCATCGCCAACATCACACATGCACTGAATACTCATTATGCCATATTCATCAGATCTTAGCGATATTTTAGACGCTAATTTTATAGCATCGCGCATTCTCAATAGCATACCAAATGCGTAGACATTGCTACAGTCTATCGGACAAAGAAATGTCTCAAGGACATTCCTATCTTTCGGGAACGCATACTCAACACTACCAAGCTCCCCCCGGGTTTTAAACGTCAGACCAGCGGGATTTGGTGTGGATTCTATAGTAATGAACTCGGACCCAGACGAGTAAAGCTCGCGAAAAGCATCGTCTAGATATTCTGCTTTCATGATGACTTTCTGGAGTAAAGCGTCTGTTGCCAAGTTGATGGACGACATATCCTCTTCGTTTTCTTCGTCATAAGTGATAAATTCACAAGTCGTCGTTAGGGTTCCTTCATCAAACATTAAAACGAACGGACACCCAGAGCCTCTATACTGTAGCTTGCAAACGCTGGATCCACCGACGTAGCTTCGCATGGGATTTGCGTCATCTGTCGCGATCGAGGTCACGTCGGCATGCAGCATAGTACTGGAACCAGGTTTTCTACTCTTCCCTCGTTGCTGAGCTTCTACGGTGCCATCACTTCCAAATATCTGGAAGCAATCCACTAATGAAGATAGTGATAGATACAAAGTGCAAATCCCATCGTCCTGAGCATCATCGCTGGCGCTACTATTTACGAGTCTACCGTCTTCGCTAGTTCGAGAAAACTGTGAGAGCTGCTGCTGTGTACTGCTCCTAATCTTGTTGTCAGGTCTAAATGTGAATGAAGAAAAAAGCGACTTATTCAAAAACACATGAGCTATATATAAAATGCATAGTTAGTTTAGCTACTTAAAGTATGGCTGAGACAGCCAATAATTCTGACCTTCGCATGATCGTGAATTCTCTGCTGAAACTCGCAAGCCATCAGAAGATATTTGAATCTGAGCCCTAGAGGATACCGTAGAAACAGCTTTTAGCAGCCTGTAGATATAAGAAACACATGTAGAAACAGCATCCAAAACAGGAGCCTCAGTTTCTTCGTCCACTGTGACCATCTCGGTCCTAAATGCACCAGATCTATCCAGTCTCACTATATAGTTCGATCGATGAATTTGCTGTTACAAATTATTCGGGTCGTTGCTTCGACTGCCGTGTCCTTCAGTTAAATCAAGTACACATTTGTAATATACAATGAAACTGAATCTGTGAAGTGTCTAATATTATAAGGCCTATTAATGCCTATAAATCTCCAAGGAAGGAAAAATCTACTCTACTATCCATCACTCGCACTTTCTTTCGTAAAACGCGTCTTGATCTTTAGCCGACGCCTTAAATTATTATATAATCACTATCAACGTATTTGATAAACACAATGGTTATTTATTAAATTTACATATTTACACAATATTTCGACAATTATGCTTTACTTTTACTATGACTTACCTTTAATGCAACGAGATTTTGTCATTCACCTGTTATATATGCGCCGGCTATTTCACGTGACTAAACGTATATGTAATTTATTAGTTGGGAATGGACTTATTATAACCATCAATTGGGAATTATTACTCCAGTTCAGCTTTATCTACAGAGATATCACTAAGAAAAATTTTGTCTTTTGATGATGATTAAGCAGACATCTTTGTTCCTGATTTTATTAAATAATAAAAATTAAGAGTAGGACTATCAGATTTGTTTAGAAGAAAGAACGAGGAACAAAGTTACAAGCTAGACGGGACGGAAGGTTAGAGCGACTGCTGTGGTCAAACAGTGAAGTAAATGGCTTCGTCATAGCAGAGCCAAAAATATAATCAGCATACGAGCGAACACGGGCATTGTTTGTGAACAAGTGAGCCGTCAGAAATGGCTTCTAAGTCAGAATTTCTGAATAGTTCCAAGGAAACAGACATACTAGTTATCGGTAAGTTATTCGTATATCACTTAAAATTTTCGGGATATTAAATCAAGATATGATTTCTTTGATGTTTTTGCCTGATCACGGCATTCATCCTTCGTTGTGGAGCTGAGGTGAAGACAAGATATAGCACCAGTAGTTGATTAACCCACCTTTATTTTAATTTTATAGGAAATGGCCCTGCAGCTTTGATCCTTTCCTACCTTCTTCATGGAAATACACCATATTATAATGCGGATGGCCAGTATGGCAGATATCCTGACAAGACCCTTCATCAACTTTTGTCGAATATTATCGCTCAGTCAGATGCATACACTGCTAATCAGGCATCCAAGCAAAGTACGTCCTTATATGACTGTGTACTGCATAACTTGTCTTTACAGTCATATATTCTGAATGCGGGCATGACCATCCAGAAAAATGTCTTTTCTACTATAAATTTTCTGCTTGACACTCTGATGGCACCTGACATTGACACTGATATAGAAGCAAGAAAGAAAACGCGTATAAAATGGCAAATGTCAAAAGAAAATGCTGTGAATCACATTGTCATAGGCTCTGGCTTTGCTGCTGGAGGACAATGGGTCGGTGGAGATATGCCATTTAGAACTCTTAGTTATGCGGAGATGCTTTCACTACCAGGATTTCTATTTTCAGACTATTTTAAGAAACAATACGGGAGAGAACCGGATCAATACTATCGACCGTATCGTTCCGAGGTAGCTGCATATTATGCCATGTATCCGTCTTGTGTCGGTATTGATGACTCGATTTATACGAATTATACTGTCCTTTCACTTCGACGTTCCAGACCGTCACATTTTACTGCGGTTGTCCAAGAAAATAGTACTGGTTGTCTCAGTGTAATTAGAGCTAGGAACGTCGTCTTAGCGACGGGCGTTTCTACACATCATATTCCTCCTGATCCAATTTTGTGTCCAATTATATCTGATCAATATAAGGCCGGCATTGGTTTGCTCTGTGACCAACAAGAATCAAGACTAAATGGGAATAGCAATGTAACTTCGAATGATTCTACAGTCCTTATAATTGGCTCTGGCTTTTCTGCAGCAGATGCTATAATTGCACTACCGCCAAATAAGAAGATAATACATTTATTCCGATGGAATCCCAAGAGTAATCCGTCACCGCTGCGATCATGTCACCGAGAAACGTATCCAGAATACGCTACTCTCTATAGATTAATGAAACTAGCAGCAGCCGGCAAAACTGTGACACCGCTAGATGTCAAGAAGAGTCAGAACCCTTTGCTACGAAGTCTAGTGGGACGTTATGAAGGCATTCCAAATTATTCGATTGAGAGTATAGACTCGAACACTGTAAGGTTTTTTACTTCTTGCGGTGAAATAACCGAAAGAAATGTGGACGAGTTCCGAAGTTACATTGGTAGAATCGGCGTTATTTCATATCTGTCAAGCTCGCTGAGGGTTGAATTGGGACTGCGATCTGATCAAATATGGGCAAGCAAAGATACGTTCAGAAAGCGCATTCTTAATCGGATGATGCGATGGTCAAAGGGTAGTCTTATAGAAGGTGCTGAAAATGAAAATGAAATTTCTATATCGGAAACTTATTTTAGCATTACTGAAAGCGATTTATCTTCCTTGATTTCTGATGAGAACTCTGTAGTAGTAGAAGACTACTCAGCAACCTACGGTCTTGAGCTATCAGATAATATTTTTGTAATTGGAAGCTTGGTTGGTGATTCTCTTGTTCGTTATACACTGGGAAGTTGTGTAGTTGTTGCTGGTAATATCATAGAGCGTTTTAGAGGGAAAACACAATCTTAGCTCCGATATTTTGTTATTTTGAATTTGGATGTCTCTGCTACTTTGGGTGATTGCGGGTGTACATTTTTAAAGAAGCAATAATTAGCATTTGATGATATTATGAATTATTCAAAATATAGTGTAGGGGCGTTATGATTTTGTTTAAATCTGATTTCAAGGTGTTGGGTATTCGTTGGTGTCCATGAATACTGACAAAATCGAATTTGCACGGCTGTCGATTACAGAGGGTTTTACTTCATATGTTATGATGATGACAAACCATACCGTTGATAGAAATTTAACGTAATATATTTCTACAATGCAATTTACAAGGTCTTACTAAAATTCGACGTTTTTTGTCCATTCTTCATATCTTCATATCGCTTCTTATCAACTCTATTAAGAAAATCCTGCTTCTGTAGATAACCTCCTTGATTGTGCTGCCGCAGCTCATCTGCAATTCCCTCTTCTTCGACATACCCTTGCCAGTCTAGCTTAGACTTCTCAAGCGTGTTCAACTTCTTAGGCTTCGCGCTAGTAGCCATTGCTTCTAAAGAAGACGTTTTTCTACGTCTAGGTCCTCCCATGGGCTTCGGCCGGGGTAGTTCGCTTGACTTAGATGTCACTTCATTAGACGAATCGCTGGTGCTTTCTAGGACTTTCGAGCTTCGTTGGCGTTTCTCGTCTTGTAGTTTCAAATACTCTTGTGCCTCTACAGAGTTCCTTAGCACTTGCTTTTCTTTCGTTATAATATCTTTCGCAAATTCGTATGTATATGTAATTGTGATTAAGTCATCGCCAGCTGATGAGTTTTCCGACTTGCCTGATTCAATACTAGTAGGTGACTCACGCAATGATTTCCATATCGCGTCTGTGTCCACCGTCGACGTGTTTTTCGAGTCTGTTGCTCTGCGCGCTTCCGCGTCATCGGCTGCTCTTTGTGATCTTGTGCGCACCTTAAAGTCCTGTCCATCATCTACGTGGATTTCATTATCGTATCTTTGCTTTTTGTTACCTATCTCTTCGGAAACCACAGACTTCCGCTTTTTGATATCGCTATCATCCTTAGCTTCTAGGGCGTCTTCTTCTGCAACATCGCCATCAGAACTGATGTTATCGTCCACTTCATCTGGATTGAAATCTTCATCTTCTGATTCACGATATTCCTCGTCTTCTACTATTTCTTTTGGAGTATCTTCTGGCATCCCGGGAGCTGCTGAATGCTTTCTTACTTCGCGATATATTTTGAAATACAATGCAAAGGAACTATTGCATTTAAAGATTTCATGAGCTTTTATTATTCTCTTAATTGTTTAATGTTGTTAATTTTACTTTCTGAGGTGAATGTTATACATTTATGGCGAACGCCACTCAAGCAAATAATGCGGGAAGTCAATTCCCAATTTTGATGACTATTAGTCAACTGAAATAGGAAGTTCATATCCCTAATTCAAGAAATTCACAGTAGTTATTGACTTCTTATCAAAGCTGACTCCAAAAGAACTTGCATATACTTGACTGTATAGCATATAATATACTCCAAGATGACAAAAGTTGAAACTGTTATAGGTGTCTTGGCTCTGCAAGGCGCTTTCTTAGAGCACAAAAGTCATCTTCAGAAAGCGATTCGCTCAGCAAGGCCTGGTTCGCGCCTTGCTGATAGAGATTTCAAGGTGATTGAAGTTCGTACACCGGAGCAGCTTCATCTTTGCGATGGTCTGATTATTCCTGGTAAGTGGCTTGTCCTGAATTTTATGATATAAGGATAGCGTACTGACAACAAGTTTATGTAGGCGGAGAAAGCACATCTATCAGTTTGATCGCTGAAAGAGGAGGACTACTGGAGCCTCTCAGAAACTTTGTAAGGTAAGCAAATAGTATTGCAATGTGATTTGGGAATATTATGGATAAAGGTTTCTTGAGTATTTAACTGACAAACAACATTGCTACCACAGAGTCGACTGTAAACCAGTGTGGGGAACATGTGCTGGTATGATATTGCTTGCAGATGAGGTAAGAGCGGAATATGTTTTCATTGATTTTCTCAAACCAATATTAGCTATTCTTGGATTGGAGTATACTGACAAAAATGAAATATTGAAAGGCCAGTCGTGCTAAGAAGGGTGGTCAAGAACTTATTGGTGGTCTTCATGTCCGCTGTCAAAGAAATCACTTCGGTCGTCAGGTTGAATCATTCACTTGCGCTATTGACATGCCGTTCCTTTCTTCATACAACGGCATTGATGACCCATTTACAGCAGTTTTTATAAGAGCTCCAATTGTTGACAAGATTCTCACTGACGGCCAGCCTGAGAAAGAGCTTGACGAGCTAGCACTTGTTAGAGCACCAGAGCTTTGCTCTGATAACACAAAATCCTCCAAAGTCGAAATCGTGGCATGTATCCCCAAGGATGACAAATACAATGGGGAGGTCGTTGCTGTACGCCAGGGCCATATATTAGGAACCAGTTTCCATCCAGAATTGACACCCGACTATCGACTACATGAGTGGTGGCTTGAGGAATTCGTTGTCCGCAGATAGAATTTTGGTTGGCAAACTGTAATGGCGTTGTAATGAAAAAGTCGTGAATCAAGAGCCATTATCGAATGGCCGTCATATTATAGAATCAAAATTAACGATTAGAAAAGTTCCGTTGTATGTATATACAGTTTAAAATGAATTTCATCTGAAAGATAAAAGATATAATACAATTTTATTTTCACTTTCATGTAAGATCCTTCGTTCTATCTCTCTCTAGTAGATAGTCTATACCTAATTCTTGACTATATATTAAGATATCCATATATATATACAAGATAAAGTAATGACTTATATTTTATGAAGCGAAACTTCATCCAAACTAAAAGATTATGTAGCAAACTTTATTCGTTTACCTGGCTGATTTTATAGAATCAAGATAATGCTGGCTGACAGACCCTCCAGCCTTCTTATACTGAATTATACCATCTCTAAATTGTGACGACTCCGGTATAAAGCGAGCTTTTTCCATATCCCTTAATATTTGATTTGTAATATTCCAATATTTCTCAGATCGAGACGTTGTACTGAAAAGAATTGAATATGTTCGACCATTTGGTGGTCGATCACATCCTTCGGGTGGCCCCGAGTTCATCTTTTGGTATATGTCAAAGGCCTTTTCCACATCTCCCTCCTGACAGAGTCTCAAAATAACATCGTTCCAAAGCATTCGACCTCGTGATATATTCATACGAGGCAAAAGATCTGAAAACATGGACGCAGCTCTCTGTGAGCTACCTTTCTCAATGTGACCTCTCAGTACTGCCATCACTGTCTTTCGAGGGACAGGTACGAGTCGAGCACCAGTCATAAATAGGTAATCTGCCAAATACATATCATTAGATATGTCTATAAGCCCTACCACCATAGTGTGTAATATATGTGGCGTGAAGGGTACTGATTTATCCTTCATCTCTTGTAAGACCTCTGTCAATGCCTTCTTACCAGCGGACACGAGATTTTCTACAGAATGATTCTGCTTATTTACCCCATAAGTAGCATCAGCATAGTTCGAACCATTTTCAGTAATATCTTTGATCTCAAGGAAGAGTTTGTGAAAGGTCGCGTATAAGATAGCGGCGTATGTTACGGCATCTCGAGCTATATTGTCAGTATCCAATCTGTTGACCCACTCCATGGCTTTTGCATAGTCTTGTTGACGAACATAGTATCCTAGAAAGCAGTTATATGGCTTCGAATCAAATTGAATATTCCGAGATTTGGCCTTATCAAACACTGCCTCGGCCTTCGTAATATCGCCGTTCTTAGTATACCACTTAATCATTGTGTCATACATGCCAACTCCAGGCTTAATGACACCCGAAGGAAGAGCAATTTCCCCCTGTTCAATAGAACCGAATAATGCGGATGCCTTATCCTCTCGACCTATTCTGAAATACAAGTCCAGGAGAATTGAGTAGGTAACAGCGTCTATTTTGAACTTGTCCGATATATCCTTGAAACACTTGTCTACCAGCTCAAGCTTGTCTCTTCTGGCAGTGTCTTTCTGAATTCTTCGACCAACTGCCATCAAATACGCATTAACAGTCTTAGAAGACGGGTTAGGTAATACTTTTGCTCTTTGCATGTCATCCCAGACTTTGATCGCTTCATCGTGTTGCATGCATGAAACAAATTTCGCGATGAATGCTCGGCAAAGAACATCATAATCTCGCCATATGCTGGAATCACTTACTGGCTGCATCGATTCGTATAATTTCGAGATGCTTGAAAAATTACAGCCTTCTATCCTCTTTATAGTATAGTTGAGGTCCTCCGAATCGCTCTTCGTATTTCTCATAAGATCTCTTACTGCCTCATCAACTTCGGCAACGTCAAACTTACTCTCGGATTTAGTGGTGGCTCCTGCTCTTTGAAATTGGGCCATCTGCAACGAAAATTGCCTTAGTGGTACATGGTTCACTATTCTTTGATTTAGGTCATAGGTCCTCTTTCTATGTCCATCACTTAACATGACAGCAGTTCGTGCAATATTTATTCCATGGCCGATTGTAGTGTTTACTAAATCCTGTCGACCATAAATCGCCCAGCGCACGTAGGTTGTGCTTCTCAAGCTGCGCTTAAGCATCGTCTATCAACCAATCTTATACTGTTATTGTGATCAGCGTAAGCTTGCATAGATGTTTGCTTTTATCAGCCGAAAAGTCTACAATTCTTCGTTACTTTTCCTCCGAATGCGACAAGCTTATCCAAAATTTTCTGTTTTAACTGGTGCGAGAAAATCTAACGAATTTTCTAATGTCATGCACGTGATGAGACGTGAAACTAAGTGCTGATGATTAATATATACCTGTTGCTTAGATAATGAAGTGGTTGAACACTATAGAGAGCGTAAAGGCTCCCTGGATCAAGATTTCAGGAAGACATTATAATATCAAATGTATGGTGAACATAGCCGAAAGTAGATATCTGCTTCATTGAAATTAGAGCCTTGAGGTGATTGCTGTTCAGATGTTCTATATTTACGTGCTGTAAATTCTGGGCACGTAGTTTTATTTCATAGTTTTATTGGAACATTCAGTTTTAGGAAGCATTTTTACATAAGGTGTTCCTTTCCCTCGATTTACATAAAGCATTCTTTTCCCTCGACCGTTTAAAGAAGAGTAGAAGATTTCACCATACATAATCACCTACTTCTCAGCACAATTAACTAAATTGAATACTGAGAAGTACATAGAATCACGTATTGGATTGATCATTTAAGATACTATCCAATGGAAAAGGCGGTTGTCGGGTAAAGCAACTAAAAGGTGAGTCCAAAACTTCTCTTATAAGAATAAGCAAACTATGACTGCAGTATTTCAAGTCTTTATCCTATATACAGGTACAATTCTATTTGTAACCCATTTGTACAAAGATCATACATATTTTTCATTGAAAATTTTTTAATATCGTGGAAAAAAAAGAATCCTGACTAGCTTATCCGTTTTCTAGAAACTACAATATCGCTGACATTATTTCAGTCTCTAGCTAGTCGTGTTCAATACAATTTTATAAGTTTCCTAGCTTCCTCTATTATCGAATTTTAACAGATTGATATAAATTATAATGGAAGCCTCGAGAGCATTTCTTCCCTTACCTTCTAGCGAAGAATTGAAGAAGTTGTATCCATCAGACTTGGAACTGGTGAATGTCCAAATTCTGTTTCGTCATGGTAAGTATATTGAACACATGTCTCTTGTGTCATATCTGGCATCAGATCAGATTTTACAGAATATTAAATAGCTAATTTACATTATAACACAGGTGAGCGTACACCTGTAAGGGCAAGATTTCAAGAATGGGGTTTGGCACCTTTCTGGCCCTTCTGTAATATCGCTAGTAAATTTAGCCAAACGATTGTGACGTATCCAAACGAAGCGCCAACAACATTTGAATACGTTAGACGTCTAGAGTCAGTTGCGAAGGATCTCCCAAAAAATGTTCCCGTATCAGCTTATGGATTCAAGCCAGGTGACGAATCAAGTCTTTGTATGCTCGGAGAACTCACTGATCTGGGTAGAAAGACAGGCTATATTCTAGGCGACAGACTTCGATGGTTGTATGTGGAACAGCTGAAGTTTTTGCCGATCATGTTTGACAGTCATAAGGATTTCTATTTTAGATCCTCACATATAGCTCGTTCGAATGAAACTCTGCTTTCGCTCTTCCATGGTCTTTATCCCTCTACTTACCGCAAGGCTGGATTGCTTCCTCATGTATTTACACGTCTCTTTCCACAGGAGAACGCCTATCCTAACGATGAAAACTGCCGAAGACTTTCAGAACTTGGATTTATGTTTTCTGAAATTGTTGCTCAGAGATGGAATCCGGTACTAGCTGGTTATGCTTCTAGCAAATTAAAAGATGTTCTCCCTAACGGTGTAGCTATTGACGGTAGTCCAAGAGCTTCTGGTGTGTTTGACACTTACGCAGCTTGTTTAGCCCATGATATGCCACTTCCAGAGGGATTCAAAGACTCTAAAGTAACAGATGATATTCGTAATTCTGTTATTGATGAATGGTATAGTGGTGTCAAAACATCTAATGAATATCGAAAGTTAGCTGTGGGAGCGCTTGTAGGCGACTTCTTATATAGAATGAAGTTAGCCGTTAAAGATGATAAAATCTCACAGGCTATCAAGGTCGCTGGCAGAGTAATTGGGTCTGATAAGGCGGAAGAGCTGCAGTCAAAGTTTACAGAATCGTCTGGAGAGAAAGGCGTTAAGCTTGGTCTCTATGGATCTCATGATACCACCATTGCATCTGTTCTTTGCGCTTTAGACGCTTTTGACGACAAATGGCCACCATTTACTACGGATTTGAGATTTGAATTATTCGCAAAGAAAGAAATCACAAAGCCAGTACTCAACTTTGACCCTTCTTCATTTAATCCTTCTTCTCTACTTAAGACGATCAAAAGAGACTACTATGTTAGACTGACCTACAACGACGTTATCCTCAAACTACCAGCTTGTGCTGCTGAAGGAAATCACCTTCCTGGTAACAGCTCCTTCTGTACTATGGCAGCATTTGAAAAGGCCGTCAACGAGATCATCCCAGATAACTGGGAAATGGCCTGTCGTTCAAACCTTGGAAAGCCAATTCTAGATAATCCAGCTATGGCAGAAGAGTTTAGCAAAACACCAGCTGCAGCTAACACTAGCATGGTAAAGGCCCATGCTTAATATCGCTTATGGAATATCCTACTAGTAGATTTTTTTTTTGATGTGAGTTAGAGTGGCGGAAACGATACATGCGCTTCGAAAATTTTTAATACTCAGTTCAGTTAAGTTTTTCGCTTTTTTCTTATCCATACCTAGCTCAATATAACTTACGTCTTTAGATTGTTCTATCTTTTCTTCAGAATTTATTGTCTAAGGAGCTGAATGATTTCCTGTTTATTCCATGGTTTATGATAGTCACTTCCCAAATGAATATATGTTCGCCTGAGGTTACAAATATATATAACTATTAAATACATATAGAAAAGAAATAAATTAAAATAACAGTTAATTCTGAAAATAAACAATGCTGTAGTAACAATAACCCAGTACTATACTGTGAATATTAACTTTCACGGACCAAA
The DNA here is from genome assembly GCA_030568195.1 of Dipodascopsis uninucleata var. uninucleata. Classification (NCBI taxonomy): domain Eukaryota; kingdom Fungi; phylum Ascomycota; class Lipomycetes; order Lipomycetales; family Lipomycetaceae; genus Dipodascopsis; species Dipodascopsis uninucleata. The sequence continues at coordinate 815,306 of JAJLTO010000002.1, read as the reverse complement.
TTAGCCGCTTAGCCAATATGACGAAACAATTGGCTGTTAAATAAATTAAATAACAAAAAGCAAACATAAAGAAAACGGTAACTGAAGATAATATTAAATAAAATATACAACCCGGGAAAACAACACAATCTCTCATACAGCTCGTCATATATTTTTATATATATGTACATTGATGTATATAGATATTATGGATTTGCAATCCGAATTGCCTGCATGTTACCAGCGCTAATATACTCCTATAACAGTATGTAATAACATGAGCTCACTCAAAGCGAATAATGGCAATATGTCAAAAATAAAACTCCGTTTAAAATCCAAGTCCAAATGTACACACGAAAAAGTATCTAACAATGATCACTGTCATTAATGCCTTATATCCAGCATAATGCTGTAATTCGGTTTCACGTTACTTTAGGTGTTAATGCTGTTGTCGATATTTATACCTATGCTAATGTCAAAGTTTCTTTGAATATGTGAAGTGCCACCACTTGTTGCCACTGTCCGAAATTAAAGCACTATATCAGTGCTTCCTGATGGACAAAATTCATCCTACAATTAATGACTCTGTTCAGATTCAGAAGAATCTATTGAAGCGTCGGCCATGGTTTCCAAGACCCTCTTCTATAACATCTACAGCACTCTGTAATCGACCTTCAGCCATTTCATTATGCTTAGCAAGCTTTTCACGCCAGCCACCATACTCCAAGACAATGCCATTAGCTCTCTTGAGAGCTTCTCTCACAGCTAGTGACCAAGCACGAGCTAGTTCATCATACGCAGTATGCTTCATAGAATTGTTGGATTCTGTACGCCAACTTGGTAATTTGTGCACCAAGGAAGTGACTCCATCCAAAAATTGGAGAGAATTTCCTGCCTGCTGTTCCTCAGGAGGTAAGAAGTTAGGAGTGTAATCACTTACGGCATCTAAAAATTCTGTAATATGAGGGCGTACTCGAAGATAAGCGTAGTCACCAGTTTGATCACCCTTGTATGGGAATGCTGACTCTATTCTATCGAGGTGTTTTGAAAGGAGATCCAAGCTGCTGGAAACATTAGGAGTTGGTGCCATATGGCTAATTTCCTCTGTAAGATATGGATGTTTCTCAGCAAGGTTGCAAATAAGCATCTTAAGCGTGCGCACATCGAGAAACTCCAGCTGCCTAGATAAGGGCAAGCGACGCCCAATTATCTCAGTTCTAGCCCTCTTTGGTTGAAATCCATGCATAGCCAGTGATTGATGATTGAAGTTTATCCCGACATGGGGAGAAGCTACCAAACTGCGAGCACCAAACAAAGGAGACGCATCTGGAGAACCTACCATTTCTTCATCAGAGTCGTCATCTTGGCACAGTTTTCTTTTTTGACCTAAATATTTATAAACCGTAAAAATTAGTAACCTTACATCCACTTTCAACCAGGATATTTCATCACGTTCTATGTTACTAATCACGACACACAGATCAGCCTCCTATAACTTCTCTCTTGTTCTGAGTATTCTATCAACCTGCCATCAACATACAAGCAAAGCAGAAACAGACATCGCTCAATCAAATGATCGATTTTTCTCAAAGTAGCTCCTCCCAAAAAATAGTAATCCGAAGATATCACTGCAGAAGAGACCCTTTAAAAGATTCAATATAATCCTGTCTTTCCAATCCCTTTCTCACTTATCATCCATCTAACAGAGCGCAATACCATAACGCGAGACGAAATCTCTGAAACTTTAAAAAATTAGTTATAGACATACCAAATCGAATATTCGGAGACAACTGAGGGGTTGCGGCAATAGTAACTGGCGAGGCCGCTCCTGGCGATTCTATCGCTTGATTGTTAAAAGGAAATCCCAGTAGCGGTCCGCTAGGTGGCAAAACCGCACTCATATCTATGACTCTATAATATGATAAAATATGCCTTTAACGTTACAATGGTGTACAGAGCGATACAATGCCTTTTCTATAAAAAAAAAGTCGACAAATGTTGTGAAAAATAGAAAGGGAAAAAAATCTATAGAAAAAGGGAAAATATCTTCGATTGACTACTGACTGTGAATAGTTGCGACCAGGTTAATTTGGGCTATTTTTTTCCGCAGGACAAATGCACTCTAAAGTTATAGGTTTCTGTTTCGGTTGCCCTGGCAGCAAATGTAAACAAACTTCCTTTTTCTCCTATATATTACATGACAAATCGTTTCTTAGTGATTAATCGGTACGCTGCTCTGCCTAATGTATCGGCAAGTAATCCTCACAACTCAACATAAAAGCTCTAATTTTTAGTTCTATATGGGCCGCCAGACGTCCAACAGGCGATCAAATCTGCTTGTATCTTTGTTTTCACACAGAGCGTCCCCGTAACTTGTCTACCAAAAATTTAGTTACAGGAAGACTGACCTATAAGCCGCACTAAAATCTATTTTAGGGTGACCTTATTTCGTTGCTTACAACGCCCAGAAAAGTGTTTTTGAAGACTACAGAAATAGATAGGAAGATACTAAAAGACTAATTACTTGTAACGTTTAAGCGAGGATTTCGTAATGGTCGGCTATAGTAAATAATATATATGGAAGTAAACGACAGCTCTCAATACAGACTCAGTTTAGCTGAACAGAGAAGCGCTATGGTTGATAGTGTACGCGAGTCGTTGAATAACCATTATTCGCCTGTGCAGAGATCTCCTGGTACTGTGGTGCCTGAGGTGTCTTTAGATATCCTGAGATCCCTCTATTTGGCGCCTTACTCGGCCCTACCACATGTTATCGCCAAAGATGATCATACTATCACATATAAGCCAGGAGCAGAACCATATCCTCCAGTGAAGCTGTTGAATCCAATCGTGAAGCAGCGAGTATTAGTGACAGGCGGTGCAGGTTTTGTTGGCTCTCATTTGATAGACCGGCTAATGTTGATGGGTATGTTTTCGAAGAATTCGTCCCTGTCAATTTATTTGTATTTAAATATTTATATACAAGCTTGATCTTTAACTTAGGTCGCTATTCACTGGAGATGTTGCCTCGGCTTCTGTGCTCTAGGGCTAACTGTTGATCAACATTTCACAGCCGATGGCTTCTGACCAGTGAAAACGATATCACCAGTTTGCATTTCTTGTCTACTGACTATTTATTTTAGGACATAGTGTAATTTGCATTGATAACTTTTTCACGGGTTCGAAGAGTAACGTTGCTCATTGGATTGGACATCCGAATTTCGAGCTCATCCGACATGACGTAGTTGATCCTATTATGGTCGAGGTAGATCAAATTTATCATCTCGCTTGTCCCGCTAGTCCCGTACATTACCAGTCAAATCCTGTCAAGACTTTGAAGACCGGCTTCTTTGGAACCTATAACATGCTGGGTCTTTGCAAACGTGTCAAGGCACGATTTTTGTTAGCTTCTACTTCAGAAATTTATGGTGATCCGGAAGAGCACCCACAGAAAGAGAGTTATTGGGGTCATGTTAACTGTGCCGGTCCAAGGGCTTGCTATGATGAGGGGAAGCGAGTGGCAGAGACTTTGGCATATTCATATCATAGGCAAGACGGTGTTGACGTGCGGGTCGCAAGAATTTTCAACACTTTTGGGCCAAGAATGAACTGGAACGATGGACGTGTGGTATCTAATTTTATTCTTCAGGCGCTGAAACATGAAGATCTGACGATTTACGGCGATGGAAGTGCCACTAGATCATTTCAATATGTTCATGATCTGGTCGATGGCTTGATTAGACTGATGAACTCGGATTATAACGAAGCTGTTAACATTGGAACGCAGGAAGAGTTCACCATTGATGAGTTTGCAAAAATGATCATTGAACTGGTCCAGAAAGAGATCGGAAGATGTGATTCGAAGATTGTTCATCTACCAGCTCTGCAGGATGATCCACAGAAACGTAAACCTGATACAACACGGGCAAAAGAGTATTTGAGTTGGGAACCAAAATGGAACGTAGTGGATGGACTTCAGGAGACTGTGAAATATTTCAGGAATCAGCTGGAAAATGAACTTCACAGTTAAGTTGAGTATTTGGAATAATACATAATATGTTCAGTACGTTATATAATATCGTATGGTTGGTGTTATCATTGTCTGATGTTACATCATATCTGTTTATCTCTCTTTCTTTGTCAAGCACTACTTAATACTCAAATAGACTAGAATGTTGATGGAATAGAAAGTAAAATATGGAGGAGATAATTGTTTTAATGGAAAAATGCATTTAAATGACTTATTATTTAAATATTATGGCCAAATCAACTTAATATACGCACCTACAATGCTCACGCTCGCTTCAACATAATGGCAGTATTTATAAGACCAGCTTCTTTGATTGTCATTCCAAAGTCTTCAGGACCGTAACGCTTCGTGGGAAATGTTGTCAGGAAGCAAGCTCCAGTTGCAGGAATTGAAGTTTCATCTTGAACAGCGTGGGCAACCTCAAACAACGTGGTTCCAACAGGAAAGGTCTTCACAATTGGAGGAATGCCATCTACTCTGATTTGAAGTCGAGATTCAGTATACTCTTTCTTAACTGCAGGTCGAGTAGTAGTAGTAGCAGAGGGTGTTGAGCCAGATGGTGATTGCTCAGGCGGTTGGATACCACTTTCATGAGCACGAGCAAGGCGCTCACGCTCTAACTTCTCTTTCCTGGCTTTTTTGTCAGCTTCAATTTGAGCCTTGACTCGCTCTTTAGCCAACTTATCAGCGAGTGCCTGTTTCTTACGATCCTCAGCTTCTTTCATCATCTGAATCTTCTTTTGCTTTTCGATTAAAGCTGCAGAATCTCTATCAGCCTTTCTTCGAAGAATTTCATTATTCTTTGCTTCTATTGCATCTTTCTTAGCAGCCTCCGCCTTTCGTTCAGCTGCTTTCTTTCGTAGTTCTTCTAGCTTTGCTTGCTTCTGCTCTGGTGTAAGTTCTGGGAGCGATTCTGTAGATTCGGCAAAGTTTGTATGCTTTGTCTTAGTGGCATGGAGTTCTGCAAAAGTAGCGTTTCTAAATCGCTTATTGCAATCCTGGCACACAAGACTACCAGCTTCTTCAGAAATCTGGCCAGGCTCGATCGGCTCGCCATTTTCATCCACTGTTGGCTCAACATTAGCATCCCCACTAGTAGTTGCAATGGCCTTATCGATCGGATGTTGTTCAAGCCATTCGATTGCATTCTCAAGAGTCTTATCGTCTATATTTCTCAATGCAGCCTCTATTCTTGAGACTGGAAATCCCATTTCAACAAGCTAAATATCCAAAAGTTCGCAGTCAGTAAAATACTTTTAGGCAGAAACATGATGCTTATCCAAAAAAATATTATAGTAAAAACAGACTATATCCGGCCAATTCTCTACATTTGTTTCATCAAGATTTCTTCCAAATATATGGTGCTTGCTTCCATGCTAAAGCTGTACCCATATGAATAAGAATTAGATGGACCCGCAAAAGGGATCCAGACACAGCCAATACAAACAGCAACCATCAATATCACAACGCACAACATACCTGATTTCTTACGTCCATGGCTTAATAATATCTTTCCTTCCTCGCTTTTTGCAGTTACGTCAATTTTCGTTTCAAAAATGCTATGGAGATATCTATCTTAACGATTGAGCTTGTATGCTTATATCCACCTTTTTACTTGTAGATCAAGAAGCCAATGGAACAAGTCGAATAAAAGGATCGTATCACCGAGTATACTAGTATTATTTTTTGAATATTTTATTCTTCGAAACAGATACTTTTTTATATACTAGTTAATGTATAGATCTCAAAGTTGGCAAGCTATTGTAAATACGATCGCTATTGTGAAAGTGCCACAGAACCCTTTCAAAAGGTAATATATACTGCCGGGTTTGTAAGTAGACAGCCCGCCACGCGTAGTTAGTTAATTCTGTTGATCCTCGGCCACATTCACATTATCTTTTTTTCCTCTCGTTACGAACAGCTATCTCAAGAGACGTATATATCTAAACTTGGGATATAATAGTCTAGATATAAAAAGGAAGCTAAAGGTTCAGATTATAATCCATTGTTTGAATAATTATTCATTAGAAGAAATGGAGATTTCACCAGCAGTCCTGGAGTTTTCGGGTGAGTTATTATTTTAGACATCGACTAATATTATCTCAAATCTACTGGCAGAAAGAGCTTCATAAGCTTTTCAAATCTGAGAGTCAAATATAGGTAATGAATGCGATGCTAATATATACACGATAATGTAGGTCCTTTTACACAGACCGTAACTCGAACGTTACATCTACACAACAAAACGCCAGATCCTATGGCTTACAAGGTGAAGACAACTGCGCCAAAGCTGTAAGTTTCTCTCAATAGAGGCTCGAGTTGTCTCTGTTTTGTAGTGATATTAGAGGATGCGATAGCAAGAGATTAGTATGGGATGGAAAGGAGTATGCACCATTTAGAGTGAATAACTTGACAACTACATATTTAATAACAAACGTATTTGGCTCTACATAATATATGGAGGAAGTGACATCATGATATAGTTACTTACTAAGTGTAATCACTAGATACTGTGTTCGTCCTAATGCCTCAAGAGTTAATCCAGGAGAGGTGGTTGATGTATCAAGTAAGTTGAGGATTATATGCTAAGTCAAACTACGAAAAAAGAATGGCCTCAGGTGAGCTTCTGAAAAATACGTGGACTGAAGAGCTGATTCGTGCTATCTATATAGTTATCTTGCAGGGTCTTAAGCAAGAGCCATCTGAGGATTTTAAATGCAAGGATAAATTTTTAGTTCAGTCAGTTCCTATAACTCCGGAACAGGAAACATTGACCATCAGTGATCTGGTAAGTTGTACTATTTGAAGTCTCTCGTCGTATCTAGGAATAATATACTATGGAGATATTCTGACAAATTCATGTTTTATCTTGTGGTATAGTGGTCAACGGTAGAGAAGACAGCAAAGAACACGATATCTGACTGTAAGATTCGTGTTCATTATCAAATCCCTCAGTCTCATTCTTTGACACCATCTAGTGGTGATACGAATGGAACCGCTACTGCTGTCGATACTTCTGCAGGAGCTAACGAGTACACAACGCCATCGAATCCTGCTAATGGCATAAACAGAAGAATTGTTAGTGAAGCATCTGACCTCGGTTTCGAACCCTCTACTGCTGTCGAGGCAATGGATTCAAAGGAAGAGCACGAGGTGGAGGATGCTACTAAGAAACTGGAATCACAGCTCGACCAATCTCGATCTCCTGCTGTCACAGTTAGCTCTCCATCAACTTCCGGAGGCGTCCCAATTCATATTGTCGTAATTTTGTGCTTAGCTGCTTTCCTGCTAGCTTGGCTTTTCTCTTAAGTACTTTTCTCTAACAGAATTGACGGAGGAAAAGGTAGTAGTAGTCTATACGCAATCGATTAGATATCGTCTCAACGTATATTATCATTAGCAGAACATCCTAGTATATCTTACTAAGTTATTATTATCGTGTTTTATTATTACTCTATTACTATTACTAGTATTATTATTAATATTGATACTATTACATTTTCTATTTTCTTTTACTGCCATTACTATTACTATTGTTTATCGTTGTTGTTTTATACTAATTTATCACAATTACTACATTTCATATTGTATGGTATTTCGGATCGAGTGAGTAACAAAACCTTCTCTTTATAATTTAGGTCAATGCTAGTGTTTTAGAAATACACGATTGCTCATTGTCATGGCCTCTATCTTTTGTTATCGTGTCTTTTGTGAAGTATTTTGTTAAACCACATTGTTTAAAACAAATTGCCTAATTTCTTGAGTCGTTACTTGTTTATAGCGAGTAATTATTATCTTTTTTTAGTTGTAAATCGATATATATATATCCCATTATTAATTCATGGTTGTTTCCAATTGGTTTATGAGTACTTCTGATCATGAGAAGCTGGTTTCCGACATCTCGAGTCCCGCAAGACTGTTCTAAATGAAACAAAAGGAATAGAATTATTTGCTTGTTTCTGTTTTTTCAAATTATAATATTATTGATTTAAAAGAGCAGTATAGCTAGACTACTTTACAATTTTAGACGTTCGTTCCTATTATTTCCTGGAAAATGGTAATATGAAGAAGTCTAATAATCTCTTCAAACTGTTGTCATTTAAAGTATATTGAGCTTCAACTGTCCGTCGCTCTACAATACTTGACAATCATCCAGAAAAGAAACTGTTATTCATAATTTCACCTTGCGGCCAAAACAGAGACTTCTCTTCTTATCATGGTCTGTTAGGCTCAGCAGCGATAGCGAAAGCATGGTCTGCAAGTTTACTGTTAAATATTAGGTGCGGTAAAATAGATCGCATCAAAGTGTTTCACGTTAGAGACGCTAACTGGATAAGGCCGATACTTGGAATTTGAACTACTAAGGCACAATCATACCGGAAATCATAACGATATTATATAGTAGCATATAAAAAAAATTCGAAATACTAGTAATAGCAAATATATCTCGTACTTAAAAAAGATACATACAGTATATACACATACAAATAGTCGTACATATACCTATACATATTAATTGCAACAAACAGTAGTATTGGTAGCAATGTGTATATAAACCAAAAACCACATAACCACTGAAATTTCGTTCCATTTGGCTTTAACTTTAATCAATTCATCAAGTTAAAAAAAATCTGGTTTCGCCTACATTGTAAATATCTAATTCTCAACCGCACTTAAATGGCTCTTAACATATCGTCCAGATGGATCAGCAGCACAACCCCAATCTGCTTTTGGAATCCATCTCATTACCGTAGAAGCACAGGTCTTAGATGGGAATAGCTCATCAAACATACACCTGTACCAATAAGCCTCTTTAGTCTGAGGAACATCGTCACCCCATTCTTCCTTTGGATTAGCGAAGTCCTCATCAGAGACAAACTTCTCAGCGGAGTCCTTCAAGCAGTCAATCCAAGAATACCCGACACCATCGGAGAATTGCTCCTTCTGACGCCACAAAATCTCTTCCGGAAGATATGGCTCAGTATCCTCACCAGTGGTATCAAAAGCCTTTCGCAAGATGTACTTCTCAATTCTGTCCTTGGTAATCATCTTTTCCTTAGGATCAATGTTCATCACAACTTCAAGAAACTGCTTATCCAAGAATGGAACTCGAGCCTCCAAACCCCAAGCACAAGTTGACTTGTTAGCTCGTAAGCAGTCAGCCAAGTGAAGATTCTTAACTCTGGCAACGCACTCAGCATGAAACTCCTCCTTGGAAGGAGCAGCACCAAAGTAAAGGTAGCCACCAAAAATCTCATCAGAACCCTCACCCGAGAGAACCATCTTGACACCTTGGGCCTTGATCTTTCGGCTAAGAAGGTACATAGGAGTAGAGGCACGGATAGTGGTGACATCATAGGTCTCCAAGTGGTAGATGACATCAGAAAGAGCGTCAAGACCTTCTTGGAGGGTAAATGTGTGTTCGTGGTGGATAGTACCGATGAACTTAGCGACTTTCTGAGCAGCAACCAAATCAGGGGCACCAGGTAAGCCAATGGCATAAGAGTGTAGTTTAGACCATGATGCAGCACCACTCAAGTTACCATTTTCATCAACACCAGTCAAAGCACTGCTTTCACTTCCCAAGTTCTGAACCTTTCTGATTTCACGAGCAGCGATGGAAGCAATCAAACTAGAATCGAGGCCGCCCGAGAGCAAGACACCGAAAGGAACCTCAGCCATTAGACGCTTTCGGACAGATGCCTCAAGAGTAGATCTAATAAGTTTGTAGTCAACTGGGTTAGAAGGTGTGCGTGCGCCATCCCACCAACTTGGCTTGAAATAGCGAGTGAAAGTGTCGGTAGAAGAATCATAAACATGTCCAGGTGGGAAAGTAATGATGTCGTCGCACACTTCAGCCAAAGACTTCATTTCTGATGCAAAGAAGACAGCACCTGGACAAGTAGATGCACGACCCATATACAGCGAAGTGATACCAATAGGATCTCTAGCAGCAATCATTCGATCCTTGATTGAATCGTAGAGGACGAATGCAAACATACCGTCGAGATAGTTGGCGCAGTCAATATCATACTTAGAATACTACATTGGAGGCATTAGCTAGTCCATTATATATCCCATGAAAAGCCCATATTTGGGTAAACTTACAAGAGGAATGATAACCTCGCAATCAGACTCAGTCTTGAAATTGTAAACACCTTTGAACTGTTTTCGAATAACTCTATGGTTGTAAATCTCACCATTGACACCAAGGGCCAAGGTCTCATCTTCATTGGTCAGAGGCTGAGCACCGGAACCTGTATAGAATCGAACAGGATTAATTTTATGTCTCATGACACTCTGATCTACTTCGCCCCTCACAAAGTCGACCGATATATATAAGATAGTTTTACTTACCCAGGCCGACAATTGCCAATCGCTCATGAGCAATGACTAATAAACTTGTTAGTATAAAGCTTCCATTACATTTAAATGTACCACACATTAACTTACTGGTATTGTTTTTGACGAAGTTTCCACCTAGATTATAGGAAGATCTTACGTTAACATACAAATGATCCCCAACAGCAACTGGTTCAGTATCTGCACATGCTCAGAACTCAGAATGAGACGCATCCAGACGTCAGAAGCTGCTCCACTGATAATTCAGACATCCACATACTCCAGTCTGGGCCACGATGGCGAATTCTATTTATATATAATAATAAGTGATTAGCGTACAATTCATGCGATATTTCATGCCTATTAAAGAAATCACAAAGCAACAGCCTAAGAAGGAGAATAAGACTCACAGTTTAGCCAGCTGAAGGGCTTTTGGTTTGAAGCTGATAACATCAGGATGATGATGGCAAGCAAAGATTCCACACATAATATATTAATTACACTCTCTTTAAACCTATTAACGTGTACTATAGTATTTTTAAAAATATATATATATATATATATATGTCTCAAGAAAAAAAGTCTTCCTTTGTGTAAGTAGAAATAAATGTAAAGTCGTAGAAGGAGTACTGAATTAAAATAAATTTCTGAGGCAAAAAATAAATCCGAAAAAAAGACCACCTACTTTAATGTGTTAGTAATAGTTCTTTCTTACTCTGAAGTTATGGACACACCTAACCCTCGAGGAATCCTCAGGTTCCTGAATGAATCATTTTATACATGGAATGCAAGCAAGACTGGAATACGCGTTGATTTTATCAGGTACTATTATTTGGGCGTCAAGTGACAGGGTACTGATATGTTATACATGGCGTGATTGTACGCTGAAGACAGAGCAGCTAACTGGAACGATAGTAGAGCAAGTTAATATTCGTCGGATAATCTTGTAGCAGTCCTTTCAACAGTCTTATAATGAGTATTCTAGACACTTGCTATCTCATTAATCTCATTGTGCATGAAATATGTAAATGCGCCATATATTAAATTCTACAAGCAGATAAACAACAGTCATATCTCAAGAGGTTGATACTTAATTTCTAACCTATTGGACGGCGTGACTTGCAATTTGCTCTCACTATTCTGTAAATGTAGCAATAATTGAGCTTAGCTATGACTCAGTATACTGATAATAGCCTAGTAAGTTATGTGTTCGCTGATATCAGGAAAGCATTACTCTGCAAATATTATTCCTCGTTCGTCTTCCCATGTGCCAGAAATTTATCCGATGAATATATATTCTATGGAAGATTTCTGCTATTTATTGGGTTAGGTGTATGTTTCTGAAAATTGTGACTACGTGATGCTACTGAATATTATATATTATTATATATGATATAGTTGACGATAGCTCCGGCACATAGGTAAGATCCGGCGTTGAAATTAAAAGGAATTTTGGTTTATCAGCTGTACCATTGAATATTTTAAGCCTGATACAAGATGCCATCTTCACTTTATTTATGCTCTTCGCCTCCGTTCAGTCCTTCAAATTTACGCGTAGTTTCGTCATCTTCACCTCCATCATCGCCGCTGAGAGGCGCGTCAATTAGATTAGCAAATCAAATGAAGCGCGAAAACCATCTAAAGGGCGTATTGTCAGTTTCAGGACCCTTGGGCGATGGGCATAGTGAGAGCTCTGATGACTTAAGGGATGACTTTAGTAATGGCATGGACCGCTCAAGAACGGACAGTTCGAATATTTTCAGACAGCGTCGTCAAAGAGATCACGCTGCTATACTGCAGAAAAAGAGACAGGCAATGTTTTTGGCTGCAAGAGGAGGGGAAGAGGAGATGATGCGAATTATATGCCTGGCAGATAGAAAAAAATGGGAGCGTGAAATGCTTCAAGAGGATCTTGATATGGATGAGTTGCTCGCTCTTGAGCAAGAGTCTACTCGGCTTGAAATAGGTGATAACCAAGACATGGACGAAGAGATATTAGAACAACTAGAAGAAGAAGAGCGAGAGGAACTGCACAGAGCAGCTTGCCTTGCAATAGCAGCCGATGATGAGACTAGCAAAAAGTCTCCGGAAGGGATCGTAACCAATTTTCAAGACGAAATGGATAGAATGGACATGTCCTAAAACATCAAAAATACTTTAGTTTTACGGATTATGCTGTATAACTAAAAAAAATAAGACTTTTTTTGTGTATATTAGTGTCATTTTAGGGGCAAATTCAGGGATGGGCTCTGGTATTTAATGAGTTATAAAATATGCATTTTTTATTATTACTTTCGTACTGAGTATAGAACAATACAATCTAAGGTTTCTCCACTATTAGTACTGAAGCGCCTAAACTCTTTACTGTACACCACAGTTGTTGTCTAAGTCAGTAGGAAGATCGCCAATGCCAGAGTCGTTGAAGCCAAACCCGGCGGATCCAAGGTCACCAATGATGTCTGGAGGAGGAGAGCCAGACTCTTGCATCTTTTGCATTCTCTGTGTTATGTATTTACGGTCTTCGTCATTATTATCACTGTAAGAAGGTAGCTCAAATCTTACAACGATTTCACGGACAATGATCTTCTGTTTTTGATAACGCTCTAAATCTTGTTGATTAAGACTGGTCTTGTTCTGATCAATCCACTCATCGTATTTATTGTCCAACTCCTTCATCGGCTCATAGAGAATATCCTTGGATGTGAGCTGTTCCATCATTCCAGCAAGCATACGGGAAAGATCAGAATCCGAATCTAATCCGCCTTCAGATCCAGTTGAACCCTCTAGCTGTTTCAACATAGTAGCGAGAAACTCCTCCTCTGCCGTATTTGACATTTCCTGGTCCATCTGCTCATTAGACTCTTTCATTCTTTCCATTGTCCGTGAAATAGTATCCTGTAACGCATCTGTGGTCTTAGATGATGAAGATGTTTTTGGACCATTTGTATTGTTTTTATCTTCTGCTTCACCGCTATCTTTGTTCTCCAAAGATCCAAATTTGGAGAAGTCGCCAATACCTCGAACGAGGTTCTCAAACTGATTTTTTGCTTCCGGGTCACTTTGTATTTCCTTCATGAGATCTTCCATACCCATCTCTAGCTGCTTCACGAAATCATCTTCGAGAAGTTCATCAGGATCTATACCAGACGAATCATTTTCTATTGTTGCAGAATTCTGCTTAGAGCTGGCAGCTGCTTCTGTATTAGACGCTGTTTCGCTGAGTTTGGTCGCTTCCTGGCCTTGATCCTTTGTCTTTATATTCCGAGAACTTATATCAAACTGGTCCAAGAGTTCTATATGTCACAGCCAGTTCTTAGTTATTTAATTCTGAGTAATAATCTCTTTATCTCTCAAAACCTACAACTTACCATCAAGATCGTCTAGATCATCTTCATCATATTCTTGTTTACTCATTTTCTCAATTAGCCACCTTCCAACTGTTGTATTAAATCTCTATATCTTGATTAGAATGATTAAACGGATACTGGACTATTCTCCTATGCCTTTCAATTACATATATGCATGCATATATTTATGAAATTTAAATGCAGTCAATGAATGTTTTCCATAAATGTGTGTATAGAGTTGGAGTAGTATGAAGCATAAGAGTATATATATAAATGTGGAGATGGGCGAGAAATGTGTGGTGGTGTCATTCTTGTGGTTTAAATGTATGGTCCTGTGAGGTATAAGTATTTCGAACTTCAGCTTTGTATTGAAATTCTTTCAGTCAACTTGCTACTTTTTAGAAGACTTCTCTAAGGTTTACAAATACAAATATCTTTTGCTTTATATACAGTTACACTGGTATATCGACGCATATATCATATCTGAAATTAATTTTTTTTTCTGTGACGACTGCAGAGGTGAATTTGATATTTGACAAGTACTTGTGAACTGGTGAAGTAACACCTATTCGAACATGTCGTCTCTTTGTCTCAACAGACTTCAAGAAGAACGGTAGGTTAAATATAACGTAGGAAATTGATATCAAGTCATGAACAGGTCACGTTTTGATTAAATTAGCAACTTGCTTCAGAAAGATATTATAGACTAATATACTTGGAGCGCACAAATTGCTAATCCATTAAGTTTAGAAAACAATGGCGAAAGGACCATCCTTTCGGGTTTTATGCGAGACCTAATAAAGCATCAGACGGTAGTCTTGATTTAATGAATTGGTCTGTTGGGATTCCAGGAAAGCCAAATACTTTATGGGCTGGTGGACTTTACAAATTGACGATCTCCTTTCCTGAGGAATATCCAACAAAGCCTCCAAAATGTAGATTTGCGCCAAACTTTTGGCATCCAAATGTTTATCCGTCAGGGACCGTCTGTCTTTCTATTTTAAATGAAGATGAAGCATGGAAACCTGCTATTACTATCAAGCAGATTTTGCTTGGTATTCAGGATCTGTTGGACGATCCAAATCCAGACAGTCCTGCACAAGCCGATGCTTTTAATGCATTTAAGTGAGTATCTAGAGCGATATATCTCCAATTTCAAACCATTTTACTAACTATAACCGACAATAGGCGTGATAGAGCTTTGTATGAGAGACGAGTAAGACAACAAGCAAAAGAATATACAGCATAGAATATCGGAAGGCGATTGACATGTTCTAGAGCTCTAGAAGTTATCTGTATCTGGCGTTTGTAATATTATAATTTCAATTTGTGATTTCTGACTTTTCTGTTAATTTGTATGGTGTGTATAGTGTATCTCTGACATTTTCATGTACTATTTATCTTGTTTTATTATCTACTTGCATTCATGATAACGAACTATTCAATTGCTTTTAATTTGATCATTGTTCAAACTATTCTAATCCTCTATTTTATATCAAATATCGGGTATCTATATTACCTAAACGTCCATGTATAGACACAATTAGATTCACCAGATATTGAACATCTGGTAATAATATGTTTTACCTCAGTTATCTTTAACGATGTTATGCTAGAAAAAATATTGATCTATAATATCAAGATGTTGCATGACACCCCAATTACAGTCCCTTGTTCAATATGAACTCAAAAAATTTAAGATCTTTGACGTTGTTCGTAGTAGTGAAGAAAATAGGCGATTTGGCTTCATATTATTTGATGCCCTTCGATATCCATTGTCGCATTCGAGTTATCGTAACTTAGTGGATTGGGTCTGTACTTGTTAAAATAGGCAGGAAGATAAGTATGAAATAAAGCAATACGGGGATACCATATCCACCAAACATCACTAACAAGCTAAATATTGCTCACAGTACTTACTTCAATCTCTGATCGCTACTAGACTATTTTACTGTTCAATTCTTCAGACCGGTCTCACAACTTGAATGAAAAAATACTCAGATGTTAGAACAGCGCGAAGAACTTCATTTGAATTATTGACACTAGTGAAGTAGCGATACAGTAATACTAGGCACGTATCTAGAATCGATGATATAGATAGATAAACATAAACCATATAATCCGAAATTACTTCTGTAACGAGCTAACCGCATAATACTAACATTTACATAATGATATAAATATCTATATATAATTACATTTTCTTCAATAAAGGGACAATTAAAAAGAATTTTACAAACCATATTTTAACGAATCACTGGAATCACTTGCCGAAACTGGAGCTGAAAGATTTTAGAGCAGATTCAGATTTTAATCAGTAGATTTCTCGGTATGAGGCTGCTCTTCAGTTGCTGTAGACGTTTGTTTTGATTGATCTATCTCCTTACTCTGATCCGGCTGTTGAGAAATTGCCGCATTATCTGATCCCGGAACAGATGCTGTTTGAGGTTGTTGCTGCATCTGAGAGTAGTACTGAGCATAGTATTGTTGATAATAACGAACGTAATTTTCATACCCACCATATGCAGCATAAGGATCTTGGCCAGCTGCAACAGCAGCGTAATATGCAGTATAATCGGGGTTAGTTAAAGCAGCAGACGGGTCTGATGGAGGAGACGCTACATCAGCAGCTGGAATCTCCGGAGATGGCGATAACTGTGTTGTATAACCTGCGTTCTTATTAAAATTCTGAAATTGATTATATCCTCCTCCACTAGGCATATTATGCTGATTATTATTAAATCTACCCGAGCCTCCATGATGGTGAGACTGATGTCCATTATGGTGATTGAACCTTCTCGGTTGATTCTGTGAATTTGATTTGAAAGTATTATAATTGTCAACTACAGTCTTTATAAGATCAGACGCTAGTTCAACCGCCCTTGCAACATTTGCTGGATCAGGTCCACTATATCAAAAGTTAAGAGTTAGAACCAGATTACTAAACATATAAAAGTCACCATATCATCAATTAAACTTACCGAATATGAAGATAAGTAGGCTCTTCGCTCTCTTTACCCGTAGCTTGTTCGATAAATTGGGATCCTCGTCCTTTAATCTGGACGCGGCATCCAGTCTCGTTTTGGATATGTTTGACATTGGCGCCCATTGGACCAACAACTTGACCTCTCAGATTAAATCCTGGTAAGTAATCAAGTCCAATTAAGACCTTTTCTTCTTGCCACTGCTGGCGATAGCCACCCTGACGTTGATAAGGGCGATCATGGTACCCAGAAGGACCTGATGGAGCACCTGGTGGAGGTCCTGCATTACCATATTGGCTATGCTGAGGTACTGGTGTGCTTGGATTTGATGGACCAGGAGGAGGTTGGCTAGAAGAAGAATTAGATCCCTCGCGTTTAAAACGATCACTATGAGGTCTACTATCATCGGAGATCAAATCTTCTATAATTTTGACAGCCTTATCTAGGCCCTCCTTGGTCAAACTAGTAACGTGGAGATACAAAGGTGGCTCTTTCTCAGTAGCCAGCGATTTATCAGGATAATACCTGCCTCGAGTAGTAACGTCTGCACCCGTCTCCTGCTTAATCATAGACTGTGTTTGGCCCCTTGTAAGAGTATATCTATTTCTAAGATGATTGATTTCGATATCTTTCGTGAAGTCGTTATCTTCAGCACTCTCAGACCCATGTTCAGGATGACCCTGTCCAATTGCAGACCCAGATTCAGAATTTTCTCTACTTTGCTGGTTAGAGCTATTGGCAGTTATGGTGGAACCTCCTCCTGCACCACCCAGCTTTGATTGAATCTGGGCATTTATACGGGCAGCGGCTGCAGCCGCGGCAACAATTGCGTCGCGTTTCTTACTTGACTTATCTTCGCCGGATTGATCTCTACTATCTTGATCTCTCTTGGCTCTTCTTGAGTCTGGGGATAACGATCGATCACGGTCACCACGCTGACTATGATGATGGCTACCATGATAATGACGATCCGGTGGCGAACGTTCGCGATATCTTCTGTCTTCAGAATCCATGACTTCAACGATTGTTGTGTTATTGACCAGTATTTCTCAAGTACGTTGCGAATACTTCGTGCGTAGTTCTAGTAGAATGGGGGCATTAAAATATGCAATTGTCAAACATGAAAATACACCCACCTAATTTTTCAGAAAGACAACTCTTACTGCTTATTCTTTCGTTGCTCAACAAAGAAATATATAGAAGCAGTTATATAAACCAGTAACTTGCAATTATTACAGACGATGCCAACTAACTTATTCGTAAGTAAAGACTATACTCGTCAAACTATCAAGTGCGTATGCAATACAGAAAAGACTATGCACAGAGATACAAAAAGATACAGTCAATCAGATTATTTAAGATTTGTTCTTGAATCTAGCATTAATAGTGATGTTGATGAGGCATTCTTTGAGTAAATCAAGACGTTGTATTATTCTCTTGCAGGATTTTTTCTACTGTTACGTAAAAACTTAACTGTGCACAGCTGAGTATATATTTTTCGTTAATCCTTTGGCGCTATATTTCAGCAAGTGATGGGAAATACTTATCTAGTCGCACTTAGGGCTGTAAGTGCAACGTACGCTTACAGTTAAAGTGGTAAATACTAGTCGCGGCACGTGTATGGCTCGATCTATATAGCAAAAATAAGTTTATGGTGTAATCGCAGGAACTGTAAAATTCACAGTAGCATGGCGCGCTTCAGACAGTGAGTGCTCTTCGAGAGGAACAGCGTAGCAGCGGAGCAAAGACTTAAGAGGAAGGAGAAATACAGCGGACAGAACGAAAAAATAGAGCCATTGCTTTATGCCGGAACAGATCATTGGCGTTGTGAACTGAGCAGATGGCTATACAGGTGCCTCTATGTCCGGCTATACCTTTTGAACTACAATTGCACCTACTGCTAGTACACACGTAGACACATAGAGGCACAGTGCCGGCTAAGTGAGAGCAGGAAAATGCCTGTTTCCGGTGGGGAGACACACAGCATGGGCCAGGGCTATAGATAAGCAGTGCCAACTAAACTGCCGAGGGATGTGTCAGAGACAAGACATAGCGGTAGATTTTTAGACAATTTCAAGCCACGCCACGGTGTGCAGGCGAAGCCACCAGCATGTGAGGTGCTGTGCGGCATAGAGAGAATAGTGCACTACATACTCTAATGAACACTAATGCGATTGGAAACAACCGGCGAATTTTCCTTAGGATAATCCACCGATCAACGCATGTTAAGCAGGTTGTGGACAAGTATGGCGTGTGCCAGGTGCTATTTGCAAGTGTGAATCCAGAGAGCAGTAGTAGGACAACATCGGGAGTATTCAAATTTTCCTACCAATACTTAATCATCTTTGCTACAATACACGAATAATCGCCATGACGATAAATAATACGTTCTGAACATCAACTAAAACTGGCTATATTTTAGAATTAAGGCAACTTTACTATAGACAGTACGAATTTATGTATACATGTAGGTGAATAGTGCGAGATTGTATCACCGGTATAGCTGAACCTAACGGTAACAAAGTAGTAAGGGCATGAATCCGAGCCCTATTCTGTTAATTTTGTTAATTATAATGTAGCAAGTTGATGGGGCCAATAAACGACGACCATTGAGTCTAGTACGTATTATGTGCAATACTGGACTATGGTTGGCGAAAAGAAAATTTTACTAATTACGACATTTGCACGTAGGCAAACAGCTCAGCATCAGCATATATATGAGAAAACAGCAACGATACTGATATACAATATACCGGTGATGGTGTATTTAGAATTCTGACATTGAAGCCATGATTCGATTTAATTTCATCTTCTATGAGAAAAATAGCGTAATGTTGGAAAGAAGAATAGAGGGAACAAAGGAATAATTGATAAAATATTGTATGCTTGGAAGAATCTAGTGACCCTGTTATGTTATATATAATCCGTGCACAAATCGTAGGTGATGATGAATATCCCGTTTATACTCCAAATTAGTATCTGGTGGTATGTAGACCGCTTAATGTGAAGCTTCTTTACTTATATGCTCGTTAGGTCATTGTGGCTTTATTTTCTTTACAGGTAGCCCGGCGTAGTTGCTTCATGGTGTTAGCATGCATTTATCGTTACTATTTATTTTTCGCTCCCACTAATCTTATTTCACTGCGTTCCTTCCCATATAAACTATCTTTCCTTCTTCCTTCTCTTCCTTTCTGCTAGAAAATTTCCCTCTTCTTGATCTTTTCTTCTATTTATATTTTTTTATTCCTTATTCCTCGTAACGAATAAATTGATCAAAGTCATTCAAAATGTCTAAGATTGGACCATATTCTGACGTCGCTAAGAAGCCAAACGATCTCCTTAACCGAGATTTCTTCCACCTAGCACCTGCTTCTCTCGACATCAAGACCAAAGCTGATAATGGTGTTGTAAGTTGACTGATTGATTTCTTCCTAGGGCCGCCTGGCTCCGCCGACCTCATTGTGTATTTTTTCGCAGCGTCACTGATCAGCAGAAGTTACTGGATAATGGCGAATTGGTTGGGAAATGAATATACTGCTTGGAATGGCGGATGGAAGTATGTGGACCGGCCAACAGGTAGTGGCCATGTCTAGTTACGCCGAGGGTTTTTGTACGACCGGCATCCGGTGGCCGTAGCAGTGGACAACTATTTGATTATTACTACGACATCTCTAAGATCAGCACATTATTGTTTTGGCTGAATTGACTCGTGGCTAGTAGTATTTTGCGTATATGTGGATGGATAGATGGCGTTGATGGTTCTGGATGAATGGATGGAAAGGCGATTGGATGGCAGCAGAATTTACTCTTCTCTTTTTTTCCTTAATATAAGAAAACTCTTTTCTGTTTGTGAGCTTGTGGGGTGGATGAATTGATTTTGGGATTTATTGGTCTGCCTACGAATTTGTTGGACTTCCCAAAAAGGAAATATATTTAGTCAGCACTTATATCACTAGATTTGGCAGGGCATGAGAGGAACCAGTAACGTCTACGCGCGAAGAAAAAGATGCATCTGATGGGCAATTCAATTTTAAGATATAGAATATGAAATACTAACATATATGCTGCAATTTAGTCTTTCACTGTTCGCGGAAAGTCTTCTCCAAAGGATGGCTCCATTTCTGGAGGTCTCGAGGCCAAGTACTCTGACAAGGGTGTGTCCCTCACCCAGGGATGGTCGACTGCTAATGTCATCGATACCAAGTTTGAGGTGCCAAACATCTACCCTCCATTAAAGGTCGATCTTGCTACTTCTTTCGTTCCATCTGCAGGAACCAAGGGTGCTAAGCTGAATTTGAACTACAGCCACCCACTCTTTACCTCGCGAATGTTTATTGATCTTTTGAAGGGACCTACTTTCACCACTGACTTCTCTTTTGGAAAGTACGGCGTTATCGCTGGTGGTGAGGTAGCTTACGACGTTCCAGGCGGACGTGTCACCAACTTCGGTGCTGGCCTTGGCTACTCTGCTGGATCCTACGCCGTTGCTTTCACTGCTGTCCAGAAGGCCACCATCTTCTCCGCGGCCTACTATCATGCCCCAGCTCCTGGTATTGAGGTCGGTGCTAAGGCCACTTGGGACTCCAAGAACACTTCCCAGGTTAACGTTGAAGTTGGTTCCAAGTATGTTATTGATGCTGACACCTCTGCGAAGGTGAAGATCAACAATACTGGCGTTCTCGCGCTCTCTTATCTTCAGACCATCCACAAGGGTGTCAAGCTTGGTCTTGGTGCTGCTATCGACACTCAGAGACTCAATGAGCCTGCGCACAAGCTTGGTCTTTCTTTCTCTTTCGAGGCCTAAAGGTTAATAATGTGTTTATAGCAGTTACCTCAATAGAGTAGAACTGTTTGATTTTGATTATTTTTACTATTACTGATTATTCTATTATTTATTTTTTTGGCGGTATATAATTTTTAAATACGTCACTGCTATAAAATAATAAGAAACTTTTAAAAATATCTCAATGTTCTAGATTGCTTTAATATGAATGAGTTAGATTCTAAGTTACGAGCGAGAGATCATCGGTAAAAATTTTATATAGCTAGGATATTTTTATATTGTGTATCGTAGATGATGAAATTGTCAGAGTTCATAATTCCAAAACTAGTAGTCATAAGTAGCAATGACAGTATTAATTGTCATTGACTGTATCAATTCAAAAATCCAAATGCAACCATTGATGTGTAAACTGTGACCGAAAAAGCAGTTAAAATCACAAGATTTTTGACAGCAGATCTTATCTCTGTCTCAGGGTTTCTCATTCTTGAGTCATGGCTTCTTTGCGTGCCACCTGTAGAAAGTTCATTATTCGCTTTCATTGCCTCCTGCTTCCTGGTCTCCTTAACATGGTGATGTGAATACAAGGGATGTGATTCTACTGTGAATCTTGCTGTGTTGGGTCGAAAACCTGTGTTTGACGATGATGCCGGTGGTGTAGATTTTGCTGTGCTGCTAGTTTCCTCTTCTTTAGTGTTCTCGCCAAACTTAGTAGAACTAGAGCGTGCACCAGTAGACGAAGAATTCGTGAAAGATTGTTGTGGACTTGAGGAGCGGTAAGATCCTGATTCAGCTGAGAAAGAATATGAAGGACTTCGCTCAAACTTGTTCCTGCTATTTAGACGCTGTAGCCTAAACATCTCATACTTACGCTGCTGTTGCACATATTTTTCATAGTCCTAAATATTATTAGTAAGATATCAGAATAGGTTCTACCATTGAATCTTAGACGATCAATGAACTACTACTCACGAAATGTGGTACATCATTATTCATTCCAGTAGCGTATCCACCACCAAGTCCCGTATTATGAGAATTGGTTGGATAGCTGCTCTCAGGTTGCTTTTTACTGTTATATGAGTGAGAACCACTTCTTCTTGTTCTATTCATCCCACTATACGCTTGTCGTCTTTCTCCCGGTTGTCTGTAATATTCATTATTGCTACTCATGCTCTCATGATCCACATTTCTCAATGAAAGATCATATTCGCGTCTCCTTTCTGTATTTCCCAATACTGCATAGGCAGCTGAGATGAGCTCAAACTTCCTCCTAGCAGCAACTCGTTCATCATGAGACTGACTTATAGTCCTATCAGGATGAAATTCTTTCGATAATGCAAAAAAGCTCTTTTTAATGTCCCTCGCTGTAGCAGTCTGATTTAGTCGTAGTGCATCATAATGTGTCTTCCCGCGAGGTAATCGCATATTTCTTAGTAGCCTACTGATCCTTCAATGAAGTCGAGATCAGCTATTCTGCAATTATCATAGCCCTAGGCATTCACTTTAATAACTATTTCGATCTTTGTATCTATCAGTTACTATTTTGGATAATATGGCCGTTGGTTTCACATTATTATGCTGCAGTTTTAGGTAGAGCGTTGGGATGCATTACAATATTGCATGCTCCGGACCGGGTCTAATATTAATAAATTGTTCTCAACAAGTTATATAATCGTGAACTAAATACAAATACCCTACACCCATTAACACAAAAATTGAGAAAATAGAACGATATTACTTTTAACTACACCGGAACTTATAGACAGCAATTTCTGAAGATCAAAAAATAGAGCTGCAGAGCCTTTGATCAGCTTATTTTTCTCTGTAATAGGTCCGGAAATATGTCATCTGAAGATATCGATATTGTGGCTGGAGTAGCCAAAGTAGGACGTAAGTTATATGCTATATGCACTATTGTACTGTGAGAACTGCGCAAGGAATATCGAATGTAATTTATGTTAAAGTAGCTTGCTATTGACTACATACAGGCTAATTTCCAGAAGGATATTAAGCTTATTACAGATTGGATAGTTCAGATCACTAACATAGCAGCAGTTGAAGAAAAAGTTGTAGAGGAAGCCAATGCCGTTAATGGAGATGCTGATGCTGTGAACGACAATTCAGATGAATCTGGAGACGAAGCTTTGAAGCCAGAAACTAATGGAACTGGCGATGCGACTAAGAAAAAGAAGAAAAAGAAACCAAAGAAAAAGAAATCAGCGAAAACTGGCCCTATTGCCCAAACATATCCACCAACGGTTGGAATATCCAAATTTTATCCAGACAATAAATACGCAGAAGGTGAGATTATTGAGTACAAGGACAACAATCGCTATAGAACTACCGATGAAGAAAAGAGATATCTTGATAGGATGAATTATGACGCCTATAACGATTTTCGTAGAGCTGCAGAGGTTCATCGTCAGGTACGACAGTATGCTCAGAAGGAGATCAAACCAGGCATGACAATGATTGAAATTGCAGAGAAAATTGAGAATACGGTTCGCAACCTTGCAGAAGGCGATGGCTTGAATGCTGGTATGGGATTTCCTACGGGACTGAGTTTAAATCACTGTGCTGCTCATTATACACCTAATGCTGGAGATAAGACTGTGCTACAGTACGAAGATGTGATGAAAGTTGATTTCGGTGTACACGTTAACGGTAGAATTATTGATTCTGCCTTTACCATGACGTTTGACTCCAAGTACGACAAACTCTTGGAGGCTGTCCGTGATGCCACTAACACTGGTATCAGGGAGGCGGGAATTGACGTCAGAATGAGTGATATTGGTGCTGCCATCCAAGAGGTTATGGAAAGTTATGAAGTTGAGTTGAATGGAAAGACGCATCAGATTAAAGCTATTAGAAATTTGAGCGGACACGATATCAAGCAGTACCAAATCCACGGTACTAAGAGCGTTCCAATTGTCAAGGGCGGCGACCAGACCAAAATGGAAGAAGGCGAAACATTTGCAATTGAGACTTTCGGAAGTACTGGACGTGGATTTGTACATGGAGATGGAGAATGTTCTCATTATGCTAAGCGGGTAGATGCCGACCATGTACCTCTACGACTGAATAAGTCTAAATCCTTACTACATACCATTGATACTCATTTTGGAACTCTACCATTCTGTAGAAGATATCTCGATCATTTCGGCGAGGAAAAATATTTACTCGCATTGAACAATTTAGTTAAAAATGGCATAGTCGAAGAGTATCCACCACTGTTAGATGTTAAGGGTAGTCAGACCGCTCAATTTGAGCACACTATTCTACTTCGTCCAACTGTTAAAGAAGTAGTTTCTCGAGGAGATGACTATTAAGTTAGCAAATAAAAGTGGTAAGTCCTTTAAGCAAAATCTGCACTTTTAAGATATAAAGCTTCGGGATACTGAGGTTCAGGTTAATATTCTTCTACTGAAATGCGTCTACGAAATCAAGGATTGTATATATCCATTGTAATTTGTATTGTTAAACACAAACAAATAAAATCTAAATATTAAATCATTTTGGACAAAGAGCGCACATGAGTAGCTGATGTACGTAACGTCGTGGCAGTTGATATAATAAAAAATTATATCCTCTCTCTTTTTTAGAATTACATCACCTATCAAATGTGTCAAATCAAATTAGCCTGGTGGTAGCTGGGAAATGTCGACAATTTCTTCAGCAGACTTGCTATCGTTCGAAGCTGCCTCGAGAGGAGTTCGAGCAAGGGCCATCATACCACTTCGGGCCAACTCAAGGATACCAAAAGGCTGGAGAAGCTGTATGAATGAAGTAATGCGGTCTGGCTTCGCACTAAGTTCTACTACACAGTTGTTCATCGAAATGTCAACAATCTTACCACCAAATTGTTGTGCCAGCTTGGTAATAGCATCGAGGTGCTGGTGCTTATGTCGAAGAGCCTCACTAGGTGCAAGCTTCGAGGGATGATAGCTTGGGTAAGAGCTCTCTTCTTCTATGACACCAATGCTTTCGTCACCAAGTGCCTCAGTCATACCATGCTCATGATGAGCCAAGAGTTCTTCAAAGTACTCCGGACCTAGAATTGATACCTTTGCGAGTAAGAGTTCTCGTCGGATCGTCGGGGTAGACGTATAGTCTAAAACGGCCCATACAGGAACCAAATCTTCGAGCTGACGACGTGCCTGCTCAATCACTCCATCCTGTCCCTGAAGAACAATTGTCATTCTGGATAGGTCTTTGACTTCCGTATTACAGACAACCAACGAATCTATGTTAAACCCACGGGCTGCCAAAATACCAGAAACTCGGGACAGAACACCCGGCTCGTTCTGAACCAAGCAGTTCAGAACATGGGGTTTCTCTGGCTGTGTATCTGGGAGAGGCATTTCGTACAGAATAGAGCTTACTGCAGTAGATGCAGACCAGCTCGGAGTATTTATCTTTGGTTGAGACGGGAATCTTGCACGTCTATGAAGAGCCTTATATGCCAGAGCCGATGTAGATGATGGTCCACTGTTAGAAGATCGACGAACCGCTCCATCTATTCCCTTTCGGACAGCAGTTTTACTAACAGAGAGAGTCCTTGCAGGCACCGAAAATAACATCTTCGAGCTCATCTTTTTTCTCCACTGTTTGTAAATAGTTAGTGAACCAAACCGTCCAAGTTAACCTTTGAGGAGAATAAGGCAGCACTTGCAATTTTTTATATATATGTGTATATTATCTGCATGACTCAAAAGTTTTGCTCCGAAAACGGAGCCCGGGTAACAAATTACTACTCACAAGCTAGTCACATAAAAATGACAAACTTGGAATCTTGTGATATACATCATTCAACTTCGGATTTGAGCCTTTTTATGCAGTTTTAGTTTCGTGGAGATCGTAGCTAATAGAACAGCTTAACACAGTGAAGTTAAGTTAGCATCACCTAAGACTACTGGAACATTACCAAAAGTCTAGTTTATTAAACGTTTATTATACGGTGGTCAGCTAGTCCATCGTAGCGCAGGACAGTCAAATCGTGTCTTCGCTCACTAATCATTCGCTGTCATCAAACACAGCGGCACGCCCACTGCGCCGCCCACTGTCTGCATCCGACCTTGTTGAATCGTCGTCTAGCATAGGTCAGTCAGAGGCTCCAGCTAGTTTGAACTCAGACTCGCCTAGCAGAGGGGAAAACATCGATACATCTCATCGTCATAAGCGTCTCCGTACAGAAGAGTGTTTAAACGAAAGCGGTCATACAGCGGTAGGCATGCCTATGCGATTTGAAGCATCTCCAGGGCTTCAGCAAGTGCCGAATAATAATAGTAATAACGGAAAGAAAAGCAATCATTCAATGACTTCAGATAAGCCTATGGACTCTGCTGTGCCTAGTATGGCCGCCAAAGATGTCGCTTCTAATAGTAACGGAAATGGGATGATGACAAGTAATAATAACACTAGAGATATAGATTACTATGGATCAAGTAAGTTGGAAACTACTCGTCTGATCATCCAGGCTTTGCATGAAATGGGATATAATGAGTCTGCTAGTGTACTAGAGTCAGAATCACATTGTTCGATTGAGAGCTCAGAAGTATCAGCATTCAGATCCTCCATCTTATCTGGAAAGTGGAGAGAATCTGAGCAACTACTTGAATCACTTGAGCTCAAGGCTGGCACCAACAAGACTTCACTTTTATTTCTAATCAGACAGCAGAAATTTCTGGAGCTTTTGGAGAAGAGAGATACTGTGTCTGCTCTTACTGTTCTACGTGAGGAGTTATCAGTTTTGAATTATGATTTGAAGCAGTTACATGTCTTATCATCTTTAATGATGTGCGTACCAGAAGACGATTTCAAGCAACAAGCTAAGTGGAGTGGAGCTGAAGGTGGCTCTCGTACAGAACTGTTACAAGAGCTTCAAGAGCACATATCTCCATCTGTTATGATACCAGATCACAGACTTGCTACTCTGTTTGACCAAGCTAGACAGTATCAAATAATGAAATGCGCTTATCATAATTTTGATGGCCCAACCTCACTATATACTGATCACGTCTGCGATCGAAGCGAGTTGCCAACTGTTACAACGCACATTCTGTCAGATCATACCTCAGAAGTTTGGTTTGTTTTGTTTTCGAATGACGGTTCTAAACTCGCATCTGCATCTGAGGACGGATCTATAATAATTTGGGATGTGGCAACTATGAAGAGCATTCTGGTTTTAGGTGATTTGGATGATCCTGTATCTCTAGGTGAGCATGAGAAGCCGGTGATATCTGGTAGATACAAGAAGTCAGTAACTTCTCTAGCGTGGTCACCTGATGATTCCATGCTACTTACCTGCAGTTTTAACAGCTCTGTAAAGATATGGGATCTCCAAAATGGAGTTTGTGTCTTCACAACAAACATTTTAAGTCAGCCCATTACCTCTTGTGCATGGTTGCCTAACGGCAAGCAATTTTTGACAGGCACTTTAGTTTATGATAAGAGTATGACCTTGTGGAATTTGGATGGATCTATAGAATACGAGTGGAGTGGTATGCGCGTTTATGATCTTGCATTGACTCCAGATGGTAAGAAGGTTGTTGCCATCGTGAATAAAGTCTGTCTACATATTTATGATTTGCAGGAACGAAAGAAGATTGCAGTTATTCATTCACAGTCAAATATGGCGTGTGTTACAGTTTCTAGGGATTCACGTTATGCAATTGTTAATATACCTACACAGGAAATTCATATCTGGGACATTGAGAAGGTTCAATTAGTGCATAAGTGCGTTGGCCAACTTCAGACTAAATACATTATCAGATCCTGCTTTGGTGGTGTCAACGACAATTTCATTATTTCTGGTAGCGAAGATGCCAACATATATATCTGGAGAAAGAGCGATGGTATGTTAATAGAAGTTCTTAGTGGTCATACAAAATTCGTCAACTGCGTATCTTGGAATCCTACGAACAAACATATGTTTGCCTCTGCTAGTGATGACCATACAATCAGAATTTGGGAAAGTGGATCGTCTACTGTGGAATAATGCATTTTGATGGTACGCTTTACTCTTTACGCATGAACGTCAGCTTAGTTTCAATGTAGCTTGGCTGATATCATTCTTGTTTGTTGAGGTTTGTCAACATTTGCCTTGAGTTTTTAATTTTTTTTGTATGCACGTCCAAATGTCTTAATAGCCTGCTACGTATTTAAATATATACAAGAGCACGGCTTCATCGCATGTCCATTTGTTCATCTACTATTTTGATGGTCTAGCAGGATTTCCTACGACTGCTCGAGCACACTTTTGATTTGAACATTTAACTACATTCTTTTGGACTACAGACATTATTTATTCGCTTAGTATTTACTATTGAGTATTACAGAACATATAAATAAAGACAAGCTAGAATCCAAATCATATAAAAATTGAAGAATATCATCTATTCTTAGCTGACGAAGATTTATTTAGTTTGCTTTAAGCTTACTAACTACATCGTCAATCTTTTTTGCAGCCCAACTATATCTTTGATTTGGAATAAGAAAGGGGCGTAAGTCAAATCGATTGTCATCAGGCGAATAAGACTCTGCATGATAACTGGGTGTGATTACTGTCATCTTATGCCTATTAATTGCATAATAGAAAAAGAAATTTTTAACCTTGGTAGCAATTTGCTCTGCTGTCAAGCGAGGTGTCCACTCATGATACAGCTTAATAAACATGCTATATGGACCACACTTTTCAACTTTTCGTAGTCTTCCAAAAATAGAAAGTTCTTCATAAGTCATTCCCATGTCCGCTTCATCGCTTTGAACGTATGTCTCAGTAATTGGCTCAAGTTCTGCTGTTGGAGTAGCATCAAGAAAAGATTGCAGTATTGGCATATGATATTCATCTCTAGAGTAAGCAATAAAGCTCTTGAGATCTGTCTTTGAAATACCTCCAATTGGATTGATATCAGCTGAAGAGCAGTCATATTTAGTCAAGTATCCTCTTAAACATTCATCTACATTAGCAGATCCAAGGACTAGGAGTCCACCGCTTCTTCCTCTAACCCATGGAAGCAACTGAGCAAATAGATATGCCAAAACCATTCTCAAACGTGCCTGAATATTTTGAAGAGCAAGATTTTCTGTATCAGAGCCACCATGTGCTCTGAACAATGGCTTCTTTCCAGTGACCACTACAAACACGTCTCTGACTGCTGAAACTGCTGAGTCCATATTCAAATCTACATGATACGACCCTATTTCATTAGCTAGCTTTGTAGCCCGTTGACGGGTGTCGAATGACGAATTTTTAGTACCCATGTAGCTTGTATGAAAAATTCTACTAGCAAATTCTGTAGGATCTGTAGGAATATAATGGTCAGTTTCCGGCAAACCAGCAGCGCGCCGTGCATCGTTAATTACTATAATATCACCTTCCTCGCAAGCTTTCACAACTAGCCGACACATAGAATGAACAATAGTAGCCGTAGCACAAGAGTCTATACCGCCAGAAAGAGGAAGGAAGAATCCCGCAGCTTTTGATCTACGAAGATAATCCCATAACCAACACGCAGGACCAAGAGCAATTTCCTCCTCTGGTGAATGTTTTCTAATAGGACGAGACTTCGTAGGAACAATTGTAGGATCAAAAGACGAACCAGAAGTTGACAAGGATACTTTGGTATGAATCCTTTGGTAGGTCGGCGTCGTAGTGCTCTGAAGACCATGAGACATCAAAGACCTATAAGAACGAACATCTTCTAGATCAACTGTGGCAGTGACAACCTCAACGTCTTTTAACGAAAACTGTGATCCTTGACCAACAACCTGGCCATTGACAACAATCAGAGGACAGCCATCATAATAGAGACGATCACCATCACAACCCTTCTGGTTCGCATATAAATACACTCCTCCGCACTTCGCAGTAGCTTCAGTAATAAGTCTTAGTCTGAGATCCAACTTTCGTAACTGATGGTGCGAGCCAGATGAGTTTGTGAAAATCTCAATACCATCAAGAGCCATGTCAATATGAGGAGAGTCAGGAGTGAATAGTTCTTCACAGGTCTCGGCACCCAGAACTGTATCACCAAGTGAGAGAACAGCGTCACCAAAGTCAACTTCGGTTTGGCCAGTAATTGCTCTGATCATACGCGGAAGCGCATATTTTTCAACATACCGTGGACGCATCCAAGGCGTGAAATATCTCATCTCACGGTAGTTACCATCATTGGCTAGCCACAGTTTGGGGCGAATAAACAGTATATGCTTATTAAATGAAATCATTCTGCAATTGTAACGTACATTCTTGTGCATGACTGGCATGCCAACATCTAACAAAATATCGTTTGTCTCTTCACTTTGCAGGAGCTTTGCATACATCTCCCACGAATGTAAATAAGTATCACCTTCGAGAAAGTGATCGAGACAGCCATAGCCACTAAATTTAACTTGATTTAGCACAAGTTATCAAACAGGACAAAACATAAAATTCGCCTTACGTTATCTCCAATTCAGGCCCTACTCGCAGTCTTGATCCTTCGGCTTTGGCCATTACAATGGACTCAATGATTCTTTCGAGGTTTCCCTCGAAATCGAGAGCCCATTGATTTAGCGAGCTACAATTTAAATATTTCATTAGCAAAAATTCACATTAGATATCACTATACTCGAATGACTTTAAGCTATGATTAATTCTCACTGAGAAGAACAGGTTCGTCCCCGCATTCATCAATGTCTTTAAAGGTGACTCGAAGCCATGCGATCATCTATGAAGCACATTGTACGTCACATTACTTACCAAGTCGAGAGAGTAACAAAATGACCCATTGCGCCTAATAAATCCAAACTATTTCAGTTATTATTGAGGCTTACTTTAGTCCTAATATTCAGTAATCACAGGTCCGCTGCTCTTTACGATCTCTGAGTTCATATTCTACAAAAGTTGAGTATTATGGTCGTAAGCTATCGACAGATAATTACCCTATTTTAAATATATTACCCGTCCTATCTGCGGCGTGAATTTAAGTTGTTGGATCTGTGAGCATTTGTTATGTTATCACGTGATAACAACGTGATTAGCCTGCTTGATGGCTGTGACTGATTGTAGATAAGTGATAAGAACATAAATATGTAATAATAATCACGTATATGCCATAAATATTTATATATCAAAATCGATTGGCTGAGAGTTAACGATATGGGCAATTTTGGGACTAGGCACCACACCCTTACCCTCGATTGCTTGCTTATGACTTAGTACAGCACTAATGAGAGAGCGAAACCTCTCGTCTTTCTGCTCTTATTTTTTTGGTATCCATACCTTTGTTCATCTTTCATATTTCATATATTATTATTGTCACCAAACATAACACAAAATGGTAAGTATGTGTTAGATTGTATAGCTGAATTGACACTAATATTTGAACGTAGGCTGGTGCTCTTGAGACTGCTAAACGTCAGATGAAGAAGGACCTCGATAACTTCGAGAGTGAATATGGTAAGTTATGAGAAAGCCTTATGAATGAGATAACAAAGGAACTTGTGTCTTTATTTATCTTCGCAATTGACCTGTGGCGACTGGAGAATGAAATAGCTAATAAGTTTTGCTTTACTGTCAAGGTGCTGTCTTCTCTGTTTCCGGTCCGGTCGTTATCGCGGAGCAGATGATTGGTTGTGCTATGTACGAACTGGTAAGTGACAAATTGCATTTTTCACGAATGAACAAACGGCGTCACAATTCAACAAACTAGAATAAACTAGAAACTACGCAATATTTTATGAATATATTGTGTTAATGTTAATTATGAGTCAGCTGATGGATTGACTTATTGATGGAGGTCGTAATTTATGAAGGTGTATTTGGACAGCTTCGAGCAGAAGATGTAGGTCTCGAACTGCATACTAATTAATAATTTATAATATAGGTCAAAGTCGGTCACGACAGCTTGGTCGGTGAGGTTATTAGAATTGATGGCGATAAGGCCACTATTCAGGTTTACGAGGAGACTGGTATGTGATCAATTGGCTTATATAGGAGCCTTATCATGAACAATGGAACAATGGGAAGATTCGAAGCTTAGAAAGTAAAACTAACGCTCTTTTTGTTAATAGCTGGTGTTACTGTCGGCGACCCTGTTCTCCGTACTGGTAAGCCATTGTCCGTCGAACTTGGTCCTGGCTTGATGGAGACTATTTATGATGGTATTCAGCGACCATTGAAAACTATTCAGGAACTGTCTGGTTCTATTTATATTCCTCGTGGTATTGACACTCCTGCTCTTAGTCGATCAGTTTCTTATGCTTTCATCCCAGGAAGCCTAAAGGTTGGCGATCACATTACTGGTGGTGACATCTTCGGCTCTGTCTATGAGAATTCTCTTTTGACTGACCATAAAATTATTTTGCCTCCACGTGCTGCTGGTACCATCGTTAGTATCGCTGAGGCTGGTAACTACACTTTGAACGATACTGTTCTTGAGGTTGAATTTAATGGAGTCGTCTCTAAGTACTCTATGTTCCATTCATGGCCTGTTCGTGTTCCTAGACCTGTTTCTGAGAAGCTCACTGCTGACTACCCTCTTTTGACGGGTCAGCGTGTTCTTGACGCTCTCTTCCCTGTTGTCCAGGGTGGTACCACTTGCATTCCAGGTGCTTTTGGATGCGGTAAGACTGTCATTTCCCAGTCTTTGTCCAAGTACTCTAATTCCGATATCATTATTTATGTTGGATGTGGTGAGCGTGGTAACGAGATGGCTGAGGTACTTATGGACTTCCCTGAACTTTCTATTGAGATTGATGGTCGCAAGGAGCCTATTATGAAGCGTACTACTCTTGTCGCTAACACTTCTAATATGCCTGTCGCAGCCCGAGAGGCTTCCATCTATACTGGTATCACGCTCTCTGAGTACTTCCGTGATCAGGGTAAGAACGTTGCCATGATGGCCGATTCTTCTTCTCGATGGGCAGAGGCTCTTCGTGAGATTTCTGGTCGTCTTGGTGAGATGCCTGCTGATCAGGGTTTCCCTGCTTATCTTGGTGCTAAGCTTGCTTCCTTCTACGAGCGCGCTGGTAAGGTCATTACTCTCGGTAACCCCAAGCGTGAAGGTTCAGTTTCTGTTGTTGGTGCCGTTTCTCCGCCAGGTGGTGATTTCTCTGATCCTGTTACTGCTGCTACTCTTGGTATTACCCAGGTTTTCTGGGGTCTCGATAAGAAGCTCGCACAGCGAAAGCACTTTCCTTCAGTTAACACATCTCTCTCATATTCCAAGTACAACAATGTCCTTAACAAATACTATGGTGCTAACTACCCAGAGTTTCCAGCTCTTCGTGACAAGATCAAGGAGATTATCTCTGATGCTGAGGAATTGGAGCAGGTTGTCCAATTGGTTGGAAAGTCAGCGCTTTCTGATTCTGACAAGATTACCCTTGATGTCTCTACATTGATTAAGGATGACTTCTTGCAGCAGAATGGATACTCCACCTACGATGCCTATTGTCCAGTCTGGAAGACCAATGCGATGATGAAGGCTTTTGTTATGTACCATGACGAAGCTCAGAAGGCTGTTGCATCTGGTGCTGTTTGGAACAAGTTGAGAGATTCTACATCTGAAGTTAAGTACCATCTTTCTTCTTCCAAGTTTTTGGAGCCAAGTCGAGGACAGGAAGAAGTTGTAGGAGAGTTTAACAAACTTTACAATGAGATCCAGGAGAAATTTGCCGCTGCATCTGAGTAAGGAGGTGTGAGTATGATGTTCTGTTCATTAAAATGGATTAAGGTGGTTTTGACGTGATTATTTCCTGCTGGTTTCGTAAATTTTTATATTTTTCAAAAACTTATCCTCTCCGTACTTTCTCGTTGCGTGCTACATTTTTATTCTTTACTATTCTTTTTATATATAATTACCTTAATCTTATATTGATTCGTATTTTTCATACATAATTCGTTAGTCATGTGTGTATCGTGAGATTTAATAGATAAGCAGTTTTAATCCGAGAGCTGAAAAATGAATGCACTGTAATTCAGATATTGACTCGTTTCAAAAGTATAAGTGCAAGGATAAAAGGATATTGTACATTAAACGATTCACAAAAGACGAAATTTAAACTACAAACAGCAATTCTTGAATTCTACAGAAGTCCCTGTTTCTTAAGATCGTTATACACACGCTCACTCATGACATTTCCTTCATCATCTTCCATTTCTACAGTTTGCTCGCGCATACTCTCCTGAATCCTTCTCTCCTTTTTGATCTTCTCCCATAAAGCTAGAGCATCTTGGATGCTCGTAATCTCCCTAAATAGCGAGGAGTTTTGGATTCCTAAACAGCGTAATCCGTGTACATGTCGGGCTTCTAAAAAATGCTTATCGAATGCCTTTCTACCCATATAAACAAAATTTCCGCAGATTTCACAAGGATACTCAATTCCAAGTCCATGTAACTTCCACAACCAAAATGGGATAGGTTTACCATCCCATCCAAGTGGTAACTTCAATGGATTGTAGACTCTACTGTCATCGTCATCGTCACCATCATCTTCGTCCTCTCCAATACCGAGTTCTTCTTTCTCGAAAGCTTCTAGTTCAATTTGTCTTTCCCTTTCTGTGAGAGCAGATTTGCGCTCGACGTTAATTTTCGTTTCATTACGTTGAGGCTCTAAAAGCTCACCCAATTTAGAAATCCTATACTGCAGTCGCTCGAGCTCGCGGGCTCTCTCTCCAGAATTTTTTTGCTTATGAGTCACATCAAGAGCACTAGCCTTATGTTCCAGATTTCTCTTGTGCTTTTTACCATTCAAGTGACTATCAAAGACAGTTTGCTTTTCGAATTTCCTGTCGCACACCTCACAATACAGTGGATCACTGTTTCCATTGGCGTCTGCATCTGAGTCTCGAGGGCGTGTTGCCCATTCCCTGTCAAAGTCATTTTCTATCTTTAACAACATTCCCTCTGGATCTTCTAATGGCCTGGTACGCTTTAAGAAGCCTTCAAGATACTCTGCCAAATCTCTAACATACTTCACATATTCCGCGTCATTTTCTGATCTTGAAACACCTCCAAATTTATCAAACAAATCCAAATATTGAATATACGAGACTCGTTTAGTACCTCTCAGATTAACATATCTCTCGTGAAATGAAATTAAATCCAAAAATCGTCCTAAGGATTCCTCGCCAGTAAACATAGTATCAATAGGATCTACGTTCTCCGTCTGAGAAGCATGCTCTTCATCAAATTCGTCGATATCGCGAGTGACTCTCCGCCGCTTTCTGTAAGATTCTTCCAGGTTCTCTACGGGTTGATTAGGATATTTCCCATGGAATTCTTTTATATCGGCCAACTGCAAATAAAATTCTTCTATAGGAGCATTTTCTCCGCCAAGTAGCATTCCCATTTCTTTTGCGCGTCCTCTTTAAATATAGATGATAATTAGCAACAGCACAAATCACCGGTTCATCAGAGATTATTTCAAAACCTTTACATACCCATCTTCATCTTTCAGCGCGGTTAAGAAAAATTTACTTTGCTCCTCTATTCGGCTTAGAAATCTAGCTATCTCATGATTTTGCGATACCTTTTCGCGAAACTTTTACGAGAAAAATCAGTTAGCTGCCCATCAATATCGCTCAGTCCCTACCCTTGAAGCTAATCCTTGGATCAACAGACACCAAAGACGCATAATTAAATTCAAACGACGCTACTCACAGTTTTAGGAGGTTCCTGTAGCCTGTCTGCTATAGCTTTTTCTAACTGATCGATATCTGCAATATATCGCAATTAGACAATGGTTTCTCCTGATTTCAATATCAAAACATCATTAATATAAGACTGAACTAACCTTCTAGAGCATATCGCTGACTCTCTAAAATAGACATAGCTGAATACGAAAAAGTGTCCGTAATGCAAATCTGTTCAATCACTAGTGATATGATCCGAATATTTTTACGACTTCTGACCATAAAATTCGAAGCTGGGTGAATTTACTTTAGCATTTCATATCGCCAAAACGCATATGCAGTTATGCCCAAATATATCTAGCCACAAATCTGAGTCCCTGCTGCGCCGTGAGTTAGCCACATTCCGCAGCCGCACAATTTAGTCTAATTAGAGATATTAAGAAATCTCTCCGTAGCACACAGATAGAAGACGAAAAATACGCTAGATATTTGAATATCCTCTGGGGCGCAAGAGAGGGAGAATAGAAATAAAACGAGAAAGTGTTGCTTGATTAGAGATCATGTCGCAAGTCGATATGGATGCGAACAGAACTGTTGTAGGATACATATGCAGGCATACTTTGAAGTATCATCCAGCGAATTTCGTAACAGTTTTTTGTAGTACTTATATTAATTGATTAACTTCTCGTACGTATTTCAGCTATAGATTGCTTTCTATCCAAACATAGGATATATTGCAGCTTATATGTCATAGCTTATTTTTACGCTATAGAAGCAGAGGTAAATTTGCTTCGAATACCTAATCATAGGTTCATGAGCAATCTCTTCATAGGTAACTAAATGCCTTCTTTTGCCTTTAATAGGCCTGTTGTCAATAAAAGACATCCTAGAAACTGATCAGAATGAGGGATCAGACTGAACCTGTCGTTGGTATAACTTGTTGCTTAAGCGATCCGCACACCGGAACAGTTACGCCGATCGGCGTGTCTCGGATAAAGCTTGCCTATAAAATATTCTAAAGATTCTACATTGGGCAAGTAAATATTCACATTTACGACTAAATTCCGGAATATAATAATAAGCTGACAAATGCAGAGATAGTTGATAATATTTGTGGCCATGATCCAGCTCAATCATGTCATTGAATTCGCGAATATTGCTTTCAAAACTTGGTGACCTGCGTGGTTCGCTAGGAGACTACACATTAATAATAGTTCAAAGCTGACGGCTTTACGTGGAACAAGGTTGCTGTGCAATTCATATCGCACCTATAGTGGCTAGAAATTATCGAGATTCTGATATAAAATATGCTGACGGCCGTTTCAATCATTATCGAATCATATTAGAAATTTTTGCCTAATCACGGTCCTAACTTTCGTAGTTTTGAAATCAGGACGTCATGCCAAAGATCTTATTTACACTCTAAATTTTTTCTTGTACCGCAGGGCATATAAACACGCTATGGAGTATTTGCTATACGTCCGCGGAGGTATCAAAGTATACTCATAAGAGCACAGGCCGCTGCTGATGTTTTCAAGCTGTTTTCCATATTCTCTCTGTTCAGATGTATCCTGCCCTGTAGTACAGCTAAATAGACGAGTAGGAAGTGTCATTTCAGCCCTGTTGTAGATGCAATAGAGATTATGGCTGGTTTCTCATTGTCCTTTTGTAGCAATTAAAATCAATCGTCAGCACGTGTTGGGAATTGCATTGGAAGAGAGTTGCACTTCTAATCACCGAGGTCTCTGAATTTATTACTCACCAACTTTTTTTATTACTGTCGTTACAAATTTTTTTTTCAAAGAATTCCGAGTTTCATATATTAATAAGTGGCAGACACTCAAATCTGAAATTGCTTTGAAATTCGTTCTATAAACTATACACGCCGAAATTATGCCGGTAAGTTTAATATGATATATTTCTGTGGAATGGTTTTAAATTTGACTGAGGCATGAGCGAAAGAAAATTGATTCAAGAGGCCGTAAAAGTGCAGCGAGATGGATCATGTCAAATAGTGAAAGAATAGCATTCAAGGGACATATAATATCAGTGACAATCCTGCAGGATACTAATAGTCGCAAGATTAAATTTACAAGTTGACTAATAACAAATTTCTAGATGTTCATCGAAAATATACATTTAGGAGATCGAAATAAACCAGAGGACTGGAGAAGTAAGTGCTTCAATTCAATTCATTTCTTTTATATACGACAGCCAGATTCTTCCGTTCATAATATATTGCTTGGCTTTCTTAATTTTATCTTTGCTTCAAGACCTATAAACGTCTACAATATATCAAAAAAGCTTAATTCATTCCTCTTGATTTCAGTGTTGTGGCATCGTGCAGAGACATTCGTTTACTCACACACATATATATATATATTTGTGTGCAAATGTTACTGAAGTAGCTAGAAGAGAATATAGAGAGTGAATCCAATATACTAGTGCTGTGTATTGTGCACGAGATCTGGCTGTTGTTCTATCAATTATCATATCTAATAACGAGCAAATCATTTGTTCGTATTTCATTTGGTTCATACAAGTCAATATGCTGACAGGAAGCTTTTCAGTTCGAGGATATGACCCATTGACACCTCCGGATCTACTTCAGCATGAAATAAAGCAATCCAAAGCTTCGAAGACCATTGTTATCAAGGGCCGAAATGAAGCTTGCGATATTTTGAATGGGAAGTCAGACAGAATAATGGTTGTTATTGGTCCCTGTTCAATTCACGATCCGAGAGCCGCTCTTGATTATGCAGAAAGACTTGCACCATTAGCTAAGAAGTATGAGGATGATTTGTTGATTATCATGAGAGCATACTTGGAGAAGCCACGAACCATCGTTGGCTGGAAAGGTTTGTAAAATGTTTCTAGAAGCTTTGTTAAGGCGATATACTCATTTCACGAATTATTATTTTACAGGTCTAATCAACGATCCTGAGATTGATGGCTCATTTCAAATCAATAAAGGCTTACGTATTGCTCGTGATCTTTTCGTTAAGCTTACTGAAAAGCTACCTATTGCTGGTGAGATGCTAGATACTATCTCACCGCAGTTTCTAGCTGATCTTTTCTCGGTTGGTGCCATTGGTGCGCGAACAACTGAATCGCAGTTGCACAGAGAATTGGCCTCTGGTCTATCTTTCCCAGTTGGATTCAAGAACGGTACTGACGGAACGGTCGATGTTGCTGTTGAAGCTATTCGAGCTGCCTCTCATCAGCATCATTTTCTTTCAGTCACCAAGCCTGGTGTTGTTGCAATTGTAGGTACCGAGGGTAACGAAGATTCTTTTATCATTCTTCGTGGAGGAAAGAACGGAACGAATTATGACTCCAAGAACGTCCAAATAGCAAAGCAGAAGCTCCAGAAGGCAGAATTTCTGAAGGACCGAGATTTACCTCGAATTATGGTTGATTGCTCCCATGGAAATTCAGACAAAGACTATAAGAGGCAACCTATAGTTGCCGCTGAGGTTGCACGTCAGATCAGTGAAGGGGAGACTGGCATCATGGGACTCATGATTGAATCTTTCATTGTCGAAGGACGACAGGATGTTCCAGAGAATGGCACGAAAGACAACCTAACATATGGTCAGAGTATAACTGATGCCTGCATCAGCTGGGAGACTACAGAGACTGTCCTTGAGAGTTTATCAAAAGCAGTACAGGCTCGACGTACATATCTTGCTAAAGCACCGTCGGGAAGTATTGCATCTCCTTCAGAAGGGAAGAAACGCAATATCGACGAGATTACCAAATAGAGTAAGGTTTTACCTCATACCAAGCATCTCTAGTCTCTGTTATGAAGAGTGATTATCATACGTAAGATTTGATATGAATATCTGCAGCAGATCCAATGACTTGTTAATAAGTTATTCTAATGTCGAATATGTCTCTCTCCGCTTAAAAGCTTTAAAATGTGTTAATATTTGCCCTTCTCTATGTTTGGATTTTTGTTTGCTTCACTTCTTTGATTCATTTCATTTTTTGTTTTTATTACGGTGCAATAGCTTTTTCGTTTTATAAAAGTTGAGCCATCATGCTTTGTATTTGCCATGAGCAATGGAGCTATTATTACTTTAATGGTGAATGCGGCCTGCTCTTTGTTCTCACTTCTACATCTCTCGGTA
Organism: Dipodascopsis uninucleata var. uninucleata; assembly: GCA_030568195.1. NCBI lineage: Eukaryota > Fungi > Ascomycota > Lipomycetes > Lipomycetales > Lipomycetaceae > Dipodascopsis > Dipodascopsis uninucleata. The sequence goes on along the minus strand of JAJLTO010000002.1, from coordinate 775,091 downwards.
GTGACTATATTTCGTTCTAGTTTTTGGTCATTGATTATTTCTATTATGACAGAGATCTGGTGTTATATACTTATTTGAATAAACGATAATTTCTAGAAACTAGCAATTCAAATGACTATTATCAAGTATATGGATTACTGATAAAGAATTAATCGTAGAAGCGTCATAAAAGTTGGATAGATTATGTTATATGGCCGTCCTTTTGTCGTTAAAAAATCTTAAATGCAGTTTCCTAGGTAACGGAGGGTAAACATAACTACAAGCCATTGTCAAGCAAGCACATATTGATCCTCAACATAGACTCATCATCTGGCGGTAGCACCGCCTGTATAGCGAAAAAGCGAGCAGCAGCTGAATTGGAAATGGAATTTTCAGAAACGGTCGTTGCTAATAAAGAGCCATCGAAGCTCTTTCAACCTACGCACTCAGCTACCGGAAAATATATTGCTACAATCACGAAGACCGTCTCTCATACAGGAGCTACCGTTACCGATCAACACTATAAAGTCGTGATTTATTCTTCCAGATCTTTAAAAGTCAAAAGGCAGTTAAGTTTACCTCTAGGGTTTGTACCCAAGTTTGTGAAATGGTACACCAATTCATCGGACAAGTGGGACACCCTGGAAAGTGATGGTAGTGCAGAGCGGTTGCTCGTGGCTGACAACACGGGTCAAATACGTGTATGGGATATAGACTACATGGTCAATATAGCAGACAGCGGGATAGATGACCTGAAATATGTGGTTACTATACAGCAAGCAAATTGGGGATCAAATATTTCCATAAAGAATGTTGATTGGGGAAGATCGCCCGACGAGATACTCGTGTTTTCTGATTTCCAGGTAGTACTTGCAATATGGTCTATAGAATATCGACAGAGTTTTGAAATATTTTGCCCTAAATTTATATCCACGAAAGGTTTGTGTCCCATTTTTATATATGCTCGAGCTATCTAATTCCTATTATGCAGGTTACTCTTACCAGCCTGGCTCAAGACATTTTACATTATTAACGCGTCCTGTGTCAGAGGATACTATATCAATATATGGCGGTCCATTCAATGACTTAAAACTTATTTCGTCCTTCGGATTATCAGAATTCTTTGATGTGAAGGGTTTCAAATGGTCTCCAGATGGACGATGGATAGCTGCATATGATAATATAACAAACTTTCAAGTAGGAATATTTACTCCTCTTGGTGAGTTATATAGAGTGTTCTCGTTGGAGGATATTGGGCTGGGCGTGAGTGATATCGAATGGTCACCAACTGGAACATTTTTGGCCGTATCCACATATGACGGTCTTGTGCACTGCTTAAATACATTAACGTTTACGCCAGTAAGTTCAATAATGATGAATAATGTAGTTAAATCTACTGAAAGTTAGGTTGACATATCCGATATCTAGAGTGCTATCTTACGACATAATGAGAAGATAAATCCAAAAGAACGCGTGGTTTTTGTTGAGCAGCCTATAAATTCCAAAGAGGGCTATTCTAAATGTGAGTTTACTGGTATCTGAGAATGCCGATATGTATGGCTAACTGAACACTAAGATCAACATGTTAAGCAGTATCCTGTTTCTCCTCCTAAAATTCGAACGTCGCTAAAAGCTGTGCCTCCTAAGACTGGAGTGAGCATCACTGAATTCAATTGCAATGGTACTATCTTTGCGACCAAATATGATCTGATCCCTACGACACTATGGATATGGTCGTTAGAGAATATGTCACCTCTTGCAATTCTTGTGCACGTTAGAGCAATAAAATATGTTGAGTTTCACCCACAAGATCCGCATCTTCTTTTAATTGTTTGCAACGATTCTCGGACGCGACAAGGAGAAAATTTTGAGAACTATGATATGGACGATGTTAGCAATGCAAATGACTGTGCAGTTCGTGTTTGGAACGCAAAATGGAGGAATACTGTAACATTTAGTGTTCCGAAAACTGGCAAGTTTTTTACGGCCGTCACAGACGCGTGCTGGATGTCAAGTACATCAGAGATCGATCCAGACACCGAGTCTACGAGTGAAAGTACAAAGGTAGTCTTCAGGAATAGAATACTAATATGCGATAAGTCTGCATTCGTCGTTGGTTATCTGGATAGTGATTTGGAGCCCGAAGATGATGAGACGCGCGTGCAGCGGCTAATCGATGGTGTTCAACAGCAAGAATGGGCTGAATCGAACACGGGCGTTGCTCTTGACGATACTTTCGCGATGTTAGGTCAACGACCCGTTAGATCATTAGGATACGTCTCCTAATAAAAATAAAGAACGGATATTCTGTTATGATTTGATGATTTGAGATTCTCTTATTTGGCTAATCACACAATATGCATCTGATTCTCATTTACATTGGCTTAAAAGTCTCTTGCCAATTTTCGTACATTTTATGCATTCAATATTAACGCCTCGTTATATAAACCTAATTCTTCTTACGATTGTATATATGCCTTACAGACAACTTACTCTAAATTTAAACTGAATGTATCATAGATGTCATTAATGAGAACATTGGTTAGCTTTCATGAAATTCTAGACTATCAATACAGCCACATAGTGTGGCGCTCTTCAACAGATTGTGCCTCTCTGTGTCGTGCCTAGTCATCAACTATGAACCGAAAAAATACAGATAAATGGAAGTCAGGCTATCAGACCCTAAAAACTGTCCAGCCAGTATAGTTTTGGATCCTCTTGAGATACATCTTGACCTTCGAATTTGATATTCTCGAAATAAGGAATTGTCTACCGTGAGAGAACCTTAGCTCAATTTAAGTGATATCAGTTTGGGAAGTTATCTAGAGCTCTCATTAAAAGGGATTTCCCTTGCTACTTCGGATATTGAATCACGACAAGCTGATTCTCTAACAGCGAATTTCGAAACGTTCAACCTTTTTTTTCGTTGATACGACAGATTGGCTTATAAAGAATCATATTTTTAAAGTGGTGTGTCGACGACTGAGAGAAACTGGTCATAGAACACAGAGAGTACGAAGCAGAGATGGCCACAGCACGAAGTACAATAGATCTGCTTAAAAGCAAAATGTTTGAAAGTTATATACAACGGCCCTTTTATTTGCCCGTCAAGCCAAGCGTGACGGAAGAAGTCTACAAATACGACAATGACAGTGGCGATGAAAGCTCTAATGTAGCCAATAGTTCAGATAACTCCGAATCACTGTCGATTGAATCGTCCATGACTTCTATAACGGAGGTCGATGCTACTGAAAAAGACACTGATTTATGGAGTAATAAGGACTTCCTTTGGACTTATCAAGAAGAACCTCATCGTACAAGACGAATTCAAATTCTAAAAGCGCATCCGGAAGTAAGTTATATCGTTGCGGATTCTAAAGATGAAAAATAATGGAACAAGATATTAACTGTGAATAGGTCACTAAATTATGTGGACATGAACCGTTTACAAAATATATCGTCACTGGCGTAGTATTATTGCAATTTACTATGGCATATCTTTTAAGAAATACACCTGTTCTTTCATGGAAGTTTTTGCTGGTAGCATATGTCATTGGTGCTACTGCGAATCAAAATGTATTCCTCTGTATTCATGAATTAAGTCACAATCTTGGATTTAAAAAGCCAATGCACAATCGTCTTTTCGCTATTTTCGCTAATCTACCCATAGGAATTCCGTATAGTGCTAGTTTTAGAGTGAGTGCTTCGTTGCCATTTGTGAATGAGTGATACTAATGATACTTTTTTTGACAGCCATACCACTTGATTCATCATAAGCATCTTGGTGACACCAATTTCGATACTGATTTGCCAACTAAACTAGAAGCAATCGTTCTTCGGAATGTTGCTGGAAAGGCTTTCTTTGCTACATTTCAGATCTTCTTCTATGCAGTCAGACCTATGTTCGTCATGAAACTTCCTTTTACTTCGTTACACCTGTTAAATGTTCTGATCCAGATTGCTGTTGATGTTGTTCTGGTCAAATCGATTGGCGTCAATGCTCTTCTCTATTTTATTATGAGCAGTTTTCTGGCCGGTAGCTTGCATCCTTGTGCTGGACATTTTATCGCTGAGCATGTAAGTAAAACTGCGATAGTTCGTATTTGAAGGCCCAGAACCGATATCTCTAACACTCAATGATATAGTATGTCTTCGATCCTCCAAAGAATATGTCACCCAATATATTGCCTCCTGAAACTTATAGCTACTATGGGATACTAAATATATTTACTTACAATGTCGGACTTCATAATGAACATCACGACTTCCCTTTCATACCCTGGTCTCGTCTTCCAACTTTGTCTCAAATAGCTAGTGAATTTTATGCACCTTTACCGAAACATGAAAGTTGGACGAAAGTTCTTATCAATTTCATTTTTGATGACAATTTGTCTCTCTGGAGCAGGGTGAAGAGAGAGAGTAGGCAGCAGAATATTGTTGAAAAACCGGTCATTAAGGACAGTGAAAATGGTAGTTTTGATGATGACGAAAAGAAAAGTCTTTGAGTTTACATGTTCTCTCTATAGTCAGATAACCGTTTGGTATAGCTAACATGATCAAGTTGATATCTGCTTCACGTAGCTATTTGTTCCTTATTTTGTCGGTTTGTTTGGAGTCTTTTCTTAAAAATTATATATTATATAACTTCAGAATGGTGGGTTTGAACTGCTTACGAATTGACTCTCGTTGGAAGCTCTCTATTACTTTAATTCTTTATATTTGTATTCAAATGTCCAAAGTGTAATAGATCAAAAATGAAACAGTATAGAGCGTGTAATTATTAAAATAAGTATTATAGAATAGAAACGTTGATGTTATTGACAAATAGGAAGATCGCCGCAATCAAGAACATAACTGATAATTCAAAATTCGCATTTGCAAGTAAAGTGCCGCTATAACAATACTCATTCAGAATCTTGCATCATGTCGTATAAGTGAAAATAAAAAACTTCAATTATAGAAATCTTTGTTCGCAGACAGGGACGTGGTATCATATGACGTGAGACCCGGTAAATTACTAATATATGGCATCAATCTATTATATACGAGCAAGGCCGCTAATGTTAGTTCAGGATGCACAGATTAACAGAGAGTATGACGACAGAACGTAAACAGAACACAAGAGAATTTGCCAGAAGGAAGCGCGAAGAGAGTATTGTATCAGCCAGAGCAAATGTTTTGGATTCAAATGGCGTAAATGCGTGAAGAACGAAGACATCGAACAAATGAATAAAAGTCAAACAACAGAAATAAGGAGCTTTCATGAACTTTTATTTTGTCATTAAAGAACACAACACTGAAAACACAATCTTACACAATATCTAGCCCAACTATGCAAAATCGAATACGGCCATAGATAAGAATAGATGAGGGAGTGATATGTATTAATCACCAATATGCCACCAAAAAGTATACCATGTCTCTTCGATTTGATACTTCATCTATATTGCTCAGTATTATACGCATTCCAGCATACACAATAATTACATTCATATACTCTCAAACGAAAATGAAGCGCAATGTGACAATTTGATTTCAAATCCTGTCAATCACGAATAATATGTATAAAATAAAAATAAAAATTTAAATTCCTAACCTGCTGAATTTCTCTTCGTCGCCTTCTGCTTCTTCTAAGGCATCTTGCTGAGAAATACGTCGCAGAACGTCTCGCTTTGATGATTCTTGGAGCTCTCCTGCAATCAGTAATTCGTCAAGTATATAATATGCCTTCTGAAAATTAAAAATAATGTCAAGCTCGCAAACATTTCCATAGTAACGATCCATTTGCTCTACATATCGATGAATGATCTCCAGTGTTATGAGCTCATTATCTGTTGAATCAATGCCTGCTATGAAAAACAATGATGCGTATCTTCTGTAAACAACCTTCGAATCTACACAGTCATTCTAATTAGATCTCTTCTAAATATATCAATACAAATATGCAGAGCCAAGCGGTATACTTACCTTTATACTCTAAGAAATTACACATCTTTGTACGACGACCCAGCACCAGAGTTGATACATCTTTAACAATTTTAGACTTCTCTTTCAACGATAGTGTGAGGAACCATTTTGCTAACCGAACTTTTCCTTGCCGTGATAGTAAGATGATATATCTAACCGCCATCTTTCCTGTAATTAGTTCTCTCAAGAGCCAATCAAGAGACTTTGTAGAACTGACGATTATACCTATATCTATTTAAAAGACGTGTTGATGCTCTTCACACTATATCATTTAGATATACTGGTAGTTTTGTTAATTGTCAGGCATAACGTTACCATACCCTTTTACATTATATGCAAGCACCCTATTATATATTTATACAAGACCCTTAGAGTATACCTTGAACATGGCAGATAATTCTTGAACTATCGGCTAAGCGCCTGTTGTCTTATACTTTTGAGTTTGTTCGCCCAGATTTTCCGCTATATCGGCAGTATACATTTAATATGCATTAAAACATATGTTAATTTCATATAATATATATTCCGAGCTCTACAGTTTTATAAATAACTCGTGCTTTTAAAAACTACAAATTTATGTAACTATAGAATTAAAAAAATCAATATTTATGCAAATGAACATGAGAACTTGAATAAATAGAAAATAACTCAACTATTAAAAAAATTACCAGTACAATACATAAAATATGTAACGAAACCACAAAACATAGCCCGAAAAGCAGGAACGAACAGCAATCACTTTGTAAACAACACACATTACAGACCTTTAATGAGACCAAAACCCAATATAAAAATGCTAATTAAACTTAGTATACAATTGAAGGAGAGGAGCGGTGCATAGCAGACTCGTTTTCGAAGGGTAAAAGAGGGAGAAATGCATGTTGCTGCATAGTCACACTACCATTACAATTTGTAGACAAACTTTGAAATTTCTCGTGAATCTGACGAGACACAGTAAATATGCTAAAACCATCGTCATCAACATCTGAGAACTTATGAATGACCTTGAGAGAGCGACAAAGCTCGACAGATGGAGTAATTGCACGCTCAGAACTATCACAATATCTATTCCAATAGTCATCTTCATCATCTTCATCGTTAAGAGTGCTGGAACGACTATCTATACTAGTATCAGAATCGAACCCACTCCCACTGGAACGCATAATATTGAAGTTATCGCCATGATTGTGATGGTTCATAGCAATAGCCTCTTCCTTGAGCTCTAACAAAGCCGCTTTAATACGCTGTTTTTCTTCTTTGAACTTATTGTTCTGAATCCAGAACAACTCAGCCTCACCAACAGTTTCCGACCATTGACGCCAATAGCAAAGCTCATCTTGTATACCAATACGAACTTCATAGAGCTTCCAGCTAGAATCTGCTCGATTACGGTAGTCATACACAAATACAATCTCTATCATGTTCTCCTCATCTTCATCCAGATATTCGTAGTGGTCACACGACTCTCCAAATACTAAGACAGACGCATGCAGACAATACTGATCAACACGACGTACTCCATTAATCGAAATCTTTGGCATCTGCTTCCGAATAGACTTGGCCACTCGTACTAGCATAGTACCTACAGCAGCACTTATTTCGCTGTTTGAAGAAAGTGACAGTAGAGAGGCCCATTCACACTCAGTTCTAGCTGCTGAAACGGAGAGACACTTGAATTTCAGACTTGGAGATAGCATGCTAAGAAACTCGTCACTAGGCTTGCAGACACCTTCTCCTGCCAGCGGAAAGCAAGTAAACAATCTATCCACCAGCTTTGCATACCGAGGATGACCTACCAGTCCACGATCCATACTATATATTCCTAACGTATGAAGTTCTCTACTGAGATAATAGAATTCCTTGATCTTTAAAAAGAGCTTCTATTAGAGCACTTGTTAGGAATTGCAGCTTTTGCAGGTATAAGAAATACCGACTCAGTAGAGTGGAATCTGTGTGAAGAAGCTTTGTCGGTTCTCCGCAAAATAAAAACTCAGATACTATACAACAGCCGATCAGATTTTAACAATGAAGGACATTCTTTTCTGTATTAATATTTGCATCAGAATATTAAAATTAAATAATTATAGAAAGGAATGAAATAATAATTATCAAAACCAAGGAAAAAAGGAAGAAAAGGCACCCAGTAAGAAATAAAAATTATGGAGTGATTCTGATCGAAAGTCTACGATGAAGTGAAGATCTATCCCATACAATTATCGCAGCGACCCCAAATGTTGCTCTTTATTTATTAATGAAGTTTAATCTCCTCTGTAACGGTAACAATGAAGAGGCGGATGAGTGGAAATAAGCTCCCCGGAACTACAACATTGGGAAATCAAAACTCAAACATATGCATCTGCAAGCATCCGACATATCCCTGAAAAACACGTTACTTCTCAGGACATTTTTATAAAAAAAGACGTATCACTTGACCATAACACAGATATCGGATTACCAGATATAGATACTACGTAACAACGTCTACCTTGTTTTGATGAGCACATAACAGAGTCTTACTACATGGAAGTGAAATCCACATGTTGGCAGCTTCTAAGAGAACAACGTTGTCTCCCTTGTCCAGTGCCGGCTTTCTACTACGGGATATAATGTTAGTTGGCACATAGTGTTTGACAAAGCTAATGCTGCATGGCCAGCTCTTAAATGCCATTTACTCTATTTTTATATATGGCGAAAACCTAGTGGCGATGAACTCTCGTCGGCAGACTGCTTCAGCACTCTTTTAAACATATTATTGCTCCATAGTAGACAAAATCCAGTATATTACGTAAAGTATTTTTAAGCAGAATTTGTGAAAGGGAACTTCGTAGCGTATTCCCTTGATTTGTCGGACAAAAGGGCTTCTCAGCTTGCATATTTCCGACAGCAATGCCGAAGGTTGTCCGGCTACACGGAGGTCGCATTGCTGCTGCTTACTCTTCAAAATGTTTTTCACAATAATCGTTTTACCCGGTCGTAATATCCCTGTAAGACAAAATGCAGCTCATAGCGAATTATCACGTGACTGCGTAGAGTGCAGTGAGAACTGATGAGATATGGTCTGCAAGGCCACGACCTCCAGTGAGACCAATTTCATCCTGCATGCGTACAGTGTCTTCTTTGAATTGTTCCAGTGTACTTCCTACGGCTGCGAGCATGAAGCTGCTTCCGATTCTGGTTCGTTCACCCGAGGGAACGTCTTTAGCTAGAAGCCCGGTAAGGAGTGCCAGATATCCAGAGAGATCTCTCATGTATTTTAGTGGTGAGGATGATGCCAATTGGGTGTTGTATGCCGAGTAGAAGAGAGCAGATACGCGCTCAATTAGCGATTTGTCATCCAATATATATTTGGCTACTTTTTCTGCCTCGCACATATTAACCAGTAAACCCAATGAAAATATAGCAAGATTTGCTGATAAGCCATAGTTCTCAGTATCTTCAGAAGCGGCAACCTCGCTTTCTCCTGTGACACGTTCGACGAAATCGAGTAAATGTGTTAGCGCCAACCTCGTGCACAGTAATTCACAGGCACTTAAACTACTATTTGTTATCAGAATTGCAAATCGTATGAACGACAGACCAACCGATTCTACTTGTGTATCTAATATTGGTGGGATCAGGTCAATCAACGATAATATTACCTTGCAGGCCTGTACTTCGTCGATGTTATTGTCCACCGCATCTTCCAAAATAGATACGGCCATGTGTATTTCATGATATTCTGTCGGTTTACTAGATACTCTTGCTTCTAAAATCGACAGAACTTTACTGCATACATTACTATCATTCAGTTTTGCCTTGACGACTGGATATCGCTGCATATATTTACTCGAGAGGTCTAGGATTGCCGTCAGTGCTAACAAGCTTCGTGTTACGCTTTCTGGTCTGGTATCAGCACCTTCAGGAATCATTTTAAGTATTTTATCACAGAGCTCCTTGACCATAGATTGGCTTATTTTGCTGAGACCCATAGCTTTCATTTTCGACACCTGCACGATATCGCGTGAGTCATCAGCAATTGCAATCAGAAAGGGCACAACGTTATAATCTGTTAGGAGACCCTGTGCAATGCCCTCGTCATCGTCAATAAATGCACAAATAATGTAAGCTAAACAAAACGTAGAGATTTCATCTGTAAAGCGACCAATCGTAGCAAAAACACGATCCAAAAAATCACCTGCCTTGAATTTGATTCTAAAAGATTTATCAGTGAGTTTAATTGCCAATTCCAAAAGTGTTAGACGAGACGCTGATAATTTAGCTCTTGGTTTAAGGCCATCAAGCATATATTCCATCTCATCCATGAATTTAGCATTCGATCCTGAAGCGCGCAGTTCATGAATACTTTTGACTGCCATCTGAGAATCGTCGTCGTCATCATCGCATTGGTTAGTGTTATCTTCAAGCAATGATCGTGGTCGCGATCGTACTCTCAAGTCATCAATGTCACTTTTTAAGTCGATACTATCTTCCAAGAAACTCCGCTGGGATCCATAAGTGACTTTTCCTGTTCTGACTATTTGAGATGAGTATTGCTGACTACCACCAACAGATGTGAGGTCGTTATGTTCTTGGTTTGGCTGCGAACCAATATTTTGATCTATCGGAAAAGATGAATCAGCCCGCTGTTCCAAAAGCGCTTCACTTTGAATGACTATTGATCTGGGCTGATCAGGGTCGCGCTTCCTAGAAGTAAGCCGACTGATGAGCTTCTGACCAGACTTCTCTGGTGAGGCTAGTGGGCTTCCTGTACCTGCAGCATCCATAGCATCTGATAAGAGTCGCCATGCTTCTTTCTCTCGAACAGAGAGCCTAGGAGAAAGACTGAATTTGTGAGATCGATCTCCTGAACTTATGAAATGTAGAGGGGTAGAAGGTGGATCGGGTTCGACAAACTCAATGCCGTCAAGAGCAGGAGGAGTTGCTGGTCTTTTTAATTGGCTAAGAGAATGTGCTTTGGATTCTTCAGATTCCTTGTCTCCTGTCGCCAGTAATTCTAAGCCATCATCCTCTGCGTTACTCAGGAGACCGTCACCGTTTCCTCGCGCACTCAGTGCCTCGTCCTCCTTTCTGAAATCTAAGCGATCTTGCGTGCTATGCGTCGGCGTTTCCAATCGTGACTGATATCTCTTCTTAACTGGTGATGGTATATCTGCAGGAGAGGGTGTGGTATGTGGTGTCTGGCGTTTACGTCCATAAGTAGTTGGCGTAGAGCTGGCTGCGAATGGCATTTGTGCTGTGTAATGATGTATAATACCAACAACGGACTTTTTTTAGTTTCAACCAGCACAATTTATTCGTACAAATTCATTCCATATAAGCATTATATGATATCTATTTCATAACTATCAGAATAAAATATTTCAAAATAATGTTTAACCCCTGATTTAAGATGACCTCGTATATGTCTAAAAGACTGTGCTGGTTTAACTATTCAAATAAATGTTAGCATAGCCAGAATGAATAAACATACTAGGGCTGTATTGGCAATGCTACTTAATTAGGGTAATTTTAGCATCCTTCATTGAACTGTCCATTAATTTTCACTCGGAACACAAGAATACTAGAACTCAGAACCATCAATACAACGCCTGTGCATCGTCAGGTACCACAAATACATTATAAAGAAAAATGGCTGATAATCAAGCAACTTTATCAACTTCTGTGAAATTCGACAATGTTGTAGTGCTGAAGCAAACTTCCCAGCTGATTGCTCTCATGACGTGAGTGGAGCGTTAAACGAATTTTAATGTTTGAAATTCATGTACTAACGTGATATATCATATCTTAAGAATCATCCGAGATGTGAATACGCGCAGAGGCGATTTCATTTTCTACAGTAACCGTATTATTCGTTTACTGGTCGAAGAAGGTAATATCGCATTATTTAGTGTAAATTTTTTGACAGTCGCTAATAGGTATACATACGACAGGACTGAACCACTTACCAGTAGAGAACCATTCTGTAATTACACCAACGGGGTTGCCGTATGACGGAGTGAAGTTCCTTGGTAAAATATGTGGTGTTTCTATTATGCGTGCTGGAGAATCCATGGAACAGGGCTTGAGAGAATGTTGTAGATCTGTTAGGATAGGAAAAATACTTATTCAACGAGACGAAGCTACAGCAGAGGCAAAACTGTTCTACGAGAAGCTTCCTGAAGATATAAAAGAACGATGTGAGTACAGAAGGCTTTAGCTCAGATCTCTTTAATTTATGGCCTAGTACTGACTGAATGTACAGACGTTCTTCTGCTCGATCCAATGCTGGCCACTGGAGGTTCGGCAATCGTGGCTGTTGAAGTCTTATTGTCGCACGGCGTTCCTGAGGAACGTATTTTATTCTTGAACCTCATATCTTCACCGGAAGGAATTGAAGCTTTCGCAAAACGCTTTCCCAAGTTAAAAGTCATAACTGGATTTATAGACGAAGGCTTGAACGAACCAAAGTAAGTACTGTTTTTAAGGTTGATGGAGCGCTGTTCTGTACCGGACTTCCTAATGTTCCGCTCATATACAGTAAATTACTCTTAGACTACATTCAGATAATGCTAACAATATTTTTACATTCAGATTTGTTATTCCTGGACTCGGCGATTTTGGCGATCGCTATTACTGTCTCTAAACTTATGGTTAATTCATTTACGATATACTGCCGTTTTACTATAATTTTACGTGTAACATACATCTAAATACAGTGGCTCTCCAAAATGTCTGTCACGCGACAAGAGAATAATTGTATGAACTATACCATAGTAATTCTCGTTTGTATAAATTTCGTTTCCGTCTCTATTTAATGTATTCAATGTATAGTGCCTGTCATTTTAGTCTTATTTCCTATGTAAGCAAATTGGTCCACGTTGTGATAATAACAGGTGCACATTTTATATGGCATGCTTGAGCACAAAACCCTTAATATACGTACCTTACAATATACGTCTCGTTTAGACGGCGACGTGTTAAAATAACAACAGTTTAAATAATAGCTGCAGTAACAGATATTCAAGACTAAATTCTGAGGACAATTCTTTCCACGAAACTATAAAGGGAGCAGATCTTTGAGATTAGGTGTTCCTGATCTTGGAGATATTTCGGGAACCTTCTTTGTGCTGCCAAAGAGGAATTCCAGAGTATTGAGTCGACCTCTTAAGAGACCTCTGGCTTGTTTCTATCACTTGGTGACTTGAGGGATCTAGAAGATTATTAACGACTTCCAATATTTGGCCTTACTTCTTATTAGAGAAATTTCGTGTCTCATAAGGTTTCGGTTCAGCTAGAGCATATATTTTCAGGCAATATCAAGGTAGGACAAGTAAGAAAAGTAGAGTGATTATATGGAGTCATCATGTTTGTGGCTATGGATATATAGACTATTGCATAGAGCTTTCGAAGACATCGCCACTGCAACTGGTGCTGGGAGTAGTAAGGTTATATGGCTAACGTAATGAAATTAGATGGAGTTTAATACAGCTTTATTCACGGGGCAGGTGGCAGGCTCCAGCTTATTAAATTTATCAATGATATGGAAAATAATAACATTTGGATTTGATACATCACCAAAGATGAACCCTATGAATCTTCAGATCGCTGTCCTCATAATCTCTATTTGGATGAGTTTAATAGGCTTAGGTGTGGCCACTGTAGCTTATATAATGGTCCGCTTGTTGGCTCACTTTCCTCGCGTCAGCCTACCATCAGAAGAGAATTATCTAACAATCAAGTCAGACGGCACAGTCTCCGAGCCACGCCCTCTTCCATTGGCTACAGAAGAATGGCTACATCAGGATCATCCTACTCAGAATTCTGAGGTATTTTTGAGCGTTGTTGTACCCGCCTACAATGAGACAGCACGTCTGCCGAGCATGCTCAAAGAGACCGTTTCTGTTCTTAACAGCCTTCATTTCAAGACTAGATCGGGTTTTTCAACATCAGGATGTACTTCCGCTTGGGAACTTCTTTTAGTTGACGATGGCAGTAAAGACAATACTGCAGAGATCGCTCTGGAAACTGGAAAACTCCTTGGTGTTGACGAAGATCAATTTAGAGTCTGCAAGCTTGAAAAGAATCGTGGAAAGGGCGGTGCTGTCACTCATGGTTTGCGTCGCACTCGTGGTAAATATGTGATGTTTGCAGATGCAGATGGTGCATCCCAGTTTTCTGATGTGACAGCATTATTAGCTTCTACTATCGAGTTAGATGAAAAGACTGGACGCAATCATGGTGCTATTGCCATTGGATCACGAGCTCATCTCGTGAAGACTGACGCAGTGGTGAAGCGGTCGCCTATACGCAACTTCCTAATGTATAGTCTTCATACTATATTGTATATTTTTGGCATCCGAAACATTCGAGATACTCAATGTGGTTTCAAAATATTCACGCACACTGCAGCTCAAAAAATTTTTCCTTATATGCACAACGAAGGCTGGATCTTTGACGTCGAGATCTTGATCCTTGCTGAGCGCAGAGGTATTCCTGTAGCGGAGGTGCCCATTAACTGGCATGAAGTCCCAGGTAGCAAAATGGAGCTTGCTCGGGACAGTATTAAAATGGCTATTGATCTGGTTGTCATTCGCTTCGCATATATTTTTGGTATCTATGACGATGGCCGAAGTATTAAAGCTAGCATTGGCAATGGTGGTGATAAGAAAAATAAGTAAGCAATCCTTACTACAAATAGTACTAAACCAATTTTGGAGACTGCCAGTATAATAGTATTGGTCTAAGTCTATTTCTTTTTGTATTTGCCTACTGAGGTGGTACATAGATAAAAGCTATGGACTTTGGAGAGATCTAATTTTGTAGGCTCCTAAACCATGGGAAGTATGCTTACTTCATAAGCGTAGAGTTATCTCTACAACATGTATAATATCTGCGAACGATTGCAGGGTATTTTACTGCAATCATTTATTGTATCAAAATGATTGTCACTTAAATTGTGACGAACGGTTGGCCTAGTATAATAAAAGTAAGGATTCAAAAGTGCAAAAGGAATAGCTGTTGTGGACAAATCAAGATTCAAAATACAAATGTGGGTAACGAGCATGACGTAGTTCTATGAACATTTTAGATGGCTACATAACAGAAAACCAGGTAACGACATTAAGTAGCAAAATCGGCCTAACAGTCTACAATTACGACTTGCTTTAGTCTGTCTGGGCCTGTTAGGTATAATAGCAAATTGTCCCTGAATCTGAAAATTGCTTTCAGATCGACCGTTTAGCGTGCGGCGTCCATTTCGTTTGGTTTACACAACTAGACATATACAGACATACCAGCAATCGACGATAAAATTCAAAAGTGTCCTGAACTCTCACAAATTTCATTAGCCAAGCATTCAAACTCTTTCGCATCTGTTTCTCTATGTGTTTTATTGCTAGCTGTTGGCAATGGAAATATGGGGACTTTTTTTGTTACGTGCGAGTGCGGCATTTCGAAAAAATCTGACTGTTTTAATTTACAACGGCCCTGATGAAGCAATGACGTAATGTGGTACTACATTTGAACAAGAGCTCGCAAGTGTAATAAACAGTAAACAACATTTATTTATAATGTATAAATCTTTTGTACGTCTGGTTTGTACCTTGATATTGCAATCCAGAGATATTACTGCAGTTCAATAAGCTGCTGAATACGATGTTGCTTATAGCGTGTTTCCGGATGCTGATAGATTTTTCAAGCTAATATTTGCTTTTAATTATTTAATTAATCTTTAAAGACGTTTTCGATGGCCCGTCGCTTATACTTCACTTCTGAAGACTCAAGAGAATAGATATCAGAATAATATCGAATATTATCCAGCACATTATGCCTATAGTATTATACGAATTATGGTGTGAACTGACCAGCTGATCTTCCCAGAAGACAAGGAGATTGAATAACACCATCAACGAAGACTATACTCTATTCTGGGTACCTTCGCTATTTTCGTCTTATCGTTTAAATGGTCTTGGCTGCTTTAGTTTTCACTAGTCCGGTCATAAATGAAATCCTCGCGATATATTGAGTCAGATAAGGGTATATTTGCATGGCCAATGCTCGTGTGGCTAGTAGATGACTGGAAGGTGGCTGAAATAAAGTTTCCTACCTTAATTTTTATTACAGACTTCGTTGCATCCCACTTTCGAAAAAGGTTATTCCTACTTCTAAGAAATTTTGATTTTTCCTCCAACTCTGTTACTATACATGAGTTAACTTTAGTATAATTTTGCAAAGAAAAAATTTGCTATATGAAGAGGAGATATACCATAGATCTTTAATCGTCTCGGTAAGGCGCGTTTTACATTCACTGTTCGTCACTTTATCCTCTGCAGGTCGTGAGAATACCAAATCATTTTATACAAATGCCGGTTCTAAGTTTCAAATAACTCTTAGTAATTTGACAGGTGATTCCACACAGTTTAAGCGGGGTGAAGGATTTTATCTATCCTCGATGCTGATATTTACTATTTTGCTATAATGCGATATTTATTCGACGAGAAGGTTCATTCTCTCAATACCTGGGTCGCCTCGACTCGTTGGGGGAAATGGCACCGATTGGAAGGATCTGGCGCAAAGAGAGAACGACTTGGCTCCAAATTCTCTACTGAAATCAGAGCTGGTCTGGCTACATTCTTTGCCATGGCCTACATTATCTCGACTAATGCATCTATTGCATCCGAGAGTGGCGGCACTTGTGTTTGTAATGGCACTGCTGACGACCCAACTTGTGACAAAGACTCGGAGTATATGCAGTGTGTCGAAATGATCAAGCGTGATTTGGTGACCGCTACTGCCGCAATTTCGGCTCTTACCAGTTTTTCTATGGGGCTATTCGCTAATATACCCATTGGTCTTGCACCTGGCATGGGTTTAAATGCTTATTTCGCTTATCAGGTCGTCGGATATCATGGGTCTGGAAGGGTATCATATAGACTTGCCTTGACAGCAGTCTTCGTTGAGGGATTCATTTTTATTGGTCTTTCTATTATCGGTATTCGACAGTGGCTTGCTCGCGCAATTCCCACTTCGATTAAATTAGCAACTGGAGCAGGTATCGGATTGTATCTTACTCTGATTGGATTGTATGGCTCTGCCGGACTTGGTGTAGTTACTGGATCCACTTCTACGCCAGTCGATCTCGCTGGATGCGCTGCTAAATACGCTGACGATGCAGATGAATGTGCTGCTCATCAAATGAGTTCTCCTACCATGTACCTTGGTATTTTCTGTGGTGGATTTGTCACTGCCTTGCTTATGTTGTACAGAGTTAAGGGCGCTATAATCATTGGTATTCTTCTAGTCTCGATCATTTCCTGGCCACGACCTACTGCAGTCACTTATTTTCCATATAATGCTGAAGGAACCTTGAGATTCGATTTCTTCAAGAACGTTGTTTCTTTTCATAAGATTGAAAAGATCTTGCACGTTCAAGAATGGAACCTATCTAGCATTCCGGGAGGATCAAGTCAGTTCTGGATTGCTTTGATCACCTTTCTCTATGTCGATATCCTTGATTGTACTGGTACTTTGTACTCTATGGCAAAGTATGCTGGTGTGATGGACAAGGCTACCGGAGATTTTGATGGTTCAGCTGTAGCGTACTTGGTTGATGCTGCTTCTATCGTTATTGGATCTCTCTTAGGATGCTCTCCGGTCACTGCATTCGTCGAGTCTGGTACCGGTATTTCTGAAGGTGGAAAAACTGGTATTACAGCCATGGTCATTGGCATCTGCTTTTTCGTATCTATTTTCTTTGCTCCAATCTTTGCTTCAATACCCCCATGGGCCACTGGATCTACTCTTGTCATTGTTGGATCTATGATGATGTCTTCAGTTGCCGAGATTAACTGGACTTATATGGGCGATGCTCTTCCTGCCTTTGTCACCATTGCAGTCATGCCATTCACTTACTCTATTGCTTATGGTTTGATTGCTGGTATTATCACTTACATCATTTTAAATAGTTTTACATGGGCTTTAGAAAAAATCAGTAGGGGACGCATTGTTCCTGACAAGTATGATAGACGAGACGGCTGGTCCTGGAAAATGACTATCGCTCCTGAGACTGAGGAAGTACCTGTTTCTACAAGAGAAAATCTCAAAGGTATTAAAGGCGCCACACTCGTCATCCTTCCTCCATGGCTTGTGAGATTGGCTTTTCACCATAAGAAAAGATTCTGGGAAGCTGATATGGCTGATAGAGCTCCCAGTGATTCTTCGCTCAATAGCAATGACATCAGTTTGAATAACGAAGCAGAGACCATCAACGCAATCTCTGGTTTTGACGAAGAAGAAGACTGCGCAAAATCTGGATTAGCCATTACTAGCTCGGAGAAATGAAGTTAAATACTATTTTAAAGGTACTGACGTAAATCTGTAATATATGCTTAATAGCAGAGAAGATATTTAACGTAATATTTAAAATAACGTCTTAAAAGCTTGTCTATCCTAGAAAACAAATTGATTTCTTTATTATAACAAATAAATGTTTTATAACGCAAAAATGTAGATATAATAATAAAAATTTTTTCAGAAATGCAATAATGATAATAGCAAACAATACCCTATATGCAGTGAAATTGTAGTACATATCTATGAATTTAACGAAACTATTAACCAGTCTCCATATTCATTTTAGATCTCCAATGTTCTCCTTTCTAAAATTCGTAATACAATTAGTGTGAATTCTCTTAGTGATATATAATTATGTCTCACCTTCTTTACATAGAATTGTAGGGCAACAAAACAAATGCCGATACCGGTGACAATCGAGTAAAGGATTCCGGTGCCAATAGCATCTATGAGAGGAACTGCTATGAACGTACCAATAGCTGCAGAGATACATCGAATGACTAGAAATACAATGCATTAGCTTAATTAAATTTTTTTTGAAATCTGATTAGATTCTTACATGTGTTGACCGATACAATAGCAGTGCGCTGTTTGGGCATAGAGTCCACCAGAAATGTTAGTGTAGTAGTGAAAATGATCAATGAGCCAAATCCAAACAAAACTGTTCCTATAATCTAATTTTGACAGGAATATTAGTCACTTAAATCATAAAATAAAATATATATTAATCGACCTTATGTTACTCACAGGAACAATCCAATACTCCTTTGCCCAGATGGTCCATCCAAATAAAAGACATCCTGCACATGTAGAAATACCGGCACATATCATATTTTCTGCCAGGCGAGCTTCTGGAATAAGAACACCATTATTGTTTTTGAGGTGACGCTCTATAATTCTATCACTCCATTTACCACCAAAAAGACTTCCTGTTATAAATGCAGCTCCATTTGGGAGATATAAGAGGCCGACGATAATTGCTGAAAAGTTGTATGGACTGTTTCCAAATTCGTACGGTATCGTATTATTAATTCTGTTCAATAAAATGTTAGATCAAATGCACAAAAACGTATAACTACTTGCAAGAATCGATTACTAACAGATATAATAAAAAATATGTAAAACTATTGTAAGTAATAGCAAACACAAATGAAGGATAAGCTAGTAATTTGAATGACTTGAACGGTCCAAACACAAAACTTGTTACTGAATGTGTCTCTTTGCCGTCTTTACATACTTCGCGATGCAAAGTCTCTGGTAACAAAAATAGAATTAAGATAAAAGCAGATCCACCTAAGGCAATCAGAAAATATTGCGTAGACCTCCAGCCCCAGTGTTCATCTAGTGCGCCCGCAATAATAGGAGCGACTAGCGGCCCACAAAGTGGTCCGAGATAGAAGTCTAGTTACTATCGGTCAATCATATATTCACAAAAAGCACGTTTTCAATATCACTTACATCCATTTGCACTTCCTCTCTCAGCAGGTACATATATATCACCAATACCGCCAGCACCAACTGATTGTGAGCATGCAGCTGCACCACCAGCAAGTATCCTCAGAACAATCAAAACAGTAATATTTGGCGCCCGCGCACACCCTACATTAAATACTGGTAGATATTAGATAAGAGTGAGTAAAACTAATTAATAGTAATTTATATAGGTTACATACCTGAAAATAAGAAAAATGAGATAATATATATGCCCCGACGACCGTAAATCTCTGACAGATGGCTCCACCAAAGAGGAAACAATCCTAAAGAGACCATATAAAAACCTATAGATAACTAGATACTGTTAAAACCATCCATTAAAATGTACGTTTGTAATTCCAAGACTTACATTTATTACGGAAGCACTAGTATGTAGGTCACGTTGTATATCCTTTACTGCTGGATAGAACACAGCAGAGCCCATAGCAGGCACCATTCCGGCAAAAGCATATATGAAGACAATACAAGATTTAACTGTACGACTATACGCATAGGGATCTTCTAGTTCTCTTATTAAGCATAGTTGGCTAAGAAGGCCAAAAGGATTTTCTCTTTTGACCTTCTCTTTTGTATTAGCGATGCCCTGAGTATTGCTCTCAAGAGCAGCTTGCGCTATCTCTAATGTGCTTTTTTCCACTTGTTCGTCAGAGTTCATATTAAATGTGTTCTTCTAGCTATTAAAAGACTATTATAAAAAACCATCATAATCAGTGAAATAGCACCGTGCCTATAAAGTACAATTTAATGTCTTTGAATGAGATTTTTCGCCGTATAAAATAGTTTGCCTTGCCGATACACACACTCAGACACTAATAGTCAATAGCCGGGAGGAACACCGTTATCGGCGTTGATGTTAAAATGCCACAGTGAAAAAAATGCAAAACCCATAGCCACCAAAAAGGGCTTTTATCATATGTAAGATAGCAAAAAGAAACCAAAAAACAAGAAAATCAACCAGGCTCAAGTGAATGACATAAAGCAAAGAGGATCAAGGTAGAGAAATTAGAAATCGTTATTCATAATATTATTGAAAAGTGGAAAACATTGAAAGCTACCTAGCATCCGTTAAATTAAAGCCTACTCTGTATTAATTGTAATTCTTCTGGTATTAGGTTCGTGGTCTAGCTTTGGTACCTTAATTCGTAACAGTCCGTTTTTTAATATAGCAGTAATACCAGAAGAGTCGATAGCGCGGGGAAATCTGAAGGTCCGTGAGAATCTACCAACATGTCTCTCTGCTGCCCAATATGAGTGTGAAGGAGTTTCAACCTGAGTGCTCTTCGCTTCCTTTCCACCGCCAACTTCCGCTGAGATCTCTTCTATTCGGGAGTCACCATTAACTAATTCCTGTCTGCGTTCAATACTTCCTTTAATACGTAATGTATTCTGATCGATAAGTTCGATATCAAGATTGTCTTTTTCCACTCCAGGAAGTTCGCCGTCGAGGTAAAATGAGTTTTCAGTTTCTCTTATGTCAAATCTTGGGACAAACGAGTGGGAACCGCGTTCAAAGTCAGATAGTAAAGAAGGACTGAAAAAACTAGAATGTAATGAAAGAGGACTTGAGAATGGAAAGAATGAATCATCAAAGAATGAATCAAAGATCGAAATTCGTCGTCCTAGTGCCATCTTTCCTGAGGAATTAGTTATCCGCAATAGAAACGGTGGCTAGATTCAAGACTATAGCAATAACCTGAGGCGGTGAGCCGAATATATATAATAAACCTTAGATCTAATGTCTTAATAGTGTTTTCTTGTAATCGATTTCTCGTGGTGACCACTGTTAAAGATCAGATGAGTGAAAAATACACTTAAATAATTTTGTGTTTAATGGATTCTGTAGCGATAGAGTATTCTGGAATTATAACGCAATTCCCGCTGGCTGGGCTCTACATTATCTGTGTTAATCTTTGACTTCCGCATTGCTTATACGTCTCAAGATTTCTAGCGTATATCAACTGATTGAATATATGCACGCAAATCTAAATTACTAGCTTACAGCCGACACGATATTGTCCTAATGCTGCATGACAATATTTAAGAGGCCAACGCAAAATGTATAGACATTTTACTATTCTGAAATGGTATTTTAAAGCGCTAAAAACTTGAACAAGGTACTGATTTCATAAACTTTCATTTTGGCATTCCCCTATAAACAATTGCAGCTATTAAGTATAAATATTTGTTGCTACATTATAAAAACCAATCTGCTATAATATACATCGACAGCCGAAAATTAATAATCAGTATATACGTCAGATCAACTTGACAGAATTATTCAAAATAGCAAAACACATTCAAAAGCGACTGAATATGCAAGTAACCAAGTGTGCTACTACCTTGAGCAACGCATTTCGCAAAACGTAAGTAAGGGCTATCGATTAGGTCCAAACAACCTTTATTGTGGTCCCTGGATGAGAATTTTGACGCCTTGACCAGCCTTGACGAGTTTGAAAGCATCCTCAGCCTGATCGAAAGCGACACGATGAGTGATCAGCTTCTTAACATCTACCTTACCAGAGGCAATTAATTCGACGGAAAGACCGTAGTCACCTGGACCGTATCTAAAGCTACCCTTTGCCGTGAGCTCCTTGACAGTAAATTCAGTGATTGGGAACTGGATCTCTGGAGCACCCATACCTGCCTGAACATAAGTACCACCCTGTGCAAGAACGTGAATAGCAGTGTTAACGGATGCAGCTGCACCTGAAGCATCAATAGCGTATCCAGGCTTGTCTCCTCCAAGCATCTTAGTGATCTTAAGAGCGCTCTCAGCCGCAGAATCACCCCTGGTAGGAATAAATGAGTGAGTAGCAGCAAGAGACTTGGCCAATTCAAGACGTGACTCAACGAGATCAACTGCAACAATGGTTGTAGCACCAAAAGCCTTAGCGACGGCACAGCATAGCAATCCGACAGGTCCAGCACCGAAGACGATGACAGATGATCCAGTCTTAATTTCCGCCAACTTGGAAACATGAACAGCGACAGAGAGAGGTTCAACTAAGGCGCCCTCCTCCAAAGAAACATTCTCCGGTAACTTGACACAGAAATCTTCTGGGAGAACGTAGTACTTACACAAAGTTCCATCATATGGTGGAGTGGCCGCGAACTTCATATCAGCACACAAGTTGTATTTGCCAGCCTTGCAGAAATCACAGTATCGGCATGGAACACCTGGCTCAAGAGCAACACGGTCGCCAACCTTAAGGCTCTTGACTCCGGATCCAACCTCAGCGACGACACCAGCAGACTCGTGGCCCAAAACCATGGGATCTTTGACAACAAACGAGCCAATTGCACCATGAGTGTAGTAGTGAACGTCGGAACCGCAGATACCGGTCTGCTTGATCTCGATTCGGACGTCACGATCCGACTTAATCGAAGGAACTGGCCGTTCCTCGAACTTGACCTCGTTAACCTTTTGCAACACGAACGAAGGGTTCTAGAGAATACGATCGTTAGATCCGCGATTACAATGACGAAGAAAAAGTTGCCATTTCTTTAATTGCAATATAATGTAGAGTGACTCCGAGCAGTTTTTGACAGAACAAATACGAAGATCGTCCAGAAATTTTTATATTAACAAACGTACCAATCCAGCAACCATTGTTGATCCTTGTAATGCGAAGTAGTAGATACGCAAAAACGAATTGCTCCTAATGAATCTGACTAGTGAGAAGACAGCTACGATGATCCAAAATAAGACTGTGGATAATTGAATGCAGTGTGCTCAAGAAAAGAAAAACAGACGATTCACGCATGTCTTCTTATATACATTGATTTGCTACCTGATGTAGAACTATCTCTGTTAGTTTTAATATGAAAGCTCCACACTGGGAAGTCAAGCAGCCAAACAAAACGGATAATGTACCCAATTTGCATATATTACAGCTCTATCGTTTAGGCTATTTATTCCTATTCTGGCAAAATTGCCTCCTCCCACTATCTCAGATACCTAGTCTGACACCAAACCCTTAATTGTTGTACTTTGCTCTGCGAATATTTTGGCTGGATTTTATTCCTAGGAATCAGCTGTCATCCGGCATTCGATTCAGTATATGGGTCCGCAAGGAGCGATCACGGACGCCTTGTTGACGAATATTAGCCTGCGCTGAGAAAGCCACTTATAGATGCTTGTTACCCTGTCTTACGCTGAGCATGCCCGTTAATAATATGTTATGCAAACAAGCATAGCCGGCTATTTTGAGAGTCAATATACTTAGTGGTGTTTCCACTGAAGACGTGCTGAAATGCTTGACATATATGCCTCTGCTTGGATACTTGCTTGCTTGCTTTGCACATATGCCACATTCTTCCAGGCAATCAGAGGGCGTGCAGGTTATGTGACAGATAAACCGGGTAACGAGGCTGTTATCGAAGTGCGATTCTCTCAACAGCACAGTCAAAGCGATGCAGTGCTGAGAAACGTCTGTCGCACAAGCGGTAGCAGCAACAAGAGCAGCAGAACATAGTGCAGATACGAAGGCACCGTAACAGCATTCGTATTCAAAGCGCTACCTATGCTGCAACGATCATAAGTAGATAAGGGCTCTTACTTGTCAACTGTGCGATCAATACAACGCACGGTCATAGCATCAGACTCATAGTAGATCGCCATGTCTATGAAGCGAGGCGTTGGCCTCGCGGCTTTTGACCAGAAGCAGCGAAACGCACAGCAGTATTCGGAGCTAGGAAGCACATTCGTTCAGACTCAAGTTTCTGAGCTCTTGGAGCAGCTCACGCAATTTCAGACTGCCTTGAGGAAGTTTGCCCAAACACATGCAGAAGAAATTCGATCAGACGCAGTTTTCCGGTCTGCCTTCGTGAAAATGTGCTCGGCGATCGGTGTAGATCCCCTGGCGTCTTCAACAGCTAACCGTGGTGGTTCCTTCTGGGCTGAGCTTCTCGGTAGAGATGTTGGTGACTTTTTTTTCGAACTAGCAGTAAGAATTATCGAGCTGTGTCGACGGACAAGAGATGAAAACGGAGGCTTCATGCCTGTTGAGGACGTGAGAAGAAGGTTGGGAGATGTCTCACAAGACGATATTGTGCGAGCTGTAAAGTCATTGGAACCTTTAGGGTCGGGATTTGATATTGTAAAGATTGGGGGGCGTGAATTCATCAGAAGTGTGCCACAAGAGCTGAGCCGCGATCAGTCTGTCGCCTTTGAAGCTACGTCGGCACTTGGATACGTCTCAATACCTATTCTAGTTGATAATCTTGGCTGGGAGCCTGCGCGTGCAACCGCGGCACTGGAGGATTTGCTATCCGCCGGTCTAGTATGGCTTGATGGACAAACAAATCCAGCTGCATATTGGTCACCGTCATGGATTAGTATGGCGCCTTCTCTAGCGAGTGAATGAAATGTACATAGTAATGTTAAATTAGATTTATACACAGTATTACAATTCGAAACCAAGAAACATTGTATATACTTAGAAATTTCGAGTAAATAAATCTTCTAAATTTTTTTTGGAGAAAAGAATACTTTATAATCCTCCCCAATGCAATCTTTCAGTAAAAACCAAGCAAAGAGCAGAGAATCTTAAATTGGTCGCATTAAAGCAAAAGAATACAGATAAAGATAAATTAAAAAGACACCAAGACAACTTTTGACACGGACAACTAGACTCTAAGTTAATAGCGTACCTAGACAGAGCCGCTCTTCTTTAAATGCTCCAGACGAACTCTAACAGCGTTACCGTGAGCATCCAACCCCTCAACGGTAGCAAGACGGACAACAGCAGGACCAATATATTGAAGCCCAGATGGAGTAAGCTCTTGACTAGTTAAGTGCTTCATGAAACTGTGAGTGTTGACTCCTGAGTAAACACGAGCATATCCATAAGTTGGCAAAGTATGATTAGTGCCAGATGAGTAGTCACCACATGACTCAGGACTCCATGGTCCCACGAAGACGGATCCAGCATTTTGAACCAAGTCCAAGTACTTGTTGGCGTTTTCAACCTGTAAAATCAAGTGCTCAGGTGCATATCTGTTGGAAAGCGAAAATGCTTCCTCAACAGTCTTGACCTGAAAAGTTCGAGAATGGTGGATAGCACCCTTGATGATCTCAACACGAGGAAGGCGCATAGCTTGTTCATGTACCTCCTTCTCAATTGCATTGAGCTCAGACTCGTTAAGATCAATCGCAATCAAAATGACCTGAGAATCAACACCGTGCTCAGCTTGACTGAGAAGGTCAGAAGCAACAAATGAGGGGTTGGCAGTCTTGTCAGCAATAACGAGTACCTCAGAAGGTCCTGCTGGCATATCGATACTGACAATGGCAGAAGTATCGTTCTGAACAATCATCTTTGCTGCGGTGACAAACTGGTTTCCAGGTCCTAGGATCTTATTAACCTTTGGAACACTCTCAGTACCATATGCCATAGCAGCAACAGCTTGGGCACCACCTGCAAGAACAATTGCAGAAGCGCCAACTTTATGTGCAACATAAACAACTTCTGGAGTTGGTGTACCATCCGCACGAGGAGGTGAAGCAATAACGATGTTCTTGCATCCTGCTACGAGAGCCGGAACACCCAGCATTAGCGCAGTAGATGGGAGAATAGCAGTTCCACCTGGTACATATAGACCTACACTCTCTATTGGACGAGCGAATCTAGAACAAACCACACCCGGAGAAGTTTCAACGACAAGAGTCTCTTTCTCAAGCTGGCCTTCGTGGAACTTCTTAACGTTGTTGTAAGACAAGTCTATGGCATCTATAGTTTCCTGGTCGAGAACCATGAGTTTAGGATCAAATGGTGCCTTTAAGACAGGGCTCGTAAGCCTGGCTTTCTCGAATCGCTCAGTGTATTCAATCAATGCCGAGTCGCCGCGCGCTCTAACATTATCAATAATAGGCTTGACGAGACTCATAATATCAGCGTTTTTCTGAGCGGGTCTTTTCAAAAGATTCTCCAATTCACTATCCGATATCTTGTGGATATCTGCACGAGTCAACTTTATCTCGTAATCCTCTCCAGTAGACTCTTCTTCCAGTTTAGCAACTGCTTCAACAGCAGCGGCAGCGGCACTAGCGATCTCATATTTTGCAGCAGTAGTAGGACTAGCAGAAGCCCACTTAGGCTTAGCATCACCCTTGCGCCTGGTGATTTTCTTTGCCTTTGAGTCTAGGTACTTCTCTACATCAGAGAAGGAAACACCTGCCTTTATAGCCTTAGTCATAGCGAAGTAAATAACATCTGCAAATTCGAAGGCAATTTCAGATTTTGTCTCAGCTTGAGTCAACTCCTCGGCTTCTTCCATGATTTTAGCAGACAAAAGCTTCTCGTCGTCGAATAAACGCTTGGTATAAGAACCAGCAGGAGCGGAAACTAGTCTCTGCTTTAAAGTACGCTCTAAGGCGCTTATTCCAGTAGCACTGCCAAAGCAAGTAGCGGTATCAAGATGGCAGAAGCCTAATCCTGTTTGATCGACCACGAACTTAACACAGTCGCTATCACAATCAACTTCAATGCGAAGAAGCTTCTGGACAGCACCAGATGTGGCTCCTTTATACCAGAGACCACGCTTTCGAGACTGATATACACCAGTGCCAGTCTTTATGGCCTCTGAGATACTCTCTTTGGAAGAATAAACTAAACCAAGAGCGGTTCCTCGATCATCGACGACCAAGGTTGTGAAAAGGCCATCTACACGGTCAGAAGACAGAACCTGTGTTATAACTTGAGCAATTGGAACCTTCGTACTCTCATTCTGCTTCGTCAAGTAGTCAATAGGTACAATAGGTACGGCCCCACTAGCAACAATAGACTTGACAGCATCTAAAGAAATAGTCTGGCTATCGAATGAAACGAAAACCTTACGGTTTCCTGAGCCATCTTTGAGAACAGTCTTGGAAGTCTCAGCTACGATGGTATCAATTTCAGCTGTTGAAGACGAAATCAATATACCTTTACTCCTTGGGTAATCGGACGACAACGACACTAGTCTTGATTCTGGAACCCCAGCCTCCACCAATTCTGTAGCATTTTCGGTAAATATAAGAGACGCTCCTGCATCTAGCAGACGGATTTGCTCGTCGACTGCGATCGACTTGACCAACACACTGAAATCGACTAAACCGAAGTTACTAGAAATGAAAGATGTAGCAGTAGAGACTTCGCTAGTTGATGTGACCTCGATAAGAGCACTACCAATGATGCTGAATTCCTTAACAATGTCAAGGTGGTCAACGCTAGTTAGCGGAAGCAGTGGAAATGACATGATGACGCAAACTTGACTATCGTGGACTTTCTCTATGTTTGAAGACTACTTCGATACAATATGATGCCACTTTAATGGTGCACGACAATAAAATAAATATAAAGACAACGACACTGTCGTCCAGTAATTATTGCGCAGACGTCCGAAATGCCCTTGTTGCACTAATTGAATATCTATTCAATTCCGTACTCCGCGAGTCGTCTTAAAGCAATGAAGAAAATTCGGTAGCTAGCTTGCTAAACAGGTTTCATTAATATTTTTCGCACCAAATGCTTAGATTTCTGTTGATGACTCATCCAACAGGGTAAGGTGTTGTGGATGGTTCGACAACGGGTTATTTTGATGTTACGGTAAATTTAGGGCAAGTAATTCTAGTCATGTGATAAGATTCGCTGCGAACGTAAATAAAAGATTGCAGAAGATTAGTAGGACTAGTGATCGCATTATGTTCATTCCGATAACTCTATAATAGAACGAGTCCTGAAATACATGTGAAGATGAGTATTTCTCCGAAATATCAGTGTTAAGCAGCGCAGCCCTCAAAACTATAACAGCAGGGCCACTTCAACCGGATGCTTCCCTATACTAGTATTTCTCGTGCCTGAATATATGAGAATGCTTTTGACTCATCGTCATATATAGTTCACTTAGAAAAGTTGAACTGTCTGTATAAAAACACAACTCTACTAAATGTCTGAAAGCAAGGTTAGTAGTCAACTGGCGGCGAGTGCCACTTACAGGTTGATGTCGCTCTAGATTAGATCTTGATATGAGAACTTCTAGAAACAGGAACCTGGTCAATTCCATGCGCTATTATGCCTTGCTACGAACACCTTGTCCCAGCGCTATTACGTCATATTTAGCTTAGCAGTCACTGAGAATTGTACATCAGTAGAGCACAGATGCTGAAATTGTAAGACCGGATCGGTAAACTTTATAGTGTCCAGCAACAGTTTAGTTACTTCACTATCAGTAAGCTAGTCCTCGACGGAATTTCATCTCTCTCTGAGAATGTGCGGCCTACCAAGGGCTTGCGTTCACGCAGGGTCTTCGAATTTTAAGTTTGCTAGAGCTCCTCTACACTGTATTGCCAGATACGTATTTTAATGAGCTCCACTGAGCTGAAGGCAATGATAAATACCTTCAGGATGACGGCGGTATCTCAGTCGTAGATGCTATAGTACAATTGACGGAGATTTATTTCTCTAGCGACTCCAGATAGTCCACTGAAAACGGTTAATGAAAAATTAGACCGCTATAAGGATGTCGGCAGGAATGTTGAAGATCCAGCTACTGGTCCTGTAGCAAAACAAATGGAGCTTAGTGTCAGAAGAGCATCAACTACTGAGGTACATCAATCTCTTCCTGTGATGCATCGTGATTTATAGTTCACAGACCAGATATTCCATTGCGAATAGGTTTAAAATTCAGATGATCTTCGTAATAGGGAAGCTAAGCAGTTCCATTTGCTCTGCAAAATTTTTTCTCATAGTCTATATCAAGTTAGAAGATATTTATTTCTCAATGGGAAGTGAGATAATGAGGGGCGAGCGCTTCGCTGCCATTGCTTATTAAAAAGTCTTCCTTCTTTACCAGTAGCGATTGTAATCCTAAGCTACGCTGCTCATGGCACTACGCAAACTGTGACTATCGTAGACGCAAGAGGCATCATAGCCACCAGGTTCGAATTCCTCATTACAAGTGTCGGTCGGGGTTCTATAATCTCAGCTGTCTTTATTGGCAATTTAACTATGAGGAGATTTGATCAGCCTATACTTGATTTTCTCTAGTCTTGCATATATGCCACAGTGATACTGTCCTTGTTTAATTTTCCCCGGTGTTTTATGGCTGATTGTTTTACCCGCCAGTTTCAAATTAGACGGACGCAGGAGAGTCGATATTGGGGGGCTAGGGGCCTGGAGGCGGCTGCATATAGAGAGTGGCCAGATTGACCGAAGTACCTCGTGATATACATCAATTGAGGTGATGTCAAGTCATTTGAAATGTTTAGTCACGAGCTCTTTTCAGTCAGTAGTTCTGGATGGATTTTTGGCCATTGACTAAGAGAACTACTAAAGCCACTCGTCCAGATGTTAATGAGAGTAATTAAAGACAGAAAGAGGCTCCCGCACATTTTGATGCGATATGGACCTATCATAATAGTAATATAGCTGAGTCTAGCTAAATTTGTGTCTAGGTTGGTAATATGATGCGACTATCAAACGATGGAGATGCGATATTTTAAAATAAAGTGGCAATCATCGTAAGGTCTGTAGATACTGAAAAAAAAATCTACATAGCGCTAATTGTATACGTTCTACCGCGATAGTTTTACTCAAATTAGTATGTTCGTGTCTATGCCATGCTGTATCAGCTATCGTAGCCCCATGGGTTACACGATAAACTAAGGAAGATTCGTACTCAATCAAGGTTAGATTCTGCTGTATCACTTGTCAGCAAGACCTTGAGCGATTATTCATCCAGTGGCTCTCGCCTCCTATCTATGCAATGCTAAATGTCGAGAGGACCAAGAAACCATAGCAACATTTACATCCGAAGACGCACTGGAGAAGGATCCACTAAACAGCAGAAAAAATTTACGCAAATCGTTTGTGCCTTGCCCTATGGAAGCTGCGCCGCTGTAATTCCAGTCTAGTGCTAGAAAGCTCGGGGCAGCCATGCTCAGAACGACAATTCCTGATGCAGAAGCTTGTTTTAATTAACATAGACACTTGAGAAATTCTCAGAGGAGTTTAGTTAGCAGTAGGACACTAGCCAATATCATGTGTTAAATATTTTAATGTAAACAAAATCTCAACGATCGAGTAAGGGGATACGTGTAATGTAAGGTGGAAGACGGTTGCCCAAGCAATACATGTGCTCCGTTTATTTATTTACCTTTACATGAGCTCAAGAATCTCCCTGCACTGCCTAGTTTACTACGGGTGATACAACTAGCACAAGCCATTAAATGTCAAGATTCTTCCGCTGCGTATAGTCTCACCTACCAGAGATGGATGCTTTTAATGCGACCATACCGCACCAAGGCTTTTTGGACATCCTAACCTATGCCGTATACTGCTATACCAGGATAGGAGGCCATGGAAACTCTCTTCTGCGCGTAAATTTAACATCAACGTATCTGCGATGCCCAACCCTACGCGTCAATAACTATTTTTATTTTACTGCCAAACTGTATGGTCTCTAGACTCGATCTAAACTTTTTTCAGCCAAGCTGTTATAGAAGTTGCTGTTCACAGTCCATTGAGCATACTGTCGGCACACAGCGGAGTGACCATAGAGCGTGACGTGGAAACACAGAGAGAAAGAGGCTCACAGATAGCAAGTCGCTGGCTAGGGCTTCAGAGCAAGTGTAAGCTCGATGCTATCTCACCTCTCTTAATAAAAGGCATTAATATCGTAAAATCATAGGAAATTGACGCGCGTCTTGGTAGCGCAGTACATGTCGGTGACATGGCAGAACCTGTATAGTAACGCAGCATACATCACATGCAACAGCGTCTACCTTTTTTTTTGGGCTGCACGGCCAGGGCCCAATTCTCGCGTTCGCAATATGACTGCTCGAATCTGTATGTGGCAAATTGCCGTGTGCAATTCTGCGTTCATGTTCAGTCGAGTTGCAGCGTCTTTGCTCACAATAACAACTGACAATAACACCGATTGAATTTATTTATGGTAAATAGTTTTTAATTGGAGCGCTCGTGTTCCGCTCACTACTGATACCTCTAATACCACGCAAAAGAGACAAATATCATATGTAACGAAAAGTCAATGTACCGAGTATTAGCAACGCCCAGCGGATTTCTTAATATAGCTGATTCACTTAATATTAAAAAATCGCCGACACTAACTAATTGGACTAAAGCTTCCATAGCAGCTTAGTACTAGCTAGTTATAAATCTTAAATGCAGCCATTGCTAATATAAGTAATTTATTTATTAATTACTTAGGCCAGTTATACTATTTTAAGGCGGTAGTACACAAATGCTCCGACGTGTATATAATCAGCTAGCTTTTTTTAGTAGCTGATGGTAAACCCAGAGTAAACCTAATAATTTAGAGTATTTTCATTGCTTTATTGCTTTCCATATTATACTTTCTAACCTGGCTGCCCCTTTCAATTGAGGCCTATACGTTCAATTTAAATTTTTTCTTAATTTTTCTACCTTCCTCTTTTTCGTCCTCTCTCTCCTTCTACTTTACGATTTACTATCCTCCATTACTTATTCTACCGTTCCAGCTTTTTCATTCTTTCAATTTTCCTTTCGAAGTCGCTTTACACTTGATTCTGGTCTTCTTTTTTTGAGGAACTTTTCGAGCACGAACACAATTCTTTTGATAATATGTAAGTGGCTCTCTAATTCTTTTCATTCACAGGAGTGGGGCGTCGTTCTTCTTATAAGAGACTGCGCAGGAGTTCAAATAAGCAAGTTGGCGGCAACACAAGGGAGCAGATTGCTGTAGCAGTCGTCTGCTACTTTCACTCTGCAGTTTTTCGCAACTTGCTTTCAATTCTGGCTTTCGGAACATCTGCCTTATTTCTTTTAGGATGCTATACCATGAATGTTGCGGGCGGTGTGTTTCTTTCGAGAAATTGCGCTTGCGTATGTAATATGGTATAGTATACGAGTACCTCGCTTCTGATTGCACGTTGCAAGGGACGCATATATGGCATGTATATTGGACAGATTCTAACCTCCCAGTATCTAGACGCTTAATAACGCATATTTATCAATCTTTTTTTCCATTTATATGTGAGTTAGCTTTTATTATTTAGAAATAATTTAGAAATAGTGAAATGTGGGAGGAAGCTGCACTTTTTGAGAGATTTCTGTGATTGGAATAACTGGCGCCTTGTTGGAATCACAAATATGTACAGCGCAGATTGCTATATATGTCGTTTATCTTCATAGAAAATAAGGAGGCATACAATATAAACCTATCTGGGAGGAGGGGGGAACTATTTACGTACCGAGAAAATTTTAGGCGATCAATTCCTATACGAATATATTGCTTCGTGTTCTAGTTTGCAGTTCATCCCTTAATATTTTTGGAAGGCAACTAGCTTCCTTATCAAGTTTGAGCGCAAATAATATTTCTCGTTTTACTGCACTAAGGTTATAATCTGCATCATTATTTTTTGAACGATGTATGATCTAAGGGCTTTTTTGAAGGAATATATGAGTGCTACGGAATTCTCCTGTCAATTTGATATCTCCGCCTCTTAGCCGGTTTTACAATCTTGTATATCTACTTGGAAGTGCAGTTTCTTTGTGGTGACATCCATTTATTTTATCCACATAGGACTTTTCATCATTTTGCATTCACAGAACTAATATTGTTTTAGAACTTCACGATGCTGTTCAAGGGTCTTTCTGCTTTGGCACTTGCTGCCGTTGTTAACGGTAAGTTTGAATTCCCAATGTCTATTTGTGGATTATCTACATTTATGCTTTTTTTTTGCGTCAGTTCAAGGTTCTAATATGTAATTTATAATTAGCCGCCACTAATGTTTGCTCTGAGGCTGAGCGAACTGCTACTACCGACGCCGATCTCGCCAACCTATCCGGATGTACTACCTTGTCTGGTAACTTGATTCTTGCTGAGACTCTCACCTCCGCTACCTTGACTGGTATTGAGCAGATCACTGGTAACTTGATTTGCAGCAACAACAGTCAAATCACCTCCATCTCTGCTCCATCTCTAAACTCCATTGGTGGAACATTCACCCTTAACCAGCTTACTGTTTTGGCCACCCTTTCTTTTCCAGTTCTTACCTCTGTTGGTGCTATCAACTGGATTACCCTTCCAGGTGTTGACTCGCTTGATTTTAATACTGGTGTCAACAAGTGCGACAGTGTCTATATCTCAGACACTTCTCTCAATAGCCTTGATGGTATCAACTTGACCACTATTACCACTCTTGAGTTGAACAACAACTTGAATCTTGATGATGTTGAGATGGGTGTCACTTCGGTTTCTAACATGCTTGATATCTCTTTCAATGGTAACACAGCCGTTAGCTTCCCATCTCTTCAATGGGCCAACAATTTGACTTTCCAGGATGTGTCCTCTATTTCTACACCATCTTTGAACACTGTTAACTCTACTTATCAGTTAATCAACAACACCTTCACCTCCCTCCAGGCTCCTAACCTTACTTCTGTTGGTGGTATCTCTGTCGAGAGCAACAACAAGTTGACTAATATCTCTTTCCCTAAGTTGAAGACTGTTGGTAGTGCTGGTCTTGAGATTGCTAACAACACCAAGCTCACTGACTTGTCAGGTTTCCCAATTTTGTCTTCTATTAGTGGTGCTTTGATCCTTGATGGTGATTTCGTTAACGCTTCATTCCCCGAGCTTACTCTTGTCCGTGGCGCTGTTACTATTGAATCTGAGGATGATTTTGATTGCTCTGAATTCAACGATATGAACTCCTCTGGCTCTATCCGTGGAAATGATTACAAGTGCGAGGCTGCTTCTACTACTTCTACTTCTGCTTTGACTTCTGCTACTGGTTCTGCATCCTCCAGCGGCAGCGTTGCTGCTACCACTACCACCGCTGCTTCCACTTCCTCTTCTGCTACTTCTACATCTGCTGCCTCTGCTAACGTTGTCAGCACTAGTGGATTTGCTTTCAGCGCTGTCATTGCAGCTCTCTTCTTTGGTATCTTCTAAATTATGGACATGTCATTAGTATGGGAGTGTGCGTGATGGAAGACTGCAGATAGTTTTATAATTTTTTTTAAAAAAATTAAAGAAATAGAAAATCATTTAATTAAGCTTGATTTAATTAGTTGATTTTATGATTTTGGAACGGTGTTTGGCATAGGTCAGATTTTATAAAATAGAGTATAGCCAATGGAAGAGATCGTTTTCTTTGTTTTTGTCTGAATTGGCTGTATTTTTATTATATTAGTTTCTATTATTAATAACTATTGTTACAATTTGTCGTTTTACTTGTTGAATGTGTTTTAATCGTTCTAACTGTTGTATTGTAACAGCTGAGTAGTTCAAGTATATATTTATATATAATTAATCGTTCTAATTTTCTAATATTTGGCATACTATGATTTTAATTACCATTTACTGCAGATATTTGAAGTAATTTCTCTGCTACATGAAATAGAAGGACTCAAGTTGTGACATTTCAGTAGCATCTTATTGAGAAAGTGCTGTGATTTATAGCTCTTTGTATCTTGAGCTTGGTGTATATTCAGCTTTAAAAGGAAAAAGGGAGTAATTTAGACTCAATACTGAACCGTATATAATATCACGTTTCGCTACTTTGTATTTTATACGAATAATAGAATTATTGCTTAATTTCGAACTATGAAATAAAAGTACATGATGCAACATCAAAAGAGTAGTCGGTCTACGCCTTTGACGGCTCGTACTTCACTGCTATTGAGAAATCTAGGATCTCCTATCTTAAATGTCATTCAAAGCATCAACTTTAAGCTCTCTGCTAAACTTAAGTACATATTACAAGCATTGACAAGCAATCACATATCAATGCTATAGTAATAACACAAGATAGCAGATATATAACGAGAGCACATTTTACACTACTACTGCAATGGAATAGATCTTATACGGATATATATGTAAGAAGCGCATGCATTCGCTTAAATATACAAGATACAAAAGCATTATAAAACAAAAAAAAAAGAGCTCAGGTGTATATAAGAAATAATAAAAAGAAAATGTTTTAATGAACAATTCTACCATGTGTGACACTGTCTTTGCCCTTTTTTGTCCTCCTGCCACATTACAATTTTATCCGTTCCTAATTTTGAATTTTTTTGAATTTAACTTGCTAATGCAACAACTGCAACTAGCAGTGAAATATCTATTTCTTTCGGAACGAGCAGCCCTCAGTAAGACGTGCCTTACCACCGGTTGGCTGGCATAGAACAGTTGAGCATGAACCACAGATGACGACAGTCTGAGCGTGTGAGAAAACAATGGTAATATTGAAGCAACCGGGGCCTATATAAAATTAGTAAGTGATATAACTTAATCGTAACGTTCGTATATGCTACATACACTTAACATCCATGAAGAAAGAGCGAGGAGAAGCAACGAGCTGCTTCAATTTATGCTTCTTGAGTTCTGACTGAGGGGTGGGGTTCAACTAAATTACTGTTAGTAGTGTCCGAAAAGGTATCAAAAATATTTTCTACTGACGAAGAAAGCTAAAATATTATGAACAAGTGGCAAACAATCTTCAATCTATCAGATATGGATAATACTTTCATTTCCGAAGACCAAATAAGTTCAACCTCTCACATAATAATAATCTAGCATATCCTCGATAGAAATATGAGTTCTCTTGATAATCAAAGTCGTCTCAAATTCCTTCAGCTGTATTCCTCAAATCTCAAATAAAAATCCGTAACATACAAGATCCTGAGCCAAAACCTATAGCAACAACTTCTGTTAGTATCCATTCAGTTTATCCATTTCATCTCATATCAAAAGAATTTGTGTCCATAAAGTCTATCAAACATCTCCGAAGCAGTTATACAACATAGATAACTGGATTTGAACGTCGCCTCGTATTCAACGTCAAAAATTTTTGACAGCAATAAGACACTCATTCCGTAGATAAAGGAAAGTCACTTACCATCTTGAACTAGATTAAAGTATTATAAATTGATATAAAATATAATAAATGAAAAGAATGAAAATAAATCAAGGAAAAAAAGATGATTGAAAGCTGGTAAAATTAAAAGAAAAAATAGAAGGAGGAAAAAACACTATAGTATGATCGATTTTTCTTTTACTGTAGGCGTTTCACTAATTCAGCACAAATATGTGGTCTTGCGATTTCTTTCTGTCTCATTCTTGCCCTGAATATTTCCATTAATAATGTATACACAAACGCAATATATGTACGATAATTAACTATGTGAAATATCAGTACATATATGTGCCAGATATCGATATATGGCATAAATATGAAATATACTGGTATCTGAAATTAGGTTTGTGTGACTGTTAAATTATAAGCCCTAGCTATTGATACCCTATATCATATGCGCCGCACAGTGCATTTATCGAGCCTTTCTTAGCAAGCTTGTGAAACACTATTAATCATAATATTTGACTTCATATGATCATATCATGGACACTCATGTGCAGTAAATGACTAACATTACACGAAGTAACGAAAGAAACAGTTATGGCTCTGCTATCTGACCACAGAAATGTTCAGCATAAAGTTAAGAGAATTTACTATAGTAAAGGACTTGAGTATGATAAAATATACAGTAATTTTTAATTATGTTGTTGAATACAGAACTATGTAACACAGTAGATACAATACTTAATCTTATTCCCTTTAAACGTCTCAAGAGAAGAACAATCATAGAACAAAAGAAAACTGGTAGGCTAATTTTTTCTAATATAATAGCAAATCCTACGACTTACTCGTGTTATGTAGTAAGTTCTGTGCGATAAATATTTGATCTTCTTTCGTCAGTTTGATCTAGCTGCGGAAATGATTCTATATAGCCCATAGCTATATTTTCAGAAAATAAGCTTTGATCAATAATAGAACGTACGAAAGACATCAACTAAATCAGTATTCTGAAATTTCGAAAAATTCAACATAGCCTAGCACCACTCCAGTATATTGCTCGTCTTAAATTTCTCTACTCCGCTTTGACGAGAAATTGTTGTGCTGATTGATATAAGACGGAAACAAAAGAATAACACAAAACAAATCGAAATCAAAACTTTTAAATTCGCTTAAGACGCCGTTAAACAATTTTCCTACCAATGCCGATTACGTTTTTTGTAGTATTGTAGCAATTTTGAACGATTTAAGACACAAACAAAAAGGCAATTCTCCTGATTTCTTCTTTAAGCTTCTCTCAGAAACTAAAATACACTGAATAGACCAAACTGTTAACGCGAAACTGTTGCCTCGGATGTTACGATAGAAGGAAGCGCCAGCGACTGCATTGACGGTAATGATAGGCCAGTACCACTAGAATAATGATTGTCGCCACTGTTCGTACTCGAATCTCTTATACTCGATAGCTGCAATGGAGTGATATTATGCATAGCTAAGGAAGATTGTGGGCCCAGAGTAATTGACGGAGATGGTGGTGGAAGAAGAGGAGTACCCGCAGGTGAATGATGTGCATGCTCCAATGCTGATATAATAGGAGTAGAAGCCGCAGAAGAGGAATTGCCATTAGGTGTGATACCACTACCACCCCCAACGAGATCGGACACGCGTACCTTCTTTCGAGGATGTTCACTATCATCAGCGTAGTCTGTAGCAGGGGAAGCGGGAGTTTGAGGTAAAGGCAGTGGTGGAGGTTTTGCTCTAGAAACTGTACTATGGTTATCGTTCATAACTGATGATCTAGAAGTTGTTTCTCTCTCACGGTGTTCAAATGATCTAGTTAGCTTCTCCTTTTCAACTTCCAGTTCCTCGATTCTGGACAAAAGCTCCATGTTCTTATGACTACTCTCATCTAATTTTTTCTGCAGTTGGATTTCTATCTCTCGGCGTGTTAACTCTGATCGCCGAGAATTAGCTTCGTTTGATTCAAGCTCAGAAATGCGAGAACGAAACAAATCGTTAACAAGCTCGAGTTCTGAGACACGAGTTCGCAAAGATTGATTCGCAGCAACCAATGATTCAATTGTATAACTAGAACTGATTGTAGTAGCGTTTAATGCTGTTGTACAAGTAGTTGAAATCGACGGCAAATTAGAGTGAACTCCAGATAGAGAGGAAATTGGAGAATCAGACTTGCCAACAATAGGAGCTAACGTCGTTGTGGATGGAGAACGTGGTTTTGTTACGACATTCTCACAGTTTGAATGCTGAGAAACAGCTGGCGACATATCATGCTCATGACCACCAGAAAGAGAGAGGAGAGGAGGAGAGCCGCGACGATGAAGAGGAGGTAATGATGTCGACGGTGGTGTGGCTGGGCCAAGGAGCGGGGTACCTGAATGGGGTAGAGGACGTAAAGCAGGCGAATGGACATTTGCCGTTGCAGAAATAGAATGAAGAGAAGATGCTGATCTTTGATCATGCTCCACAGTCGAACTAAAAGCATGAGGACGGTGTGAGTAATGTTGGGCTGATATTGGAGGTGAGTTATGTGGCGGTGTGAGTATGTCCTGCGTACCCAAAGGTCTAGGTAGAGGCGGAAGGGGTGAAATAGAGCCGGGTGGGGGAGGAAGAGAGTGACTCGAAGACGTCATAGACGAATGCTGGTTTGGTGATCCACGAACCGCTTGTACAGCAACAGGAGAATGCTCGTCCTTGATCTGACCCTGCTGCTGCTGCTGTTGCTGTTGCTGTTGCTGTTGATGATGTAAAGCATGAGCTAAATGCAAGAGTCCACCGACATCTCCAGCAGTTGCCATATGAACTTGAGGAGCACCAGGCTGAACTTGACTGTGGGACTGTTGATGATACGACGATTGAGCAGCGAGGATGTCATTCTTCTTTCGAGTACCATTTGTGTGTCCGTTTGCGGTAGAAGCATTTATATTAGCAGCTGCTACATGATGAGAGTTTTTAATGCGGTTTCTTGACTTTATAACATCCGTCTTAAGAGAGATTGGTCGCGGTCTACCGTGTAGCTTTAGGAAAAGACCACAAGCATTACATAGGACTTGTCCACTCTCGTCACGTCTCCATAAAGGAGTAGTAGATGTTGAACAGTTTTGGCAAACTGGAGGACTGTTGTTAGCATTTGGAGCGGACGTAGCTGGAGCTGAAATTGAAGACCTTCCATTACCGGAATTGTTGTTTTCCTGTTTCTTGTCAGAGCTATCAGAACTGCTTGATTTTTCTTGCTTCTCTCGTTTATCATGCTTGTCGTGCTTCTCGTACTTTTGCGATTGTTTTGAATCAACCGGAGAATCTGCTTTTTGAGTCGCAGATGACCATGAGCGCGATGATTGTGAATCAGCCGCTAGAGTCATTATTTGTGATTATTAAACTATTAAGCACGCCAATAGGTATGTACTGTCTCCTATGTCAATTATTGTATAACTTTATGCACTTAAACAACTAAAGAGATAAATATTAGCGTCTATATGAAGACATAAAAAATACGAGTATGACTTTGGTGATGATATTTAGATCAAGAAGCAGAAAAAATCGTGTAGTGTAACAAAAAGTTTCTAGTTTTAATTACTATGCGCTTGGACCCCGGTCAACTCGTATTGACCGCAGATCTTATCGTAAGCTCGAAATAACCGCTTAGGTACTTTAAGCTCCTGTCTAATTCTGATTCTTCAGAGCATATACTAGAGTATGTAGTTGACGGTAATAAAAGAGGCGTCCGTTCGAATTCTATCTATTAAGGTTCTCCTTCTATAAGTTGATTCGATATAATTAAACACATGTACAGGTTAAGATATGCTGAATATTAATGAAAAATTGAAATCAATTATCCACTGCTGATAAAGTAAAGCGAGCACTCTCCTAGAGTTAAAGATAGACCACTGCTGCGCCGATTGTACGTTCCTTCTGATCCGATCAGATAACCACGGCTTCAGGAATGAGCCAAAATAAGTTATTAAGGTTGAATCGAATAGATGATTCTAGCCTCAGTATATAAAATCACTTGATCCACGTAAGTGTGATAAGATGACTTGTCTCCTTGTTTTAAGAAAGAGAGTCAGACTTGTTCTTAGCTATTTACTGTCGAACAGACACAGCAATGAAAGCGATAATTCAAATCTTTCCACTAAGAAAATCTTTCCCATCACCTATACAGAGGTCCAATGAACTATAGACGACAACTGGGACAGTAAGGGAATGCTATAATACAACGCACTAGTAATATAACATTTACAATGATCTAAGCGGTGAATGCTGAATCAACAGATATTTTTAGATAAAACACAGAGAAATAGCAAAGATCAATGTCGATGGGAAAAGGGAAGGAAGGAAAAGAGGAAAAGAAGGAATATCGACAGTGATAATTTTACTTTATTTTTTACTTCGTATAAAATTAAGAGAATAAACCCAGCAGAAAACAGAGTTAATTTGAACGGTAAATCCAAAAAAAATTGACTGGAAAAACTCGATCTTTTTTCTTTTAATAATAACGCAGCTGCACCCAGACTCTAAATATCTACTTCTTCCTTCTCTAATATTTGCATATTTCTTATCCTGAGAGTATATGGCGATGCAGCGAGCGGCAGCTATCGTAGCAATTAGGTGTACGGAATGAGCAATGATGCATAACAGTAGGGAATGACGAACGATCAATAATGCATATACAAAAGCATTTGGTTACGGTATAACTACATAACTGCGTATAACAATATGGTTGCAACTCCGCACATTTGAGTTCAAAACCTATTTTCTCCCCCATTCAAAATGAAAAAATTTTTCGGCTAAGAAATTAAAAACATATTTTGACTAATGATCTAAATAAATCATAAAAGCATTAAAAATTAAAACTAGTCAAGTGACGTTTCTGTGGCTTTGCTGTGGCTGATCATCAGCTACTCCCCATTAGTGATAAATTATTTAGAAAGAAGGTGAGCACAGATGCGTGGTATGGCGCAACCCACCTTGAACCACGGCATCTGCAGCGCTGTACAGCAAGCCTGCGTAGAACATTTTAACGGCATATGTGGCGCTTTTAGCATTGAGACTAATCGACATCTGCTCTTACTAGAGGAAGGCATAGTAGCGCCTGTTCAGGCGAGTGGTTCGAATGAGAAATGGCTGAGAATGACTGACGAAGCAGGTACGCCATGTATGAAAACGTGAGATAATTAGGTAAGGAGATCACTATTGACATAATATAAAGAGAAAAAGAAAACAATAAAAAATTAAAAAAAACAAAAGATTAAAATGAATAATGCTGAGTGACACCGAGCATGTATTGGACAAAACACCTGTAGCACACCTCCGCACACAGAATCTTTGACGCAAGAGCTGTCCATTGTACTGCAGAAGAACGACCCGTGGACAGCCGGCTCGTAACGCTCGCGGTAGCAAATAGTAAAGCGTCGTGCTTGCCGAGCCTGCCGCCTGAATATGTACACATGGCTACTGAATCACGGCTCTCGCCAGTTCAATCCAATATATGGGATAACTGTAGTTGGCTAAGTTTCACTAGAGCTCCTTAGACCTAAAGTAGAACAATCCTTCTTAACGCTTAGAGCTTTATGTATTTTCCAGGTCATCAGATCTGAAATCGGAGAGGAGTAAGCCATCTGGTGCACCAGAACCTGAAAATTTATCTGTAGTCTGCTATGACTCAATGTGAGACGCAAATGGTCGGATACCGAAAATACCTAAATAATTACGCAAACTTTTCGACCATTTCCTGATAAACCCAGATAAGCAACGATTCGATTGTATAATCCTCGATGCCTGTCTATTTAGTCCTCTTACGCTAATCCACAGCTCAGCTTTCGCTCTGCCCTTATAAAATCATAAAGTTCTTTGCTCGGAGATGTCCGCTTCCATTTTCAAGAAGCATTCTAAAGAGGTACCTTTGGATCGAGCAGCTTATCCATTCTCCATCTTACAAGGGAACTCGCCATCCAGAGCGGAATGAAAGCTTTCGTCTCTTGTCTCTGGTATATGGTGAATATCAATATCAAGCTCATTTAGCTCATAGTACCTTTATGGTACTTCACGTGTGCATGCATCATAAATACAGTTTGTAGAAAAACTAGACCTTACGAAGCATCGCATAAGCAAATGTCCTAGTTACGATAGTCAATACAATTGCGGAAATGTAGGTCCAGTTAAAATAGTTCCCTCGACCTTTCAATTCGTCATCGCTCACATTTTCGTCCCTCAATTGCTCTCATCACAGAAAACTCAATCAGATGTACTCGAGCAGATCACACGCTATATATCAGCAAAGCGCCAAATGGATATAAAATCGAATTGGCTCTTG
This sequence comes from Dipodascopsis uninucleata var. uninucleata, assembly GCA_030568195.1. Classification (NCBI taxonomy): domain Eukaryota; kingdom Fungi; phylum Ascomycota; class Lipomycetes; order Lipomycetales; family Lipomycetaceae; genus Dipodascopsis; species Dipodascopsis uninucleata. The sequence continues at coordinate 732,147 of JAJLTO010000002.1, read as the reverse complement.
AGGAGCTTGGAGAAGGTAGATAACTAGTGAAGCTTTGTTTGTGTTCTCGGATAGTGATCTAGTTAACGATCAGTCATGAATAGCTAGAATACAAGTTCTAGCAAATTGCTTTGAATTATTAAAGCAAACGAGCCCTGATTCCTGGAAATGAATCCCAATGATCGTATCCCTGCACTTACAGATAATATAGATGGTAATAGCTCGAGCGTCTTTGAGTCAGATATTATCACTTCATCTCACTGATAAGTATGAACTAGAGCACACACTCAGCTATGAATTTAGCATCGACCTCTACTATGAGTTGGATGCTTTTGCAGGTCAATGGTGTTAGCCCAAGGCAATAAAGCCTCCATTTTATTTGCTACACTGCTTGCGCTTCAAGTAATGAATGGCTACGGTATCTATAGATACAAGATCGAAGTCTGTATGCTGTATTCTGCCCTTTGAGGCTCATGTGGGAAAGTAGACCGCTACGGGAAGCTCGTTGCTTGTAGGTGACAATTACTATTGCCGACTGCTAATTTTTCCTAATGCCTCTACGATACCTTTGCCATTATTGTGACGATTGAGTCACCCTCTTAGCCGGATGGGAAGACTTCTTGATCACCAGCCCACTAATTGCAAAGCGGTCTTACCGTACCTTGATTTGGTTAAGTGAGCTGGCTAAGTGTGTTTACCTCTCGGTTAGCTTTCTCGCAGTTAGTTGTAAATCAGTTTTTAATTCGACAATAGATCTTCTATTGCTAAATAAACAGACGATAAATCTGATTCAATAAATGATATTTTGTATGCTTTAATCGATCAGCCTCGAGGTATGCTGCTGTAGATGCTATGTCTATTACAGAGTTCTGGATATGGTGTTTACTTTAGGACCAAAGTCCGGCTCGAACCGGCCTTAGTCAAGTAGAGTTGGCTAACTGCGTATCATCTAAATCATTAAGAGGCAGAATAGATCGAGGATTGTCATAATTGTAATTTCAAGGCAAACTATTTATTACGTGATGAACTTTTAAATTTTTGAATTTTGGTCTTCCGATTTCCGTTCTATTGGCTGATTAAAGGTGGCCTTAGGTGACCTGAATAGATGCAGACCACTACAGCTGTTTGAATCTGCTTCTTATACTGGCTGACCAGCCATTGCCGTTGCATAGATCTTGCACCGCGTAGCAGATTGAGCGAATAATGCCGTAAAGTAAGAGGCAGCCATACTATATTCCTACTTTCCGTGTCTATGGCTGCAGTCCGCCAAGCGTGTTAGCTGCAAATCTGCTATATTGGATGATCACAGAAAGCCGTCGGCTGGGTATGGCTAAAAAGGAGCTCCTCTTTTGATAGTCAATGGTACTATAATCTGACAGGCGGAGGTAAGGAAAGGCGTTAAACAGTGTTTTACTTTACTGGTCTTTGACAGCAAACTGGTGCAGAATCGGAATCTGATGTTAAGTCAAAGAATGGCGATTTGTGATCCAAGGACTAACAAAAGTTGTAGTGGAGAACGGCTACTTTCTGTTTCTCCTCTCTCCTCTCCTATATAGCTAGCTTTCGTAGATAGTCAGTTTTTCACTTTGTTTGTAAACCTCATCTACCTGGATTGGACGCGTATATTTACGAAGTGCATAGTCTCATTTACTGACTACCTGTTTAAGTACCATTGCTAGTTTCAGGATGGGAACTTCTAAAATTAACTACCTTCTATTCCATTTCGGTTCAGCTCTCCCTTGTGCACTGCCTATCAAACTACCATCAGCTACTATATATGTACGTCGAGAGTAGTGAGTGAGGCAACTAGTGGCCACAGCTGCCAAAATGGCAGCCTAATCCATTACTTTCTCCACTGCTGCTGCCGCCTCCTTATCTAGCCGCCTCAGAAGGCCGACCTTAAAAGCCAGCGCAGAGTTTAGTCTTCCGTGTCTACTACTGCTACAGTCATGTTGTATTTTCTTTGCAAATAGGGCTGCCTAAAGCATTATTGGCCACTAATATGAGAGGCTTTCTCTACGCAAATTGCTTTATAGGGCATCGATTACGACATGAAACTGCCACAGACAATGCTCGACTCATGTCTTCCCCCTGCCTGAACTATAGCACACATGGCTTGTAAATATGGTGGGTAGCTTTCCCCTCTTCGCTTTTCAATTAACAGATTGCGATCTAGTAGCAATGCCAGCAAAGAGATGCCACATTAGCTTATGTGTTTGGGGGGCGTTGCCACGATTTAGAAAAGGAGAATGAACTGACGGCAGTTCTGCAGACCAGCGGAAGCAGCCGCAACAGCCAACACTCTAAATGCGCTCCGATCGATATTTGCTCTATTGATTAATTGCTGCCAGAATATCTGATGATCATGCTCGTATTGATATGTCACACCCTGTAGTCATGAGTCTGTGCAGCACAAACCGTCACCTGGTGATTCTAGCTCGCCAAAGATATGATATAATAACTTGAAAAAAGCTACGAAGGAGGGTCCTGCTGCAGGTGCATCTGCCAGCATTCCTATCAGGTTCAGTGCATGAATCAGCCTCAATTCTTGCTGGTAGTAGTAGCCCTGTACGCTCACATTCCTTATCAGCGGGCTAATTAACCAAACTATTTTAAAGTGACAGCTATTTAGGCTCTCTGGTTACAATCTGTACCTTAATGATTTACATGGTTAATTTCCTTTTCTTTAGGTTACTTTCATCACAATTTTACATTCCTGGCACTACGCCTATTAGACCAGTCTCATCACTTTTTTCTTTTTCGCTTTTCCTTTACTTTACATCAAGAGTTCCTGGGTTGAATTATTAGTAAGATCACCCTTATTCATTACATATGTAGAATGTTTATTTCGCTTAGTCACATCAACTAGCTACTGTGTTCCGACTACCGCTGCTCAGTCCTTTGTTTCATGTCCATCGCCATCAAGCAATGCTGCTCTCTGTATTCTTGTCTGAGATGGTCTACCTGTATGCTAACCAATACAACTCCTGACTGTTACTATTATTGGCACGTCTTATGAGCGGTCATTTGCCGACAATGTTGCCGGTTTGTGGTCTCAAGACAGCCGTCAACTACAAAATGTGGTAGTGTAGCGCCGTCACTGCGCTTACAGCGAACTAATCTTACGCGATACGAGCTTATCCGCATCCCGCCCGCTGTATTAGCACATCTGTCTAACAGAAAATCCATCTGATCAGAGGCAATATCGACTTAATTATTGCATTATATTTGCGATGATTGGCACTCATAGTATGTATGTTAACGAGTGCAGAGAATGTATGACGTAAAAAGAGTTCTGGACGCGACGCAGCGCTCTGTTTGGGGACGAGACGCGCGAGCACGCGTAAACCCGTGACTTTGTTTACATTTGCCCTAGTTTTGCAGTAAAGCCTCTCCGCCAGAATTCTACGAAATCTTATTTGAAAGAAGAAAATAAAAGCAAGCAAGAAAGAGAGAGGAAAAATAAAATAAAAGACACTAGAATCTAATCTGAGATTTTGGAGTAAATAGAAAGCGTTAAGTGAATTTTAAAAAGATTATACGTTGTATGCATTCTGCATTTTCTCTATCGTCCTCAACTGTAGAGGTTCCTTTATTTCCCTCTTCCGTTCCTTTATTTTTAACGTTTCTCCGACTTTTCTCGACTCAACACTCGTCACTATTTTAGAGTCGCTTATTGTCGTTCCCTGGTCTGAATATATAACTTGCTGTCACGGTAGCGCCCAAAAAAAGTCGTAAGCTTGCGCTCTGCTGCTGATCTTATCGAAAGTTGTCGTGTATACGCCTTGAGTCCACTCGATTAATAAAAATTTTAATAAAAACTTTGGCTGGAATTTTTCTGACGGTCGACAATATCATCACCATCCAAGTTTTTATTAATTTCTTATTTCTCGAAATTAGCACGTTGAATAGGCCTGGAACGCGACGGATTTTCTGTTTCAATTCTCTATATATTGTGGGTTTCCGGAGAAGTGATCTGGCTCTTGTCACTGTGTCCTGTTGATAATTCTTTTATCGTTACGATATCTCGAGTACTCTAATTTTCTTCACCTGTTTGTTCCTTTGCTACCACTGCACAAACCTTGCATTATCGTCTTTCCCTCTCATATTTTCTGTCTGATCCTGAGCTAAATATACGAACATAAAATATCCTGGACTTGTTCAGTATATCTTCAACCCTGTTGCTGGTTGTGTTTGCAGCTTATAGTCTGATCTTTGTTAATCCCGTGGGAATTCAAACAGGACCATTCTACGCGCTCCAACTTGCCCTCAAATACTGTCTCAAATGTCTACTTCTTCTACTTCTTCTACTTCTTCTACTTCTACAGATAGCTCTGCAACAGCACTGTCTTCATCTTCAATGTCGTCTTCACACTCATCATCATCATCCTCATCACAATCAGATTCTGCAGCTACAAGTAGGCAGTCGGTGGCTTCGTCGTCCGCTTCAACCAGCTACGCGCTCGCAGCTCGATCACCGTCAAAACAGTCGTTAAGACGCGCGTCTACAGTTCCTACACCTGCTACTCTGCGAGCTCCTGGCGGTCACGTCTCTGGTCAGAATATAATGCGCTCACTCTCGTCAGTTCATCTTCCACCACCTCCTTTGAGCTCTATAGCTGTGAATGTAGCGCATCAGACACGTAATCAGCCCTCTGCAGGCTCTTTTAGCTTACCACAATCAGCTCATTCTACACAGTATTATGCACAAAGTGGACATAGTAGTAGTAGTAGTAGTGGCTTATCGGAGAATGGTAGTGCTACAAGTATTAACAAAGCGAGCGATGGTAGTGCCTTACCACTTTCTGGGATTTCCCCTATGAAGCGCGCAGCTTCAACTGGATCGCTGTCTCTTAGTAACTTAAGCTCGAAGCAATTTTCATCATCTGCAGCTGCTGCGCAGCATATATTTTTGTCTTCATCATCTATCACCAACTTACATCCTAATGCATTTCCACCGGCTGGATCTAAAGAAAATGTGTCGCCAGAATCATTGGCGGTGTCCTCTGCCATTACCATGTCCTCGTTTGGACTCGACCGTCAACAGCATAATTTGCAAGGAACTTCTCCGATAATCCCTTCAACAGCTTCTCCTGATATTCCACCTCCCCATCTCATGCCAGCTATATATGATGATGGAGAGAAACCACCTTTCTCGTACGCTACATTGATTGGGATGGCCATTCTACGTGCGCCCAATCGTAGATTGACTCTATCTCAGATATATAAATGGATTTATGATACGTTTGCGTTCTACCGTACCTGTGACGCCGGATGGCAGAATTCAATCCGACATAATTTATCTCTAAATAAAGCATTTTCAAAGCAAGAGAGGCCAAAAGATGATCCTGGAAAAGGGAACTATTGGGTAGTTGAGCCTGGGAGTGAGTATCTTTTTATGAAGGGTCGTCCACAAAAGAGAACTGCTTCCGCTAGCCCTTCACTTTCAGGCTCTTTTTCGGCTTCGTCTTCTAACACGATAATGCAGTCACCAACTCCTTCCACAGTAATATCAAATGGTTTTGTTAGCAAGTCCTCACCGGTTACTAGGCTGTCTTCAACCTCGGAAGATACAGCTTTGACTACGCATATCAATGGCCAAAATACTCGAAATATGCCTTCACCAGGAGCATTGAAGAATAATTCACCTATACTCTTAACCAGTCCACCTGGTGTTAGTATGAGTGGTAATGTAGGTATCAACTCTGTCAATAGTCTATCGTCATCTATCAAGCGCTCCCATGACGATATACCATGGTCATCTCCTGATGTTGCTCATAAGCGTATTAGGGATGATTCTGGTGCCTCTATTTCAGTTATAGACAACTTTGCAACACCAATGCGGCCTGCATCAAAGGTTCCTACTACTCTATCCTCCTCTTCTTCTGGCTCTCTACTTCGCACTGTTCCCGGTTTATCTTTTACAACATCTTCATCTCCAGTGCCTAACATGCCACCAACTCCTGCTTCTCTAGCTTCCGCACCATCGCTTTTACCAGCTTCCTCACTTGCTTCAAGTAAGAAAATTGCGAACAATATAACTGCGGGTACGCGTTCAAGTTCGTCTCGTAAGAATCCTGCAGTATCAAAGTCATATAGTCTTGATATTTCTGGTGACACAGATGATGACGATGATACCGCTGATACGGAGAAGTTCAAGCCAGTATCAGCACCTACAAATTATTCGCCAGATTATCTAATAAATAGATATTTGAGACCTGCGGTAGCACCTGACAGTACTGCGAATTCTAACTTGTTCTCACCTCCGCGATTCACGAGTAATGTTCACTCTTCTACAAATGCTTCCTCAACACTACTTGGTACTGTTCCCACCCCATTTTCTCCTCTGCGATTGTCTTCAACTGCTCAGCAGATCTCATCACCATTTGGCTCTCCTGTATATTTGCGACAACAGCAACAATCATATATGTCGCCTCAGCGAAGGTTACTAATTGATAGTAGCATAAATGAGGAGGATTCTCAAAGTGTGTCCAATTCCTTGTCTTCTGGTGTTACGCTATCCGCAAGTTTATTGAGCGAAGTAGTTAACGCGGATGAAGATTATGATGAGATCTCTCGAGCATGTTTTGGTAGTCCTGATAAGAGACCAGGTAAATTACGAACAGACCAATTTTATTTTGATGACTTCATGTTTCAATATCGTCGTCGATATCGGTCGGATAGTAGTAGCAGTACACATAACTTGGATGATGGAGCTTTGGGCACGCCAGAAAAGGATGGAGATCTATCAGATATATCACGCAGAAGACTCAATCTAGAAGATGAGTCTGTCTCAGTTGCTGATGTGTTTGGCGTAGACGTTTGTCAAGTTGTCCGAAGAGCAATGATGATTAATAGACAGAAGCAAGCTGATGAGTTGAAGAAACAAGTTGCAGTTGAAAATGATAGTAACGCCACTAATAAGGAAGAATTGTCATATTTAGCATCGTCCTCTTCGTACCATGATTCCAAATCTGATGCGAACGATGCTGACGATGTTTTTACGACCGAGAAGATCCCAATGTTTCGGACATCCAGCGCTCAATTTTAAGAGCCAGATATACAGAAGTTCGTATATATCAAACCGTTTTCATGTCACATTTCTGTCGTCTTAAACAATCTTATTGGAATCTATATTAGCTTTAGTCAATTACGTGTTTATCAAAAATGGATGGATTTATTGTTTGGTGGGGGAAGGCTGGAACTGTTTAAGGGGTAAATAAACGATTTATGAGTTCTCGATAGTTGCAGAGACGAGCTCTCAACATAACGATTTTGGATTTATGACTTCACTGTGGGATTATTTAGATATATAGTTAAATGTTGTTTTGTTCCATTTAATATTTTAGTATTTTTATGTTGTCTGTTGTTTTATTCTTTCTAGAATTATATATTATTGTGATATTGAAGTATGAATAACGTTATGTTTTCTAATTTTGTCGTTAACGTCTTTTTGATGGAGTTCCTAGTTTTATGTCTATTCCTTCTCTTTCTGTATTACTATTTCTTATGTTTCCTGACGTTTAGTTCGTTTATAATAATCATAACTATTACTATTTTCTGCTTCTAAATTCATAAAAGTACACAAATCAAAATCAGAGCACCCTGCAGTTGTAAGCTTGCTTCTCTTCTCTTTATAACTTGGTCAGATAACGCTATATATAAGTTAAGCCTGTTTTGCTGAAACTTGGTAAGATATTATGACGTTATATAAAGGACCAGTGAAAACTCACAGATTAGCTAGACAATTTGCCTTAAATCTATATAAAGATGCTAGCATCGATTATACATTACCATTCTTAATGCTACTAGCAAAATATTTGTGAAGGTCTCCATGAAAAGCTTGTAAATCGACCCGTATTAAGGCTAAAGCAGAATACATATTTTGATTTCGATGCATATGATACCGTTATGCGAAATCAATAAGTCAATACCTTTCGATATCTTCTTTGCTATCATACACACCAGACTCTCGTTAAGTTGATTGGCGACAACTCGCTCTTTATAAAAATGAATGACATACATAGAAGTCTATGTGCGAATTATTTCGAAAAAAGAATCATTTTAGTCTGAACTTGCGCATCCATGGCATCCGCAGGTAACACATTCTACCACGACATCTTTATCTAATTTAGCTTTAGGCACTCTACATATACATGTCGCATTAAAATTAGTTTCTTTGGCTTGTATGCATCGCAAACAGCAGAGTTTTTCGTAGCCCTGCTTCTTCCATTTTGCAATTAGATTTGCATCGGCATAGCCTTGCTTCAGTAACCATTGGTACAGCTCTGTAGATATTGCTTCTCTAGTATAGTAAAGATCATATATATATCTTGATCGTTGGTGAGTTATTTGATATACCGGCCACAGAGATTCATTCTTTCTCTTTCCTTCATGAGGAGCCGTCTCGATGTCTTTCAGACGGTTTGCAAAATCTATAAGTGTGTCTTCAATATCAGAAAACCCCTCTGGAGGCTTCTTCGTTCGCAAAGTTTTAATACGGGGCATTTTCAAGACACAAGTCTCTAGTTATCGCGTTGATACATATATTTTAAGTATTGATTTCTATTCCAGTTCTCCTCTGATCTACTCTCTCAAGAACTTGAGCTCAGATCAACAAAGGTTAGAAGTTAGTATTGAAAATAATTTGCTCTTATAATATCGTTGCGATTTCAGTCTTTGTTCATACAGAGATCGAGTGTTTCTTTGATTCTGGAAGAACTAAATGATGAATAAAACGCTCTAGTTGGAAAGCCGATTGTAGCCTTGCTGAGCAAAAATACGAACTGTTCACAACTCTCAGAATTCTTCGAAATATAAAAAGCCTTTTTTCTTTCCTTATTCTTAGACATTGTTGCCATGGGAAAATAATTCAGGGTAACCTCTTTTAGAGTTTTTCGACGTTACACGAGATTTTGAGTATTAATATTCAGAAAACTAAGCTTGTGTAACCAGAACATCTAGGGCCTCTGACATATGTCGTGTAACATCACAGACTAATGATGGTTGATTTAGATTGGACGAGATTATGATGATATGCTGTTCGATACGGCACTACGTGAATTAAATAGGAATAAATTTCTTTGAGATGCCTGTAAAGCATAGTACATCAATAAAAAATGCTTATATCTAAACAATTTATAACATTCAGAATTCAGAAATATATTCAGATTGTTAAAGCTTTGTTATAATGTCGCTAATGTCCCATATTAGGACAACAAAACAGAGATGCTTCTGCTATGAGATACCTGATATCGCTACATCTTTGGGTATTCCAAACCAGAGTAATTACAATAAATGTTGTACATTTGATTACTGTGAGTCAATTTGAGTTTAAGCAGTGGTCATAGTGAAGGAGTCAGGTATAAGAATGCCTTATTAAGTTAAAGCTGAAAAAATTGGCCAGCATACTTTTAAGCAATAATCGTGTTTGATCTCACTTACAACTGACATTGCACGCAGGCTATTTATACATCGATAAACTCTTAATATTGCTTTATAGTCAGAAATCTGAGCTTTAGTTGATTGTAATCTCTACGTTTAGTCACAGGAATCTATTTTCAAATAGATAGACATACTGAAGAGCACAGACGCTATGTCTTCTCCGGCGAGGGCTATATCTACTCCGGCGGAGAATATACTGGCAGCAGATCCTACCTTAGAGCGGAGTCCTGAGTTGGTTACACCGTCTCTGCCTAAAATTTCACCTTCATTCGAAAATGAGAATAGCGAAACTCTTACCTTGGAGTATACACTTACGCATGAAGATGAAGAGATCCGTGAAACAGACGCATTATTGAACCCTATCGACACGGCCATGTCAAATCCTGATGGCACCAGAACAACTAACATATTCACGAAATTTTCGAGGCGAGTTTCATGGCCCGAGTACAAGCGTCTAGTGCGTATGTCGATTCCCATAGTTTTGTCTCTAGCTCTCCAGAACTCTCTACAGACCGCTTCTGTACTCATAGTTGGTCGTCTCGGTCCTGCAGAACTGGCAGCTGGTGCTTTTTCATTCATGTTTGCTATGTGCAGCGGCTGGCTAATTCAATTGGGAGGTACAACTGTTATTGATACCATTGGATCTGCGACGTATACTGCCAGTGAGGACCCTCATGAACTTGGAATTATTTTACAGCGGGGTTTTATTGTACTTGGCAGTTTATATATCCCAATCGTTGGAATATGGACTTTCTCTGAACAATTACTTCTTTTTCTAGGACAGAGTCCAGAGCTTTCTCGTATGTCTGCCGGCTTCCTTCAGTCTCTTATCCCTGGAGGTCTTGGATTCATCTATTTTGAAGCACTTAAGAAGTATTTACAGGTTCAAGGACTTGTTCAAGCGGGTACCTATGTCCTTCTCATTACCTCTCCATTGAATGTTCTCCTGAACTATCTGTTTGTTTTCAAATTCGGATTTGGAATCAACGGTGGTGCGTTTGCTACCGGTCTTACTTATTGGTTATCTTTTTTTGGTTTGATTATATATACCAGAAACTCTCGTGGAATTAAATGTTGGGGTGGATTTTCTACTCGTGCTTTGCAGAATCTTGGTGTTTTTTATAAACTCGCACTTTTGGGTATCATTATGGTAGGTACAGAATGGTGGGCTTTTGAAATTGTTGCTCTTACAGCTGGTAGACTAGGTGACATTGCTCTAGAAGCGCAGAGCGTAGTTATGACATCTGATCAAGTCACATTTACTATTCCATTTGGAATTGGTGTCGCAGCTTCTACTCGTGTTGGAAATCTCTTAGGAGAAAGACGTGCCCGCAGTGCTCGTCGTGCTGCATATACTGCGGCTGTAGTAGCAGCTACAATTGGAGCAGTTGTTATGGTCATTATGTTGTTTGCTCGTAACTATTATGGTCAGCTTTTTACTGATGATGCCTCCGTTATCGCTGAAACTGCAAAGGTTATTCCATTGGTGGCAATATTTCAGATTGCTGATGGCTTGAACGCTTCATGCTCCGGTAGCTTACGTGGAATGGGTCGTCAGCATGTAGGTGCGTTCGTCAATTCAGCAGCTTACTATGTGCTAGCACTTCCTGTTGGTATCTTCCTAGCATTTCATGGACAGGGGCTACCTGGTCTCTGGATTGGTCAATGCTATGCTCTTTATATTGCTGGGTTTACAGAATTATTTGTGGTATTAAGAACAAACTGGAATTTGGAAGTCGAAAAAGCACTCGCTAGACTTGATAATTCGCCTCCCCCTGATCTTGAAGAGAATGGTGAGACAGATTCAATAGATGGAGAAGATGAAGTAGATGAAGTTCGTTCTACTTTAAGTGCCTCTTTGACTAGAAATAATTGAAGGGCCTCAATATTATAGACACCCAGAAGCGATGGCGAAGAAAAATGTATAGGTTAATTTCGGCTTTCGTACAACGCGACTAGAATTACAAAAGCTATTGGAGCACCTTAAAATAGATGGAATTTATAGATTTTAAGTTATTTCGATAGACCAAACTGATTATTTCAGAGAATACATGCATTTATGAATGATGTATCTGATTATTAGCGAAAGAAGATTATAGTCAATGCAACATAGACAGTTAATTAAACAATTGTCTTGGCGGCATGCAACCATAATAATATTACATTTACTAGGATATTAAATGAAGAACTCATTTAGAGAATAAAGAGTATGACAAGAGATGTTGTTGTTGTTCAAAGATAAAAATGATCAATAAATGACAAACTGAAGTTGCATAAAGCCTACCCAAAAAAAGAGTAAAGAGAAAAAAACTAAGTAAAACAAAACAAAACAAAAAATCCTGCCCTACAAGATATATGCAATGTATAATATCTCTACTATATAAAATTCACTCCTAATATTTTCCCAAGTGATATTCATGATATTTATTCAAGAAATACAAACGGAAATAATGCCCTAGCAGCATTGTCCTCGTCGCATTCCTAGCGCATTGCTTCCTTTACCACCAACTAGACTAACTACACCTCTTCCTCTACGACGCGAAGCGCCTGGTCGCTGGCTAGATCCATATCTTTTAGCCGTGCTATCTCCTCCCCAGCTGGGAATATCACCATATTGAACACCCGAGCCAACATCATCTGGGTCAAGTTCACCAAGCTCAATCTTAGTCAGAATCATATTTGCTATTCGCGCAAATGCCTCGTCCACATTTTCGCCTGATAGTGCAGAAGTATGTAAAATTGGTATTGAGCCATTTTCCTTTGCAAATTCTACTACTTCTTCGTCGGGAACGATGTCGGTTGCATTTGCCGACGGTATTTTGTCTGATTTGTTTGCTAGAAGTAACAGAGATACCGTAGGATTTGCTAAATTCCTAAGATCTGAAAGAAAGTGTGGCAACATCTGAAACGTAGCCGGATTGGTAGCATCATATACTAATAATGCTCCAGCAGTTCCTCTATAGTATGAACGTGTTACTGCTCGAAATCGTTCTTGTCCCGCTGTATCCCATAACTGCATTAAATATTGCCATATTAGTCTGACATCCCTTCAATCATCGAATCAACTATTTCAGAAGTCGCACCTGTAATTTAATTCTCCGCCGCCTGGGACCAGTGCCGACCATAATGACTTTTGAGGAGAACTCCACACCGATTGTTGACGAGCTTAATATTTTCCCTTTGATATTCAAGTAGAATGTTAGCAACTAATCAGACAGGTAATCATTGCGATCAATCTATCCCTTTCAAATTACTCACAATGACCTTCTACAAATCTGTGTAAAACGCTCGACTTTCCAGACCCTGACGGTCCGACAAGAATTATTTTAGCCAGATAATCGTATATGCTATCCTATAATTTTCCAGCTATTAGTATACCAATACATTAGAATCGGAATGCTATTACCCACATCGTTAGAGATTCTACTACTAGCCTGAGTAGATGCCTCTGACACAATAGAAGCAGTGCGTTGCCTCGTTTTCGGACTATTATTCATTTTAGATAGTATATCCGATTATTATAACCCTCCAACTTGTATATAGCTAACGTATTTATGAAATTGTTATGCTTTTTAATATTATTGAGATTCAAGTAATAGTCTCGTATAGCAATTAATAGATTCTAATCGCCTAGATTCGCATTTTCCTAGACACTACACTAATAATCTAAAAGGCTGTCACCTGAAGTTATTTCTATAGTATCGATAATTAACCTATAGCTCTCCGAGCATGTAGTAGTCCAGTCTTTTTGATATGAAGCTATATATATTATTTGCTGCAAAATATGTTTCCCTGGTTAGTGATAACACTATGAACAGTCGAAATTGGTCGACTTACGACTAGCACGTGAACTAACTTACTTCGCTCTGTTGATCTGAGTAGAGAAATTCTATGGGACGAAGGATAGCAAAATTTCTATAAATCTAGCATTACGTTTTATATTCTTGGAGAGATGATACCTCCGAAGCTATTTCATTTTATAAATAAAACTACTTTACAACTATCGTTGTATAAGTATTAGTTCATCCAGTCCTTTTCGATAGCTGAAGTCGCTGGCTGAACAAGTCTACCAAGGAAGGTTGTCATCCAGAGTATTGGTTTAGGGCCCTAAAATAACGTGGCTCTCTACGATCGGGCACTTCCTGTAGCAAAGCATACCATTACAATGACAAGGCTATTGACTAGCGTGATAAAGAATCAGTAAGTAGCCTTTTTATACTTTGCAGTCTCTAAAATCGATCTTGTGTAGACCCGCCAGTGGAAAATCTTGCGATAACCTCACATATTTTTTCTCGTCAGATAAGTTTTTGAGACAGGAATCCCCACAGACACGTATCCGTCGTCCTTAGACGTAATTTATGTAACTAATTTAATTATAGAATAGATAATATTATATATATATATATATGCGCATCATCTATTTTAGGAGATATATTGGACGAACAAGTATATCCACTCGTATAATGTCAGTCGTAATCTATTAAATCACAACGAATGCTACAACACTGTTCACTGTCTTATCCTCAAATATATCCAAAAAAAAATGTCATTATTGATGGACTAATGCTAGACTTTAGTACTTTAGAGACCTACAGCTATCGTTTTGCGTGAGCATCATATCAAATGACTAGTAAACTCGCTAAGAGTAGTACTTCCCATACATATTATCAGTAGACCACTTGAATGCATATTAGGGTTAATATCTGTGATTTAGGGTAGGGCTCATGCGGTACTGATACATCAGTACATAGGGTAGATGCACATAAAACGCAGTCACAGATATGGTAGGGACTACGTAAAACCTGCTGAACGGTCGACTACGATGGTTCACAAGGCTTGGAGCCAGTCTATATTGTATTTACTCACTCGCATCTTTTATCCTTCTATCTAACTAAAGTCGTGTCGACATTTCGGATCATAGAACAAATAGTAAGTGAAGATAATGGAATTACCATAACAATTATATATTTACTAGTTAGCATACTGACAGATACTTTAGTGGGTCGTCTTCAGGAATACGAGGTATGTCAATCTAAATGATGGAAATTTTTTAATATTCATATTTCATGTGTTCATATTATCTGTTACTATTATGTATCACAAGGAGTAGAGCTAGATAGAATATCTAATAATTCCAGTATTATAACATTGAATGCATGAAATATTCTTCTAGCGTTGGATTGAAGAGTTGATCGGCCTTTTATTATGTATTTTTGATAGAGCGGATTACTGGTAGAGAGACCAGAAATATTAACAATTATTGAATTAGGTCATTGGTCGTCACTTGCCAACAGCGACAGATCCTACTCCAAAGCTTTATCGCTTGTCTATCTTCGCCCCTAATGATGTCGTTGCCAAGTCTAGATACTGGTATTTTATGAAGCAGTTGCGAAAGGTCAAGAAGTCCACTGGTGAGATTGTCAGCATCAGAGTCATTGCTGAGAAGCGTCCAAGCAAGGTCAAGAACTTCGGTGTCTGGATTCGATATGACTCTCGCTCTGGTACTCACAACATGTACAAGGAGTATCGTGACATGTCTCGCACCGCTGCCGTTGAAACTCTTTATCAGGACATGGCTGCTCGACACCGTGCTCGATTCCGCAGCATTCACGTAAGTAACGCAATTAATTACTAATTTCTATTATTTCGCAATTTTATATGGAATTATTCTAATTTCATTTTTATTTGCTATAGATCCTTAAGGTTGTTGAGCTTGAGAAGACTGAGGACGTTAAGCGTCAGTATATCAAGCAATTGCTTGTTCCGGGTCTTAAGTTCCCTCTACCCCATCGTATTGTCAAGTCTAAGCAGATCTTTAGTGCAAGCCGACCTTCTACCTTCTATTAGACTAGGTTTTTGGTTTCTGATAAAATAAATACATAAAATGGGGTTTAGTCAAGGAAACAAAATCAAAAGAATACAGGTCACATTTTGCATGTACACAAGAATGTGATTGGTTGTAATTATATACTTGCAAGATTTGTAATAAATGAATTTCTTTGATTAGAATTCTTTAGTAGTGGGCTTTTTTGTAGTGAAATAGCACCGTAGTGTCGCTGTAGATATTACACAATATATGTGTAAGAGTTGTAGTATATTAATTTACTTATTAAAATACTATTATATCTGTAAACTTATGTATTTGTGTTATGAATACTGAAACCCTTACATACCTAAGTAACTACAATTAACCGCTCTTAAAACAAAAACACAAAAAAGGACACCTGGGCAAGAGAGAGTGTTCTATAACATCTTATCGACAACATTGAGGTTGAAACTACTTCGACCTTTAAAAGTTGTTATTACTATATAATATTTAGAATATGGTAAGTCTTACAACGATTAGATTACTTAGAATATGTTAATAGGATGTCAAGGGATTGAGAGACGAGAGAATTGACGACGAGAGAAAATGAAAATATAGTCTTAGAATACACTCTGACATAAAATACTTTCTATAGTCCGCACCGTCATCAGGAGCTGCTCCTCCCGGAGGTCCTCGAAGTGCTGTCCGGTATGTTCGATGATTTTATTTCTTAATAAGAAGGATTGCAACTTGTAATTGCAAAATGTGTACAATGCAATTGACACGATGGCTGTTTATATACGCATTGATATGGCATAGAGCTCCGTACTATATAGTATTTTTCAAGTGGAATGATTAATAGATTGCGATGACTGACCTTTTGTACAATTTAATAGGCGACGAGCTACTCAGGAGCGTCAGCAGGCATTGGCGAATCAACGGCCAAATTCCACTAGAGCTGCTGGTGCCGGGGGATCAAGTTCGACCATGCTTAAGCTCTATACTGACGAAGCTGCTGGACTGATAGTTGATCCTGTTGTCGTTATGGTCTTGAGTGTCGGATTCATTCTGAGTGTTGTTGCATTACATATCATTGCCAAGATCACTAACAAGATAATGGGCAACTAAATACACATGCAACAGTAGAAGGACATGATATTATGATAAAATAAGTTATCTGTTTGTTGTTGCGTCTATGAGTTAGATATCAGTTTTGTCCGCTTGTCTCATATATAATATATTTTTCATTTCCATGTTCTAATTTAGCTGCTTCTGATTTCAGTGATTCCATTATGCTTGTATCTGTTTAATAATGGAGTTTTCAGTTTAGTTGAACTGAGCATTTTGTCATCTATCATTTGTCCGTTCGCAGTACAAGGATACTTCTTTCTCCATGAATCACACCTCGTGTAATGCATTTTTAATAGCTTTGGAGCATACTTGAAAGCCAGATCTAGACTTCTTTTAGGCAGCTCACTTGTTTGTATGAATTGTGTAAAAAAGCAGAAGCTGGTAAATGACAAGAGATTTTTGCAATAGCTTGTATGGCCGATCGTGGCGTATAGGAGAATTGGTCTGTTTTCATCTCGCGTTATTTCTACCTATAGCTTTAAATACTAAGCGATATATAATTCAGTAAAATAGCAAGGCAGTTAACTTTGTATGGTAGCAACCATAGTTAGTCTTAAACATCTACTATTTAACTTGTAATAGGAATGTTATCTATGGTGCTTTAAACTATCTACAGTGCACCAAAATATCGTTGGCGCTCTCAGAAAATGATATCAGCATCTAGTCTCTGTTCTTGAAACGAGTACTAAATATGTCCGTAGCATTTCAAGATCTGTGGAACAGACTAACTGCGGTGCTGGGTTCACGATCAAAGATCTGGAGTATAGCTACTTTCTAGGGACTTGTACATCCTCCTATATTATCATAAGTCTAGCAAATTATTGGTATACGTTGTCTTGTATCTTTAATCTCTTTTGTGAGTATCTGTAATGGTGGCCATTAGCTTCGTAGAAGCTATCAATCCAAGGATTTTAAAGCAAGCCGAAAGGGATGTCTAAATAACTACTGTAGTACGCTGGACCATATAAAATTGCCATGCTCCTTTCTACACTAGCTAAAAGCGAGTTTACCAGTAAACCAGAGCGAACAGTCGGTATCATGATTTCTTTATTTATGCCTTAAACGCACTGAGTCGGGCGGGCCTCGTTATGTTGTTGAGCTAGCATAGTACCGTCTAGATATCTGTGTGTGTCGGACTACGGCTACTGTTCAAACGCTCTCAGCAGCTGGAAATCTCCAAATTATTCGGTTACATTGTGAAACCAGTGGGTTCCTTCACCTTCATAGTTCTCGCATTTGCAATTTCCAGCCTACCGTTAAATAACATTCTCACTATTTTCTCTGAAATGTTTATAGACCTTAATCGGTTGTACGAGATCAAAAGGTTGTTCTATATCGACTTGTTGCGACATTTATCTTTGCGATCCAGCTGCTGAGCTTCTCTTCCTTTCGCTCTTGGCTATTCCAATCGTCGCGATCTGACCTCATATTCGGTATTAGACATAGTTTACCTCTAGAAATTTAAATACGGATATCTCTACTTCGTTTACGAGAGATTCTACATGGCGAGTGCAATTTGCTGCATGTAGCTCTAGCAATTGCAAGTTGATTTCGTCAACCGTATAGAGTAATAGATGCCACTCCTTACTCGTCTACTCTGCCTAGCTAATTGTGCACTTCCTTCTCCAGTCCAAAAGTTTAGTTTTAGCTATATCTCGATAAGATCCACAGTGAATTGCTCAATCTTTTCTGGTGAATGTATTTTCTAGCTCTCTATGTGCAGTCGGGAAACCTACCTGTACATTATGTTGTCTGCAAAGCCATAGGATGCCGTTTCAAATAAAAAAATTGTCTTACAGGAGTACGCTTACGTGGACCACTTAATGCGCCGTATTGATTCTCCGAGGGGCTCTAATTACTAATTTAACAAAATGATATGCTGCCAGCAAATTTAAGAATCGAGTAAGTATCCGCAATCCCTACCGAAATAAAGGATGAATTAAAAATTATCGTCGGCTAAGAATCGCTGACGCCGCAAACTGGACATATTAGACGGCTTTCTGACAACATGATCTGCTTTCAAGCCCCAGATAATTGCAGCATCTCAAACAAATAAAATGAGCGAACATGTAATAAACATAGAAATGTATGCATGTCTTGCGTGGCAGTGATCTGAGGACAACGTAGCTACTCCTTGCCAGGTACTATGGTATAGGGTTCTAATGTACTCTTTCTCAGAGCTGCATCATGTACTTTAATGGCGAAGTTCACTGACTAAATAAAGCTTCTAGTAAGTTGCCCAAGAAACCGATTTTGTTGTTGAACTAGCCATTATGAAGTCCTTGTTAAAACTTAATTTCTTTCCCTTCTTGACAACAGTCGGAGGTATTAGCTTCTCAATGGATTTTGAGGTTCCTCGATGGAGAAATCTCGGGAAATTATTATTATGGTGCCTTGGATCGAAAATAGTACACAAAGAGAACTGTTTTCTAAGAATAGTCGAGAAAAGTGATCTCATGACTACCTTCTATGAAAGTATCTAGTACATGTGAGAATCATCCAGTGTAGTATAGTGAAGAGGCCACCGAATTTAGTACGATAGAGCAGAGCCTACGGCTGTGGTCGGCTTGCTAGTATAAAAATTTTCCATCGTCTATATGGTCAAGGTACAAGCCACGTAGCTAGTACCTTTCAAGATCAAGCCACTTGACTGGATAAATGACCTGAGTCATTTTGTGAGAAGGCATACCTTTGAAAGACATCATACTCTCTCGGTCAAAGGGCGCTCAAAATACCAAAATAAAGTTCAATTGTATATATATTGATCACAGACAAATCACAAACTCTAATACTGTACTCCGCTGGAATATTATGTTGTCAGATCACATATTAAAACAGAAAAATCACATAAACTTGCATAAGATGGCCTGGAAGCATAAATCACTCGCACAGATTCGTTTACACCACAATACGATATAATTGTACTTAAAAATGGAACACGTGTAGTGATTGCTAGAAACTTCAGCCACCGTTGTGTGCACTTGCATTTCCCTTTTCTGCTTTAATCAGCCATCGACTTACTCTTAATAATTCCAGCAAAATTTTATATACCCTAGAATAGACATACTTTCGATTGGGTTTATTATGTGCTAATTGCTTTTTATCAGAAATGGCTCGTTTAATCGTCTATACAATAATAATGCAGAGATGTTTCTACTACAAGAAAGTGCACGAGTAATTCACGATTGAATATATTAGCGATGTTGAAATAAGAAGTTCTGGATGACAAATAATGGTCACAAGAATCCGCATAGAATGAAAGCGGCCGAACATAAAATGACAGCTCTAGCAGAAGCTGGATGGTGGCTGAGCCTTCTATTGGGAGGTAATGTGAGGAGGATCATATGCTTTTACTATGGGGAGTATTGTAAGGAACAGCTTGTTGTCATGGCAATCAAGGAAATATTTGTAGTCTTAAAATAGAAGCAAAAATCACTACATACTAAACGTGGTCGGTTGTTGACGGAAAAATTATTTGCAGCATTATAAAGTGTGGCGGCTAAGAGCACCGCAACTGTAATTATAGGCGTACAAAGACAGAAAAGAAACGAAAGAAGTAACGTATACGTGAAAAAAATAGTACGCGGTATACAACTACGAGGTATAAATCTTATTTAGCAATGATGCTGTGGCGCATAAATTATTTCATCGCCGCTTTACCACATGGTTTATAGAACCGGTAGTAACATTCATCATGTTGATCGAGTATATAAGGACCAGGTTGTTCTACTATTCTAAGACTGATTCTTGGATCTAAGATTAATTCGAAACAATCGAATATCACATACTATTTGAGAAGTAAGGGAAGTCTTTTTTCTGACTTTCGTTGAAACAAAGACAATATATATATATATATATATATAGTTGTTAACTGCACTTTCGTTGTGGCAATTCATATTCCTTGTCTACATCTTTATTAATATTGCATACATATCATAATGGATTCATCAAGAATACACGATATTTTGGACAATCTTTACATTCCTCCTCGTGTTGCGGAGAAACCAAGTGTTGTTCCACACCAGCATCCTACTCTGATTATGGCAGACTCTCAGACTGATACTAGTCACCGTCTTGCTTGTGGATGCTCCGGTGACTCATGTCTGTTCGCAAAGTTGACTGATAAGAATGCTGCTCAAAAGTCTTTACATGATGCTTATGAAGAGCAATATCATTTGAGATCAGACAGATTGGAGACTATTGCTCACGCTAAGCAGAATCATGTTGTTGAGTCATTGTCAAGAAGTTTCTAGACTAAATTTTTATGGTCATTCAAATTGAATGGTGGATTATGATCTGCTTGGGCATATGTTATTACGTGTTCGCTTGTTTGGAGCTGACTGAGATGAATGAATGAGAATAGTTTCTCTGCATGAGCCTGGCTTTTCCTAAAATCTCTCGCTATCTTTTGCATTTTACACCTACACATTATATGGGATCTTTGAGAATAATATGTGCTTGGGAATTTTGTCGTTTTATTATGGAGTACATGGTTTTTTTAATGGGATTAAACGAAAGCTAATATGACAGTATAAACCCGTTCCTCTTTGGGGGTTAGAACTCTTTTTAAAAGTACTAGTCAAGAGTAACAACAAGAAAGATGCTATTGTAATTATAAGCACTGTTTTTTTTTTATTCATATAATGCATTTTTACACGTCCAAAAGTATTTTTTCTTTCAGTGTATTCAGGATTATTCAGGATCCGCAGTGATCTGATGTAATATTTTGTCTTGAAATATTCCCAGGTTTGCCATCATATAAAGACAAGATGTATAAGTATGTTTGACGTATATGCATTTACTGTAACAAATAATACTCCCTGCTCACATTTGTAATACGTCTAAAAATTTATGTAAATTTGACTATCAGTTTCTGAGATTGGTGTCAGATATCAGGCATGGGATTCAATTCTCCATAACGCTTGCTTTATATCGAGAAATATATTTTCTTATCTTAGAAGGACAACTATTAGATTACTGTTAATCTTTTGTATAATATACAATGGCAATCAGTATTGCAGATAAGTTTTATGCTGGCTATTTGTAAGTACTGGTAGTTGATGTGGATATTGACGAGCTCAAGAGAAAATGCTAATTCTATAGTGTTCTCCACACACTGGTGACAGCCATGGACTGTGGTGCCTTGATTCGTTATGAAGAGCGTAGCACATTCCACAAGAATATGTTTGATATTATGATCAATAAATATGAGGACCCCTTGATGAAATATCCACCAGCGTTCCTATATTCATTTCTTCTATTGGAAGCCTTCATTCAGTGGCCTTTTTTCCCATATGCTGCTTATAGTCTCTACAAGGGTTCGTATTCCATCGTTCCAAAATATTGCTCATGCACTTTTGGTAATTAAAATGAAGTTCTAACGTATTTTGTTTATGAATATTTATAGGTAAGAAAGGTTGCTACGTAGGGATATTGATGTATGCCGTAGAAGCTACAGTTACTACTTTCGCGTGTCTCGCAGAAATATACTGGGCACCTACTATAAGCGAAAGTAGTCGTACGTCACTTCTACTAATTTATTCGCCGACTTTCTTTGTTCCTCTTGTGATGATGATTGATTTCGGCTATAGAATCTCCAAATGGGTACCTGCGAATGATCCATCAAAGTTGAAAACTAAATAGGTCAGAAATGAGTATATAAAAGACATAAGTGCGATCACTATTTAATCTCTTCTCTGCGTAATTAGATGATTTTGATTATTAAAGAAACATATTCTAAATGCTTGAATATTACATAATTGCTATATGATTCTTCAGCTTTATTTTTTCCTCTGTGCGTACAATCGGTCCATTACTTTAACTGGCATACAGTGTATTGGATCAACTTTCTCTATTCCATCATATCCAAGCAAACTTAAACCAACAATACCAAAGAGTGTGTGAAAAACATCTGCCATATCATCTTTACGGTCTGCAATACCGCCGGATTCTTCATCTTGCGCCTCGAGAATGAATTCGCATAATTTTGGACCGTCTATCCAGTCCAGTCGATCTAGCATAGCTAAAGATGATAGCACCCACTGACTGTAGCAAACATCTGGCAATTTCTCAGGCCTTCCATTAAGTCCACCTGAAGGTAACTGTCTTTCACAAAGCCACCAGCATAGCATATCTCGATCTACAAGATCTAATCGCTTTGCTATAGTCAAGGCCCCTATGCAGGTGAATATTTGAGCGGAATGACTCTCTGCGCCCGGTACCATTCCATAACCACCATCAAAGTTTTTACAGTGATTAATAAACTCTACTGCTTTATCCACGTCTAATCTATCTAGTCGGTCTAATAGTGATAAACAGTTCATTGCCACATAAACGAACCTTGTGTCAATGACATCTCCATTGTGATCCCCGCGCACTGCTCCTGTTTCACTATCCTGCAGTGATACTACATAGTCAACCACTTTATCACAGTCAATTTCTTCAAGAGCATCTTGAATAACCATTATTTGAACTGCAGAGAGTGTATACAGAATATGAGGATCATGTAAAGGGTTTGCTCCGAATCCACCTACATAAATAATCAATATATCTTATTATGACGTTCAACATTATTCAAGTCAGAAATAACTTACCATTGGGGTGTTGACAAGACTTCACATATTTAATCATATCATCTCTCGAGAGCTCATCTTTTGCACCCATTAGATCCAATGCTGTTAGTCCCCAGTAGACGCCACCTAATACGGATATCAGCTACCAGTAATACATCGCCATTTTATAAAGTCGTTTTTCCATCGTCGTATACGTACTCATCCGCAAGTGCTCTGAGAGCCAATACTCCAACTCATCTTGCTTCTAAACACGATATGTCAGTAAGATGAATAGAACTAGATTATTCGCCGTTTAATACTTCATCAATGCTCATTAACACCATTACAATGTCGCTGAAGGATAGCGGGTGAAATCAATACCTTATCTAACGACTTAATGTACTCTATGTGCTTTTCTCTAAGAAATTTTTTAGTCATCGCTTATATTCCGGATATTGTCCTCTGATTTATGTTCAGTCCTATATTGAAGCCAATTAGTAGTAATGCTTCCTTCTTTTTTATTCGTTCTCGAAAGATGACAGGAAGTGATAATGATCAATGACAGTGGAAATATTCTTGCTTGCGCATAGAATATTAATTCACTGCAGGCTAAAGCCGCATGAAGCTAAACTGCATCTCTCCGAATAAGCTATTTTCACGCTCAACTTAGTTGTAGTACGCACTACAATATTCGGCTCATTTATTATGGGATTTTATAGTGAATTTTTCAAATAGAAAGAGATTATTATTATTTACACTAGATATAGTACTAACGTTTTAAAAGAGCATAACAAGAAACAGATGGAATGTCAAATCCTCCTCGGGAGTACTCCTTTATTCTTTGATAGCAGTTCTAGCACAGGCTAAATTGTAACAAGTCGCATTGATGTAAAAGATAATTGATATATAGAAAAGCGATCCAAATAATTAAAAGATTCCAAAGTCATGATATATGTTAAGTAAATCTTTGCTTCGGTATTCTGCATTGTCCGAATCCGGGCAAGGAAGCACACTTCTATTATCTCCGACGTTGATACGTATTTGTGACTAAAGACTGAACGACGCAAACACCAGGACAAACAATAAGACGCGAAAACAGTAGTAATATCTACTTTGATGGATCATTCTTCTGAATAGCTGCGTATCCATGCAGTCTGTGGGTTGGTAGCATCTCGAAGTATTTTACTAAATTCCAGTTAGAAGAGCTATCTTGATAGCTAATATCTTAAATTAAGCCGACCACTCACGCGCTAAGTCCTTGCAGTCTTCAAGTTGGTTAACACTTCGGGTTTCATAGCACAATTTCAAGGCATCCCGTGTAACTCTGAGAGCATATTGCTTAATCCACTGATGTTCGAGCTCACTTCGCTGAGCGGCACGAAGCTGAGCAGGATCTTTGTAGTCAATATCATCGAATGACACTTTCTTATATCTTCGGAACTCTACAGTTAAGAAAAAACCTCCATTAGCATATCGACCATGCACGAACCGATATTAATAATATTGAACCCAGGCCACTTGTACTTGTAGGCTTTGCAGTTTTTATCGATATTTTCCTCCCTCTATCACATTTACATACCGCCCTCTGGGGGAACTTCGTGGTCAATAAAAGCCATTTTATCTTAATTCGATCAATCAGATTATAAAGAATCGCTGATAGGTAAATGCTTTTTGACTGAAAGATGCTCCTCTCTTTATAAACCTTTTAGTGGTTCTACCCGCTTAATTTTATGGCAGTAGTATTAAAAAAGAAGTCGACTTGCTTTCCATCTCGTTTGATTGGTTAGGAAATAGAAGACGTATTGTTGCTCTGGTAACGCATTACCCGGTCATGGTTATCCAAACTGAGTAACAAAAACATCATTCAACTTATAGTTACACAACCAAAACAGCAGGTCTCAAGCATCACCCTTTATGCCAATATATTTAATGAATCTTCCCGAAAACATATCTTTCCTTTCTATGATCTATTTGATTATATATAGCCATTAAACAGAGTAACATTGAGTGAATAAATTGCTCTCACTAACATACAGTAGTCTAGTTTTCGAAGCGATATACCGAAGTCGAACGTTCTTAATTGAAAATGACTCTACTTGACGTGTACAAAACCTTTTTGCTGCATCCTTCCGCTGACCTTCTGGCAGATGATGCTAGGTTTACGTATGTAACTTCTCTCCAAGTATTCAATGGATCAGCTGCAATCCTGCATCATTTAGTACAGAGTTCGCGGCTTCTTAAGAAGTCGGAGAATATCATCTCTGCCCATCAAGCAGCTGATTCGGTTGTTCTTGAAACGAGCACCACAATTGAATACCTTAATGGAACAGGATCATATGTTCATGGATTGGATAAGAACTTTGTTGTTGATAATACTGTTACTTTGCCGATTGTAAGAATCCATTTTGAAATTCTATGCATTTGAGTTACTAACATGTTTACTTTAATTAGATCCATTCGGTTGTCTTCCAGAACGGCAAGATTAAGTCGATAAGATTGTTTTGGGATCAGGGAACTATGCTTAAACAGATTAATATCATTGGTACTCGAGGAAATATTTGGCCCATTTTCAACGGAATTGAGCAAGAAAAGTTACTCGTGAGCGACGCTACTCCATCTGATAATCCATCACCACAATCAGCTACCATCAGAGCTACTCCTAGTCCTCCAAAGAAACAATACGATGTCTCAGAGCAGGAACCCGATGCCGAAATGCCGTATAGCAGGCCTGCTGTTGTTCCTCCTTCCGAGTCCTCTAAGCCGCCATCAAGATCATTTCAAGACATCGTTGACTCCCAGACAGGACCTGTTCCAAGATCACCCGCAAGGCAGGGAACTGCACCTCAGTCAGTAGACATTTTCGCTAATTCTGACACACCCGAACAAATTCGTGCTAAGCGCATCTTCAATCAGAAGAATTTTGAACCTCATTGGAAGTTTGGTACTCCTGAGAAACCATTGTCCCCTTACACTAAAACTAGAGCAAATATGAAGCCACAGCCAGACGAGCTCACTTGGGACTATGACAGCAAGACAGGTAAGCCTGAGCCACAAGCAGGCCAATTTCGGAAAGATCTCTACAGCCAATTTGAAATTAGTGATCAGTCTCCAATGCCACAGGGACGTTTTGAGGGTATTAAAATTCACGGTAATGGAATGGGATCTCACAGTTCAAGACCTCAATGGCACATTGGAATGGGTCTGTCTGACGATGAAGAGGAATCCGTTGAAAAGAAGACAACAACCCCCTTTTCACAGTCTTCTAATAATAGTAATATACGCAAAGATATATACTCTGATACTGATCTTGGAGCGAAGTCTCCTGTTAGTGCTACCACAGACAGATTTCAGGGAATTAATATTCAAGGTAATGGCATGGGCTCCCGTGCCGGTAAGACTCAGTGGACATGGGCTGTCGAGGACGATGAAGAGATATCTGCAGAAGCTCAGAAATACGAACCTCAAACTGCTCATATGAGAGCTACTCGTAATCTTGTCCCTCAATGGGCATTCTCTGGTGAGGAAGACAAGGAGAACTGATGTATCATACACGTGAAAGATAGCTTACTTTCAAATACCCAGCTCTATTAGGAATATTTTTCTTGTAATAGTCAATTTATTGTATTCATCTGCAAAAATATCGTCGAAATTCTACACAGTGTCAAGGCAAATCCACAAATGCAACCATCTCGTACCCGCCGCCCTCTGCTAGCTTCCTCTCGCCCATTTTACAAATTTCTAATCTCTCCAAATGGGTAGGATCCATGAATTTGTAGTCAGCATACTTATCTAGCATTATCCTTGCATCTATTTTTGGTCTTATTTGTTTTATTTTATTTTTTCTTTCTCCGTTAGCATCTGGCGCCTGCTCGATTTTGACATTACTAATCGCATAAATCGTATTGATAATTGTAGCATGGAGTACTACTTCTGTAGAAATTTGCGTTCTTTTTGGCGTATCTTCAAGTACAAGACCCATATCAATAAATTTTCGGCGGACTTTATTTGAAAATTCTTGTAATGTCTGTACGTCTGGACCTGTAGGCTTCGCAAATAAGACATTGGCGTTTTGTTTCGAGGATCCTTCAAACGCGGTCAGTCCTGCTAGACCAGTAAAGAGAGGATGTGATGGCATTTCAATTTCTCTTAAAGCATCGCAAGCACGTTGAAGATTTTTTCTGTCACTCAATGACATGACACCGAGAGTAAAGTGAATTGTTTCTGCGGGACGAAATGCCCGTTTTGGGACGTCGAATCTTCGATCCGCAAGGATGTCATTGCGCATATCCAGTAGCGCTGTGGCTAACTGCGGACTTTTCAGCGGTATACACAAGAAATGAGTCAGCTGAGATCTACTCTTATGGCCCATTATTCTTGATCTCTTCGTCATTCATCTAGATATTTTCTTTAAGAGTCCTATTATAGTATGTAGTTCATATTTATGTGGTATACTGTATGGTGAAACGAGATATATTATTTGTATGTAAAGCTAATATGAGAATTTCACTTGCTGGGAGTTGATCTCAAGTTCATCCAAAATTTTTCTTGCAATTGTTTGGTTTTTCAAGAAATATGCATCATCTACTAACTCTTGAAAATAGTCTATTTTTTAATATCTGACTTCAAACACCCTGTATTAACAGGGCTGTCAAAATATAACAAGGAGCCAAATTATTTTCCGCTCTTAATGGGATAATGGCAGCAGATTCGGATTTTCTAGACGAACAGTCGCCTCCGCTCAAACGAGCACGCTTAGATGTACAACGTACCGGTCCAGACGCGCAAGAAGCTGTATTTATTGATAAAAAATCACTGGACTACAGCGATGGTTTTGAGATACCTAAGACAGAAGTAAAAAGGAAGAAAAGAAAAGAGAAGCGTCGTTCTCGTTTGTTTCCCTCGTTCGATGTAAATTCATCCTCGGTGACTGACAAAATCAGTGTAGCTGTACGTAAGCCAATATGGCTGTATATAACGATAATCCAGCATTTCTTCTTTATCGCTTACATTATTTATATATAGGACATTCGAGACCTAGTTTTATGGATTCTTGCAGATGGCATTGCCCCAAAATGGCTGAGTATATATGTAAGTATCGTACTCTTATTCACTAGTATAAATAGGATTGATCCGTGAACGAACTTCACTGACTGTTATCGATAAGAATAAACTCGGCATTAAGCATGTTGCTGTCTTATTAATTCCAGGATTAACTCCTGATATCTTCGGAGTGGCACCGGATGCATGCCAACCTGTAGCAACTTCTACTATCATAGATACGATACCTAAAGAAGCATGCTTTTTCAAGGACCATTTCGAGTATCTCTGGCCGACTAGGGCACCTGGAGATCGTACAAAACTTTACTCTCCTTCCACCACATTCATGAATGCACCTCTGCCAAAAAGTGAGAAGTCTGCTCGAGACAAGAAAACTGCTGCAAAGCAAAAAGCAGGTTCCACCATTTCACTGTCAGAGCTTTTGATGTCGCCAGTTGAATTTATTGAACGAGAATACCCTATTCATAGTCAAACACCAACAGGTGATGAATTTTTTCAGGAGCTTCGAAGTGGATGGGTTGAAACTATCTCTAATGTAGACTCGATAGTATCAAAGCGAATTGGATCTATTGTGGTAGAGGGCAAATATAAAGTCTTTGGTCTTGATTGCGAAATGTGTATTACCACACATGGATCTGCGTTAACCAGAGCTACACTCGTGAATTGGGATAGAGAAGTTATACTAGATGAATTAATAAAACCAGAGCATCAAATTACTGATTATCTCACTAGATTTTCGGGAATAACAGAGAAGTTACTCGAAAAAGTCACCACTAAATTAGAAGACGTTCAACAACGGTTTCTCTCAATTGTGAGTAGCAGCGACATTCTAGTCGGCCACTCATTAGAAAATGATTTTAATGCTCTTCATCTGAGACATCCGAATGTTATTGATACTTCAATTATTTATCATCACACTCGTGGATGGCCGTCAAAGCCTTCATTAAAGTGGCTAGCATCAAAATACCTAAAACGGGAAATCCAACAGGCAACTGAGGGTCATGATTCGGCAGAAGATGCGAGAACCTGTATTGATCTTGTCAAACTTAAGTTAGAAAAGGGTCTCGAATTTGGAACTTTTGTTCCTAGTACGGAACCGTTATTGCGTAGGCTGACCAGAGCTGCCGAGCAAATGGGGTCGCCTGACGCTTCTCATAGAACTGGCAAAGGTGCGATTGTGGATTACGGCAATCCAGCACAATGGTATGGAACGGAGGCTCAGACTATTCTTAGTTGTAAGAATGACGATGAAGTTGTAGACGGGATTATGGGAAATATTGACAGGCATGATTTCCTGTTCGCACGGTTACGTGAACTTGAGTTTAATCGCGGATGGATAGCCTACCATGGAGCAAAGAAGGAACAACACGATAAGAAGCGGGAAGATTCTCAGTTAATTGGAGATCAAGCGACCGTAGATGATAACACTAAGGAGAAATCATTATCTGAATGTCTTTCGAATCTTGACTTGCGGCTTGAGAAGATCTGGAAAAACTTGCCACCTGCTACCGCATTCATAGTAATGTCCGGTACTGGTGATCCAAGAGAGATGTCATCGTTAAACGCAATACGTGCTCAATTTACGGAAGAATTCAAAAGAAAGAAATGGGACGATGTCTCAGTTAAATGGACCGACATAGAAAATCAGAAATTATTAGAAGCTACTAAAATAGCACGTTCAGGTGTCAGTTTCCTAGCAATCAAAGGTCCACCAGGGGATGGAGAGTAGCCAAACAGCATATTCTTGAGACAGACAGTAGACCGGATGAAAATCATTATGGCTACTTAATTATAAGTGTTTCATATTAAACGCATACTAATATCATACAATCACGATCCGTGATTTTGTTAATTAAGTACATTGGCAAAAATAAAATAATACATTATTTGGTATATAAATACGTGAATTTTGTGATTTAAATTATAGTAGTGAACCTGTATACCAGGTTCAACTTAATGCACACTATAACAACTGTCCTAAGATCAGATTCTAAGTCCAAGTTACTTTCGTTTTTTAACTACTCTTCCACCTCCCGGTGATGGTTGATGATTTTTTGGAGACACCGTAGATACCAATACCTTGTTCGGATAATTTTCTGATCTATTGCTGATATCCTGAATCGCCTTTTCAGGATAGCTGTTTTCGGATGTGCTTGAATGCTTAATTGGAGGGGTATACATCATTTGGCTTCTGTTTATATCTACCGTGGTAGCCCCTTTACTCTTCAGAGCTGCAAGTTCAGTAGAAAACTCTTCAATTTTATCATGTAGCGACATTATCACCGTTTCCATCTATGAATAAATATTAGAGAATTTACAAAAATACACAATATCAAATATGAAAACTCACGATCGCCAATCTCTGAGCAATAGCATCGGGTGCTGGATGTAAAATCGAAAGGTCGACATCTGTGAGGGGCTGACGCGCTTCTTCGTCTGCGCCTAATTGATAATTTTTAAGAACGGCAGTATCAAACGTATAGTTATCCCTACATAGTTACATAACATATAACATTAGTATTAAGCCTATGCCGCGTCTTTCTATCTCTATTGTGGGCACACCTTAAATCATCTAGATAACGAGGTGTAGTACGGTATATTCGACCCAGCTTTGCGGAGCATCCAGAACATGAAAACTCAGCATATGTGCTACAAAATATTCCAAAATACGTTAGTTGATATGAAAAAGTGTATTCGCAAATCTCTTCTCGTGAAGTCAGCATACCTCCCTAAATCATGCCCATCATGTGAGGTGGAGAGATTATCAGATAATAATATAGCATCTGACGGCGCAGCTAAAACAACATAAAATTAGTGCCTATCAAAGAATTAGCTAAAAGCGACATATTAACTCTCTTCTCTTACATAAAAGAGTAAAAGTTCGGAGTTCGGGCGTTGCTCTCAGCCAAGTAGTGCTATCAGCAACTATTTGGAGGCAATTGGCACATTGAAACACCACAGGATTTTGCACGGGAGCTGTCGATGGATCCTCCGTACTTCCATCTAGCATCGCTCCAAGAATCTGAGTATATAATACAAGAACTGAGCCTTTGACCAATTGTATTGCTAAAAAATCTTCTTCTGCTCATCAATTTCTACTATCTTTGGTGCTATTAAGATCCTTTTTTGTCACAGCTTCATGTCATACATAGAATATTCCGAGGTCAATAATATCACGTGATATACAGAAAATCACAATGCCAATTTTTATGGTCGAGCATCGTGATTGTAGAAGTTGGAGTCGCGAGAATATAAAGTACATGTTGTAGTACAAACAGTAGGTATTGTTTGAGTCCAAGCCACCAGTCAAAAAATCGCATTCGATGTCAATGTTTCCTTAATTTTTTGATGCAATGGACAAAGAAATTACTTTTAGGTTCGAAACTATGCACGTACAATCGTGATATAGTGGTATATATACAATCAATTCCTTATAAAATCAGATATTTGTACTGGGCACATAGATTTTTGAACTTATAAGCAAATAGTCTCTACCACTTGTACAATTGAACAGTTATATTGCTCTATTAACCACTAGCAATCTTATTATTTTCCTGGTTCGATCAAGATCTAAGATCGACTACGCTCTTGTCAACTTGTCAACTCGAAAATAATCCCACTATCCTCTATGCTGACTAGTATACTACATATTCCGAAAAATAGTCCTAGTTGAAATAATAGCAAACAAGATGACATACATGTGCATTTTAAAGAGTAAACCAATATCACAATAACATTATTCTATCGAGTGTATCACCAAATAGAAAAGGCCTTTGAGTGCTGGCATACCGGGATCACCTGGCGAGCTCGCTAATGACCATTAAAGATCTCTTTTGTCTGATCCCGGGTCTTGTAAAGTCTCAATAAGAAGAGTAGAATTTATTCGTACTTGAATAATTAGTCTCTTACAACTCGTAACTATCCGCCCAGCAATTTTGGAGCTGTGTATATTGAGGGATAGAATAAGGAGCATGACGTCGAATTTCGCAGGTATCGCCTAGTCGAGATGATCACTCTAAGTGATCGTCTTTAGCATTCTTAACTAAGTAAAAATACTTGTAATGGTCCGTAGCTGCTGAGACTAATCTGCGATAAACCAGATGCCCTAACACCAAAATCACAGGCATACGCGTTACTTCGTGACGTTTCAAGCTAGCTCAAGGAAAGCATCTTCAAGTACCTCACAACTGTAAATAGTCTTTCATCGTCATGAAAGAAATAGCTATGCACATCAGTTTGGTGTCTTGACCCAGCATATATGCGTAGAAGCCTACGAATCACGTTCCGACAGCATCCTACTAGAATAGTGCTCTAGCACTACGCAGGTTTTGCTATGTTTATGTGATAATGCACAATATTTGTCATGTTCAGATCTCTCTATATCATATATTTAAGGTTTAGATAAGCTTACATCATATAATTGGCATCGACGCTGAGATTATTAGAATGCCTTACCAAGCTGCTAGCAACAGACTGGCGCAACCATTATTAAAGCACTAGTGATTGCTAAAATATTTAGTAAGAAAGTCAGTTTCTTTCATATTTATAAATACATATTGGTTCAAAGCATTCATCGCCGGAACTCGCTATGAAATTATTTCTATGTCTTGTTCATGTCTGTGAATACTTGCCGGAACTCGAGTGTTTCGCTTAAACTCCTCTTGCGCTGAGAAATATAGTATTAAAATTAACTCGACAACAAGCTTTGCAAAACTAGAGCTTTTAATGTGCATTATATATTCTCGGACTTTATATTACTGTGTTGATTTACACTGAGTTTAGTCAAAGCGTCATATTGCGGACATTACTAACAATCGTTTGTATGTCATATCTATAATTACAATCTGGTGATTTTGCTGTATTCCAAAAACAAAATGGCACACTCTTTACAATACATAGGAATATATTCATTTCTCTTGTTTGTACTCAGTAGCCTCTTAACAAATGTCTATGCGCAAGAACTTCTACTAAAAACTACCAAAGATGGTGCTATTGGTGCATGTCCTGGAGGTTACGCCTCATGTCCTCAAGATGCAGGATTCTGCTGCGAGATATCAGCTGAATGTGTGTACAATGAAAATGGTAATCCAGCGTGCTGCGCAAAGTTAGCTACCTGCACGAATGCTACCCTGGCGTCTAGTTCGTGTTCCAATACTAATGATGTAGACTGTGGTGTGTTCTGTTGTGTGCTCGTAAGTGATTTACCATCTCAGAGAAGACATCATTTCTAGTTTCTGTGATTACCAATTTTATTAACAGTCATATTCTCTATAGGGCACTATCTGTGATCTAGATAACAAGAGATGTCTTCCAAATACAAAATACTGGGTCTTAGATCCTATCGCTGTACCATCATCGACTGTTAGCTCGATTTCCAATACTGCTGACTACTCTTCAACAAATTACTTGCTGAGTACCGTCTCGCCTGCTATTTCAATATCTTCAAATTTGCTAATATCGTCAGACGCAATGACTTTGTCACGTA
Organism: Dipodascopsis uninucleata var. uninucleata; assembly: GCA_030568195.1. Classification (NCBI taxonomy): domain Eukaryota; kingdom Fungi; phylum Ascomycota; class Lipomycetes; order Lipomycetales; family Lipomycetaceae; genus Dipodascopsis; species Dipodascopsis uninucleata. Next base: position 698,693 of record JAJLTO010000002.1, on the reverse strand, counting down.
CTTCATTGTCGTCACAGACAGCATCCACACCACAGTATTATTCTTCTGACTCAACAGACTCTATGGCGATAACAACAATATCGCGTACGACTACGCCATCATCTACATCATCATATACTACAACTTTCACTTCAGCACCTAAGAATAGTTCCGGAACTTTCCCAGAACCTACTAGATTAAAAAATACTATTTTAGCACTTTTGGTCTGCACCTCAGTTGCATACATTTTATTATAGAACGAAAATATTTTTGATATTTAATGATACTCGTGCATATTCGGCAAAATAAGGTCAAAAACTGGGAGATTTAATGACAAAATGTGTTTGCAATTACTGAGGTTTCACTACAACTATTTACATACATATAGGAATTTGAATTCAAGATTTGTTTTCTTGCGCTCTGTTATATGCTTATAAAATTGACTAAAACTCAATATAACTTGAATTATTAGGCCAGAGACTGATTACTTCAATAGTAGCAAGCTTTTTATCAGGATTGCTTAAACTGCTTCAGCATACTTTAAAACTTTAAAGGTTGTCGCACCGTTCCCCGCAAAGTATCATAGCGGATTCTAATCTGTTGTGATAGTTTATAGCAAATGCAAGAGAAAGACCGAATGCAATTGCCAGTAAAACAAACAATACTGTGAAAAAAATAAATACGAATTCTTGACAGCGTCTACTTACGTTCAGTAGAACTCTCTTCTTTCTAGAAGTATGATCCATGTATATAGGACGATTCAAACAGGGATAGAGCACAACATCATTATCATATCGCCAAATGCTTTCTTGATCTCTCGGATCAGAGATGATTTGAATGTCGCTGATATTAGTTTCTCCATCATTCTCGTAGTCAAGTGGACTCCTCAAAATTGATAGCTCGCGAGTGTGTAGCCTATTTCTCCAAGGTATCTGAGGTGTCCGCGGTTGTGCTCGATCTAGTGTTGTCATGAGTTTTGTTGGTGCAGACTGATGTCTAGCAAGCAATATTTCACTTTCTACGCTCGCCCTCGAGCGTTCCGTATCCAAGGAATCGAATTCGAATTTCTCTTCATTCTATGATATAAACATGTTAGCAGAAAGAATCGAATTAACCGGATTAGTCCAACCTGTTCTCTCATCGTTAATCATCATATTAGTACCCTCAACATGCTTTTTTCCAAGTTAGATAACGGCGATGCGACAAATAGTCTGTTCTTATGATTAGGATCATCAGATTCATCAAAGGCTCGTTCCATTGTGCATTATTTATTCCGAAATCATAACATATCAAGAATACTTTGTCACGACGTAACAATATTAGAAATTATTAAACATAGAAAGTGTCTGTACGAGAGAAACGTCAATTATATATAATTATATCATCTCGTCTTCCACTACATATCTATAATTAAGATTGTTTCATTAGTTTCAGCGATCACTGCTTCGACAAGTAGATAAAATATACATTGACTTACGACTTAGCTTGCTTAATATCGCTTAGTAGTTGGCGTAGCGTCTAAGCCATATATCCACAATGAAGTATTGTCGCATACGCACGTTTATCCGCAAGACATGTTTTCTCCATACCACTGTTCCTGAACTATACAAAATTATAAAAAAGGAAACTAATAAATAAACACTGGAAACCAAACCTTGGTAAAATAATATGTTTATACTTGGGGTAATGATGCAGTTGGTATAAAAGGTCAGACAAAACAAAGGTATTACCTCATTTCACAAAATGCTTTGCTAGATATACAGCTCACTATCTGAAATGTCAACAAAATACTCTTTTATTTATTGTCTTCCTATTAAAATATACAGTTAAAAAGCTGTAGATTATCTCTTATTTTGCACATAGATTAAATCTATCCTAGTAGTAAAGCATCTTACTCGGTTACGGATTCTATATCCTTGACGACCTGAGGAAGTAGTTTGGCCCATTTTGGTTCTACTACCAATACTTCACCTTCGACAAACCTCGTAGGAGTTCCTTTTGTAGGAACGCTCTCAGCCCAACCCTTTACCCAAGCTTTCCTTCCATCAACATTGTCTAGTTTTGCTCTGATTAGCAAAAAGCCGTCGTTTGGAACAGGCTGCCTATAATCGATATTCAAGTTTGCGGTCACTCCAACTTTGTTTGGCAGACCAAGGAAAGCACATCGTGTCAATACTTCATCCATTAAGCTATATCATAAGGTTAATTTGTAAACGTAATCAACAGCCATCAGATATATTACTATTTATATATTATACTTACATTGCTAGTAGTCCACCATGAACAATTCCAGTGTGGCCATTCAATTTATTACCGATATGAACAAGCACTGCAATTTCCTTGTCTGCTCTATTTAACCAGAATATCGGCGGTATATTTAATTTTCCAGGGCCGGCTAAGGGGCCGGCTAAAATCACTCGATCCTGTATATCTCTAGGAAGTTCTAGTTGTGGCCTACTTTCTTCAAATCTAGCATTTCCTCGTAATTCCTTAACAATAGGTAGATTTGATACCTCCGTTTCGAGTTGCATGTTCGATACAGCTGAGTCTACCTCGTAAGTTAAATTTGCGGCCTCATATTTCGCAAAATATAGACCTCCAGAGTAGCCAATAACAAAGCATACGAGTGGGGATACTATATACTTCACCAATGTGGACCCAATATTAAATCCTGACTGTAGAGAAAGAGCCTGATTGCGAAGCTGCGTCGCAGTCTCGCGAGGGTCGTGGATCTGCTGTATACACCGAACGTGCTTCTTTGAAGCCAGATGTCTTCTAGCAATTATAGAATAGGCCGCATTATTTAAATTTCGTAATACGAATCGTTCTGCTATGGTGTTCATGATGTCTTTATGACTGAATTATATAAAGCTAGATCAGCTCTGCTTCTCTTCAAGATTTGCAGAGAAACGGAACGACGGGCGATATTCTCTGTAATGTGCGGCTCAACATCACAAACTATCAAATTGGTCTTCTCTTTCAAAATATATCGAGCTACGAAATAACAATCTATTTAAACAGAATAACTTTTATATTTACCTATCGATATGCAATACCAAAATCTCTCAGAATATAATTAAACAGATTAACGAAGTAATATTCTACAATGATACGTTATTTACACATAGCAAATGTATCTGTGCGAAGATGAATTACTCTTCATCAGAAGCAGATAAAACATTTTTGTAGTCGTCAACGGAAGCAAACATAGGAAGATCTTTAAATTTCTTTCTTCTTTTTCCTTGATCAGATTTTTGGCCATCCTGATCCTTTCTTTTTCCACTTTGCTTTTCGCCTCTAACTGGCTCATCAAACTCATCTTCATCTGAATTGAGTTCTTCGTTTTCTTTTGCAAACAGTTCTGCTAGCTCCGACTCGAACTCGTCGTCTTTGTCGTCGTCGTCAATTTCTACATCTTCCAAGTCACCACCATTATCTTCAGCTACTAATTCTTCTAACTTTTCATCATCTTGATCATCACTTGTATCGTCTTCAGCAGAGCTGGAAGCAGATTCATCCTCAAAATCATCGATTCCCTCATTGGACAAATCTGCTTCCTCGTCGGAGTCATCACCGGCAAGAGCTTCTGCCAAAGCACCATCTTCCTCATAATCTCCATCACTAATATCTGCATTTTCAATATCACCTCGACTGCGTACCATCGCATCCCAAACCTCTTCTTCATCGATTTCGTTTTCTTTATCTTGATCTTTCATATCAGCATTAATATTAGTACCAATATCTTTTTCTGTTCTTGATCTAGTGCCTTTTGTCAAGAAATACCTCGTAAAAAATGCCTCCTCTACATTAGCAGCTTTGGCGGCGGCACTGGTAGCTTTAAGTTGAATAGCATCAATCGCAGCCCAATTAATACTATTAACAGCAGGCACATCTTTTCTAGAAGACTTCGTAGATAGAAGAAGAATATCTTTGGCAGCATAAGCGCTGCTTTGAGCAAATGGTTGCATAATACTAGAATTGCCACCTTCTTTACTCTTAGATTTAGATTTCGGCGTCTTGTATACAAATCTATCAAGGAAATGAGTGAGAGTGTAGAGAGCCAAATCTGGACGAGAACCAGGATCTGAATGCTCCATAAAACTTGTTGCAAAATGGACAACAGTAGGATGGAAATGCTTCTTCAGAAGAGCTAGTTCCCATAAATTAGAAAATGACGCATTTGCACGCAAAGGATCATGAGTCTTGCCATCGTATAAAATCTCCCAGCTCTTGTCATTTAATTCTTTTGAAGTTGCAATTTTAAATTCAGACTGTTCGACATCATCCTCGGGCACATCTTTGAATACCTCCTCGTCTTCATCTCCATTTGATACTGGATCTGTAATTAATCCTCGTATATATGGAGCGGAGGATTCGAGCTCACTTAACATATAGATTACACCGGAGCAAAATCCAATATTTAAAGTCTCTAAAGCTATTTGAACTAGTCTTTTGACAAATGCCTTAACACGTTCCGAACTTATATCATTTTTTATAGATTTGTACACCAAATTAAGATAAAGAGCTTGTTTCGATGATAAAATAACTCTTGGATCTAATAAACTCTCATATAATGTAGCGTAAAATCGGTCAGACTGCACTTGGTCTGCCGAGGAGACTTGATAGAGAAATATTAATGCTTGGACTCGAGTATTGAAATTTCCGGAACGAGCAACTTTGTATACAGACTCAAGATGTTGTTTGAATACTTCACCATCTAATGAAGAATAAGGGAAGACACGATTCAGGCCAGTCAGAATTGCTGAAAACATGCGCATATTAGCTTCTTCGAGAGCTTCGGACGAGATATCTTTGTCCTTTCCCTGCAAATTCGTAGTTTTGTTTGACTTCTGTTCGGTCTTTTTATTACTCTTCCATCGACCTTTCTTCACCTTCTTCGCGCTGATCTGCTTATCTTTGATGTTTTTAGATTCAGTTATGAGTAGCTCAAACATTTTGAAATAGATGCTGATTAGAGTATTTGCTAAGTCATTGTCTCTTGCAGTAATAATAGTTTGGTTAAGAGTGATCATGGAATAGTATTTAGCATGATAATCTGCATGTGGTCTGAAACTAAGCTCCGAAATAGCATTGACAATGACTCGCTTCATCGCTGGATGCGCTTGTTCGAGGCCCAACATCAGAAATGAAGCCTTTGACGCGGTCTTGCGATCAGAATCTCCAAGTTTGTTAACGGCAAGTCGAAGTAGATTGACTTCTTGTTCAGGCTTCTCCTTGAGTAAATCTATGATATCAGTCAAAACACTGGCTCTAACGTGCACCACAGGATCATGACTTAATCTTTCCAAGAGCTGGACAAAAGTAAAATAAAACTGTTTGAGCCAGTCTTCAAAAGCCCATATAATCATCCATTGCTTATACAACTTTGAAAGCTGCTGTCCATTGTTATCCATAAACTGCTTTAGGGATGCCAGCCTCTTTTGGTTCATAAACCAAACCAACTTGCGATCGGGGAGTACAGCACCGTTGGTAAAAAGATCCTTTAACGACTCTATTGCTTGTAAAGCAGCGGTCCTGTTCTTCTTCTTAGCAATTGCGAAAAGACCATTGAGAGATCGAGTGGCATGTAGAGGAGATTCTTGAATTAAAAGAGTCAGCGCGGATATTCTGTCAGACAAAGTACCTGCGTTCATGATTTCCGTAAAAAACTGGCGTTGAGATGACGATGTGCTAGAGATCTGAATATAAGCTTCAGTTTCTTCTTCAAGCAATTCATTAGATATCTTGAGTAAGCCAGCCTTTGCTTCAGGAGTGAGAGAATCAACGACACTTTCATCTCCTACTGGTGACAACTCTTCCAACGACGCAACTTCATACCATGACGGTGTAGGTTCTAATAGCAAAGTTGGCTTCTTCTTAACCTGAGAACCATTACTATCTCCAGTAAATTTGGCTTCCTTCTTACTTTGAGAACCTGCTGAACCTCTTTGTGGCACAGAATTCTTAACCTGCTTGCTTCGACCTCCAAGAGAACTCTTCTGATCTTTAAAAGACCTTTTTGCCATCTTCGTCGCCTCTTTGCTTAAATTCTTTTCTTTTAACTTAGACGAAAGAAAGAATATAACTAACAAAAAGGACAATACACCGATCGACTTAAGGCTAATTATAGCCTATCAAAAGTTTTTTGACGTTCCGCAATGTGAGTGAAGAGTTTTGATTAAGTTGTAGATGATTTCAAGATGCAAAAAATTTTGTAATATTTAAACCCTAATATTCTCAGCTTGATTTTGTGAGCTGTGTGAACTTGTGATTTATGTGAGTAAGTAGAGTTCATTATTATTATATTGACATACGCGACTACTATTTACTTAGCGTACTATTGTAGCTATTGCCTATTCAAATGAGCAAGACTATTATTATTCCATGCAGTATCAGTTTTAGATATATGTACCTACTGTTAAGATTCTATATGCGAAATACCACTTGGATTTCGTCTTGACGTGCAAAACATACCACTGTTATTAGTTATTACCCTGCTAGCTCAATTGGCAGAGCGTGAGACTCTTAATCTCAAGGTTGGGGGTTCGAGACCCCCGTGGGGTGTGATTTTTACAATAATTTTTTTAATTAAAAAGCCAGTCCTCCTGTAATAAGATGTACTCACATATTCTTTGGAATGTAGATGATAATTTGCCTGCTCAAAACATTATCATGGAACGAACAAAAATTCTTAGCTACAAATTTATTGATTTGTAGAACCATATCTTGTTTTGTAATTGATATAATAGCTAATTAATATGTACTGATCTTATAGATGTGTTCCTCATGCTATGTGTTATCATCAATTTGTTTTTACAAATTACGAAATTCTTCTCATAGAAACTACCAATGAAGTTAAGACGGCGTTACTGTAGGAATTTATTTAGCATATGCGTGTAGATACGAAATATGATTAATAGAAGTGCTGTTAGCTTTATAGTTTATTCGTAGTTGTGGGTGATGGCTGTTTTAAGTTGAAAACCACAATCATGAGTGACAAGCAGTGTAGAAAGAATTTATCGACACTTGATTACTAGTTTGAAGTTGGATGCAACGAATAACACGACATACAGACTACATCGAGATATAAAACTTATCTTGCTGAACTAGAAGTGATAGATTTGTTGAGTTATATAGTTTTAAAATATCCTTTGGCATTTAGATCAGCTACTATTGACTTAGGCTTTGGACCTGGCAGATAATAAATAGTAAAGCTCAGACTAGTAGAGACTCGGATCAAAAAGTATTGAATCATTCACAACTTTCATCTTATACAGATTGCTTTGGAAGCTCTAATTGAAAAGAAAACTGATCATATCAGTAACTGAAATTTGTAAAAGATGAGTAGCTTAGAGCAAGTTTTTACTGTTGAGCCCAACTATTGTCCATCAAAGATCACCAAATGGAGATCAAATCGAACCGGCCTTCAACTTGTGCTTGTTGAGGAAGAACGACCGATTGTGGAAGGATATTTTGCAGTTGCTACCGAGATTGAAGATGACAGTGGTTGTCCTCATACACTTGTACGTGATAGTTGTATTTTGCGGTTCCCTGTGTTTTACTGACCGATGACAATCTGCAATAGGAGCATTTAATTTTTATGGGTTCCAAGAAGCATCCCTTCAAGGGATTGCTTGACACTCTAGGAAACAGAGCTTTCTCAAATACGAACGCTTGGACTGCGACAGATTCTACAGTCTACACACTGACGACTGCTGGCTGGGAGGGTTTCAGACTACTTCTTCCTGTGTATCTTGACCATTTGGTCAATCCAACCCTGACTGATAGCGCTTGTTATACCGAAGTATATCATGTTGACGGAAAGGGTCAAGAAAAGGGTGTTGTGTTCTCAGAGATGCAAGCCGTTGAGAATGAAGCAGAGACAATTGCTATCAATAGATCGAGAAAGATCATGTACCCCCAAAACAATGGTTATTCGAGCGAGACTGGAGGAATGACAGGTGCACTTAGAGTACTTTCAAGTGAGCGAATTAGACAATTCTATTATGAAAATTATCGCCCAGATAATCTCAGCTTGATAGTTGTTGGTACTGTTGATGTGAATGAACTTTTAGAGACAATCGAGAATTTTGATAAAGAGCTGCCTTCTCTGGAAACGTCTAATCTCAAAAAGCGACCATGGGTTGATTCACCTAGAGCACTACCACCAAAAGAGAATATTGTTGAAACCGTTGAATTTCCAGACAGGGATGAAACCTCGGGACACATATTACTTTCGTTCTTTGGTCCTGATATTCTCGAATTCACTGAAAATTTAGCTCTTCACTGCCTGTTTCAATACTTTACACATTCAGATGTGTCTTTGTTGCGTAAAAAGTTAGTTGAAATAGAGAACCCGCTTACAACTCATGTTGAATTCTACACAGATGACTTCACCAATGTCGGACTAAATCTATGGCTAAATAATGTTCCCTCGGAAGAACTTTCTGTTCTAGAAGAAAAGGTCTTTGAGATATTTCAAGATCATATAGACAAAGAAGAATTTGATTTGATACGTATGCAGGACGTTATTGAACGTGAGAAGCGTTCATTTGTTTTAGCTTGCGAGCGACATTCGAGTACTCTTGCTAATATCGCTATTGAGGACTTCGTATACTACCCTCGAGATGGAACGGCATTTAAAGAGTCAATGTCCAACTTGAAAACATATGATGAAATTCTAAACTACACAAGAATTGATTGGGAAAATCTTATCAGAAAGTGGATTTTAAAGAATCCGCATATCTCTATACTTGCTAAGCCATCTGCCGAACTTGCTAAGTCCTTACGACGACAAAGTAAGATAAGATTAGAAAAACGACGTGCAGAATTTGGTAAAAATGGGTTAGAGGAACTTTCTAAGAAATTAAAGATGGCGCAAGATGAAAACGAAAGAAAAATTCCTGATGAGCTCCTATCTAAATTTCCTCTTCCAGATCCTGCAAAGGTGAAATTTATAGACTCCACCTCGGCTGCTGCGGGATTGGCAAAGAGTGTGGAGATATACAATAATGAAGTTCAGACTCTAATTGACAATGATTTGGAGAAATCCAACAATTTGAATCTCTACGTCCATTTTGAGCATGTAAAATCAAATTTTGCTAGTATCAGTGTCATTTTATCTACTAAACCTATTTCAACTGAGTCATTACCTATGCTAGCGTTATTAATGGCGATATTTTACTCTAGTCCAATCGAATTTGATGATGGGACTATTATGGAGTATGAGGATGTCGTTAAGAAACTTAAGAGGGACACGGTTTCCAACTCTTATTCTTATGGTGTGTATGGTGACTTTGACGAAGTAGTCTCATTTGAACTTCAGTTCACTCCAGACAAATATGAATGCTCAATTGATTGGTTTAAGAAGTTGTTTTGGAGTGCTAAATTGGATGTGAAAAGACTTCAAGTTACTATCGAAAAATTGCGTATGGGATTGCCCGAGCTGAAGCGCAGTGGTACTTATATGGTCAGATCTGCCATCAGAAGATTGCTATATACTCAGAGATCTGCTCGTCATGCATTAGATGACCTTGCACTTGAAGAGGTCTTGAATAAACTTACTGAAGACATTAAGCAGCGACCAAATGCAGTTATAGAAGTACTAGAAAATATGAGAAAGATGTTTTTCGTACCCGAAAATATGAGAATTCTAGTTACAGGAGATGTTAGGCAACTTAAAGAACCAGCGGTTAGCTGGCATTCATTTCTTGAAGTTCGCGGAAGAAAGCTGTCAAATAATGGCAAAGTATTTGAGATTCCGAGAACTATTGACAATCTCAACGAGGAAGGTCAGAATCTGGGAGGAAAGGCATATATTTTGCCTGTCCCATCTACAGAGTCTTCTTATGCGACCTTACTCGCTAAAGGGCCCACTAATTTCAAACATCCGGATATTCCAACTTTATCCGTAGTTGCCTCTTATCTTGAGGCGGTTGAGGGTCCCTTCTGGCGAGGTATTCGAGGAAACGGTTTGGCTTATGGTGCAAATACTCTACGCCAAGTTGAGGCAGGCGAGATCGGATTTAAAATATATCGTGCTCCTGATGCCATGGCAGCTTTAAATAAGGCAAAGGAGATAGTGGAATCTTATGTTAACGGTACAGAAGAATTTGAGCCATTACTTGTGCAAGGAGCAATAAGCTCAATTGTCTGTTCGCTTGCAGAATCTGATAATAACAGCTATGCGGCTGCATCTAGAAAATATTTAGAAGAAATATTTAAGGATCTCGGCCCTAACTTCACTCAAAGATATCTAACTAAGATTCGGGAGGTGACGACTAGTGACATGAAGAGAGTTCTAAAGAAATATTTCTTGCCGCTCTTCGATAGTAAAACATCACATGTCTTTTTGTCATGCAATCCTTCGAAAATTGATGAATTCAGAAACCTCTTTGAGAAAGCTGGTTTTTCAACTACGATTGATCCATTTGACTATTTGAAGTTCGGAGAGAGTATAGACGATGGAGATCATGAAGATCATGAAGATGACGAAGATGACGATGATGACGAAGATGACGATGATGAAGATGATGACGATGATGATATGTCTGATGAGGACGAGGATGAGGACGAGGATGAGGACGAGGACGAGAATGATAAATAACTTATAGCTGTACCGTATAGGAGTGGCCTGCGCCTACAATTACAGTTGTACTTTGTAAATAGAAGAATTATCACCGTAATTCATACTTATAATTGGAGAAATGTATATGAAGATATTCCTGTTCCCTTTTACAAGACATTTTAACATTTTTCGGTACTTAGATAAATTTACTTTTTATAACAGAAAATCAGGAATAGAAAACAACTGTTAGTTACTTTAAAAGTATTGAATATTAAGTATTACCAAAAATAAGAAGGGCAAAACAGACATTGAAATTTGAAATACTGATCGAATAAAGATCAAGAGAAATCGTAAAAATAAAACAAAGAATCCCGGTTTTAATATATCCCATTAGCCGTTAGAAATAAATCATGAAAATAAGGTCCTTAAACTTTGGAAGTAAAGCGGAACAAGTCAAAATAATAAAAACAATGATCGCACAATGACAAACGAAATGAAATACAGATTTCGGCTTCATCAAATTCCGTAATATATCCTGTCTTATCAAATAAATGATGTATTTTTGTTGAATTTCATATATATAATGTGCAAATAATCTAGGCAAATAGGAGTCATGGATAGAAACAAAAAATCAAGAGACCTATTAATATTATAGACTCCATAATATCCTTCAAAGAACCTGGATTAAATAAATTTTGAAATAATACAACATTCTAATCAAATTCAAAGACTGAATCTGTAATTGTATTTAAGGTGCCGTCACAAATCCTCATTTATGTTTCCACAAGACACGTAGCATCAAGCTCAAAGAAAGCAAGAAACACTTGTTTTATCTTTAGATACCAAAATATTGCCGAATAAGAAACAAAAGATAACCGAAAAATAGCGGCGACATGACAAATTGAGCATAGAGAAGAACGGAAGCGTAACAGAACCATATTTGAAATATTAGCCGTCGAAATCATTAAAGTGAGATAATTTATACAGGAATTTGGATGCTCGGGACCGAACTAACAACTGGTGGCGAACTACCAAGCTCGTCGCCAGACACAGTGGATCCATCAGTCATTGAGGCCGGAGTCGATTCTGTGTCAATGGGAGTCGTAGAAGTCGGTGTCGTCGTAGCAGTGACATCTTGCGATTGACTGTGCGAATGGGTATTCTGAGGACATTCTCGACTCTAGTAATTAGGGAAAAATACTTGTTAGTCCTCGATTCAGAACATCACTGCTTCCAACAGAGATCAAGTTTGCACCAACTCTATCACATTGAAGATTTTCAATGAAAAATATAACAAAAGATACAGTGAAATTGAGAAACTACTCACAATATGTCCCTGCTCTCCACACCTATAGCAAGTCTTGCCTGCAGTACTTAAAGGTCCTCCATTTGGTGATGGGCAATCTCGACTCTGTAGGTTGAATACATGATTAACAAAAAAGCTCTTTAAGAATATCAGACTAGTTATCTAACACATACTATATGACCAAGCTTTCCGCATGCATAGCACTTCATTGTTTGAGCCTGACAATCACGAGCATAATGGTTTGGTCCTATTTGCGAAAAAAGTTAAATTAGACACGCAGAAAACAATAACTCGAAATCCAACTCAAACTCACCTCCGCATTTATAACATGTAGCAGTTCTTCCTGGGATGTAACCAATTCTTGGTATTAAGCCAGTTCGCATAGGAATTCCCCTAAATACTGCAGCCTGGGCAGCAGCAGCTGAGTTCTGCATACTAAGATAAGCAGCCGCAAAATTCGAAGCAGCAGCAGCAGCTGGTGGATGACCGTTAGCAGCGACAGCGAGATTTAGACAATCACGGGATGTGTGACCAGGATGGCCACACATATAGCACCGCCTTATTAACGCACCAGTCATTCGAAGGGTTGGACAGTCGGCCTGGACATGGCCTAAACCCTGGCAATGATAACATTGTTTCGCTGAACGAACAGTATATATTAGCCTTTGAATTCCATTATAAAATCAATGTATAACGTATATACTCACTTTCCGTAGTTCGAGGATGGGGACAAACATTTGACTCGTGACCTAATAATTTAATAATGTCTAATGTTAAACTAAGTTCTTCTTAAAAAAAACCTGATTGTGATATAGCTCTCGAGAAATGAAACTGGATAAAAGAAAGTAGTGGCAGATATGTATTACGGTATCAACGATGAAAATTCTATCAAACCCACCTGGTTGCTTGCAGTTATAACATAACCTTTCTGGCGAACTGCATACTTCGGCGAAATGGCCTATGTTGCCACACCTGTTCAATTGGTAAATTAGAAACGATCATTGTGTGAAAATCTTTCGGAATAGTAGGCTGTCCAGTGCACATTGCGTGCTAATCGTCACAAAATGCGATACAATAATATAGCGCCAGTTATACTCTTAACTGAAACATTGCGTTTTTCGTTACAATAGCCACGACATCTGAAAATAATAGCCATACAAATCGATAATGAAGAAAAATGAAATAGTGATATCTTACTTGTAGCAAGCTCTTCGAGTTAAGGATGACATTGTGAATGTAGAAACGAGTGTCAATTAGTGGTGCGATGCTGCGAAACTTTACGATAACCGATAAGAAAGTTTCGTGATATATTAATTATTTGCACTATTATGTCTGCAACACTGGCTAAGCAAACACGAAACCAATAATGCCGATCTTCTGCTCGAGGATAACAAAGAATATCCTCTTGGAGTTCTTTGAGAGTTCTTTAAGAGATGGCACCTTAACTTATCAAAATCTATTTGGAATGTGGACACTACCAGCTCAAGGTAGCAGATAGAACAAGAACTAGGAAAACAATCAATAATTGACGACGAAATGCGAGTACTCGTAAAAAAGTAGCGATGAGAGTTACCAGAAATCTAAGAAACAAGAAATATGAAGCCTGTTAATAAGGAAATCCGCAAGACACTTTCTGGTGTGTGTAGTGAGTGTCAAATATACTAAGACGGGTCCACAATCAATTCTGATATAAGACAAAACAAAGGAAAGATAAAATAATGAAGAGATAAATAGATTCCGCAGGAAAAGGGATGAGAACAGAAAAAATTAAGAGGAAAGGATAAGATTAAGTAAAAGAAAAAAGTAGCAAGGAGAGTAACTTAGGACAGTTAAAAGTCGGTGGGTGGTACGTGTGGAAGTAAACATGTATAGTGCATGGAGATAGTGCGAATTAACAAAGATACTACACCCTATTATTTCTTTTTGACTATTTCCTCTTCTCATAGATTTGAAGTGATGAGCAACTGAATTTAATACCAGGCATCGATTGGAAAGCAAAAAACCTTAACTAGCTACGTATAGAGGTCGGGACGATCATTAATGTGAAGCTATTTGAGTTATTTGCATCTCTTGTGAGGAAGTATACTATTAATGAGTATTGGAATAGATAGTAAACTGGCTGTTGTTCGATCATATCTTATGCATTGTAGAAACACTGTAGTGAGGTCACGGACAATCCGAAGCCCAAAGTTATTGTGGTCGAAATACATTCTAGTACTATTTATCCTGCCGTTCGCTCGGCACCATTCTACTATTTAGTGTTTACAAGACTATTTATTACCATAGGACGCAGACAAGAAGGGAAAAATAAACCAACAATAACTCCTTGTGAATAAAATGATACTATATAAATATCGCTACGCATATATCACAGCATGATGACCTCTTGTTCAGTTTATTTGAGTGTAGAGTTTCTTATTTCAGTGGCAGCTTTCTTTTGCTTGTGTTCTTGATCGCAGGAAAAGCGCTTCACTTATACTATACTCTAGTGCGAATCCTTTTCCAAGCAAGTAGAGCCCGCAAGTCATATTCAGCTTAAATGGAAAAAAGTTTACCGAGAGAAAGTAACAGACACAGGAAAACAAAAATAATTGTTAACGGCCAAAAAGAATCCTAATATACAATTGCTAAGTCAGAAGACACTGGCTTGAATTAACATTGGAGTGAAATGGAAAGTTAGTGTGATATTGCCTAGCAGTGCTAGTGTAGGAGTGAGTGCGCCCACAAAGTAAGAAGAGTCAAATATCCGTCTATCGCTCTATCCAAAGAGATAAAAAACCCTTTATTTAGAAAAAGATTATTTTTGATATCCGGCCAAGGTTCAAATTTAAAAGCTAGCCCCAGTTTATCTTAGTCATCCGTAGGAGGAGCATTATTATTAGCTATTCCCTTGAGTTCGGCTGTTTTGGTTCACTTGTTCTGTGTGCTTTGGATATCCTAGTGCATGAAATCGCCTGACTCGTCTCTTCGTTACAGGTAATAAGAGACAGCCAACTGGAATTATTGTAAATACCTCTCCACAGAAATAAGGGAAATCAAGGATCTCTGGTAGATATGACAGTGCCAGTGATATGACGATTGTTTGTCATCTACTATTTTTCTATCGCCAATTCCATTATACTATTCCTTTTTCACAAGCGAACGCTTCGCTCTTTTTCTCGTTCTGCTTCAACTAACATATTAACGCGAAAATAACAGAAAGACCAGTTCCAATGTTTTCTCTTGCCGGATATCTACGTTCAATGTGCACCAGGCCAAATGCGCCCAATGGTTTAGATATGTTGCCTTCAAGACTTTCCTATCGCACTCACTTTGCTGTTCACAGCTCCATATAATGACGCCGTGCCTGCATTAGCGCTAGTACTCAATATGAATAATATTACTGCTAGCAAAAAGCCATTCGAGTTGCGATACTTGCTGATAAGTTCTGGGTTTTTCGCTCACACAAATACTGCCGCAAGAGATCTATCTGGTTTATCCGTCGAACACTCAAAGAAGGTTAATCTGTCATGCAAAAGGGTTCCGATAAGTTGAAAATCCAATAAAACGAACCGATAACCTTGTGTAAAATGTTCTATGTAACAATTCCCTTGCAAGCACATTTTGACATTGTAATTAAGTTTAGAGATACGATTAATAGCTAAACCTTATATTAATCCATACGAAAAGGGTTTTCTTTGGCTTTTCGGGCCGCAGGTATCCTTTTGAAATTTTTAATCGTATTACTCACCGTTGGTTTTTATAGATAGCGATAACAATATGTTACGAATACTCCTCGCTTGTCTCGTGATTGTCGAGATTATATGCTAGTGGCATTAACGCGAATATTTACAAGAGACGATAATTGATCTAGATGTGGATAAGAGACATGTGCACTTGCATTAGCAATGCCAATTCAATATAGTCTCTCACTACATACTGCATTTTCCACTACCATTACTATGCTTAGTTAGCTTGCTGAGATTTCTTATTGTTTACTTTTGAGTGAATAGCCAGTCAAACTTTCCTCTGATCCTACACTATATGCAAATCGCGGGTAAATCAAGCGATTCTGTATTGTTTCTCTGAGATTTCTCTCTATGCATGTTTGATCTCGCGGCACTTTTCTGTAGTTCTGGTAATCTGACTGGTTTGGATTCAGCCCACTTCCAGATTTGCGACAACGTGTAAATATATCTTTATGCTACAATATGTATTCTTTACTTGACTGTAAAGCTAAAGCACATCTTTATTGGGTCATATTTTGTGAATATTCTACTGTAAGAATGAGAGCACTATCAGCAAATTATTATGTAACAGTATCCATATCAACTATTCCTAAATTTCGAAACTACAATAAATAGCAGTGAGCTAATATTGTTTAATCGGAGACGTCGGCATATAATATTGGAATAGTCTCTTAAGCAAGCAGGAAACTGTAAAACTGAGGGACTGTTAAGTGCAATTAGCTGCAGTAATCAGTGATACACTTTACTGGGGATAAAACAATGTTAAGCTGAAAAAGCAACCAATCTATACATAAATATAACGTTTCTTTCTTTGTGGAGCTCAGGTCCCATTTATAGTGTTATAACTGAGCTCTAAAATCAGCATACATGAGTTGATAAATTGCGAACGGCAAGTAGAGAGTTGTCAATTTACTCTCAAACAACAAAACTTGTGTAGTCGCATCGGAATTTAACGAATTGTCCGTAGTATTACTGAGAAAAAGCTCTTTAAGTATTTAAGCATGTTCAATCGAACTAACACGTGTGATAATATTCTAAATGTGAGACTCTGTAAATGAGGATAAAATATCAGAGCAGAGATATCATGTGGTGAACTTCAAAAGTTCCCATCAGACCGCCATATCAAGCGCGTCGGCCATCTCTCATATCTGTGTATCAAAATTCTGGAGCCCTGACAGATCTTATACTCTTTGGTTGCATAAGGAGACAGAAACAGCCCATTTTACTATAGACTTTCAGCTTACTATGACAACAATCTTCTGCGATATACCTTAAAGCAATAGCTTAGCTCTCTACAGTTCTCCTGGTATCGCAGCCTCTTGTGGCCCATAGTTATTGTCTTTATACCCAGTGCTTGTTCTTATAGCCATATTATACAGATCTCTAACACGGAAATCATGGACATTCATCTATACATCTTACTGCATTAGAGACGCCACGCAATAGCGTGGCGGTAACATAAAATTGCCTTGTCGTCAGATTTTCTCTTTAATCATATGTGATCTCAAGGACAACGAACTGCGAAACTCCAATGTTATCTTGCTCATATCAAATGCATATACTATCTATCTAACAAACAATTGTACAGGTGGCAATAAGTTTGAGTGTCACTCCACAGCGCCCCATACGATCTGAAATACAGCCACTTTTAAGTCGTTGCGACATCGGTAAATAAATTAGAAGACAGTTACCATACGTCTACGTATCACATCTAGACGAGATTTAGCTATGCTAGAATGCATGCATCCTCGTGCTGGAGAGTTCGATTTCCCTCTCAGACAGACTAGATGAAATATTCAGCCTTTAGATATTGCAATATTACACTATATATGGTTAGTACATATGCTAGCTGTATACAATTCAGGTCAGTTTTACCTATTACAGTATTTTTATGTTTCATAAAACTTCATATATGGCGGATAGAGTTGATAAATAGGGACTAATGTCAAACTTTATCTAATCATACTTTTCGTATACCAGACTTAGTCTCTTTAGGAGTTCGTACTCTCAAATTGATTGTCCCCAACTTTATTATTAGCTCAAAACTCCTTCTGCCATAATCCAACTTCAATTATCTTGATTGGACTGACCGTCCAGAGGATCAACTACCATTAACTCACACGACTAATTTTACTGTGCTCTTCGGCAGTAGTAGTAATCACCATCTCAGTTACTTATGTGCTCTAAACATAAATGGCTAGATGCTAAGCCATTAAACAACACAGTACCCTAGTATCTAAGTCCCTAAATTTACGATAAGGACCGAGTAAGATGACAATACATCAATTATCTAAGGGTATTTAAAATCGACGCTCCCTAACATCTGTCGAGAAGACGTAATTAATGATCGGTCATACGTAAATGCAAAGAATGCTATTTCCATAAATCAACTAAGAATCAATTCCATAATTCAATGTGGTCAAATCTACTCAACGCCAGATAGACATTTTACATAGATGATTAAGAATAAGAAGAACCGGCAACTGTATTGTACCGTAATAACTATCATATTAAAACTGTTATAAAAAAGAATTACTAGTCTTGTCATGTAAAGGACGAGGGATCCTTTGTTCACTGAACAAGAGAAGCGATATTGTACAATACATTGTGTACTGCCACAGCATCGTATCTGCGGATCCCTGCTTATATCCTTTTATCAAACTAAACTAAGAATTTACTAATATACTATATATTAAAACAATATACTAACCCTAACAAAGTTTAATGGAGAGGAAAAAGAGAAACGAAGTACAGTCATATAAACAATTACAAAACGGATAGCAAAACGACGATATGAAAATCAGAGTTACAAAGGCTGATAAAGGATGAGTGACATATAGAGACAAAAAAAATAACTATAGAAGTGTGCGGTGCGTCGAGACGGACAATAGTTAAAAATAGAAAATATTGGAAGAAAAGTTGTCGCCCAAGCACGTATCTTGCAAAACATATCTACTTAATAGCCATTGTGACCTTTTACTCCTTTGCTTCATCCTCATTACCAGCTGCCTCAGCTTCTGGTGCGGCCTCCTTTTCTGGGGCAGCCTCAGCCATATCTGAGGTCCACAGGGTAAGATTGTCTCTGAGAAGCTGCATTATAAGCGTAGAATCTTTGTAGCTCTCTTCGCTGAGGGTGTCAAGCTCTGCAATGGCATCATCGAAAGCCTGCTTAGCAAGATGGCAAGCACGATCAGGAGAGTTCATGATCTCATAGTAGAAAACAGAGAAGTTAAGTGCCAATCCAAGACGGATTGGATGGGTAGGTGGCAAGTCGGTAACAGCAACTTCAGACGCTGCCTTGTAAGCCTCCAATGATGCATCAGCGGCATCCTTTCGCTTGTCTCCTACAGCGAACTCAGCCAAATAACGGTGATAATCACCCTTCCTGTGAAACAGTGAAAAACAAATTAGTATATGTTCTCTTAGACTCGTGAAACAGGTTTACAATATCCTTCCGTATAAAACGAACTTACATCTTATAATAGAAAACCTTGGATTCGCCAGTCTTAGCAGACTTGATGAGATGATCATCTAGAACAGACAAAATATCTTCACAGATCTTTGCAAGCTCCTCTTCGATCTTCTGGCGATATTCCTTAATCAAGCCAACCTGGACCTCATTACCCTTGCTCTCCTCCTTCTGTTCGATTGAAGAGACAATACGCCACGAAGCACGTCGGGCTCCGATAACATTCTTATAAGCAACAGAAAGAAGATTTCGCTCTTCGACGCTGAGTTCTTCGTCAGAAGAAGCGACACTCTTCATATTCTCGACCATCTCTAAATTAAATAAATTAGATTCCATAAACTATTTAATATGCTAACCATAAATATCATACCCTCATAACGCTCAGCCTGCTCAGCGAGCTTTGCAAGATATACAGAATCTTCTCGGGATGAAACCATTTTTGAACCTATTAAAATATATTAGTAACAAAAAAACATTTAAGTTAATAGTATTTCATCCTTATGGTAGCTTCAATAAACATGCACTGTGAAGTCACAGCAAATTAAGTGATCAGACTGAATTGTATCATTTCTTTCAACATAAATTTGAAATAACTTTCCAAGCAAAGCATCTCTTCCTCCTTATTTCGATATAAAGCTGATATTCAATCACGAACAGCTGAATAATCGTGTGATAAAGAGTACAGTCCTTCTTCACAACTGACTCAATAAAAAAAATCGATTCTATCGATTTATCCATACATCAATCAATTATCTACTGAATCAAAGCAACCCAAGCGAAATAAAATCATCAATTTGACAAAATTTATTGAATGAAATAATTCATGCATAAAAAAGCAAGTTCCAATCAGATGGGATTATTTCATTGCATCAATGATTCAACATGACGCTGACAGTCACTTTAAATTGCCAAAGCCAACAATTCTGAAATGTTCCGCCAATCGACACTTCACACAGTTCCGCCCCAAAGGGTGTTAAAAGCGCTGGATGGAGCCCACACGACAACTAGCAACCATGCTCTAACCATAGAAACTTGGAATACACAGGTCATCAGACAACATCGTCCATAACTCAAAGAAACCACACATCTGATCAGTCTCAGAACCACGGACCCATTCTCAGCCACGCCAGCACATCAAAACAAAACCATCATCCATTCCTTCACTGATCTCATCCTTACATCGAAACTGATCTATCCATGCTTTATTTGATGTGATCGAACACCTATTCTACCGTTGCGAAATTTCTTTACAGCACACATAGATGAGGAAAATGACGCGCAACTGAAGATCCATGCTTTTCTATGGTAGTGGTCTTTCCAAGCACCACAAGTGAAGCAGCATACCACAAGAAAAATACCTCTTACAGCTTTATATATACATACCTAAGCAATCAGATTGATAATCTATTGAGAACAATTACCAAATTAAATATGGATCGAACCAGAAACACAAGATAAGTAGATGGATTAGTCGATGTCAGTATGTATTTTCGCCGTAGAAAATAAAATAAAGAGAAAAACGGGACAAAGGGATAGGAATGGGACTCGCTTCAGCACGCAGGCGGAGGTGACGATGGACTCTTTTATGAGCGAAGCCACAATGACGAATAGGCATATATGCACATATGATTTCCATTTACGCATCAACTATAGCTTCTTTCTCGACACTTCGCACAGCAATCATTACTACGTTCGCACTATTACTACAGCAGCATACTTCACTTCACTAGCTAGTTAGCTAAATTATTATTATTTATTTTAACTACTACTATTACTACTATTTCGTATTTACTGTTAGCACTGCGAGTAATAGATAATGATATTTTTAATTCAATCGCTATTTGATTCTACAGTATATGGCTATTTGTATTGTCATCCTATATATAATATAAACACAGAGTTAAATTCTATATTTACTTGTCTCTGTTTCTTTTATAACAGGCTCATGAATGCAACGCCTCCTTATAAGTGTTAGTTACTCTTGTGCACTGCCCGTTGTTTCCCAGTTTTAGGCTCTTAGCAATTTCCTTTTTATATTTTCTCTAGTCTGCTATTGTACCTATATTCTTCTTATTGTATCTACTTTTGTTAGGAGCCATTTCTTTTGTTTGTTTATTTTTCTTTCGCTCTATTCACTATACGATGGAACCTCTTCTCGTGTCTTTCCTTTCTTCTTTCCAATTCGCCTGGCAATTATTCTTTTGCCCTTTAATTATCAAAACCCCAAATGGAGACAGCTATGAAACGTTATACGTAGTATACTTGCTTCCTGCGTTCTATTATTTGTAGTCAGGTGGCCAATCAACAGAGGATAAATGATTGTCGATCGTGCGTCCCAAATATCCAAACCCTCGTCGCCATAGCAATTGCGCCGCTCCATACACGTCCGGGTAACGCAAATTACCAGCGAAGACGCGGTGTGTGTCTAGCACATACTTATGCAATTTATCACGCGTAGATTACTAAGTATTCAAAAAATCAGACTAAGCATTTATGGATCACGTGATATACATTGGGCGTATGACGAAAAATAGGGATCCAAGAATGTGTTAGTGGAGTGACGGAATCTGTGAGGTTAAGATGATGAATAGCATTTGACCATGCAGTAAAATTTGGTCTGGTTTTAGGCAATTGGCTGGCTTCCGATTTTCTTTCATTTTTACCACGCTTTTTTCTATACAGTATATATTCATATAGTACTAGTCTTAATCAACCTCTGATTCGATTTCATTTATTTCAAGATTATTTTATCTTTTAAATTACACACTACTACAATGTTGTCAACTGTTGTTCGTGCCACTGTTCGTCGTTCGTCTGCTCGTGTTTCTCTTGGCCGATTCTATTCCGAAGGTGCTACTGGAGCCACCCGTCCTGGTGGTGAGAAATCATCGGACTCCTTCAATGTGAGTAGTATATTGTCATCGGTCTCACCGGAAAATAAATTTTGTCTTTGTTATGAGTGCGTTGATTAACTTTCCAGTATTTGGGCTGGATTTGCTAGAAGATTTCGTTGGATGCGGAATCTTTTGGCCAAGTAGTCCAAATCTGGATGAAAGAGACATCATTATGTCCGAATAATTATGGCTTTAGCTACATTTTAGCGATGTTCTAGAGTTACTTGTCATTGTAGGCATAGACTATTGGATTATTGGATTGCTTGCTAACAAATGATTTCGTGAATATAGAAGCGCGAGAAAGCTCAGGAGGATTTCTACGTAAGTGACATCTCGCCCTTACAATTCAAGTTTGGTATCATTTATTTTCACGATATTTTGGCATTATAGTTTCAAATTTATGCATCAAACATGTTTTGAACGTGTTTGTGTATTAGTTTTAATCTTTATTAAGTGGCGATCTGACCAAAAAATTGTTTTATTATAGGTTCGTGAGCACGAGAAAGAGAAGTTAGCTAAGCTTCGTGAAGCTTTGCAGAAGCAGCGAGAGCATCTCGCCTCTCTCGAGAAGAGTCTGTAAGTTATAAAAACTGGAATTATGTATCTGTGAATAAATAAGAAGAGTTTTGAAGTAAGATACTGACTAAAGCTTGTCTGATTCCAATAGTGATGACTTTGAGAAGAAGTAAATATAGAAGACAGTCGCTGTCATCAAGGATTGTGATTCTTCTAGTCCTACTTCTCATACTCTAATTATGTTTTCATCAATAATTCTTATTTACTACTCTTAAATAATTTTTTGTTGTTTGCAAGCATAATGGATTAGCTCTCTTTTCAATGCGAGTTTTGATATTTAAAGAACTTTAAGGACCATTTTGATGGTTTGCCGGTGGTTTTCTTTTGAATAATCAGTACTTGAAATGAGAAATATAATAAAATCATATGTCTTTTTTAGAATATCTAATATTTAATACCAAAGATTTCATATAATATTCATATTTGTGCCAGAACAAGTTTACTTTCATTAACCAACTAACAATTAGTAACTCAAATTACAAAATTACATAACAATCAACTTTTCTATTTTAAATCAATAATGCTTATTCAACGTCCATTTCTTGATATTCAGTAGCTCTAGTGCCCTCTACTTCTATATTGCCTTTGATTTGATGATCTATGTTCTTTATTCTTATACCAAGTGATTTAGGATCCAGAAGCTGCTGGATCTCCTTATCCACAATCTCAAACTCACTGTGCACCCAGGATGGCTTTATATTTCCACCAGCAAGTCGAAGAACCTCACCAATGTGCTTAACAGTCGGCATAAGAAGTATGGTTGTTCTTTGTCGAGCGATCAGAGGAGCAGGAGATCCTTGAGCCATGAGTACTTCAGTGGGCGATACGATATGGCTACTAGATAATGCCGCAAGACCTAGTAGCGCTCCTGGTGTTTCCAAAGCGCGGACGTGGAATGGATAGACTGATTTCCGGTTATCAACTTCGGTGAGCACACCACGAGCACTCTTAAGCTTCATACTGAGATTGCGATTATAATCTCTTGTAAAAATAGTAGGTTTAAGTTGTCTGTGGCGCTTAATTGTTCGACGACCGAGATGAATCGAGTTTCGCTTTGACAGATCTGATTCTAGCCCAGAAAATGTACACATAGATATGTCAATTAGCCAAGCATCTCCAGTCTCAGCCGAAGACTCCATGTCGAATTCCTTCTTCTGATTAATCTCGTCCAAATCTTCGACGCCTTCCTCAACATTTAGGGAACCCCAACTGCAACCCTTGACTGCCATTTCGTGAACAGTATCTTGTCCAACTAGGAAACGCTTAATTCTTCTTACTGAAGATCCTGGAACAATTTTGACGTTAAAGGTCTTCGCAATAGACTCGACCAATTCCTTAATTCGTGTACCATTCACCGGGCGATCCTGAAAATAACCTGAGCGATTGTCAAATCGGTAGAGAACAGTCCCCAAAAGCGAGGTTACTGCCTGCAACGCCAGATGTGTTGCACAGATGGCATCTGCAAGTGGGCCCGTAGTAGCGGCAACCTGGTCTACCAGAGGAATAGTAGGAAGGGCTATTAATGTGTGGCTGACCAGAGCTGTATATCCATCAATATGCACGGCAAGTGATCTGTACTTTTTGTCAGTAATTCTGTCTCGCTGCATAATCAGTCTCCATGAAAAATTGATACTGACATTTTGGCAACATCGCCATTATTCAAAATATATGCGGAATCTCTTTCAAGTGGGGAATATCCATATACGCAATTGTTTACATCAACCGTAGTGGGACCGGCGATGCCTTTCTCATCGATCGACTTGTAAATTTTACCTGCTTCTTGCTCTATGAGAAGATCTCCAGTGTGGCAAATATCGTAGATATTTGACAACCTCTGGTTTCTGATCCCCTCAACGAGATAAGACATAACAGAGTTTGCTATTTTACCTGCTGCTGCATATTTCAGGGATATTTGTGAATCTGCGCTTACCAGTTGATTTTTAACATCAGCAGTCTCGTCATCGACGATGATTTTCTCTAACGACATATTATGTCTATTTCCTGTTCGATGTGAGGAATCTGTTTTATATATTTGAATAAATGTCAAATTCTAAGTAATAGCTCTATTCGATAGGCCAGCAATATGTCTTTGACCCCGGTAGCTGGTCTGTAGTCGTCAAACGAATGTTATAATCTACGGCAGCTTGCTCTGTAAAATATTTTTCTGTAAGGGAAACTGCATAATTACCAGCTGTTTTGTTTAAATTTTTTCAGGGGTCACTTTGGGTAGGGTAAAGAACGAATGTCGAATTTGTTAGGAAAATAGCAATGTATATTTGATTCTCTCTGTCAGAGACTAATATTGAGACGGAGGCCTCGTGAGGAATGGATTAATATTGAAAATATACAATATGAACTTCGATTAGAGATACTCATGGCCATTTATTGGCAACTGCCTAAAAAAAGAGTGGCTTTCCAAAACTATGTAACAAATATGACATTGGGAATTGAGCTCTGATATAACGTCTATCTACATATATTCTAGCGTATATAAGAGCCTTGTTAATATCATTCAAGGCTTGATACTTAATAGTTCGTAGTAAAATTATGAAATGCTTGCTGTTAAATTGTCTAATTTGTAGGATATTCATAAACGTGAATGTTCTTTTAAACGTAAACTGGCTGTAAATAAACCCTTAACCATGTATACGGCTCCAGCATCTCAAGAAACTAGTGAAATCGATTCTTGTAGTTTTTCGTCCATACACATCATCATTATTGTCATTTCCATCGTCTGAGGAGAGAATCTACAAGTTGCCCAGATATCATTTGAATTGATTTATAATACTGAGTCTCTCGTTTGTTTTGACATAAATCATGGTGAGAACAAAGCTGATAGAGTTGTAAGTGCATTATCGAACTAACAAGAATAACTAGTTTCGAAACTCCTATGACAACGATTCTATTACATATTCTCCAACAGGTAGACTGTTCCAGGTATGTGCATGACTACCATTTATTGATTAGATTACCATGATGAATTCGTGTAAAAATGTGGTGGATCGGAGTTATATTTCCACGTGAAGTGCACGCTACTGGACCCAGAATGAAAATCAACAATATGGCGACGCTGCCACGCTTGATTAAGTGTATAAAGCTAACATTAGATTTATAGGTTGAATATGCATTAGAGGCCATCAAGCAGGGAAGTGCAGCTGTTGGTCTTGTCAGCAAAACTCATGCTGTAGTAGTTGCTTTGAAGGTTTGTTTTGATAATACTATATCGACGTAAGTAGAGAGCACGGCTGAATAAAACGACTATAGCGAAATGCTGAAGAGCTTGGATCGTACCAAAAGAAAATCATACGCATTGATGATCACCTTGGAATTGGTCTTGCAGGTCTGGCACCTGATGCTAGAGTATTGAGGTATGTTCTAATAGACATATCGTGCCGTTTCACTGGCAGGTTATTGCTATTATGGTGTAACATTAATTTCTAACACTGTCATCAGTAATTTCATGCGTCAACAGGCAATGTCATCTCGCATGATTTACAATCGACCTATACCAGTCTCAAGGGTAGTAAGTGCTATCGGTGACAAGGCACAAAGAAACACTCAGACGTATGGAAGACGCCCATATGGCGTTGGCCTCTTAGTCGTTGGTTATGATGTAAGCTCCGTTGGTTATTATGATCTTTATAGTTATTTCAGCTTATTAACAGTTTTTGTAGGAGACGGGACCACATCTTTTTGAGTTCCAACCAAGTGGAACTGTACTTGAGTACTTTGGTGCTGCTATAGGTGCTAGGTCACAATCTGCTAGGACTTATCTCGAGCGTTCTTTTGAGGAGTTTCCAGACTGTTCCTTAGAAGATCTTGTTTTACATGGATTGAGAGCTCTCAGGGATACCTTGCCTCAAGGGAAGGAGCTGATGGTACAAAATACGAGTATTGGTATTGTTGGAGTTGATACAAAGTTTACACTTTATGACAATGATGATGTTCGAGACTGGCTTGAGAAGCTAGGCGACGTCGGCTCTACAAGAGGTCGAAGGTCTGATAATGAACCCGAAGCACCTACTGCTGAAGATACTTCACTTACTGATGCTCCACCTATAGAAGAGTCTGCTGATACTTCGGAGCCTATTGAGACTGATAACTAAGCT
Organism: Dipodascopsis uninucleata var. uninucleata; assembly: GCA_030568195.1. NCBI lineage: Eukaryota > Fungi > Ascomycota > Lipomycetes > Lipomycetales > Lipomycetaceae > Dipodascopsis > Dipodascopsis uninucleata. The sequence continues at coordinate 672,065 of JAJLTO010000002.1, read as the reverse complement.
CTGCATTTGTTAACAAGCATATAAAGTACTATATTATGATATTTTTATTACTTAGTGTTCAATGTATCATGGCTTCCTTTCACAAAGTCGTACTTCCATGTAAAAATTTTTCTCTTACTTTGATTTAGATTTTCCCATTTGTAGTGATATGAATATTTATACCGCTGTTTTCTGATGCGATTTGGTTTTATTCAGTGCAACTTTTTGACTGGTGCATTGACTTGCCGTATCAATTACCCAGCTTATTTTTTAGTTCACGTATACATCGCACCGAGACTCGTCGATTCTAAATTCCTCTTATTCAGCCAATACCTCTAGCAACTTCGGTACTGCCCCCTTTTTTTTTGCATTATCTGCGGACGTTGAAATAAGTCTCTTGTTTTACTAATAGTACATATTTCGAGAAGGATAAGAGCATAGTGAGAAATATTCAATATGCCGGCTGAAGCAAATCAAGCACAGGCCGAGGAGGAGCAAGGTGGACGATTCAGTCTCAAAACTATTATTCTATTGATCATCCTTGGTAACTTCTTGATGGGTTAGTACAAATATTGCGAATAAGGAAAGGTAGATGTGAATTAGAGAATAAGCTTATATTGAAAAATTTTCAGGTCAATTCGGCCCAAAAACGCCGTCGAAACCACCACCAACACCTGGAGAAGGTCCTGCAATTGGGGAAGGTGACCAACCTGTTTCAAAAGCGGTCGTCCCAATAAATGTCCATCCTCTTTGGCCTGTAGGAACAGAATATGATGTTCGTTTCTATTTGAGCGATAGCCAGATATTTGACGATTTCTCATCACAGCCTTTGCTAGAAGAATATGGCTTAAAATTTGGCGATAATGACTACAAACTTAGCAAGTCTCTTGATTATCCTACGACATCGGTAAGATAAAGAGACCAGAAGTCATTTTTATAAGAGTAAGCAGAATAATAATGGAAGTCAGCTAACAGTTTTACTTAGGCTCTGCGAAACAATGGCTCTCTCTATGCTCACATTTATGTTGCGAAGAACGGAGAGGAGTTTGTTCCTACTTCCCCAAAGTTCAACCCCATGAACTCTTATTCATCACATATTAGTATGCTTATTGACTATTTGCAACTTATTCCCTGAATAGCTGACTAAGATCTATTTGTAAATAGGATTATCCCATTATCTTCCACGGAAGAAAGAGGTCAAGACCAAGCATCTGCTGGGTAAAGATCAGGACGAAGAACTTGAGCATGAGATACCATCTGGTCCCGTTTCAGTTGTCAGCTACTGGCATCCAAATGTTACTATTGGCATTGTTAAAAGCGGGCAAATGAGTTACCTAAATGCTCCAGAGCCGATTCGCGAGTGGATCCCATTGGAGTCTACAGGAATGCGTGATGCTACTGGAGAGGATGGCTGGTTTTACCCCATACTTTTTTACAATCAATTCTGGCAGCTAGCTTCTCAAATGACAGAAATAAATTCTACGACTCGATATTTGCCAATGTCCATCGAATTTGTTCCAATGAATTTCTGGAAGTTTCAGATGATGGCATCCATGGACCATGGATTCAAGCAACAATCTCAGAGCTTGGGTGGATCTGGTGAACTCGATGAGTTCAAGCGAGTCTTGCTGGAAACAAATATTTACCTTCTTGGTATTACTGCTACTGTATCAATATTGCATATGTTGTTTGAAATGCTTGCTTTCAAGAATGGTAAGATGAATTTATTAATATACTCTTTCGCAGCTGTATTACTAACTGAATTTAGATATATCACACTGGAAGAACAAAGAAAGTCAAGTTGGTGTTTCGGTTCGTTCTATTATTGCAAACGTTGTTATGCAAGTTATTATTTTTCTTTACCTAGTTGACAATAACGAAAACACTAGTTGGATGGTCCTCTTTACCCAGGGAAGCGGTATTCTTGTTGAAGCCTGGAAGATTACTAAGGTCATTAAAATTAACACAGTCCCTTCAGATGGGTTGATACCGTACAAAATCATTATTGAAGATAAGCACACTTTATCCGAAACTGAGAAACAAACTCAAGAATATGACAGAATAGCGTTCAAATATATGTATATTGCTGCTGTTCCTCTCTTGGGCGCTTATGCTATCTATTCTTTGATATACGATACTCACAAGTCCTGGTACTCATTTATCATAACTACATTGGTTGGATCCGTGTATGCCTATGGATTTTTGATGCTAGTCCCAAGCATTTATATCAATTATAGATTAAAATCAGGTATTTCATTTTTGTCTGGAATTTTTCTCGCTAAATTGAACAAGATCAGTATCAGTATCTAATTGGATTTAACTTTAGTCGCTCATATGCCTCGACGTGCAATGATTTACAAGTTTCTTAATACCTTCATCGATGACCTATTTGCCTTCGTCATTAAAATGCCTATTCTTCATCGATTGGCTACTCTAAGAGATGATGTTATTTTTTTCATTTACCTCTATCAGACATGGTAAGTACACTTCTTCAACTGATTACCGTGAGCTTTCCTACTCGACGACAAATGAATACCAAACTAATGCTTTTTCATAAATAGGTTGTACCGTGTTGATCCAACTCGAGTCAATGAATTTGGACAGGTTGGTGCTGACGAGGACGAGATGAAAGCAGAAAAGGAGATTGAGCCTGAATCTTCTGAGTCTATGACGGACGAGGCTACTACTACTGGTTCTTCTACCGCTGCTGAAAGAGCAGATAGCAATTCGGAGACTAGGAGTAGGAAGCAAAAATAAGATGTAAACGATATGGCATGCTCTTCCTATGTCATGTCGTCTTCCTAAAAAGCTGGAATATGCCATTGCTCTATACATTAATAATATTAGGAATTTGGAAATAGATTTATTGTACCTAGCATAAAATCTTTTACTATGTTAATGCTCTCAAAATATCGAATTATAACACAATCCTATACTTTCATCTTTAACAGTATGACATATTCTCTATGAAGAAGATGAATTTTGCTTATAAAAAATACTATATGTTGTGTAATAAATTATTGCGATACACCTATTTACAAAATGTAGGACGATAGGATTTAATTTGTCAGTACTAATGGTAGATGATGCGTAATGCTTAAGCACAACTCCCATCTTCATGTTTTGAATAGACCTTCAACTTCATGCTCATATTTTCCGCTCTGTTCACGCTCGATAATACTATTTCGGTAACGGCAATAATAAAATAAAAAGAGCCATCTGCTAAAATTAATTCATGGTTACAATCCTTCAGATTAATAGAGGTGAGCAGATCATTTATTATGTACGACTTCAGTTGTAGAAATTGATGTCACACGCGCTTAACGAATGAGTGTTTGTTTACATCATAAATATTTTGTCTAAGCGAAAATTTACTAATACCACTATGACATCTGAGTCAATCTAGTTAAATTTCGAGCATTTATATAACAATATTCAATAATAGATACGCAAGGATCAATATTCAGCTCAAGTCGAGAGAGGCAGAGATTGAGCTGTGATGGCACCGCGTAGACAATCTGGTCCGAAGTCGCCTGGAGGACGTGTTGGTAGAGCTGCAGCATCTAGCGCTTCAAAGACACTTCCAGCTAACAAGCGACCAAGTAATGTTTATCGTATGTATTAAATATAATTGATACTTTTAGCTTCACAGTACCAGCCTACTTGATTTGTATGCGTTGCTTAGTTCTTTTTCTGACAATCAAATGTTTAGCCGGTGATCCAGGTCCAGTCACCAAAACTCGACGATATAAACCAGGAACTGTCGCTCTACGTGAGATACGGAAATATCAAAAATCTACAGATCTTTTAATTAGTAAGCTACCTTTTGCGAGACTCGTACGTGAAGTCGCGAGCGAATTTTTCTTGGGCTCGAGCGACGACGGTGCTGGCCTCCGGTTTCAGTCAGTTGCTATCCTCGCGCTACAAGAAGCTGCAGAGGCGTATTTGGTACACTTATTTGAAGATACGAATTTATGTGCTATTCATGCTAAAAGAGTAACAATTATGCAAAAAGATATTCAGTTGGCACGACGGATTCGAGGTGCCTGGGGCGGTCTTGGGTGATGTTGCTCCGGTAGTTAAGTATTCTCGCTAAGTTACTTATCCTATACCAGAAAAAATCGTGAAGATATTCATTTTTTTTTCTTTTTCAATTAATTCTAAGCATTCTAAGTATAGTTTACACGATGTATTTTATGTAATTTGTTTTATGTTATCTGTGCCTGCTTCCAAAATTTTTATGTATACTATCGAATATTATTATATCATATATTTTCCCATAATACAAGTTTACTGTCTAATATTTCATGTATTGCAAGGGCTAGATAGTCAACATCCTTATAGATCAGCGTTATCAATATCAGATCCTCGAAACCTTTAAGAAATGGATTCATTGAAATATTATAACCGATAAAGGCAGTGAAATGAAATGGATCACTTTTGTTATACACAATAGTTTAACGTCGTTTAGATCTTTTATCTGTACGCTCCAGTAACTCAGTGAAAGTTGAGGAAAAAGTTAAAATTATACATATGTTAATAAACAACGAAATGATAGTAGAGCCAAAATGTGAATTATATAGAATGCGAGGTATTGAGTAAAGTGTCCACCAATGGTTTGATTTGATTGATAACCGCTATTTGTTTCTCTGCCATAAGACTCTTGCCGGACTTCTGGAGAATATCTACACTTGCGGACGATTGTTAGCTCACTGAAAGCAGAAGAATAAATAATTATCAGATATATTACCGGAACTTAAGTTACCAGCCATCCAGCACCATAGTACATCACGGGTTCTCTTAGCATTCAGAAATGATGCTAAAGCAGTACTCTCTTGCTGTTTTTCATCACTAAATTGCATCGCACCTAAAAATAATATAATTGTCGTAAACTGTGCGTTTGCTAAATCTCGCGCAATTATGATTAATTCGGATATCTCATTCCTAAAGAGAGTCAACATTTTAATATAGCTAATACGTCAAAGAAACAATACTTACTGTACTTCGATACCAGAATGTGACCCATCTATCAGATTAATCAGTCTCTGACAGAATTGAACAGATTTATTGGGGTTGTCTTTTGCTTGGTTTGAGACTTCCTCCACTAGAGCTTTTGCTCGATTCTGATCGCTAATAGCGTCTCCCTTGTAAACAAGAACCATAGATAGAGTAGCTAGTATATATAACTCATGATTACTAGGTAGTATCTGTCGTAATAAATTGTAAGCCTCCATAGCACTAGAAAGCTTTCCTGTGGCCTGGAAATAGAGACCGGAGAGATAAATAACTATTGGATACATCAAAGGTAGCAGACCATCACATTCCGATGATCTTAAGGACTCATGAAGACTTTGGAGCAAGTCTAGACTCCATTCAGAACGTATAAATCTTTCAAACGTCATATATATAAGAATGACATTCTTCACTAACGTATAAAATCGTCGTCGTCGAATGAACGCGGGCAGCGGAAGACATGCTCCTTGTGACATACCATTCTCTAAATCAGATTCAATAACACGAATACCTTCAGAAAGGTATCGAAGAGCTTTTCGTTTCTCGTATGAACCATATAAGGAAACAACGCCGGATAGCAAATATGACATAATATAGACCTCTGATTGGCACCACCACGTGAAATTAATAGGGATAAATTTTGACCCATCAGCACTGGGAGGTAGTGCAATCAAAAAACCTCCATCGTCTCGCCAATGTGGCCATTTACCACTCTCATCAACCACATGCGAATCTAGCCATTGATGAATTACTTTAAGCTTTTGCTCGGCCTCAGGCATATTTCCTTCTTGTACTGATATTAGGACATTGAAATATATCCTCATGAGAACCAGCTGTGGCACATATTGCCTCGAATAGTCTGTCTCACACTGTAGTGCTCTATCCAAGTAATTCTTCGCTTTCTCAGGATTGTTTTGTTGCAGGCTAGCTAATGCGCATAGATCAAAGGCAAGGTACCTAAGCTCACTCGATATACATCCAAAGAAAGGTTTTAGGCAGGAAATAGCATTACCATAGTCCTCAGATCCAAGAAACAGCTGGACCTTTAAAAATTGGAATGAATATAACCAATTCGGTGCAGGATAGCTATTTGATTAGTCAGTAAAGAAATCTCCGCTAAAAGACATTTGATTCACCTTTCAGCATCACGTATGCAAGTTGTCAGTAGTTTTTGAGCGACTTTTTCGTTCGATTTAGCCATTGTTCTTACTAGTAACTGAAGCATTGTAAATTTAGGATCATGTAAGTTATTCTGGTCAGCTGAATTAGCATTTAATTGGAAAGGAACATAGAACAAGACAATATTCAACACCATCCTTACTCGATTAGCCACTTGTATCTAACGTGATAATGTTAGTAGATTCTTGTCATCATGACTCTAGTCATATCTGTAACAACATACTCCTTTGTTAAGAGCCTCTTCCGCAGCTGCGAGGTTAATATTTTCCGTAAATAGTATTTCCGCATACCACATGGCCGCCAAACACTCCACGTACAAAGGTACTCGGGACTAGAGAGAATGGATCAAGTAGATCACAAAATTAATAATTTTTTATGCAACATACGGTGGACTAATGTCCACTACTCATCGTTTACAGGAGAGACACCAACACTTACTTGAAGCACTACTTCCAAACAGCGAATCGCCAAAGATATTAATTTGTAGTAGCATGCAACCTCCTCAACCGTATTCAAAGATCCGCTGCGGCTCCTAGCAGTTGTTAGGTACTCTTTTGCTAAAGGAAACATGATCTTATGTATAGACTGATCTGCTGTGAATGGAGGAATCTGTATTTGTGTCTGAGGAACATCATAATTTATTGTTGGATAATCAGCTCTATTCAAGCTACCATCTCCAATACCCATTGGTTGAGGATTCATAGCTGGTATCCTAGTCAATATTCATAGATTGATCCCATGAGCGGTTGAAAATTCGCTTGAAACTTCTGGTGGCCTCGGTTCTTCAACATACATCCTATTTCTTGTAAGATCGTATTCTATAAACCCTAATAACATATGCGGCTTGCCTGACGCGTGAAAAGAGAACGCGTCGTCAGACGAGAACACCAGAATACTGAAGAGAAACTAGGATATTCGGGTCCAAAAATAAATTTTATTCTATTTAAGAAAATACAAATTAATACCTTGAATATTATTATGAATAATCGAAAAAAGGCAAATGTTCGATCTTCGTCTATAAGACAATCGTTGGTGTATCCTACTCAGCAGAGCTCTATGCGGACCGCTTCATTAGATGCCTCTCGATCATCCATAGCAGGACCAAGACTTTCAGTCCTGCCTACTAGAGTACCACCAATAGCAACGTCAGCTCCGAGATCTCTTACAGAGGAGCTAGAAAAAATCGAGCAGTCTATTACCTTAGTACTGCAGGAGATTGACCAAAATTTCAGCACCTCTCATAGAATCATAACAGGTTCTATACTACCAATTGTCGAGCAATACGCTCTGCAGTCCCAGTCTGTCTGGAAGTCATCAAAGGTGAGATAGATTGTTTTCTATGGCGTATAGAATTCACGTTGAATACTTACTCGATGCCTGCCTTATAGTTTTGGAAAGAATTCTTTGAGGCAAGTGCAAATGTATCTTTAGCCGGTTATGAAGAAGTAGCATCAGAAAATGGTCAAGATATCGAAACTAGTCAAGAGGTTACAGAGCAATCCACAGGACATGATTATAACAACATAGAGGATGAGCAACAGTCAATATACAATACCACTGCTAATAGAATAGAACAAGATGAGGATAATAATTACGGTGATGTCACTTACACGATACAGGACACTACAGATGACAGTCATGATACAGAGCGGTGGACGCAGTTGCGAGATAACTACAGACATGGCAATAACGTGCGACAGAGAATCCCATTAGAGGAAAATAGGCCAATACGCTCAACAATGACCTTTTTAAAACATAAATATGATGATGAGGACGACTTGGATAATGAACGCACAATTGCAGAGACTACACAGTTCATTAAATCGTTGGGTCTCGACGATCAATCGACACCCAGAGTTGTGCTAGGCGATAGATCAGATCTTTCCAGTAGTCAAATATTAAGAGTAAACAATGCTGTGAATAGTATGCAGTCACCGGCAATAAATTGGGCTAGTATAGCATCACCATTTGAAGAGTTACAAAGCGAGCTTCGAAGCAAACCTGATATATCTTTCAACACTTCAAACTCCATTTCGATACCAGTGTTTAATGACAGTCTTCAGATGGAAGATCTGACTCCTTCAATGGAAAATCGACAAAACAAATTTGCTAGACAACAGAACAATTTCAAAGACACAGAGCCGAAAACACCCCAACGTCGGCCAACGTCATATAATAAACCTGAGAATTCTACTATTGGCGAGGAGAGTAGTAATTCTATATTTCAAACACCAGAATCATCTCCATTTTCGCCTTTTGTTGGTTCAGCTCGAGTTCGCAATAGGAACAGTCAACAAAATATCCTCTTACATAGGGTGTTGGATAAAAAATGGGGTATTCAAGTTACTCCGAAAATAGGAAAGACGATGTCATTAAGCAGGACTCCAGAACATCAGCCGGTGACACCTCAAAATAGGGCCACAATCAATTATGCTTCTCGATTTTCATCATCGCCTCTGGATACTCCTCCTGTTCCGCGGATACACTCCGAGATTTTTTCATCGCCACCAGACACTAATAATAAATGATCTCAAGTCTAATATGCTCACACTGTCTATAATTTCGAACATTAAGCTATCAGGCTCGTATAATTTGTCTCATGAAATATATTATTTTTTGTTTGATGTATGAGTAAATATTATGTCTCTAGTGAGATATAATTGCTTTTGAATTCCTTATATTCTCCCTTAGTTATAATATACAAATAGATAACACCCAAATAGCGTGATATTAAGAAAAAAGATAAAACAAATAAATCAATATTAGTAAAAGAAAATTGAAAAATTTAAGATGCATATGCACGTATACTCTTATTATTAAATCCACAATACTTATCACGAAAGATAGTCTGAAATATGATACTTAATAATAGCCTTTCCAAAAGGTTAGATTACGATTTAATTTTTGGCTCCAGTAACTCGACTGATAATCTCACTAGTTTCACCTTCATCATCATCTGTCTTCCATGGGTTAAGAGTTTTTCTATCAGTAGGCACAGTAACATACTCGCCGAGGTAGTCATGATCATTATCATCTTCATCTTCATCTTCACCGTCTGAGTCTCGCTTATTTTCATTCTCGCCGTCTTCTTTGGACTGGAATCTTCGAACACCTTCAGGATCAACATCCAGGCCATATTTACTAATACCTGCCTTTGACTTTACCATAGTGCCAGAACCAGAAGACTTTCGAGAAGAAGACTTTGCGTCAGACGAGGAAAGTGCACGTCGTTTATCGATCGCCCAGCGCGTCCAGCTTGATAGATAAGAATTATCAGTAGCACCAGTAGTAATGTGTTGAGACCTTCGGGAATACGACGATGACGATGAAATTGAACTTGCTGGGGAGCCTTCATTGACAGGAGATTCGCTCTTTGATTTTGCCTGTATTGCTTCTTTTCTCAGCCTTTCTTTTTCGCGCATATTGTCTATCTCAGCCCAAAAGTTTCCAAATGCAGCGGATACTTTTTGAGATCCAGTTGTGAGAGTCTTTGTAATTGTCTCCTTTGCCGGTGCTAAATTTTGAACTTGCTGGGCTACCTTTCGTTGGACTTCTTCAAGTGAGATTCCACCACTAGATAAATGTCTGGGTTCAACTACGTCAAACAGTTCTTCATCTGTATAAGATTGAAATATACGGTAATTATTTGTATCTTTCCACTTATCAACCCAATCCATGTTAAAGTCAGTTGCAGGGTTACCGTCAATTTCAGGAAGTAGAGCCTCAGGAGGTGGTGGACCACCATGTTTCCTTAAAAACCCATCATATTTGACCGATGCCAAAAGAGCCATAAGATAATCCTCAAACTGCCAGCGAATATAATCTTCGCTACCACTAAATAATATAGAGTCTGATCGGTCAATATCATCCGGCCAAGTAGCATTGACAGCTTGAGTGATACTATCTATCCACCTGCGATCGTAATGGGTAAGTTGAAGTGCAGTCTCATAACTTGGATTCAAAATCTCGAAAGAGTTGTCATCTACATTAACTAATATGTCCGCGTATTTGTGTTTCTGTGAAAGTAGTAGAGAGTTTGTACTTCCTATCAAATAAAATTTTGTTTCTTCCTGTGTGAGTGCCTCTAGCTGCTGCAACGGACAATATGGATTAAACATTCCCCCCTTTCCAAACACCTGAAGCGGCAAACCCATAAACGCCAACAGAGACGATCTGTCACTGCTTTTTAAACTAGTGGATTTTTTCAAGCTCATTTCGTACGAATTAAGGGTAGGTGAGGCAGAATCTTCCAGATGATCAATAAGACCTATACACGAGTTAGTAAAACATACTGACTTTCTCAAGACAGGACAAAGCTAATAGAATTTTATAGCTCACCAGGAATTAATGAAACAAGAGAAAACTGACTCGAGCAAAGAAGCTCGGTATTAGACCCAAAAAAAAGAATTCTAGGCTCAAGGATTAAAGCTTTGAAGAGAACAAGCGTCTTCCACTTAAATCTATGAACTAGCTCTCTGAGAGTCATCCCATTATAAAGATCGGCTTCACCAACATCATTTTTAAAAAGTTGTCTGAGATTATCATAAAGATTGTTTATAATGGATCTATCTTCGAAATTTCCTTGTAAAAAGTAAGCTCTTGTGACTACTGCTAATTTTTCTCTTATAGGACCAAATATTGGTCTGGTAGCAACAACAACGACAGATTTCTGAACCGTCGATCTTGTGACATCTGCACTCTTGTATAACAGCTCAGTAGCTCTTATCTGTCTGTTGCATGATATTCCAAAATATGTCGTAGATTTCCGTCTTTTATCATTCGATTCATAGAGTAGCGTGAAATATGAATAATCTTCTTCGTGCTTTATTGATAAGAAGTTGAAATCAGTCAGCCCAACCCTTCATACATCCCGCATAACTATTGAGCAGAAGTCGAACAGACAGTCGCTCCACTACATATCTCTATCTATTCGGAAGCACAATAACTCCGAGTCCATTAACATCAACATACCGAATGGCTACCATCTGGCAAGCTTTGAAATGGCAAGTTCGGCCATAGCACAGAGTGATCGTCTGCATTCTCACCAACCCAATATTCTACCTCGGGACCTCTATAAATTAAAAGACAAAGAAACACAGTTCTAGTTAGAATGATTACTATAACAAGGAAGCAAACAATACCATATATAGATGCCATAGCCTTGAATCAGAGTATATTACATCTTGTCACCCTTTAATCCATATTGCTTAGCCCTGGCTTCTCACATATTCTTCTTACCTCGTATGATGGAAACCGACGACGCAAACTCCAATTATAACATTGTCTGTCTGTTGTTCGTGATATGATTCATCGATTGAGCTCATTTTCAGATCATTCTAGCCTTTGGCTATGAAAAATGCAAAAGAATGTGATATGAAGGAGACGAAGAAGCCCCAGTACAGCCAGGGTCCTGGATATAGTTGTCTGTTTCTTCCACGTCACTAGTCTCTACAAACAAAAATAAGCACTTATTTCGCAACTTGCCAATCTATTGAATGTCTATACTGTAAAAGAAAATCTGCTAATAACAAATATTCCGAACGGGAATGCTCTTAAAGAAAGCAGAAGATAACAAATAGAAGTAGTTGATGGTTTAAAAAAATAAACCTTTTTCTAAATGGCCCGCAAGGGCTTAAATTACAAGACTGGTCCACTACTTCAATAGAACTTCTACCTAGGACTCTAGTACTTGATTACAGCTCAATTTTTAGCTTTACTAAAAGGCATTGAGCTTAAAGAATATTTTACCGAATAATTAACAAATAATCGACTCTAAGATGTTATCACCATAAATGCAATTATTTACCTTAACGGAGGGATATCATATGCGACAACCACCTGAGGCGTGGAACTTTCTTTTGTTAATTTTGCTAAACTTCAAGGATGAAAATCTTCAATCTTTACAACTTGAAATGAAGGATTAATATTACAAGAGTCCAAATAACACAGAATAAAACGACATAAAAATAGAATATAAAGGGAAAGAGTCGGAACGAAAAAAGCAGAATATAGTATAGCCTAATAGCTCTTTATGACTGTACCCACAGAACGATAAGTCACTGTTGTATGACAAAATGCTAAAGGCTCATCCAGGCAACCCATATACAAGTCAATACCATCTCAATCTTAAAACTGTTATTAGTTGGTGAAAATTCAAGCAAGCATACAAAAGATAGATTGAGTACAAGAACAAGGAAAAGTACCACGAAGAACTTATAGAATAGAATACTAAATATATAAAGAGACATGTAGATGGATATGAATATTCCTAAGCAATGTCATTGTTATCTTGATCGGTCATATTACCGTCAATATTATGAAAGTCCAAGATCTCCGAATACATCATTACCTTCCACTATAAGGAAAAAAACCGTTAGTTAGACAAGAATGAAGACTATAAAAATTAAACGTCGTAACTAACCGAATCGACAGGTAAATCAGCATCTATATTAGCAAAACACCAGTTAATAATAAACTAATTCTAATGAGTTTGATAATAATAACATAGCACGTACCATTAAAAGACCAATCAAACTTCTCTTCTGCGACTGGTTCATCGGAAGGATCGTGGTAAGGAGCAAGATATTCGTGCGCTAGTGCTTCGGCTGCGGTTATTCGTTTTCTTGGATCAAACACAAGCATTTTCTCCAGCAAATCAATGGCTAGTGGGTCTGCGTTCTTGAACTTCTGTGAAAGAGGTATTCGTTGCCTCTTAGGAAGTGATTTCACAAATCTTAGAGTATTTTCACTACAGATAGTATGAATGACATCATCAGGAGGAGTACCTAAAAGCTCAGTGATAATTGAGAATTGGTTGACATGATCTTTTCCAGGAAACAATGGCTTTCCCTCCAGCATTTCTGCGAATATGCATCCAGCACTCCAGATATCAACTTCGACGTCATACTTTTGCCAAGTAAGCATGATCTCAGGTGCTCTATAGTATCTGGTTGATACGTAGCCCGTCATTTGAAGATCCTGAATTCTAGCTAAACCGAAATCGCATATCTAATATCAAATTTCGGCTATTAGTAATTCATGTACATTATCTTCTAAAGTTCAATTTGAAGAACTTACCTTTAAATCACAATTTTCGTTTACGAGAATATTGCTTGGTTTCAAGTCTCGGTGAATAACACCAGCGGAGTGAACATATTTCAATCCACGCTACATTACAGAATTAAGTTAATGTAAATTATCCACAACTATCGCAATGCTATGCATTACACAATCAAGATAAGATACCTCGTACACAGTAATTAGCAAAAGGCACTCACCAGAATCTGATACAAAAAGTACTGTATAAATTGTCTCTCTAATGGCCTAGATGTCAATAGTCGATGGAGATCGGTTCCAAGAAGTTCGGTGACAAAATAACTTTGCAGTTGGCACATTAGTGAAATTATTTCATTTTTATTATAACAAGATGGTTAGAATAGACAAAGATGATTATTAAGAAACTTACATGTCTTCTAGAGGAGAAATGAAAATGTCGCTCAGGGAAATCACATTTTCATGACGAAGGTGCTTCAATAACTTGAGTTCTCGATAAGTGCGTTTTGATAAAACTGGCGTGCTGAATGGCTTCATAATCTTCTTTATGGCAACTGCTTGCCCTGTAAGTTGATCTCTAGCAGAGCTATACAAGAAGAAGAGTAAAATATTCTAGTCAGTCGCACAAGTCCTATCCGTGACTACATCATCTTTCGCTTCATATTTCTAACGTACCATACTAGGCCGAAGGCTCCCATTCCAACTGGATTCAAATCCGCATATCTAAAAGAAGCCATAGGTCAGGATAATTTGTTGACCACAATCGCCATAGAGTCGCGCCATGCTCTCATTACAATTAAACCATCTTTGTAATCGTACTTACCGACTTGTAATCTCAAATGATGTTCCGAATATTTGCGTTCTAAAATACAATTAGCCACAATGATATTTTTGTTTAAAGAATTGATTTCATTCCATCTATCGCACAATCTCTGTCGCCAAAAGGAACATAAAAAGTAGTGTCACATCTATCCATACCTGATGAAATCAGCCATGTTTTCTCGTTGCTATGTATAAACTGTTCTAATACAACACTCTCCGTCGGTGCTGTTCGCTTCACACTATACGCTTATCTGCAGGACTTCCGATGGATTCTGATACGCCTGCTTTCCTTCCTTTTAGTTTCACCTTGTGTATCTGCCAACGAGCGATGCCGAGAATTCACAGTGGCTTTCACTTGTATTTCCTGAGGCAATGTCAATCCAAAAACATAAGAGCGATTCCTTCATTCTACAGATTGCGGTCCTGGCATACAAGCGTCTTAATCGACAATAACCACAACCCTGAATTCTGAAGGTAGCCCACCTAAATATTAGGGCTGTAAATTGAAATGATATTAGGGTTATCTGTCGTCAACTACGTCATTTATTGAACTCTAATAATACCGTATATGTCTTGATTATTGAACTTGTTTGCAAAATTAAAACTTCCAGTAGCAGAATCGATAATACTGGTGTGTGCTCGTCTACCTCAAACAGATATTTATTAAGCAGTAAATGTAAAAGAGATGCTGAAACACAACGAGAGCCGTACAAGTAAGTAAAAAGTGTGTAATGCAACTGAATTCTATATAACGTGAATACCTAGAATGTGCTCTAATTCTAATGGATAGATGATTATAGTAACATTCCAAACTGTGTTTTAGCTATGTTCGTTCTATTTCGCGATAACATTAATTGGTAATAGTCAAATTGAATTACATGCCTTGACATAATATGTAGTCAACGATGGCAGCTGAGATGATGATATGTATACAATTGAAAATAGACAAGACATTGATCACGAATAGTTGTTACTACGGTTTTGCATATTAGTTGTTCAAACACAATAGTAAACAAGAGGGGTCAGATATAATATTTAGTACAAGTCTGCAGAAGACTCATAACGTCGCGACATCTCCATCAAAAGATACGCGTCGGCGCTAAGATCCTTCATAGTACTCACTTGCTCAGAAAGATACAAGCAGTCGTTAGAAAGATATAAATTCGAGTCAAAAGAGTCACCATAGTGCATAGGCGCAAGCGCCCTATAGGCACCGAGAACATAGCTTATTAAGGAGCGAAGGTTCTTTGCAGCGGGTGCTATGGATGAAGTCTTATATTTACCAGAGAGAAGACTAGAGTCATCAGTAAGCGTCTGTATTAGATCTAAGATTTGCTGAGGAACTTTCGTCACGACATATGTCTCGTTCAAATTTGAGGTCTGCAGAGAAGTATTGGATAGTTGCTGAGTGTCATTTTGAATTAGTGGTTTGGATGGTCTTAAAGTCATTTTTGTTTTGAGTGGTGACGTCTTTTGTACGATCGTACTGTTATTGACGCTATTGGAAATTCCGCCACTGTCGTCTTCATCGTCACCCCAGTTCCATTCATCAGGAATAGAATTGCTATCATCTTCATTATCGTTCTCCGTAGTCTTGGGGTCCTCTAGTGCCTCATCGTCATCATCATCGAGATCGATAGACTCATCAAAACCCCAGCCATCTTCCCCGGCATCTTCATCTTCATCTTCAAATTGCATATTTCTTTTCGATGTTGTCCCAGCTTCTTTGTTTAATTTCTTAAATGCTTCTTCTGACTCCTCTTCTGCAACGTCATCGTCCCCCCATTCTTGGTTCCAGCCGTCATCAAAGGCATCGTTTTCAATATCTTCTGCAAAAATTTTTGATGGCAGGCTATCCTCGTTTTCTCGCCTATGTTTAGCTTCCTTAACAGCTTCGTAAGAAACAATTGCCCCAACTTTTTCCACAATCTTGCGCTCACTCGTTTCTGCATTTGACACAATTTGACGGGTCATTACTAATATAGCGTCACAGCGCTTCTTGTACCAGACATTTGGTATCCGAATAACCCAGTCCTGGAGATCATTGGAATGAGCCCAGCCAGCCTTCATCAGAAAGTCACCGAAGGTCGCAACTTCTTTAAGAACTGGTTCAAACTGTGAAAAATCCGCAACTCCAATTGGGATCAATGATTGAAAATTCTTTTCTATGAGCGTTGTGGTCATGATAGATGATAATTCCACAGCAATATTATGTGACATACTCTTCGGCATAGATTCATTGATAAAGGCCACAAATGATTGGAGATTTACCAAAGTTTTGTCAATTGTAACTATCTCGCTGGAAGCCATAATAGCCAATGAGTACTTTCTATCACCAGTATTAGATGTGTCTATTTCAAACTTTTGATCTACAGATAAAAGTTTCACGAGGAAATTCTCCTTGATTTTATATGCTAAATGCTTCATTTTTCCCACGAAATCGAATCTTTTTAAGGCTTCCGCGAGGTCTTCTAGCGAAACTGGATTCTCAGGCTCTATATGATTGTACGCGTCAATGAATTGTCTCCACTGACAACACAGAACACTCTTACCATTTTCTTCAGTAATTGATATCTCAAGTTTATTATCCGAGAATTGTATTAAATGCTCCCAAAGACTATCCAACTTGCCGAAGACAATTGAATTAAGGGAGTTTACTTCTTCTTTTAATCCACTGAGCAATGCTATTCTTTCCCAGCCTGGAAATTTAACTATTTTGTCCTCCGCATTGGTGAGAAGGGGTACAGAATGAACAAACATATTTAGCTCAATTCTAGATCTCAGCTCCATAATAGATGCTTTAATCATCCAGATCTGGTTCAGTGCTTCAATGTAAATGCTGTTCTGAGCATGTTTAGATGCAAGGCTATCGTAGTTATCAATAAGTTCATATATCTTTTCGTCCGCATTCTAAATCGTCAAAGTCAGCTTTCAAATAATATAGATAGCTTTGGACAAAACAATACCATATCATCACAGACCTCATGTTCTTTGGATACTTCTCTGAGCATGCATGCCTGCCTTTCAGATTCCTCAATCCCATCATATAGAGACTTTGTCTGTCGTGTATAATTATCTAATTCTTTTGAGTTCCTCGTACACAAATCCTCGATAGAGTACTATTATAATTAGCTCTATTTCCATAACAATTATATACTATTTCCAGTCGATCTTGCTCCTACCTTCACATTGGAAATGGCATCGTCAATATTAGCTACTAAGGATTTTAGATCACTCCGTTCAGTAATCAAAAGCCTAGCTTCGTCTTCATTTGGTAATATCTCATGCTGAAGATACTGCAGCACAGATTGGGCCACCACTGACGACATCCAGCCAATATTATTGATGAATGAGATTTTTATACTACGAACTCTTGTTGTAAACTATACTCTCGATTCCTGCTAGTTCTCCTGGTGTTGAACTGGTTCTCAAATTTTAAGTGCGAGTTGGGCAAATAGCATGAGCGGTATTAGCGCATAAGGTTTTTAAGTCATAAATGAGCAATACTTTGATACTTGACACACTCATAAACACTTTTTAAATGATTTTATAGTGAAACAGATGTATCCATCGGCGTACAGATTTTTTTCGTTAGACAAACAGTTCGAAGTGCCTGTTGTTAAGAAGTATTTCAATATCGATAAACATATGACTTAAGCTTAGCCAAGGCGATTTCGTTTTTTTTTTGTTTTCTTAGTGTAAACATAGCTTAGTGGCTCAGATCAAGTGGCAATCATCTTATAATATATCATCAAGAGAGTCATCTATTCTTCATCTCTAGCTGCCTGGGCTCGCATTCGTATTGAAAAGAGGGTGAGGATCGACAAAACAAAGATATATTTATAGATTATATAGGAGTTTGTGAACAAATTTGCTGGTCATGGCGTCAAATAGTGAAGATGTGCAAATGAAAAATGTCCCTGGATCTTCGGATGAATCAGACCATGCCCGGCATTCAAATATAGATATAGAACGAGAAATAGAAGCTAGAATCCGTGATATCGAGAACCAAAACATGAAGGGTTCACGAGATGCAGTTAATATAAAGAGGAAGTTGGATGTGGACGATGCTAAGTTCGGCAATCCATCGCCAACATTGTATATCAACAATTTGAATGATAAAATAAGAAAACAAGGTATGAGAATAATGTTCATTGTGAAAGAGCTTCTACTAATTTATAAACAAGAACTGAGAATCTGTCTGTACCTACTATTTTCTACGTACGGACATGTTATAGACGTCGTGGCTCTCAAGACACCTAAGATGAGAGGTCAGGCACATATTGTGTTTGCCGACAGCATCAGTGCTGCTCAAGCATTAAAAGCGCTACAAGGTACTAAATTTTTAGGAAAAGAGATGGTAAGTTCAGTTTTAATAGAATATACCAAAATATATTTAATTTTGCAGAAGGTGCTAACGTGGGCGGTTACAGCACATTGCATATGCAAAGTTGAAATCAAACGCCGTAGCGAAACTGGATGGAACCTTCAGAATGCCTCCTCCTCCTAGTCTGAATCCTTCTACGCTGCCTGAATATACTGACAATTTTAAAGGCTTAAAGCGGCAGAGAGAAGATTCGGAAGACAGTTAATTTAATGTGGTTCGTGCACATTATATCCGCTGTCAAGTGAAGTAAGAAGATTTAAGAGGTTGGGCTGTAGTCGCACTTTTATTGCTCTGCTACATCTTTGACGGAATAAAAAGGCATCTGCAAGATATGAAGTAATGAGATCTGGAAATTCAGACTTTTATTGATAGTCCAACAACGTCGCCAATTATTCCTATCCACAGTATCATGTATCTCTCCAATGTAATATTAGGGACATTTAAATCTTTAGCAAAAATATTCAAAACATCCGTAGTATTACAAGGATGCACATAGAAGCAAAGAGAAGTATGAAAAATAGGATGTTCTGTTTGAGATATAGCGCCCTTTGATAGTCCAAATACTGTAGAATTTCTTAAAATTGCCTCTTTATCAGATTTGACTACATACTTGTATATATCGTCTAGAAGTGTTAAATACAAATTTTCACCGTCAGAAGTTTGGAGAAAAGCTGTAAAATATAGTGTAGGCACATTATGTGTATCTGATAACAGTACATGGACCTTAATATACAATGTCTGATCTTCATTAATCTTGCGAGATAGAAGTGCTTCAATACCTCGGATAGACATGTTGACAAGGTCGGAATCCGTGCGTGTATAGCAATCTTCCTCAAATAACAGCTTGCTTTCAATCTGAGATCTATGAAGATAAGGTAAGAATAGTCTACATGCCTGCGAAAACTCGTCCCTATTCAAATAAGGAAAATGAGTTATGTCCTTGATCTGTCTACCCTCTGACTTGACAGTGACACCGGAATGGCTAATGTCAACCGGATCTCCCATATTGCATACTTCAATTGCTTAGATAGTCTTGATGACCTTGAATAGCATCTGCAATTAAGAGCACATTCACAGATCGTATCGATAATAATAACATTGAAATAATACAAACATTGATCAATTGTTATACAACAGTTAATGATACTATCAATGTTTAATACCGTGCGTATATATTTAGATGTGATTTTAACATAGCCCAGCTACCAGTAATATCCAAATGTCCCGATAGCATCTTTCTACACTTCCTTCTAGCATTTTAATTAGAGACGGTATTATTAAAGCACCAACAACGGCAACAATCTTCGTTTAATCGACGATAATTTACTAGTTAGAATATTTCATAATCAGACAGTAGAGTCGTGCTCCTGTCTAGAATGTCTCATCAAGTCCAAAGCTTAGGACACGTTCCTATTTCAGACCACTCCTTTTCACGGGACAGGAGCTTGCTTGCTCTCGCTCGAGATACTTCTGTCGAGATCTACGATACTTCAAACACTCGAGCTTTTGTCTTAAAGACTACACTTACTGGTCATGATAAAACTGTTACATCGGTTGATATTGCGCCAAACTCTGGACGAATTGTGACTTGTTCTCAAGACAGAAATGCTTTGGTCTGGGAGCCATCTTCAGATGGCACTTACAAGCCAACTTTGGTTCTCTTGCGAATAAACCGTGCAGCCACTTTCGCAAGATGGTCTCCTGACGAAAAGAAGTTTGCAGTGGGCTCAGGGGCTCGTGCAATTGCTGTATGCTATTTTGAGGAGGAGAATGATTGGTGGGTGTCCAAGCACATCAAGAAACCCCTTCGTTCCACTGTACTCTCTGTCAGCTGGCATCCAAACTCTGTGTTGTTAGCCGCTGGAAGTACGGATTCCCATGCCCGTGTCTTTTCGACGTTTATTAAGGGAATAGATGCTAGACCCGAGCCGACTGCATGGGGTGAGAAGATCCCTTTCCAGACTTTGTGCGGTGACTTCACGTCGGCGGCTGGTGGATGGGTCCACGATGCTGCTTTCTCACCTTCTGGAAATGCTCTGGCATTCGTGTCGCATGACTCAGCTATCACAGTAGTCTACCCGTCTGCGCCAGAGCAACCGCCTGCAGCTGTCATCAGTATCACGACTTCTATGCTACCATATATGTCACTTGTTTGGCTCTCAGAGAATGAGATTATTACTGCTGGTCACAATTGTCATCCAGTCGTGTTTGCAGGCTCTGAAAACGGTTGGGCTTTGGATCATTCAGTTGATGATCCAATGAGCTCTAAGAAAAGTAGCGAAAATCGCGAGAGTTCTGCTTTGAACATGTTTAGGCAGATGGATCTAAAAGGCAGTACACAAGCTGCCAATGATGATACAGCTCTACCAACTATTCACCAGAACACTATCACGTATGTGTTTTTTTTGATTTGATTCAGATGTTATTTACAGAAACTAACTAAATTGTTTATACAGAAAGTTGCGTCCTTATGCCGTCGCTGGCGGTCGTGTAACAAAAGTTTCCTCAACTGGTGTAGACGGTCGCGTCGTTATATTTGAAGTTTAGATAGTCGTATTTAAGCCAAATATCTAATTAGATGACTAACTACATTATCACTTGGTTATATGCTGGTCACAATGTCATCTGGTACATTAGACTAGCTGATTACTCGTTTTAGTTTTCCTACTATTTTCAATGTAGATGCTGTTTACAAATTATTACAATAATATTATAAGAAAATTTTGTTTCAATTAAAGCGAATTCTACCAGTAGAAGCCAATTGAAATATACGTGGTTCGTATTATACATTTCCACGTAAACATTAATCTTGTTTATTTAGTTGTATAGTTCGTAGCTTCGTTCACTTTCAATTTAATTTAAAGTTGGAAAGGTTTGGCAAATTGCATGTTTTTCTATCCCTTTACCACCCAACTTTTATTAATTCATAATTATACTACTACAGCATTTATCTATACAGCTCTAGTTTTGAAGCTTCTCGCATTGAAGTATAGCCATCCTAATTAAATAATCAGGATTAGATTAATCGTGTCATAAATTATGATGAGTTTACTTGGGTTTCTGCCTGTAAGTGATGAAAAGATCATAACATCAAGGAAGTTGAGTGGTCGCTAACTAATTGTTACAGTCTTTGGCACAGTCCCTAGATGTACCAGGGTTCAACTGGAAAACACTGATCCTTGGATTTTCTACTGCTCAATATCTATTTGAAACGTACTTAAGTTACCGCCAATATCAAGTTCTTAAGAGAGAAACGCCACCAAAAGCTCTGGAAGGTGCAGTTGATGATGAAACGTTTACAAAATCACAGACCTATTCTAGAGCGAAGGCCAAGTTTGGATTTTTCAGCAGTGTTTATGGATATTTAATGGACACTTCTTTTATTATTGGTGATGTGTTACCGAAATTTTGGGGTTTTGCAGGAATCGCATTAAAGATGATGCCTGCACGATTCTCTGGCGAAGTAAGAATTAAAGAAGCATGCTGAAGCTAGCTGGAAGGAGATGCAGTACTCTCGTTCTTGACACATGTTAACAACTAATATTTATTCTTTTAGATCACGCAGTCCGTTTTATTTTTCTTGGGCTATAACTTTGTTTCAACACTGCTTAGCTTACCTCTCTCGATCTATTCGACTTTTGTTTTGGAGGAGAAGTTTGGTTTCAATAAGCAAACACCTTCCTTATTTGTTACCGATTTTATCAAGACTCAGCTTCTTACTATTGTAATCGGAACGCCTCTCCTCTCAGTGTTCCTCAAAATTATCCTATATTTTGGAAATAAGTTCTTCTATTATCTTTGGCTCTTCACGTTAGCTTTTCAGGTGGTTGCTATTATCGTTTATCCTATTTTGATACAGCCTCTGTTTAACAAGGTCACTCCTCTTACGGAAGGCAAGATCAAGACCGAAGTCGAGAATCTTGCGTCTAAGCTTAAGTTTCCTTTGAAAGATCTATTTGTAATTGACGGTTCCAAGCGCAGTGCTCACAGCAATGCTTACTTCTATGGATTACCATGGAAGAAACATATTGTTATTTATGATACGCTGATTGATAAGTTCGAGCCAGATGAGGTGGTCGCTGTATTAGGTTTGTATTTTTGAATTCTGAAACTAAATTATAAGAAACTGACATAAGTATCTAGCTCATGAATTGGGCCATTGGGCACTTTCACATACGACCAAAATGCTGTTGATTCAGCAAATCCATTTATTCACACTGTTTGTCTCATTTGCTGTCTTCATTAACAATAATTCTTTATATAGATCATTCGGCTTCTTCAATGAGAAGCCTATTATGATTGGATTCATTCTTTTTAATGACATACTAGGACCTCTTAACAGTGTTCTGTCTTATGGTCTTAGTGTGTTGAGTAGGAAGCACGAATATGAAGCAGATGCCTTTGCTGTAAATCTCAGCTACTCAAAAGAACTTTCGGAAGCCCTTATTAAGCTTCACGTCCAAAACTTGAGTACAATGGATGCGGATTGGCTCTATAGCAGCTATCATTACTCTCATCCTATCCTTCCAGAACGATTGAGAGCTATGGGGTGGAAGAACGAAAAGAAGGAGGAGTAGCTATATAGAAAACTCAGCGTAAAAGTTTGGAAGGTTCACACACAAATTTCACTCTGTATAATAAAATTCAAATGGTAACATCGTTCCCACTATTATGAATTATAGTAAATGTATAATAAATGCATGCAAGTGTGATCTGCTTTTGACCAATTTGAATTCTAAATATTATACAAACTATCTGTTTAAGCAATAATGTAAGGAAGGACCTGATCATATTACATAGTCCTACATACACTGCTTCTTTCTTCTCTATATCGCTGCCTTCCGGCGACAGACACATCCAATTAAATGAACAAATTACTTTTGCTAATATTACAAATAATTAAAGAGCCATGAAATTAAAAATCTCATCCCACCTTCCCAAACAGTCTGCAGAATATATAAACACTAGTATGAAATTTCAACAGATACAAACAAACTAGAATTTCAGAGCATTAAAAGTTTAGCTATTACTGTGTGCAAACTGTTTTTGTCTCTTTTCCTCCTTACGTCTCTCCTTCTTCAGACGCTTACGTTCAGCTTTATCGATTCGTCCATCAGACACACCTCGCTGATCAGCGGCGGCATCTTCCATGAGAATGTCGTTTTCGTTTTCGTTTACGAGTCCTTCACTTGCACCTTCGTAAGCTTCTAGTTTGCGCTTTCGAACGAGCGGAGGTAAACCTCGTAGTTCCCTACTGATTCGATTCAACTGCTGTATTATAGAATTTGCCAGACCATATGGTTTGGTACCTGGATCACCCTCCTCTGCAGTTAGGATGCTGTTCTGATTTTGCTGTTCAGGCGGTTCAATGGTACCAATGAAAGCGTCTAGCATGTGCTGTGCCTCTATATTATCTAACTTGCGGACATTTATGACTTGCACAGTAGTTATACCATTCTCTCTCCTGATTTGACCCGACATGGATGTCTGTAATATAATATTCTAATAGTTTATTTTGCCTGTGTCTCTGTGTTCTAAAATATAGTAATGAAACGGACAGTACTTACCTACAAATTTTTTTTTTGAGTGTGCAGTAGGGTTAATATGTAGAATTTTACGATTAAATGCGGTGTCAAAAAATTATCGTATGTTCGTGCTGAACATATCAAGACCATTGGAGCTCCGATACTTTAGGGCTAACGGAGTCTGTTGTCATTGAGCAGAAGTGAAATTATTGTATACGTATTTGGGAAAAGATTTTGCGATACTGAATCTGCACTTAGCAATTGAAGCGTGCAAGAAAAGAGACAAAAAATGCAGTCGCTAATAAGCAGAATTGGACGACTTGCGGTCACCACGGGAAGCGCATTGTCGGGCAACAGCCCAAGTCTTATACCGGGTCGGGGGATCAGGTAAGCTATAAATGATTCAGTTTTAAAGATATGATCCGTGTGCCGTAAACACCGGGAACTAATAAGCTCGCTCGCTAGATTGATGTCCTCGCTGTTCAGCAACAACGCTCTGAGCAACGCAAGAAGCTCCCTCCTCTCAAACAATGTGCGTGCACAGCTGACGTCTTCGCCAGCTGTCAGTGTATTTGAGAATCCTCCTGGAACTCAATCGATACTATCGATAGATTTTGGCGCATTCCCGCAGATGATGCAGCGACGATGGAAGGCGCGTGGAAACACATATCAGCCTAGTAATCGCAAGCGAAAGAACCGCGTCGGCTACTTGGCCCGCATGCGCACACCTAATGGACGAAAGATCATCGCTCGACGACGAGCGAAGGGTCGCTGGTATCTGTCTCATTAATAGAGGGCAAGTGTGTGCACGCTATCTCATAAAAGTCGATATTGTGTTTTATATCTGTATCTTTCTCTACATATATTCGGGTTATCGCCACGTTTTTACAGCTCCATGCAATTGTACATATAACTTCATAGAATCCAAAAGATTCTTTTTGCAAGTAATACAGTAATATTTACGAAGAAATTATAGTTTCTGCGCATTAAATTATCTTGTTTCGTATGATTTAAGGATTAAAAAATCTTTTACGATCCTAATATGATTTCTCTTTTACTCCCGCGTCTACCCATATAATGTGTACATATCTATCTGCGAGGATTGCTTCTGGCTACAGCAGCAGTTCCTAAATGTGATATGAGTACGCGATATTTAGTTGATAGCTAGTTTGTTGAGCTATTGAGATACTAGAGATTGTCAAATGCGTGCCGCTTTACTTGCTGTTAATTTGCACGCTGGGCTATCGATGGCGTCCTCCTGGTGCTGCTGCTGTAAACAGGAGAAACATGCCTGAAGCATAAATGGCAGGGGCTTTTGTCGAGAGTATCACGTAAGTTAGGGCTTCATATCTACTAAACTATTTGCTCTATGGCATACACGTCAATACCGTGCGGGATATACGTATTTACTGCATGTATCAGAGCTGGATATTACTTCGCAGCATTCTACGTTTCACACCTGGGCTCGTGGCGGTTGTGGTATCTGTATATGAATTATATTAGCTGACAGACGATCGTAAATGCTATAAACGCACGGTAGAACCAGACGGGCGGATAATCTAAAGCATATATGCCCTATAATAGATCCTGATGGGGATTTTAGAAAGTGATATAGGGCGGCGAATCAGTTCACTTCAAATTCTAGTTTATAATATCAAGGATGTATATCTATAGTTCAGAACGAGCTCAGACTCGGATTTATGGTCGTATTCGGATTATCACTAAATAGTGCAAAATGTAAAACCAATATGGATTAGGAGCCGCATAAAGCTTTAAACGAACTTCCATATATGGAAGTTTGTGGTGGCAATATTAAGATCATACGAGAAAATCGCATTACTGTGCAACTTTTAGAGCTACTCAAATCGCCCTATGCATCTATCATCGTGTCATTTACACTAAAATAAAAGGGTAATAAAGTAAAGTAATCAATCCCACAAAGCCTCTAAATAAAACGCCAGCGCGCTCTCCAAAAAAAAAACAAATCACAGAACTCGACTTTCGTGGCACTTGAAGTGCACTACTGGGTATCGATATTCTGCGGTTTTATCGTGTTAGGTGTAAGCTTGACCCTGATATTTATAGAATATTTGGAAGGGCGTGCTACTTTTTTCTTTAGCTCTTCAACTTTACACATCTTTTCTCCAGTATCTTTCAAAGAGAAACGCATTCTTCTACAGATCTTTCAGTACTTCGAGAATTCAGCTCAAAAATGTCGTTTGTCGACCATATCCCCTTCATTGCGCCCATAAAATATGCCTACGCAACATTTGACGGCTCGTTTATCGCTGGCAGTGTTGTAGGTCTTATTGCTGCGTTGTTTTTCCTTAACATTTTCTACCAGCTCGTCGGCAGAAGCCCCAATTCTCCTCCCATGGTCTTTAATTGGGTGCCTTTCTTGGGCTCTGCTGTCTCCTATGGTATGAACCCCTACAAGTTCTTCGAAGACAACAGAAAAAAGTACGGAGATGTCTTCTGCTTCATGCTGCTTGGCCGCGTCGTAAACGTCGCTCTTGGACCAAAAGGCAACGACTTCGTCCTAAATGCTAAGCACTCGTTGGTCTCTGCTGAGGATGCTTATAGGCATTTGACTACTCCTGTATTTGGCAACGGTGTCATCTATGACTGCCCTAATCATCGATTGATGGAGCAGAAGAAATTTGCTAAGACAGCTTTGACTTCGCAAGCCTTTCAATCTTATGTCCCACAGATTAGCTCAGAGGTCGACAAATACTTGCTCAAGTCGCCTCAATTCTTCGGAGGAAATCCAGACAAGCAGACTGGTACTGCTCATTTGATGACTGCTATGCCCGAAATGACTATTTTCACTGCTTCTCTCACTCTCCAAGGTCGTGAGGTTCGTCAGAAGTTCGATGAATCGTTTGCTGATTTGTATCACGACCTTGACCGCGGTTTCACTCCACTTCACTTTGTCTTCCCTCACATTCCAATTCCTGCTTCATGGAATCGTGATGCTGCGCAGAAGAAGATTTCAGATACTTATTTGGAGGTAATTCGCCACCGCAGAAAGATTGGTGACTTTTCAGATCCTGATTTAATCAATACTTATATCAAGGACGCTGTTTACAAAGATGGTGTGCGTATGACTGATCGTGAAATCGCAAACATGATGATTGGCATTCTAATGGGAGGTCAGCATACCTCTGCTGCTACTAGCACATGGATGTTGCTGCATCTTGGTGCAGATGCTGACTTGCGCAATCGCCTCTATCAAGAGCAGGTTGAAGTTCTTGGTGACCGTGAGGTTACGTACGAGGACTTGCAAAACATGCCTCTTTTGACCTTCACTATCCGCGAGACTCTCCGAATGCACCCTCCTCTTCACTCGCTTATGCGTAAGGTTATGAAGGATTTGCCTATTGAGGGTAGTAAGTATGTTATTCCTAAGGGTAACTATATTCTGGCTGCCCCTGGCGTCCCTATGATTGATGAACAATATTTCAGTGATCCTCTGGTCTTCCGACCAGAGAGATGGGATGAGAATAAAAACGAGGTCAACCTTAATGCTGACTCCGATTCGAAGACCGTTTCTAAAGGTGCTAACTCACCTTATCTTCCGTTTGGTGCCGGTAGACATCGATGTATTGGTGAGCAGTTTGCTTACTGTCAGCTTGGTACGATTATGTCTAAGATTCTTCGCGAGTTTGATTGGGAACTACCTGAGGGTCGAGGTGTTCCCCCACCCGATTATTCAAGTATGGTGACTTTACCAAGTGAACCTACCAACATCATCTGGAGAAGACGCAATGCTACCAAGATTAACTAGATATTCGTGACTATTCCCATTAGACATAGTATGTTAAGTTCACATGTCACCTGCAGATTCCATGATTTGTTCCTTCTAATAGTGTTGTTGCAATTTTCATTTTTACTTTTGATATATGGACGTTTTACAGCCTTTCACAAGGTTTAAAATAGGAGAGCAATATTTTGAAATTTTTATGCATAAAAGTGCACAGATATCTATTATAATATATTTTATACGTACTTCATCAATTTCTGGTGGTGGAGCATGTATTATGATGCTTTTGAAATTTAGATTCGTTTTCCTTTCAGTCTCGTTTATTATGCTATAATATAGTTTGTTTTGTATTCGATGTTGCAGTTTAATACTCTTTATATTTGTCTTATTTTGCTATTGCGAATTTTATACTCATGTTACAGAATTTTATAATTAGTTGGAAGCATTTAGTCCTATAGCTACATAAACACCATATTAAATTATTGTTAGATTTTTTCGCTTTTACATTCCTCTAGAAATATCTTAACTATTCTTCTGGTGAAAGGTAAATGTTACAAAAATCATAATGTAACTATTAGATTTAGAGGAACAAGAATCCAAAAAAGAGTAAAACTCATGAACGCCTATAGAAAAAGAGAAAAAAAAACAGCTGGAGAAAGTTAGGATATGTGAACAGGGATAAAAGAATAAGATATTTAAACTAAACCAAAAAATGTAACTAAAATGTAAAATCTTTTTAAGCATAATAAAACTAAAGCTGTATGAACGAAGTTTTTGACGAAGAAAAATTAAGATAATCACAGTATCTGTAACGAAAAAGGAAATTTCACCTTTAAATCGCTAAAAACATTTTAACAAATG
This sequence comes from Dipodascopsis uninucleata var. uninucleata, assembly GCA_030568195.1. Classification (NCBI taxonomy): domain Eukaryota; kingdom Fungi; phylum Ascomycota; class Lipomycetes; order Lipomycetales; family Lipomycetaceae; genus Dipodascopsis; species Dipodascopsis uninucleata. The sequence goes on along the minus strand of JAJLTO010000002.1, from coordinate 643,483 downwards.
ACTAGTCATACATTCCCTGAGATATAAAGTAAATAAAAGTAGCTTGATATACTAATACTAATATTCAATAGCTATAAGCAATTATTCCTCATCATCATCCATCGGCTTGTCAATTAGTCTTACTCCCACTACTTGATTCTCAATGGATGAAAGATGTTCATCTACATCTACATCTTTCGCTTTTTCAAGTTCGCTGTTATCTCCGTCACTACCTCCTACGAGCATTCTTCCGACTTCACCATATTGTAGACTAGTTCTCTTCGTTGAAGTTTCCGAGTCAGAGTCAGTATCTTTTGGACTATAGCTACTCACAACCGTAGCGTCATCACTATTTGATCCACCACGTCTACCACGAAGAGCATTATTATCGTCGTCTTCAGTTTTAAATTGATCTTCATTCAAAGTCGCAACAGATGATAGAGTCTTGGATCGACTATGACTATGTTGTCGAGCTTCACCACCAGAAGATCTTCCTTCAGAAGTAATCTGATCGATCGACGATATGCTATACTGCCCTCGTTTTCGCTGGGGAGTCAATACAAGTGATATCCTTGAAGCCAAACTAGTAGAATTATGCGATCCACTCTGAGTTCCTCCTGAGGGACCTGGCGATCTTGCACGGTAAGCTAACGCCCTATTTCTTTCTTCTTCTAGCAAACGACGATTTCGTTCATCTCCAGATATCTGACGAGCCTTGCTATCCTTTGTCATCGAACTCTTACGCTTAAGTTTGGAGAAGATCTGCTGTTTATACTTGAAAAGATCCAAAACAAGCCTATATCCGTGTCTATCTTCGAAAGTAAGTGAATTTTCGACTCGTGGTCTTAGTACCAGACGAGCAAGTTCATAGGCTAAACGCGTGACATATTCTTCCTTTGCAGAAGTTAGATCCATTAATCTAGTAAAGTGTGACATCAATGCATCAAGCGTCGCAATATTATAAACCATCATTTGGCCAATCAAATTAGATATAGGCTCAATTATTGCCTCCTCGACCGATTCACGTTCGTCACCATCTGCACTACGACTGTTATAATAAGCCTTGATTGTTTCGTACAGCTTCGGATCAATTAGTGATTCGCGAAGTTCAAGAAAGTACAACTTAAGAACATTAGTTACCACTGCAACATTGTATTTCGCGAGAATTGTCTTGCTGAAAGTTTTACCGTTGTTTATTTCGTTTCGGAGCTGATGTACAGTAGCAAGAGATACGTCCTTAAACCAAACTTCTTGTCGTGTTTTATCATCATCTAATTCTGGATATTGCTCATCCATATAACTTAAAATGCAAGTTACTACAAAAGGAATTTTTCTTCCATCTTCTCGCGCGCGCGTCTCAAGACTGACTCCAAATACTTGTTCACTACTTGACATGTAATAACTCTCATGGACTTCTGTCTGAGGCAAAAATGATCCAGTACGATATCTCTCTAACATATATCTCAAATCCTTTTCTGGAGATACAGTCTCTTGAAAAAGCATCATACCATCAACAGCAGCTTGCATGCTTGGAATAACATTAGAAATGGCTGCAGAAAATACGAGCATTGCTGACTTAATTTGATGCAAACGTTCGAGCTCATATTTCTCCAAATTCTTGTAGTGTGCCATGAGCGCCTCCTCAAGGACGCATCTAGCAGAATCAAGGCGTCGAATCACATCTTTATATGTTTCATCAGCTTGCGTAGCTTCTCGAAGTAGACGTTGTCGGGGTGTCTCGTCCTTTGATATACTAATATTCGAATTTCCGGTAGCTGCACTAACAATGCCTCCTAGATATTCATTTATGATGTTGTCTTTGTTATCAGGTACCACTTTTCCAGCAAATATAAATGCCTTCTTACGCCATTGGTATTTGAACACAGAGCTATTGGCAAACGTGTTACCCATGGCACCAACAAGACGTAAAAAACCATAGTCGACTAAATCCTGACCGACGTTCTCAGCACCTGCTAAAGTTGAGACGTCCATATTCCGCATGATCCAATCGACTATCTGCTGTCCCGAAGAAGTATCTTTATAGGTGCCCAGAATTGCGATTCTCACATCTGTTGTAGGAATAGTGTCAAGCATCTTTGTTAACAATTCACTTATTTGCACATGAGTGAAAGACTGTGATCCGACTTCATATATCTCCTCAGCACCGTCATTGGTTTCTTTACTTTCTAAACTGACATGATCCGACTGAAGTGTACTGGACCTTGAAGGTGACATCGGATCAACATTTTCGTTAGTATTAACCGCTGGGTTGTTAGGATCCTGAAACGCAAAGCTTTGTTCACTTTCGAGATTATCAATAAGACGAGCACGATTGAAATAGTTTAATCGTGCCTTCTGAGCATCTTTCCTAAGCTTTTCTACCAATCTGACTTTTTTTAAAGTGTCTTCGTGTGAATGCACAACACGCCTTTCATGATCCAGAGCCCATCGGGAAAAGGGGTAGACTACCATTTGACGAATATTCTCAGCAATCTTGAGATGAGCCAATCCGTTTTCCACGTTTTTTTCCAGAATTCCATCGTATGCTTTCTTGAGACTTGCGCCCTCGTCTCTGGCAAATCCAGTAGATTTTGGCGAGGCGGTCACACCTGTCTCCTGTAACTTGATTCCATAAGCTTCTTCTGCAGTTGCTCTTATGTTAGCAAGGTGGACCATCTCTGCATTCTCGACGCATCCCTGTTGCATTTTCGCATACAGCGTGTTAAGACCTGTTCAATTCACGGAAAGCGTGGTAAGTAATTATCCATCCAAATAACGTAGAATCCGCCTACTGCTTTCTACTTGACATACCAGTGATGTAGTCTCTGGTCCAGAAACTGTTTGCAAATGTAGCGGTTGCTGCCATGATGTAAAATATAACTGTTTAATTACAGAGGACTAAGGTACTCCAGAGTCGTATATCCTCGAGATACCTAATATATCGATACCACTCTAAATGCCGAGTCTATCGAACAGTTATCGCGAGGACCAAAAAATGTTATTGTATTGTCGTTATGAGCTGAATCAAGAACCAATATGAGGAAAATATGCTTTGAAATCGTTTACGACTAGCTACTGCACCAGCTAGCATTAACAATATATTAGAACCTCGTACAATCTCGTTATAAGAGATTTGATCGTTCGATTGATATGTAAAAGTTTCCAAATGACTCTATTCTCCAAAATGCTGAGAAAATATTTGTGTTAAGTCAAATAAAGGAGCTGGGGCTGATTAAGATTGAACGCGAACGCGTTTAGTAAGGCTGATCTATTTTTTTATTTTGGATAGTATTTTACAAAAGTAGTCTAATATAATATTTAGAGGTATATACCACAACTTGCACCAAAATAATAAATTACGATCATCAGCCCAGAACTACTGCCAAAACGGCTCATTAAACATTTAAATGAGGTTAAAGTGAATTGTAATAGCACTTGAACATATGCGAAGAGAATTCTGTAATATAGTATTATTCGATGGATAAAAGGGAGCTTCAAGTGAATGCGTCGCTTATTCTGTAGAATCGACATATCGATAAGCCCCTGGAATAGAATTGTTCTATGAAACATGATCTAGAGACTATTGGAAATTATAAACTTCAAAGGGGGCGACTATTATCATTAAACTATGTACTAAATTTGTTGGACTAATCACTGTGAAGAGGTATCAAAATTATTTACTAAGCTCCAAAACAGTAGTCGGTATACTGAGGGATGACATGACTATATTGCTGCTTCCTTAAACGTATGCCTGTTGCATGCATACGTTTACTCCTTGATATCGACAGTTGGGAGATCTTGGACAGCCTGCTTAATCAAGTCAATACCCTTGTCGAGATCCTCCTTGGATATCACCAAAGGTGGCGCCAGACGAATGATGTTTTCATGCGTAGGTTTGGTCTAAATTACAATATTTCATGGTTAGACCACGTTCTGTATTAATCATTTAACTTTCTCTTAACATAACAAATTATACTTACCAATAATCCACGAGACTTCAGCAACAAGCACAGATCCCATGCGGTGCGGGAGTTAGTCTTCGAAGTGTCGATCACAATGGCATTTAAAAGACCTTTGCCGCGGACCTCTTTGACAACTCCACCCTCAAGCTTCTTCAAGCTCGTGCGGAATCGTTCACCAAGAACTCGGGAGCGCTCGACCAGGTTCTCATCAAGGACGACCTGAAGCGCCGCCATAGAAACTGCGCAACCAAGTGGGTTTCCACCGTATGTAGATCCATGGGTACCTGGCGCAATGCATAGCATGATATTTCGTGATGATAGAACTGCAGAAACAGGATACATACCGCCAGAAATGGCTTTTCCAAGTAAAACAATGTCTGGCTTTATGCCATAGTGTTCATAACACATCATCTTACCAGTTCGAGCAATGCCGGTCTGAATCTCATCGCAAATTAGAAGAACGTTGTACTTCTTGCACAGCTCTGCTACTTTGGGAAGATAATCGTCACTTGGAACCACTACCCCGGCTTCTCCCTGGATAGGCTCAATCAAGAAGGCAGCTACTTTTTCACCTGCAACTTTAAGAGCTTTCTCCAAATCCTCAATGTTATTAAATCTAATGTTCTGCTTTGTTCCAGGAATCGTTGGCCCTACATTTTGGAGATATGGGCCGTAATCGTCTCTAGCCTCAGGATCAGTGGACATAGATATTACTCCAAGAGTCCGTCCATGAAAATTATTTGAAGCGCATAAGATGATGGCATCGGGCTCCTTAATACCCTTTTTTAAATAGCCCCACTTTCTAGCCAATTTCAACCCAGTTTCTACAGCTTCTGCGCCGGTATTCATGGGAAGTACCATTTCATACCCGAAATACTAAAACAATGAATGTATAACAATAAGATATTCATTGGTCACTAAAACTCATACTTAACGCAAACGAAAAATCACTTGCTTACCTCAGTGACGTATTTCGCATACTTTGGAAATACATCATTGGAAAAGGCTCGGCTGCTAAGTGCTACTTTGTGAGCCTGTTTGATAAGAGCATCCACAATTTTAGGATGGCAATGACCCTGATTCACTGCTGAGTAGGCAGAGAGGAAGTCTAAGTACTCTTTTCCCTAATATAAATATGTTAGCTATATATCACAACGAGATTGCTAATATTCCGCATCGACAACATACTTCCGGATCCCAGACGTGAGCGCCTTGTGCCTTAGAGAAGACTACCGGTAGTGGGTGATAGTTGTGAGCGCTGAACTGGTTCTCATAGTTGAGAGCTTGCTCTGACGTAATAGTTATGTCTAATATTTCTTTGTTGTTCATTTTGATCTGCTATATTTAAGTGACTCTTTGACAATCTAAGAAAGAATATTGACAGTATTATATTCGACGGCCTGTGGTACACCCATAAATATAATATATAGATACTTGTTGGTATATATAAAAAATCAAAAACAAAGAGAATCGATTGTCACAGACCTCGCTTGCATTATGGCGTCGAGTCCATTTAGTTATAAGGTTTATCTAACTAAGCCATTGTAGCACAAGTATACTATTATGTTGCACTTACGCGTACGACTCTTACCGTCACTTAACTCAAATTAAGTTAAGCAGTTACTATATATGCAAGATGATGTCTGCACTAAAATGATGGCCGAATATTCTTTAATGCCTACCAGCTTACACTATAGTACTAACATATAGGCATTACCCGCTGGGAAGTCGAAAAATGATATAGTTAAGCAGTTATTTGCAATAACAAAGAATTTATTAATACTATTTACTTTTATTCTATTATGATTGCCTTCTATCGTACGAATTATTTGAATATGCAAGTTTTCACTTAATACTAACATGCTGATTTTTTATTTTATTTACAAACCCAAATCAGAATTCCAGATATCTGACGACTAAGACGTAGACTCATTTACTCCGATGTGAAAAACCTCTTAAGCATACCAACATCTTCAATTGCTCTGAGTAAATCGATTTCTTGCACCGTTGATGAAATGCGACGTTCATTATTCAAGGATTTTAAAACTTGTTTACCATTAGATGCAGCTAAACTAACTGCACCACATGCCTCCAAGGCATTAATGACCTCATGAAACTCGCTGTTCGAAAGTGGATCAAGAAGACGGTCCTTAGCACAAAGATGGCCGTAATGCTCGTAGAGCTCCTTTATAGTTAAACCTCCGGTTTTGCTCTTGCTGCGTACCACCAGTGCACAAAGTACAGCTTTTTGTTGAAGATTCAAGCCTTGCACTCTATTAACAGCAGAACCTCCGAAGGCTGCGGAGCATATTCTTGCAACATGTGAAATAGTAACTTTTGGCACTGGTACATTTAGAGGAATCTCGAGTGCAGTTATCGTTCGACCGGAAGATGGCGTGGACTCATTATCCATTGCTTCCAGCGTACCAAATCTCTTTCGAGCATCTTCTTCAGCAAGATCTAATCCTCTTTTGCATATATCAAATGCTTTCCTCAAATCACCTGTGTTTGCAGCGGTCTTGCGTGCGCACAACTGAATAGCGGCCGAATGTATTAGAGATGCGGCTTGTGATTGCACTGTAGACTCAATAGTTCTTGAATATGACTCCATGCGATCGCTGATAATCTTAGAAATTTGTTCTGCAGAATATGGTTTAAATCTCAGGTGCTGTTGATTAACTATATGCATAAGTTAGTTGATATTTATTCTCTATGTGTGCAATTGATGTGAGATATCTTACAGTTTCGTGCCTTCAACTTTGGCAGAAATTTTGAGCTCAAATCTAGGGCATTTGCAATTCCAATTACAATTAGGTTAGAGTCTTTCATCTTAGTCCAATCAAAGATTTTGTAGAGCACATCTTGATCGCGTGTGATCAAGTAGTCCATTTCGTCGAGCACAACAATTGTTGCTTTGAAGTCTTTTCTCCGGAAGAATTCCTCGACCTCAATTAAAACATCTTCGTCGCTAAGTTTGTCATTCATTTCTTCCTCCCACAAAAACTCGCTCCATATACTTCTAAATACAAAACTCGGCTTCTTTATTGCCATACAATTCACGCTAACCGTCTTGATTCTATTTTTGTATTCCGAATTTATATCTTCTAATACCTCTTTAACAAGTGCTGATTTTCCAGTTCCCGGCGGCCCGCTAATATAAAGACTTCCAGGTATGGACTTCCTTAAGTGATTATGAAGGAAAGTCCGGAGTTCTTCTCGTTCAGAGTCTCTGCACAGAAGCTTTCCTGGGGCTGGTGAACCTCTCTGGAAGAGAGACTTTGCACCCGTATATATTGTTGGTGTGCTTGGAGTTACAGGAGTAATAGGTGACTCCTGACCAAGATTCGGACTTCTTTTTGCAACTGAATTTGCAATACCAGCAAAATTCTGTTTCGTTGATAATGGAGTCCTGGAAGGCGAATCTGCCTCTTTTTGAGAAGCCACATATTTCTGAGAAGCTTCTGGACTTGCTCTCGGTGTCAAAAGCTGTGAAGGGCTTTCATTCTCGCGATTCTTTGTGCTCCGAGTCCTTGATTTTCTCGGAGTTGAGAGTGCCTTTGAAAGCGATTCCCTCGAGTCTTCAACGACATTACGCGACCTCTTTCCTAGAATCGAGGAAGTTGTTCTCTGGTGCCGCGCTCGGGAAGACATATTGGTGTAGAGTGCGCTTCCTTATTCTTGAAATTTTTGAAGTTTCGCGTTCAGTAAATAGTCAAGATTAGTAAGTCAGCCGGGAATGTAGACAGTAAGTCGTATATGTCTACTATCTTAAGCACTTGCATTCATTCGACGGCAAAAGAAAGCAATTCGAAGTAGCAGCAAGAGAAATATATAACAGGCTATTACTTGAATTGTTTACAAAACTTGTGAAAGATATAAAATTGTAAACAGTGGTGTAGAGCTGATGTGCTGCGATAAATACCCTCGACGCGTCGTTTTGACGTGTTAAACGCGTTCAAATTTCTATTTATCCAGATATGGAAATTCAACAAAGAAAACGCGTAATGAGACGCGTATTCAAATATAGACAAACAAACTAATGTAGGATATATCATTTACAAAACTTTACACTAATATCTATCGTATACAAAGTCATTACTATAAAATATATAAATCGATATTAAGAAAACTGAGAGAAAATTATACATATTGGTGAACATAATTATACATGATATAATATAACTTTCAAAGTATTCAAAAAAAAATATACAGCGCGGTAACTTAGAAAGCTCGACGCTCAGCAGCATCAGCAGCCATAAATCGTCGATATTCTGCAGAGAACCCGTAGGTTTGCTCTATATCATTCTTAGAAAGCTCCACATCGAGAGCATTAACATCCTTCGCATAAGTCTTAACAGCAGACTCTCCAAAAAATAGATCCCAGAGCTCGTCGAGCGGAACTATTTCTCCTTCATTATTTTTACTCATCATGCGTCCAGAAGCCTTCTGGAGTTCAATAGAGTTTGAAATGTCAAGTCTTGCATCGGTACTCAGTAGTTCGTTTGACTTGTGATCGGCAGTTTGATTCAACAAATTTAGTCGCTTCTTGGTAGTCAGTTCTAGCACAGATTCCTCCACCGTACCACCAATTGCATACATCCAGACTGTCGTCGACCTTGTTTGACCAATTCTGTGTACACGCGATATTGCTTGTAACTCTAAAGCCGTATTAAAAAGTGGCTCACAAAGGAAGACATGAGTTGCATTGATTAGAGTAAGCCCTGATGATTGAGACTTAGCATGAAGTAAAAAGCACATAATATCTGGGTTTCTCTTAAACTCATCAATGCCTTTTTCTACGCTGGCATGCTTGATTTCATGTCTGTCCATAGCGATTGTTAAGAGATTAAGAAAATCACTCCACTGAGAGAAAAGGACGACCTGCACGTTAGGCTCATTCTCTCTGAGCCATAAAATATGTCTCAAGATCATGTCGATTTTTGAACCATAAGAACCGGACAAGTCGATATTCTTTATCTCATTCAAAATCTCTTGATTCATTTCCGAATAGATTGCACGAGACACATTCAAATGATGTGGACTCTGAGATTTTTCTTCTTTGATTTTTATATCATTTGGCTTGTATGATATACTGTAAATATCACTCGTCTTGATATCACGTTTGCAGATAGGACAAGAACGATGAAACTTCCACCATTCTAACATGCAATCTCGACAATACTGATGACCGCACACTGTAAGGGATCCTATTTCAAAAGGACATTGACAAATCACGCAGATTCTTTCACTCTCAGGAACAGAACCTGTTTTGCTAAGCATCGAGCTCTTTAGGTGTTCAAGATATCGTAGTCTAGCATATCCTTTGTCAATTCTGAGAAGCAGCTTCGCTTCGCTCGCAAGCGCAGTCTTTGAAAACTTCTCAGGCTCTTTTGGATCAAATTCAGCTACTCCATCTGATAATTGCTGAAGCTGTTTATAGTACTCTATTCTAGCATTGTAGACTGATCTGAAGAGTAAATGCTCTCTATCGAGAGCATCTAAAACTTTCCTCTGATCCGCAATACAAAGTCGTAACTTCTCAAGTTCTGTATTGGCAATACTATATTCTATTCTGAGGCGCTTCTGTCTCTCGGCCTCCGAATCCTCAATATCATACCCTTTTTGAGTAACAAGGCGTCTGAGATCATCATAGACTACTTTGAGAGATCCAAGAATAGGACTAACTTTATATTTCTTTCTCTCCTCAAATAATTTCTTGGCTAGATCGGTACGCTTATCTAGAAGATTTTCTCTAGTGATGTCATGCTCTACTAGATTATTACGAACTCCACTCACTGCTTCATTTCGGTCAGCCAGAGCTTGTCTAATTGCCTCTTGGTATGAAAATGCCTCTTCTTGAGCATCAAGCGACTCTCCGTATTCTTCTCCGTCGGGTTCTGCGTCCTTGTCAACTAGATTTTGGCACAGAAGTGATATGACCTTTTCTCTCCATTCGTCAAGCTGATTGGCTTGCTCATTTAAAATTGCTGAGATTTCACGAGCACGATTGATAATAGATCTACTCTCAAGTCCTCCAGTCACTTCATCAACCTCAATAATTTCAGGTATTTCCACGAAGTCTTGTTTATTGGCTATTTCATTAATGGAATCCATCAATCTTTGAGCTTTAGATTCAGATTCCTGTAAGAGCTCGCGTCTTGCTTTCTCAGCAAGGTCATAATATTCGATTTCAAGTTCCTTATTTTCAAGCTGAAAATTAATGCTTGCAATGAAAAATAAACAACGATGTTCTAACTCTAGAAAAGTACGTACACGGAGCCTAGCAGATAACAGACGACTCTTCGCAGTCATGTCTTCTTCTTGGTCTGTACTATTATCATCCTTGGTCGAATTTAACCTAGTAGCGTTTATTCTCTCCTGTTCTTCATTGACCTGCTTCCTACAATATGTCACAGTCTTACGTATACCTTCTAAAGCTTTCGAGAACACTTCCAGTGCAGGCTCACGTTCTGTAGCTTGCTCTAGTAGCTGAGCGCGTTGTATCTGTGAGGTCCAATATGATCGCTCGTCTGTTAAGACTGTTGATTGAGCAGCATCATACATCGCTTCTAATACATCATCCACAGTCCTAAGTGGTCCACCACCAAGCGCACGACGATTGCCAATACCAATTTGAGGATGACAACAGGTCTGACGCAATCGGCCAAGCCACCTGCTCATTTTTGGAAGAGCTTCAGTAGGATCCCAATCGTTCTGAGTCGGTGCGCCAGAAGCATTCAAGCCACAGTCACTTAAAAATTCCTGTACTAAATGGCGATAATTATTCTCTTCAACTGTATTGAAAGGAATTGTGAGAGCAATTCGCCTTTGTGGTGGTAATGCAATGCTATCCCTCACCATATCCTTAGTATGTCTAATGCTTATTCCATGAAACAGATCACAGAAAGCTTTAGAATCGTGACACAATCGATCCCAAATTTTTACCTGTTGCCCTTGGTTGTAAGGTAATAATCTTAAGAATTTCAACAGCCCTGCTAGATCAGACAGCTCGTTTCGAACAGGAGTTCCAGAAACACCCCAAGAATGGAACCTTGGTACCATGCGAGCAACCTGAGCAGCATTGCCTACACCAGTCTCCACCAGCTGGACTTCATCCAGGATTACTCTCCAAAACTCTAATTGAACCAAAGGACTCCGATACAATTCATATTTTCTCTGCTTCCTCATATTTCTGTTAGGAGGTTTTAGCGTGTAATGTAGTTCGCGAGATATAACAGAATAAGTTGTCAGCACGACATCATACGACTGAAAAATATCAGCGGTGATGCGATGTTTTTGATCCCAGGCACCATGATAAACATATACGGACAATGTAGGTGCATGCTTGCTCAGTTCTTCAGTCCATTGCTTGTGTATACTAACAGGAGAAATAATCAAATTTGTCTTGGATTTGATGACTGGATCACCTGAATAAAGATCAGTAGTAATCTGACCCACATCTTCTCTCGGCCGCTGATTAAGTAAAATCAATGCTATTGTCTCCAGAGACTTTCCAAGACCCATCTCCTCTGCTATTAGACCTTTCGCACCAGATTTTATAGTGTTCAAATGGTCTTGGCGAAGCTGAATTTCGCTAAGACAGACTCGGCCAAGAGAGGGCGCAATCCAAATAGGTCTTCCAGAAACAAAAGTCTTTCTCCAATTCCAAGGAGGAAACGATATCGTGTGCTGATCGATATCAATAAGCCCATGCTCATTAGAAGATATTATCTTTCCTTCCTGACGAAGGCACCATTCTATGGTTTGCATTTGATAACGTAGAAGTGGAGTAATAAGATCTGGATGTTGAATGACTGGCGATGGCTCCGGCAGCTGATGACTTGATATTCTTCGGTAGAATTCCGCAGGTGTGACCACATGACCAATATTACTAACAGCTGCACCGTTGTCGATTGCTTTTTGTAAATCCTTTGTAGCCAAAAGATGGTCTATTGTATCATTACTCAAAGAGGGGAATGCGCGACGTAAGAGATGACCATATTGGGGCAAAGTTGTGATTTCAGCAGCTGGAACAGAAGGGAGAGCAGATGACCATAGTGCTACGCCAAAATCGAGCGAAAAGACGAAGCTCGTAGTGCTTCCATCTTTTCGCATAGTAAACGTTGGCTTGGGAGCTTGAAGTGGACTGCCGTCGAAGCAGATCTTGCGGTTTCTGTGAACCGATAAGAAGAGCCGTATGTCATCAATGAGTCTCGTATTTGTAGCTCTAAATGACAGTAGGTGCGATTGTCGCGTTAATCCAGAGATATCTATTCTATTGCCGTCAGTATCATTTGAGATCTTACATGGAAGCTTTATCGTACTATTTTCACCATTATCTAAGATAGCAAATATACTGTCTACAGCTCTTGTGAATTGTTCAATTTCTTCCTTATTAGTTCTCTCAAGAGGCAGATGGAGATCTATAATATCCCTATAGAGAATGACTTCATTTTCAAATTGTTCTATACCTTGGTGGAGAGCAATTGTGTCGAATGCCTTATCGTTATGGCCTTCATTTTCTTCAACCTCATGTAGGCTGTCATCTACTTCGATCTTTCTGCGTTTAGTCTCGCGCTGGCTCGGTTGCTTTGGCAGAATTGAATTACTTATATGTCTGCCGAGAAGCCCGAAATCGATTAAATTGATGTCGTCAGGAAATATTTGAAACTGCGATGTATTCATTTCCGCTCATAGTATGTTCTGCTCCTTAATCTGTGAATTACAGGTACTTTGGTAGAAATACAACGGAAGTACTGGTTCGTTAGGCACTACTACAGTATATTTTAGTAGCACTGGGAGTTTTCAACCCGGCTCGCCTCTGATGAATTGGCGTTTCGTGTATTTAGCACACAATATTAGTGAGCCAATTTATAGTTTCTAGACGGACTATGAAATTGACTAAAAAGAAAAGCAGAATGAATCTATATGTAGCATATGGTAGCCGAGATCCACAAATGTCCCTATGTAATTGACTGTGGAGAGGTTGATAGTGAAGTTTCTTGGTTTGAGCGTCCAGATCATCAGAGCTCCCATCTCATTCATAGGACTCATGATATCTCCATACGAAAGACTACCTGCAAGCAAGCTTCTTGATTGCTTCTTCTAGATAAATCTAACTCAGATTCGAAGACTCGCAGGGTGTTATCATCTATAATCTGCTCGTGGTTGATGGTCCGCTTTATCACGTCTAGTCTCGTTTTGTCGAGCAATTAGGATAAGCACAATTTATGTACTATGTGCTAAAACCAAGGATAATATTCTTGAAAATTTTCTCATCCCTATCGATCCTTTTTGAGCTGTTTTGTCTAATTATCTCGTGAATATACTAGTAGTATTTACGTAAGACCGCTTTCTATGTAAGTATAAGTGAAGCCAGCATGCGGCGGTGCCTTAGCCAAGTTACCTTTTTTTATTACTTTCTACACAAGCGGCACTAACACGTCTCTTTAGTCTGACCAGAATAATCTTCAAGCGCCTTCGTGTCATCGAATCTTTCTATAATATATTATTTTATATATAATAGTGTAGCGATTGATAGTAAAAAAGTTCAATACATTTACACTATGGTCACAGTCAATCTAAGAACAAAGTCTCCAAAGACTAAGATCAAGTCTATGCCTCCTACGCTGGACGTGGACGTGTCAGGCACTGTAGAAGATGTTGCAAACGCTATTTCAAAGTTGACAAAGCTGGATCGTAATCGACTGCGTCTCACTCTGATTGATAACACGTTGTTAGTTCCAGAATCATCACTCGATAAGTATGATCTTCAGGATAGTTCAATCATCTACGTGAAGGATCTTGGTAAGTAGAACTTTTTAATATTTAGAAATGAATACCGTCCACCCAATTGAGAAGACTATAATAAGCAATTTTAGTAAAAAAGGAATATTAAGGAAATTATTACTGATGGTATATTCTAGGCTATCAAATAAATTGGAGGACTGTGTTTTTCATTGAGTATTTCGGTCCGCTTGCTATTCATCCACTATTTTTTTTCTGTCAGAAGTTGATATATGGCAAGGCTTTCGCTCATAATGAGACACAGACAATCCTTTTTTACATGATCATTGCCCATTTCTTAAAGCGTGAGCTTGAGACAGCTTTTGTTCACCGATTCTCTAATGCAACTATGCCATTTTTCAACATTTTCAAGAATTCTGGTCATTATTGGATACTATCTGGATTCAATTTAGCTTATTGGCTGTATGCTCCTGACAGTCGTCCTCAGCTTCCTAACGTTGTTATTCGTGGCCTGGTATTGCTTTGGGTTTATGCCGAGTTCTCCAATCTGGTTACACATCTGAACTTGGCATCTCTTCGTCCTGCAGGTACCAAAGATCGTAAGATTCCATTCGGATACGGCTTTGACCTTGTCTCGTTCCCCAACTATCTTTTCGAATCCATCGGATGGCTGATTTTCTCTATTCTTGGTCAGAGTCTTGCCGGTTTGTTATTCTGGGCTGTTTCTTCTGGCACCATGTATATCTGGGCTATCAAGAAGCACAAGAAGTATAGAAAGGAGTTCGGCGACAAATATCCGAAGAATAGAAAGGCTATGATTCCATTCGTTGCTTAATGGTCTCAATATTTGCTGGCTATTACATTCTTAATTCTCAAGTATGTGCGACACTAACGAAACGAATATTGCAGGTGGCTGATTTCGCCTAATTAGCTCTGATTCCTGAACGATTTCTGATTATTATACGTATTAAATAGCTATACCATCTATAATAAACTAATAAAAATTGATACTATCAATCAATGCAAATGAGTTGTTGTCTATATATTCTACTTCAATCGCATGAAACTCAATCCCACAAGCCATTAGAAATCGTGGGACGTTTAAACTTCTACGATGGAATCTTTTTATTTTATCTTACTGAACGCAAATAAGATAGTAATTTCACAAGTTTTATATGTCAAACTCATTATTATTTACTTATATCTGTATGATTTAGAACCAAGAGATAGAAAATTGATAAAAAAAACATAAAAATAGACGATGACGCTCGATAAGACAGAACAAAATATATTTTTGTTATATTCTAATCTATCAATTGTCCAGACTTTATCTTTAACTTTAGTGTATAAGCCGCTTAAGGGTTCTCGGCAACGAACTTAATACCCTTAGCAATGTTCTTCTTCAAGTCAACCTTAGCAGCCTCGACGAGCTTCTCCTCATACTCGTTGATAGGTCCGAGAGAGTGGATCTCCTCAGCACCTGAAGGTCCAAGAGTAACCTTGCTGGCAAAGAATTCGATACCCTCATCCTTAAAGAGAGGAGAATCAACATAGGTTGGCTCAGTAACTGGAGTACCCTTGATAGAGGTCAAGAGAGAGTTGGTGAAACGAGCAGCTGCCTGGGCCATAGAAAGAGTAGCAGATCCAGCACCATCCTTAGCCTTGACAACCTCATCACCACCGAACTGGATACGCTTGACAAGAGCATCACGAGTTTCACCAGTGATATCTGGGTGGCCAGACTGGGACAAAAGAGGAACAATAGTGACACCAGAATGTCCACCAACAACTGGAACAGCCTCAGTGGTAGGATCAGTACCCTTGACCTGAGAGATGAATCGAGAGGCTCGGAGAACATCAAGTGTAGTGACACCAAAGAGCTTCTTTGGATTATAAACACCCTTGGACTTGAAGACCTCAGCAACAATTGGAACTGTAGAGTTGACAGGGTTGGCGATGATCAAAATGAAAGCATTTGGGCTGTAGTCAGCGACAGCCTTGGCTAAGTCACGAACAATTGAGGCATTGGTGTTGAAAAGATCATCACGAGTCATACCTGGCTTACGAGGAATACCGGCTGGGATGACAACAACGTCAGTACCAGTCAAAGTCTTCTCAAGACCACCGTTATCTGGAAGATAGCCAGCGACAGTGGAGTGAGTTGGAACATGGGAAACATCGGCAGCAACACCTGGAGCTCCACGAAGATCATATAAAGCAAGATCAGTGATCTTGTCATTAAGCTTCAAGAGTAAGGACAATGGCTGACCAATACCACCAGCAGCACCAAGAACGGCGACCTTATAAGCCTATATATGTTCATATCTCCAGTTAGCAAATACTCTGCGCACATGATCTTTTTAACAAATCTTGATAGGATATATTATTATCGAAAATCAAAGTCCTTCTTCAAATATCCCTGATTTAATTGCTTTGAAATATTTAATCCACATGCATCCGATTCAATCATCACTTTCATTTTGTACTCTCAACAGTTTTCCTGTTAGAGAGCACTGCTTAACAAATCTGATTTCGACCACTTTCATCATCAGCCAATCCAATACACTTACAGTAGAAGCAGTAGAAGCGAATCCACGTCGCTGGAACTGAGCAAAAATGTTGCGAGCGAGAACCATTGTGTATATGTAACAGATATTATCAGACAATTGATATGAATAACAATTCAAAAAAGAACCGGATGGCAGAAAATGAAGGAAGAAAAAGAAGGAAGACGAAATCCGTAGGCTTTATGCACCGCCATAGCACCGCCGCATTAGAGAGCGGAGACCAATTAAATTGCATTATAACTTGCCTTGTGTGGCTTAATGGGCGGTGTATGTGGCTAGTGTATTTGACGGCATATCTTCGGACGATCGGCGGAGTCTCAAGAAAATGGTCGAGTTCGGCAAATCTGGATTAGCAAAAATAGAATATACATAATGCGGATCTAACGGATCGCACTATATACATACGTCAATATGTAATTTCGTCATCAATGCGTATTAAATGGGGAGAAGGTCTAGATTATAAGAGTTTGGAACCAGGATAGTCCAATGACAATTTGACTCGGAGGCAACATACATTGATCATAATACCAAGTAGAACCCAAGAATATGCTTAGAAAATATATCATAGAACGCAGATGTAACAGAAAAAAGGATTCGTATAGATGCTCAGTAATTGAAGCTTAATTGGAAGATGCTGATGACATTTGAGACGAGGCTACAATAGACGTAGATCGAGGTGAAGGTGCTAACTTCCGCTTAATCACCCCAAGAGGAAGATCATCTTCGTCATCTGTATGTTTAGACGAGGAATTGGAAGGGCCCGCATCAATAGAGGGCCTGTAAGATTCAGCGTCAACATCAACACCAAAGTCTTCCAACTTCTCTCCGTCCCATGATGTCCACTTCTCTCGACGCCAATATCCTTCCTCACCTTGCATTTCGTCCTCGTCTTCTTCGTCTGATGTCTCATCTCCAAATGTATTAGTCTGTCTGGCAGCTAAATTCTCATATCTCTCGTTGAAATATCCAGAATTGCTACTACTATAGTTATTGACCAGTGTACGGTTGCGACCTGGGCCTGTCTCCACGCGTGGTACAAGTGGAATGACATCTGGATCTGGTGGGGGCCAACGACCCTGTTCAAGGCCCTCTTCATTCATTTCAAAATGCATACCGTCACCTATAGGAACAGTCCATGGCCAGGGCCAAAATATTACCGGTCCCAATGCGGCTATCATATTGTCTATTGGACCACCTATATCGTAGGGAAATTCACATTTGGGTAAACGGCCCCGGTTCATTTGATTTTCAACTCTCTCGAGATCCCAGGTTTCTATAAGTGTGATATTCGATGCAAGGTTCCAGAACATTCTGATACTCAAGACACCAACCGTGAAGAGTACCAAAATGATTACAGGAGTCATGATGATAGTCGCAATGATCTCTGTTGTAGTGATATTCTCTCCATAGATCGGTGCGTTACGATACTGCCATAACACCACAATTCGTTGGCACAATTTCCAAAATACAGATGAGCAAGCTAAACAGACCCAAAAGAGGAATCTAAAAAAATGCAAAAGGTTGTTGTGTCCGACACAATTAGCCGTCCAAGGACAATGATGGTCCATTCGCAAGATACATGTACCACATATTTTACAGTGGTGTGCTCGGGGAGGCTTTGGTCTGTTGCACTTTTTACAGAATGTGCATAATGGTGCCAATTCCTTATCAGGCTCAAAATCCGTTGGAGGTGAACCTGCGGGAACTATTACTGCCAAAAGGTAAGATAGCCAAGTCATATGCAGATATACGTGATGCTTGACGCGTTCAGACTTGGAGTAGTGATGCCTAAAAATAAACAAGTCTGATCCATATCCAAGTCCACCTATCAAAATAATTGGAATAATAATTCCAAGCGCTCTCCACTTGAGCTGATGGACCATTTTAATCGTCCCCTTCAATATAATGCATCCAACTGAAGTTCGAAAGATTTGATCTAATAATAGTAGTAAACGAGATTAGAAATCGAGTACAACTCCCTTTTCCTTTATGGTCTACGTACAGTCAGAACCAAGTAAGCCGCACGCCAATAAAAACTAATGAAATTCAAATTCAAATTCCTATTCCTTACTATGAACATTGAATGAAGAGATACACAACAGTTTTAATGATACAAAAAGTACAAACAAATATGATATTTTCTTAAACTCCAGCAGCCTTTACCATAATCATGGACTTGAGCCAAGGTAGAGACTGGACTATTTCTAGACCGAGAGTTCTGGCAGCAACAACTGGTGTAAAATCTGTAGTATAAAGCTTTTGCAACTTGTCGACTATTCCGAGCATTACGTGGTTTGCGGGCCATCGATCAGCAAGGTACTTCTCTAGACATATCTCAGATCCGATATCTGCGCCCAACTGGATTGAATCTTCCAAAACTTTCACTAGTGCCTTAACATCGCCCTGACCAAGATTGAGGCCCTGGCCAGCAAGCGGGTGGGTAGTATGAGCAGCATCACCGACCAATGCAACTCGAGGTGCGACGTACGTATCACAGTGTCGCATCTTGAGTGGGAAGCTGGCTCGTGAGCCCTCAAGCAGTTCTACGACGCGTATAGGGTATTTCACGCCTTCATCACTTAGCTCAAGCCTAGAGTCGCGCCATTCAAACTCCTCATTGATCTCCACTTCGTCAGTCCTTGATAGGATGTAGTTCAAATCAGGCTGAGAAAATCGGAAGGCACTATTGACAGAAGCACAAAATGCAGCTGGAGAGAGCGACTTGAGATGAGCAGCCATTTGTGGAGTAGTACTCCAAACTAACGAAGCATATCCATTAGGCATAGGAAGGAGAGCAATTGGACCTGTGGGTAAAAATCTCTGCCATGCAATATTCTGCTCATCTGCCCATTCCATTTTCAAAGTTGCTACCACACCATGTTGATTGTAATCCCATCCACGAGATTTGATTCCTGCATATCGGCGAACTGGAGAAAGCCCACCATCTGCTCCTACTAAGAGACGAGCAAACAGTGTATCTTCGGACGAAAGATGCAAAGCTGGCCACGATGACAAGTCAACATCATCATATTTCTCTCCATTCTTAATATCCAAGACCTTAGTGCCATCAAAAATGTCAATAGATCCCAGTTCGTCTAGTCGCTCGAGAAGCGCATGCTGAAGATTAATGTTTTCGGTCATGTATGCGATGTCATGTCCGATGTTGCTCTGGAAGGCATCAAAACGGATCGATGCACCTGTTATACCATCCCAAACTCGCATATCATCGTACGGCTGAACACGCTCCTGATATACATGATTCCATGCCCCTATTTTCTCTAGAAACTGTTTTGAAGCTGGAGTGATACTAGAACATCGGTTAGAAAGATCATCGATGTCCAGCGATGGTGTCCACTTTCGTGCAGGCTCCAATGAAAAGCCCTCTACGAGCGCAATTCGAAGATCTGAAGTTACTGGTGACGACTCTAATAAATATGACCATTTAGTGCTCAGAAACTTTCTAGTTTGCTTATACGAATAAAGATCACTTACTCATTCCGGCAGCTAGCGTGAGTCCCGAAACTCCGCCTCCAACGATAATAACATCGTACACATTGGCTTTGACGTCGTCAAATATTTTAGCCGAAGATTTGAACCTGACACCAATTACTCGCTGCCTGTATATATTTGAATTCAGAAGTCCCGCTCGACGACAGCATAATTGGAAAACCATCTTGATGTAGTGCTAGCGTGTGTTATACGCCTGTTTCTCAGTGAAAGACCTTTTTTCCACAGTCAAAAGTCCAAAGCGTCACTTCACCACGACTGTACTATACCCTTAATCATTAAGCAATCTTTGTGCACAGCTGTTTGCCAGAACCGCCTACTAAATTTAAAAAGCGCAGTCCACAGCAAAAATCGAATGCAAAAATCGAATGCTCTTCGCCAGCTTTTAATACTGGCTCTAGAGTCCATGTACATCAGGATGCATGTATACGCAGCGACATTACAGATAAGACGTAAAACACGGTGTTAAGAAGAGTGCGAGCTCATCGCAGCATACCCCACACTGGGAAGAAATGTAAAGTGGCAGTAAGCTTCTGAGCAGCGGTAACGCGGAGAGCAGCAAGCAAGCCGAAGCGCAAGAGAAAGCAATCACAGCCTACAAAAATAAGCTCTAGAAAGATTGAAGGTAGTCTCGTCATTCTCTCATAGCCACAGCACATATGACAGCAGTCGACAAATCGGACGGCAAGGCATGTCGACTTCGTCTGTTCTTCCTAACCCCATTACTATAGTGGCAATACAAGCATACTGTGTAAGTGAGGATGTGCTTAGAGTGATATGCATCATAATTTGGTTATGCTCACAGAAATGTGCAGATGCCTATGAACAAATAGCTAAAATGGGCACCGGGGATCTCGTAGCCGAGGATCCCCGTTCATTCTCTTACTGCGTTTTACTCCATGAAAAGCAGCTTAACGAGCATAAAGTATGCTCGGATAAGGTCTTGCTTCCTGCAGAAAAATTCTAACCTCATTAACCACGGCGAATCAGGGTTCTGGGGTCTAGGAGGCTCTCTGGAGTGGATAAACCTTCAAGTTCGAATATTTTCCCTGGTACAAATATGTACACCACGTCCGATGGTTATCGAATATATTTAGCATATTGGGTACAATTTGCTTGACTCAAAGTACCATCATTAGTGCTAACGTACATAAGGGCTGCAGAGATAGTCGCTTTTTGTTATCTTGATACTGAACGAGACGTGGTAACAACTCACGTAGCTACGGAAATGAAGCACCATTATAAGCTTATATATAGCCCACAAAAGCATAGCAAGTAAATCCCTCACCATTTATTACATACCACAGAATAGTTGGGAGTCGACGATCAGAGTCCCACACTATACAATACAGCGTTATTTATTTGTTCCAATGCATTGTGGGTCACACAACATGAAATCTGTAAACTGCTTTTACTATGTTGTACAGGCATCGGAAATCGTGTCTGGATCGATACTTTAAGGACTGGTTTGTGCCATATTTTATGAAATATTAGTATCGTTAGATATCTACAGTATTTGTATGTGCAGGACTACCAAGACTACATTATTGCGACCAGAACGAAGCAAACAGATCGTCCGACTATCTAAATAGTTTCACATTTCCACTCTTTCTACTCAGTCCATTATGTCTACCGAAGCTTGTAAAGCCAATAACGGTCTCGACTTAACTGGCAAAACAGCTGTGGTTGTCGGTGCATCTCAAGGCATTGGAGCTGGTGTTGCCATCCGCTTTGCCCAAGCAGGCGCTAACATCGTCATCATTGGGCGTAGCAAAGAACGACTCAAACAGGTCCTATCCGAGGCGCGAAAAGTTGCTAAATCCGCCGACCAGAAATTTGATTATGTGTCTGCTGATCTGAGCACAGTTTCAGGAACCAGATCCGCCGCTACAGAAATCGACACCAAGACCAAAAGCAACGTCGAGTATCTCGTTCAAACGCAGGGAGGTATGCCCAATGGTTTATATAACACTACTGCCGAGGGAATCGAGTCGCACTTCGCTGTTCAAATTCTAAATCGGTTCCTTTTGAACTACATACTGGCATCCTCTGGCGTACTGAAGAATACCTCTATCTCTATTTTGGGACCAGGTGGTGCCCAGACCGAATTCAATGTCGACGACATCGAACTGGCAAGTAACAAGGACGCCGGCCGCTACACGCTGATGGGAAAGCAAATCTCGCGAGACAGCGTGATCGCAGACACCTATACGAAAGCATTGCAGAACAAGTTCTCACAAATCAAATTCTTTCATATCTCCCCTGGCGCCGTTCAGACAAATGTTATGGTCAACCAAGGTGTGCCATCCCCGGTAAGGTGGCTCTTTACTTATGTCATCTTCCCAATCGCATCGCGGACGGTTGGCAATACGATTACAAGTTATGCTGACATCCCTGTCTTTTTGGCCGCAAATGAGAAGAGGGAGAGTGTGATTGCGAAGGAAGGATACTTTCTTGATAGTAAGAATAAGAAGATAAATTTAAGCCCTTATGCGATGAATGGGAAAAATCAGCAGGTCGTCTTGGAAAAGCTCATAGAGTATTTAGACGCTATGTGATATATAGCGGTTCTGGCACTTCTTTTCATCTTTAATATTGAACTCCCCTCATTTGTAAATATATAGCAAAGTATAAACTCTATAGCCAAGAGGCATATTTGTGTCGTTGGTATAGGATCAAACCTGTGACGATGAAAAATGAAATATCGGTATATTGCAATAGTGCTGATAAACGTCGGCATTAAATACTTCTCATACTAGTACCTTAACTATATAATATGGTAGTGTGTTCTTGAAATATGGGACAAACGTAGAATCCTTTAGACCTGAACGCGACTCAGACCACGATACCTTAACACAATGCTTGACAGATATGACAAAGAGTCGATTTCGATTCTCTCAGAGAAAGATAATCCGAAATGACCGAATTGTAATAATAGCAAGACAAAAATGGCGTTTCACGAAATTTAGGGAATTTCTTCTCCCTGATGTCTTATAAGCAGGGTCCTACTGTAGCAGTATAGAAGAAAGCAATCAAGTTATTATTATATTATAGGTCGTGACTTCCTACTTCCCATCAGAATCACTTAGGGTTATTGTTATTGACAAAGTACGTAGCCATCACAATTCTCAAAATCACAGACGACACCAGACTTCCTAAAGCATAAAATGACGATAGAACACTCTATATACCAAGATATAATAATATTTCCACATCGCGGACAGATATAGCAAACAATATTGAAGCAGATACTTTCACTTACAGGTGTCGGGGGACACTCAGCTATCCGGTGAAATCTTATTCTGACTACTCTGCGCTATCTTCAAAAGGGCAAAAATTAGAGCTTTAGTAGAAGCCACCAAAAAGCAAAGCCACTCATATAATATAGATACTCTGTCGTTTTGTTGAGCGCCGAATAACGAGCTCTACGTTTATCTCAATTGTGGTGCAGTAGTTTATACAAAGGCACAAATTAGGAATGAGAATAGTTTATTCGTTAATAAAAGACTTCACCCAAGTTGGTCACTATCTTGGTCAAAAAAGGTTGCTCTCTTACTCCAACCTCTTTAGTACTCACGTTCCACGTATACGCTGTTCATATTTCAGATACCAGATTATACACGACAGACTGGTTACAGTTAGAGGCATGGCAACACTTCCTAATTTACCACTTTTGAATGCAATTGCATCTCACCCGCCTTCAAAAACGGCTATTATTCACAACGCTTCTAAAAAGGAATTTACCTACTCTAGTCTGCTGAAGGATATCTCACGATGGCGATCAGTTCTCGCGACTCTTCCCGTCTCTTCTGATGGAAGCGGCCGTCGTGTTGCTATTATGGGTGAGAACTCATACGAATTCTTGACCGTTTTGCTTGCAACTATATCATTGCCCCAGACTATTGCCGTTCCACTTTGTACGTCTCATACTCTTCCTGAGATAACGTACCAGCTCAATGATGCGGATTGCTTAGCCATTATTACGACCAAGAGATTCCAAGAAAAGCTCGCACCTCTTGTTGGCCAACGTAAGTTCATTATTATTGATGAGACCGAGCTTCCACCAGTCGACTTGGATATCAAATTTGCGAGTACGGAGACAGAGATGGCGGAGATGAAATCCGGAATTATCCTCTACACGTCTGGTACTTCTGGAAATCCAAAGGGTGTGGTTATTCCTAACTCAACTCTCAAATCTCAGGCTCAATCGCTTATCAAAGCGTGGAAAATTAGCGACGAGGACACGCTCTTGCATACACTTCCTCTCCATCATATCCATGGTATTTTGAATGCCATGCTGGTGCCTCTCTTTGTTGGAGCTACCATTGTCTTTCAATTCCCATTCAATGCTCCGTCTGTTCTTAGTTTGCTTGCTCATGAGGATGCCTCTGCTCCAATTATCACTGTATACACTGCAGTTCCTACTGTGTACTCTCGCCTCTCAACTCTATACAGGTCTCTACCGGCAAATAGACAGGCTGCAATTACCAGCTCAATTGGTAAGAATCTCCACCTGGCCATGTGTGGATCGGCGGCTCTTCCTGATCCACTACGTGAGGGTTGGCACCAGTTATCGGGTGGCCACCCCCAGCTACTTGAACGTTATGGCATGACTGAGGTCGGCATGGCTCTGTCACAGCCTCTTGAAGAGGAAAAGCGGCAGAGTGGAAGTGTGGGTAAGCCATTGCCAGGCGTTCACGCCCGTATTGTTGACAAAGACACTGGAAATGTTCTTTATCACTCTATTGGCTGGGAGTCTGAGACCTGGGTTGCCGAGAAGCCTACAGGTGACGACCAGCTTCTAGGTGAGATTGAGCTGAGTGGCCCAACCATCTTCAAGGAGTACTGGAGAAAGCAGGAGGCAACTGCAGCATCTTTTGTCACTGATGAGAATACTAGTGAGAGATGGTTCAAAACTGGTGATATTGCTGGTGTTGACTCCGAGGGAAGATTCTGGATCAAAGGTCGTGAATCAATGGATATCATTAAGTCCGGCGGTGAGAAGATTTCTGCCCTTGAAATTGAGCGAGAAATTTTGTCCCTTCCAGGCATTCAAGAGTGTGCAGTCGTGGGCCTTCCGAGCGAGGAATGGGGTCAGTCCGTGGCTACTGTTATGGTCATGCGCGAAGGTGTTGAACCAATGCAGTTTGATATTCTGAAGGCCTCGTTGAAGCAAAGACTCACTGGCTACAAGATTCCAAAGGAGTTGAAAATTGTGGATACTATTCCTCGCAATCAAATGGGTAAAGTAAACAAAAAGACACTAGTTAAATTTGTATGGCCAGAAAAATTCTAGTTATAGAATACTCTTTAAATTAATATGCTATATATATCTATATTACAAGTGTCTTCCTACACATACAAAAGACATCGATGCTATTGAGTAAATGTCAAACCTAAAGGGAAAAAAATTACATAGAATCAGAAGTTCGAAAAGCAGATGTTTGAGAAGCAAGACATTAATGGTGTAATAACCTCTCAATGAATAGAACAAATGCAACTGCTTTCTTTTCCGTTTCCGTACAACGTAATAAATTAATAAACAATCAACTATTAAGAGATTTATGCAATACCAATACCAGTAAGACCTTCCAAAAATCCACCAAGATCTTCACGTCTGACCTCGACAACTGCACTTTCAAAACTATCTATCTGTATGGTAGCATTGATTTTGGCAGCAACATCTCGAAAGGCAAAGCCGAATGAATTTCGTCCAGTGGTCTCTTCTTCATCCGCTTCGTCGTCTTCAGCATCCTTGTCAGATGAATTGACAATGCGGGGAGGGAGTCCCACTACTGTGAAGAGATCCTGTTCCTTATCGAGAGCTGCGATGACTATAGGCAGATTCTTCTGGTCAAGTTCAGCTGCACATTCACTAACCCATATTGCAAGACGAGATAACGTAACTGGATTTCGAAAGAGTTCTAGTTCTGGACCATCCTTCAAAACTACTAATCTGAAAATTCTAAGAACTAGAACCTGATTTTTCTCTAATAAAGCAGTTCCAGTTCTCACAACTGCTTGCTGTAAGAACTGTGCTCGGGAAAGTCCATGATATAACTTATCAATGCTGTCCAGAGCATCCCAACCAGTCCAGAACCGATCGACCCATGTGCTGTTTTTGAGATCTTTGAGATCAAGATTGCCACGAGCTTTATGCGAAGGATCGATATTCTCTTTACCCAATGAAGTAGATTGACCGCACTCTAATAATGCTCGAATAGCTTCGACAGCATCACCAGCTGTTACTTGACCTCTGAAACCAAATTTTCGCACAACACCCATACGTATGATACCATTGATGCTAAAAACATTAGAAATAGTAGATATTCTGTCCTTTAACTCTCTCTTGACAGAAATATCAACATGTGTCCAACGCTCTCTCGCTTGCTGAAGTGATATACCCATTTTGGCTAGAAATTTGTGTAGAGCTTTACGACCATCGTCAGTCCATAGTTTTAGTCGTGAAAAGACGAATGGTGAATGTACGAGAGACTCATATAATGACCAATGTCGTAATAAAAAGAGGCGATAGTCATGCTGAATTGTCATTGCTGTATCATCAGCAGAGAATCGCGTCGGCCGATCGGGAGGATTGAGGCGTTCGACTTCATCTCGAAGAAGCGGATATATTTGACGATATATTTGAGGGGCATAGCTATCTGCAGCGGTCGTACCTACTATAGATAGCCATAGGTCATTTGGAGTAATATCTCCAAGTAACGATAGTAAGGTGTACATTTGCGAAGCAACTGGGGTAGAGTATGTAGTTCCGCGGCCATAATATGTGGATATAACTGCTTTATAGTTTTTGCGCATCGCTTTTGCAGATCTCTTTCTTTCATTGGATGGATCTCGTGGAGATGATGGCTCCTTTCGCTTAGAACCTATAGAAGAGATTTCTGACGATTGTGGCGATGCTTGCCTTGACTGCCTTCCTTCATCATCGCTTTCCGCGTCACTGTTATGTTGACTTAAACTATTATCTTCTTGATCGCTAAAGTCATCTATTATTTCTCTATCAGTGCTTATGCTGTCATTATCTCCTTCATCATCATCTACCTCATCACTCTCGTCACCGTCATCAGAGCCAATTTCACTCAACAGACTCTGAACTTCTATTAGACCCTCAGCTGCCTCTCTGAGCTTATCCGATTGACCTTCCTCAATATCGCCGTCATCAAAACATACCACATGCCCATACAAAAACACATTATGAAGGTTCCATGGCCGATGGCTATCAAACACATAAATCCTTCGTTTTGCCATGCTGTTTTCTTTAGCTTGTCGACTGCTCTCATTTATTTTACTATTAGTGTTGGCTCGGTCATTACCATCATCTGCTCCATCGAAGAGATCAGCAAGATCTATAAGAGCACCACAACCTATTAATACTACATTTGCGACATCTTCTTCAAGCTCCTGAAATCGAGTCTTAAGCTCACTATAGCCTGTTACTGGACACGTTCGGTGAGGAATCAAATCGCGCTTGAGTATTCCAGCAAGAATCTTTGCCGCGCAAAGCGCGTCAACGTCTAGACACGCGACAAAGACTACCAGTCGACAGGTTGTATGCGATAGCGAAGAGCTTCGCAAGTCTTCAAACGCATCTGCGTACGACGTCGGAACCACGAACATCTATTCGGGAACTATGCTATCTTTTTGGACACTTTGAACCTGGTCTAGCCTGCCTGATAGTTTTATATTAGTGATTCAGAGGAAGGGAGAAATATTTCGCATATTAGACGACGCGTTTACCCTAAATTATACTTGGCTTGCCATTTTCTATACCCAAAGGAGACCTAAAAAAATAATATCAACTGATAGTATTTCTGTAAGGCGGGAAAACTAATTAGAATCTGAAGAAATCAAAAAAAGCTACAAGTAGTAAAGAATAGTCCAGTAATAAGGATGACAAGTATTCATTAAGTCGTCGTAATGAGCAATAAAGGATGGTATTTTGATCTTGATCTAATACAAACGAGTAACCGGAACATATACACAAGAATAGTGTCTAGAATAATCTTGAAATACGAACAAATAAACCAAATAAAAATAAATAAACGATAGAAACAGTGTAATGACCAGAACGGCTACAATACTGCAAACTGTCAATAAACAGATCAGAGAAACAGTGAAAAAAGAGGAAGTGTATGATAGGAGATACCAGTGTACAGATGAAAGAAAATCCAAAAAACACGTAATGTAGCGTCTAGCAAAAAGTCATTCAAACAAATAAAACGGATACACATTTACACTGTGGTGAATTGTTCTACCATATTTGCTCTGCAATACTCGTGGCTATACAACCAGGTGGGTCTAACTTGACAAAACCCTTCCTGCGAGTTTGTTCTAGGACCTAGTCCTAAATTTAGGCCGCAACAAGCTCAGTAGCATCTTCATTAGGCTCTACAGTAACTTCCTCTTCCTCAGTAACTTCAGTTTTATCCTTGCCGTTACGCTTGCTATTACGCTTTGCCTCAGCAACAGCGGCAGCAGCGTCAGACTCGTCCTCCAAGCGCTTAATTTCCGCAGTTGCCTTCTTGATATTTTCTTCAGTAACACGTGATTGATTATCCTTGAACCATTCAATCTTGGTCTTAAGGCTATTAACAGTGGCTGGAACTTCATCTTTGTTGAGTGGAACACCAATGGAAAGCTTGGAGAGCTGATTGACAATCTCGATATTAAGAGTGAACTTTTCTTTCTCAGCAGCGTTGTTGTTGGCACCTTTTTTCTTGTTCTTCTTTCCTACGAAATAGACGTCTTCCTCAGTTTTCTTGATGACAGCAGTACCCTCAGGAGCATCAATAGTGCGACCTGGCTGAGCAGCAAGAGATGACAAGATCTGAATGGCATCCGCAGTAGGTTTAGTAGAAGGATCGAAATACTGCAAAAGAGATTCAGCTGAAGAGATGTCACGCTCGAAGGCAGGTTGAGAAGCATCTTCGAGCATCTTCTCAGCGCGACGCTTACGACGCTCCTTCTCTTGGGCCTCGCGCTCAGCTCTTTGGCGCTCCCATCTCTTCTGACGCTCCTCTTGCTCAAACTTAGCGTACTCCTTTTTTTGCTGATAGAAGTCATTCTTGAACTTGCGGAGTCTAGCATAAGCCTCCTCGCGAGCCTTACGAGCATCATTGCGCTGTTCAAATAGACCACTTCGATTCTTCTGAATCTTTTCAAGCTCACCACGAATGGAATCGAGTTCACCCTGAATTTTTTGATACTTGGCAGAGAGCTCCTTAAATTCTTTATCTTCAGTTTTTGCTCTGAGAGCAGCAACTTTTTCACGAGACTCTGCAATTGAGCTTTCAATCTCACGGATGCTACCAAACGATTTACGTGCTTTCTTGAGGGAAGTAATATCCTGAAGGATACGCTTCTCTTCGACAAGCTTCAATGTGCCAGAATCGACCTGCGTCTCAAGCTTCTTAATGTAAGCATCGAGTTCTGAAACAGACTTGAAATTGAGCTTTGACTTAGCTGCCTGAATATCCTTGGTCTAAATCAGGTCAGAAATAAAGACTGTCAGCGTAATGCACACAAGCTAATTGATATTTCTGCTCCACCGGCCAAGCCAGCCTCCCATCCATCAATGACGAGATACCTTACCTTCTTTTTGATTCCATCATCAAGAGTTCTAATTTCCTCGAAAACCTTTTGATTAGCGGAACGGATTTCGTTCTGTTTGGCACGAATTTGAGCCAATTCGGTACGGAGCTGCTGTTGGCGTTCCTTTTGAGCAGAGTCGGGATTCAACTGATTCAGTTGAGTATAGTAGTACTCCTATAGAAAGCAACATTAGAATAAAAATTATGACTAAATGATGTAAAAAGTGAAAATTTAAGAGAGAATGTAGCTTATTTAAATGCAAAACGCTAATGAACTGATTGCTTTGCTGGATATAAAGCAAAAAAAGAGTGAAAACTGGGGAGAAAAGGCCAGCTATCTCTCAAAATACCACATCCCTACGCCACTTATTCCATCAATTGAAGGCTCAATGACTTACTTGCTTCTCGCTTTTGGCCTTAAGCTCTTTCTCGAGCTCTGCAAGCTGGCTTTCGAAAGCAGCTTGGTCTGGCTTGACAGGTCGAGCCTTAGATGCCACCGTTTTTGTAGTTTCAGTCACGATTGCAGCCATAGTTTTAAGTCTAATACCTTACTGGAACAAGAAAACAGTACACGCACAAAAGTCCGTCTGACTATGCCAGGACTTCTCACGGATTTCAATTGAGCAACCTGTGTATTTGAAATATTCTCTTGTAAAAACCGAGTCGCTTCAGATATCCGTTTTATACGAAGCCACTGGTCGAAAATTTTTTGATTTTAGATATGTAGAAAGAGAAAAAGGGAAACGCAAAATTTTGGATTTTTCATCTCGATGGATGCGTATATTTCAGCACGGCGGTGAGTTTCGCGAATTTTTTATTTTCCTCAGGAAAATTAATAGAAAATTTCTATTTTTCAATACAAGTCGGATCCCAGAGGTCATCCGACTGTGCTAATACCAAACGCTCTATGACATATATTTGAGAGTTAATGAAGAGAAATTTTATTAACAAATAATTGATTCAGAGGTATTAGCTAAAAACAATATACAGAAGTCGAGGAAGTCGAATCGAACAGATCGACAACTAAGTAATATACAGTAGTAATCAATATAGTGAAATAGTTAGCAATATCGCAACAGAATTTAAAAATAGATCAAGTGTGACATAGACAATAATGGATGAGGCAGAACGACAGGCATCAAGGTTATGGCGAACGTTCAGAACCGTGAAGGAAATGGTTAGAGATCGGGTAAGTAGTACTTCTGACAGCACGGTCCAACGAAGGAGTATTTCAGTAGAATGCTATTTAAATTTAGAAATACAGAATGTTATCAACTAATAGTTTATTATTGGAAACAGGGATACGAAGTGAGCCAGGATGATATTGATATGAGTTTAGACACGTTCAGGTCAAGAATGTGTGATTCAATGGGCCAACCTCAGTAAGTGTTTCATCGTGGTAACATGTTCAATTAGCTATCTGCTGACCGTATTATCTATTAGGCGCAAGCTTATGTGCTTCCAGACTACTCCAACGGCAGAAGCCCAGGAAAAGTATCCAGAGCTGGGCAGCATGTGGGTAGAATTTTGCGATGAGGCCTCTGTCGGGATCAAAACTATGAGAGCATTCTGTATCCACATTATAGATAAGTCATTTACCAGTGGAATTTTTATCTATCAGACTTCTATCACGCCATCAGCAAACAAAATGTTACCTACTGTGTCTCCTGCGACTATCGAAACATTCCAGGAATCGGACTTGCTAGTAAACATTACTCATCATGAACTAGTTCCTAAACACATTCGTCTATCGTCTGAGGAAAAGCGCTTGCTTCTTGAAAAGTACAGACTTAAAGAGAGCCAGCTTCCTCGAATCCAACGTGAAGATCCTGTGGCCAGATACCTCGGTCTTAAGCGTGGTATGGTAGTCAAAATCATTCGTCGGTCAGAGACATCAGGAAGATATGCATCGTATCGAATTTGTTTGTAAGGGAGGAAAGGTGTAAAGAGTTGAAACGGCTAAAGCAAAAGTATTTTATGTATTTATACAGCTTCTTTAATCCGACTTGTTTTAAAGATAAAAATTAAGATAATGATTCTAGTTCTCTGTTTTGAAAAATAGCGAAAGCAAATTTAGAGAAATATGATCTGTTTATTACCTGCACCACCAAGAGAGTCTTTAATATACAAATATTTGATACGTATATGTACAATGCAGAAGCCATTTTATAGATTTCATTCACTAGTAATTTAAAACACCTGCTATTCTACCCATTGCATGAATAACCCCTTGAATATCATGGTCAACGTGTATAGCTGAGACAGGAACAATTGAAAATCCTCTTAAGTCTGCGAACTGTGCAAGATCACGATAACGCTTTTCGGAGTTCGGAACATCTGCTTTGGACCCAATAACCAAAACTCGCTTATCACGCAAACGATGGCCGACTTCATCGAACAAGACTTTCAAATCTGCAATAGGGTCTGATCTATCAAGTGCAATCACAAAAACAAGTGCTCCTGCACGTTCGATGTGTCGTAAGAAATCTAAGCCCATTCCTTTATTTGAGGAGGCACCATCAATTATACCAGGGATATCAGCTACTGTAAAGGAAGTATCAGAGATAGCTGGATCGAGTTGAACGGTACCGACCGAAGGTGTCAAAGTGGTAAATTCCCAGTGTCCAACTCGTGGACGAGCTCTTGATATGGCTCTTAATAAAGTTGATTTACCTGCATTTGGCAAACCAACGAGCCCAATGTCTGCGAGAAGTTTAAGCTCAAACTTGAATCTTGCAGTAATACCTGCTCGTCCCACAGTTGCAAAACGAGGATTTCGAATATTTGGAGTATGGAAGTGCATGTTACCTTGCCCTCCTCTGCCACCTTTGAGTAGAAGAACAGGCGGTCCAGCAACTGTTAGATCTATTCCATCGTCTGGCAATCGATCTTCCATCTTCTCTGTGCTATCCTGTACATGGTCCTCTTCCTCTTTAAGCCGCATTAGTTCTTGGAAAAAATCTCTTTCTAGATTATATTCTCTAAAACCGCTCATGTGCACCCATCCAAGACCTGGATAGTGATTTTCGCGCTCCAAAGTTTCTCCTTCAGCCA
Source organism: Dipodascopsis uninucleata var. uninucleata (assembly GCA_030568195.1). NCBI lineage: Eukaryota > Fungi > Ascomycota > Lipomycetes > Lipomycetales > Lipomycetaceae > Dipodascopsis > Dipodascopsis uninucleata. The sequence goes on along the minus strand of JAJLTO010000002.1, from coordinate 611,056 downwards.
CTGACACATTAGTACCCACTGGAACTTTTATGATAACATCGTTACCATCTCGACCATTCATCTGTGCGGATTGACCAGCGCGGCCATCCTCTGCAACAATTGTACGTCGTAACTTATGCAATGATCTTTCGCCTTCTACAGCCTGAACATAAACTGATCCACCGCGGCCACCATCTCCGCCATCAGGAGCACCTTTCGACCTGTTCTGTTCTCGCAAAAACGAGACACAACCATTTCCGCCTTTTCCAGAGCTTATTTTCACATGCATAACATCTATAAAATTTGAATCAGCTTTTGCACGGTTCTGCCAACTAGTTCTGTTGGCAACAAAGCGCGCCTGGATATAATTTTGCCTACTGAGAACATCTCTCCCTATAGCCGTTCGAATGGCTCTAGGTAAACTCAGTGACTTTTCTCCTATCGTTTTCCGACCACATTGCGATAGATGGTTCGCGATAGGCTCAACGTAGTATATTAACATAACGACCCATCTACCAAATCTCGGCTAGCGAAATAAAAACCGATGGATGATGGAATGAATAGAATTGTCATGGCTGACTTACATGTCGCAGAAATGGAAATTTTACATATATCACGTGATAATTTATGTGCATATTTACTTTTTGACATAGAGAACAGAGATAATAGGGTACAGACCTAAAATTGCATATAGCTTGCTCCCTGAGCAATATGCCAGTACATAAGACCTGCCAGACCATGAGATCGTGCATAATTTCGCTTTTGGGTTATAGAGTCGCGGGTCTCGTGAGAAACGAAGAGTCTGTTCATCGGATCATAAGAGAAAGGAGCTCCCGCACGCCGGTCATATTGCACCGCGACACCAGGTCTGGGGAGATCATTGAGGTCAAAGCATCCTGGATCTCCGTAGTTACCAGGATCAGAGGCAGAAACGTACTGGTGTCCAAAACCGTCAGTACCGCTGAAGGCTCTACCATATAGAGGAATTCCTAGAACAATCTTGTGAGGAGGCACGCATCTTAATAGATTGTTGATAGCGGTGACGGCACCAGTCATAGGGGACGCATGATCAGTTTTAGGTGACCATGGACCAGCAAAGTCGTACGTCATTAAATTATAATAGTCCACATAGGAATCTATTGATTCCAGAGCAAAGCAGGACATGCGATCAGCAGGTGCAGGCATAGCCACTGAGAGGATGAGTGGCCGAGGAATATGTGCACGAACCATCGATACTATTGCTATAACCAGTCCTCTGTCCTCTGGATTTGGATATTCCCAATCTAGATCCACACCATCCAGGCGGTACTCTGCCACGACGCTCGCGAGTGAGATCGCAAATCCCTGAGGATCTTGCTTCGCATTGTTGAAAGCATTGGAGTTCCATCCGCCGATAGCCAACGTACAGTACGACCGCCTGCCTGCATTCCTTTCGCAATCGCGCCTGGCTACGAGATCTTTCAAGTGATCAGGGGAATTATTATCTGTCCAAATGATTCCTTTTTTGACCTGATAATCTGCAAATGCGTAAATGACGTGGGAAATTGGAGGTATCATATCCGGAGTAAACTTACGTCCGTACTGACTCCAAGATGCATAGTAGCCCACAGAAATATCTGAACCAGTGCCCACATGATTACCGCTTATCATTTTATTAATAATGAAAATTCTGTATTCGATCTCGTAGCTGTTGCCGTCGTTCTCTAGCCGTGTATTTATCACGAAGTCTACTGTGCTGTACTATAAAGTAGGAAGGCAGCTTTAAAACAGCCCCCCCTGAGCCGCATCACGTGAGGCATTCCAAGGTTTAGGTTAATTTGCCTTAAACATATATTGTGGTATAATATAACAGTATGAAAAAACTTCATTTAAGCATCATTATAATATAATAATTCGTCCAAGGAGCCTATAATAGACGATGAACGGCTGATGGTAGCCCAGGATCAGCGTGGATATGGGTAGTCATAAAGAAAGTGGCAAATCTAACCTTTCCACAATGTTTGGGGATGACGATGAGGAAGAAATACGCCAGATGAACCGTCTTTTAGATGAGTCGAGGCGAGCGAAACCGATGTACAAGCCTTCTAGTCTTCTGTCTTTTCTTTCCTCAAGGTACGTATCACAAAAGTGAGCATTAGAATGTATTAGAAAATTATTAACATTTGATTTAGAAACAACCCTAGCAATTTAAAGCCAAACACAAATTTTCTTACCAGAATAGTTAAGAGTGCTGATTCGCACAATAATGCTCTCCGTCTCCAGGAGGAGAAGAAGTCATCAAATAGGTTACGGCAACTGGATGAAGCTACCTCATCAAGTACAAGGCATGAAGTAAGGCCTAAAAGAGAAGAAAGGCCCAGAAGTAAAGTCAAGATTGGTCCTACAAGGGCAGACTTCCAAATATCTAGAGAAAGGAAGAGACGACATGAAGATGAATTAAACACCAGTGGCTATCATAAGTATCATAAAGTGAATGTAGATTCTAGTAATAATGAAGGTAAAAGTCATTCGATAGAGAGCGATAACAGAGATGGCTCTATCGATTTACCGGACCTCAATCGAGAGAGACTGCAGAGAGATTCTAAAGTAGAATCGTCTGCTGAGCAAGAAGGCGACGATCGTCGGCATAATCTACATCACTATCACCAGCGCAGCCAGTGTTACCGAAGACATGAACATTCTGACAATAGGAGAGATGCTAGAAGTGACCATTCTTCATTGAAGAGTTCTGATAATGACTGCAGGACTAAAAGTTCACATTCAGGTAGAAGTCATAGGAGGGCTCATGACTTTTCTCGCGAGGACAAAAATCGGCCGAAACGAGATCCATAGCTGCAGCCTAGGGCACTGTATATAAAATATAGGTCGAATCTGTGTATATTTATTATTCTGTATTTTTGGTATAATAAGGAGTTCTATCTGGTTTTTTATGTCGAATTCATGTTAGTTTTAGTGGCATATCAGTAATCGAAGATCTATTGTAAGTTACGCGTGGTTCCCTAAACCAATAGTCATCAAGAGAAAAACAAACATCGCGTAACTTCCAATGTAACATTTCTCGAAGATCTAATCTCTACGACAGAAAAACGAAAATGTCGTCGCTTGTAGACTACAGAAATCGTATTGAATTATTCAAATCATATAATTTTAACATTCAGAAACAGGAACATGACTTTAAACAACTTTCTTCGCGAACATCTATCGGGCTTGGGTCTGGTCCTACGGTGGCTAGTCCTGTGCATTCTCCAACTTACACGATTCAGTCACAAGAGGGATTTAATAGATTAGATCCATATGCTATAGAATACGAACTCAAAGATTACAAAGAGCTGTTTTCGAAGCTGAAAGTCACATACCTTGAGCAGGAAACGAAGGAAACTTTTCTTCGCCTGATACTTGATGAGGGAGATAACGACAAAGATTTAAACCAAGAGCTTGAGCTCTGGAAAATCTCACAGGTGGACATCGAAACCGTCCAAGACAAAAACAGGAATCTTAAACAAGCATTGGTAGAGAAGAAAAAGCGGCTCCAAGTGATATCTGATGAAATTGCAGCTCTAGTAAAAAGTGTGTGTGAGAGATACGAAAAACTAAACAATGAGATGCTGACCGCCGAAACCATGCTCCAGGAGATGGAAGACATGGAAAAGGAAATAGCTGAGTTAGAGGCGGTTTATCCAGAGAAAGTCGAAGATGTGGACCAAATTCTATCCTTGAAGGAGACTCTGGAGATATGCGCAGCTACGGGAATCGAACAGGATAAACTAAGGAGAGACATTGAGAATTTGAGATCGACCGTGATACCTGATCGTAAACAGCAATTACAAAGTCTCAAACACGAATTGTCGTCTCTTCAAGATCTGCAAAAGAAACTAGAACACAATGCTCAGCGAGCAGTTACCAAGAGACAGGCAGAATTAGTCCAAGGTACTGTAGTACAGAAAGAAAATATTGGCAAATGGTATGCAAACGTGTTAGAAATAATTGCCGGCATTTTACCGGTGAATAGCGTCACCACTGGAGAAAACAGCATTGACTTTACGATGTCAGTGTCTGATCCCAGCAGAGAGACACACGCCAGCCAAAGAAAGTCTTATAATGTCAGAATAATATTTTCTTCTGGAGTCTTCAAAGATGCTATTGTGACACCATCTACGGAGACTCTCTCTGAATCAATCAATATACTTGTCTCTAACACGTGTGAATCTAATAACATTCGTTATTTCATTGAAGAACTGAGAATGTTATTGGAAAAATAAGAATTATTAATAAGCTGATGTGGATATATGATTTAAATAAAATAGATATATTTATTTCATTTAGTAAAAAAGAATTGTTTGACTTCAACATAGTCAATACAGAAATTTTATGACTAAACAGTGATTGTCACTTAATTGTCATAGGCAACAGACATAATGTTATAATAGTAAGGTATGAGACCGTAGATTGCCAATCCGCTTTTGATGGTAACATATAAACCAGGCTTGACAGACTTGATAGTGTAACCTTTAGTAGAATAGTCAATATTGAAAGCAGCAGCTTCCTTGATAGAACTGACCATTAGCAATTCCTCGTTCAAATAACCGCCATGAACAGACTGAATATAGAACTTAGTAGAGAAAGCATCACCGATTTGATGGACAACAAATCGCTGAGACTTAAGAGAGTAGTCAGCTGGAGCACTGCCTGAGACCAGCTGGAAGCCACCAGTCCAAACGGTTAGAGCGTGGTTGTTGTTGGTAAAGACCAAGTAACGACCTTCAGTAAGTTTTCCAATGATCTGCTTATAGCCAGATTCGGTCCAGAGAGCGTCTTCAAGAGTCTGATTACCATATGGAATTGGTGGCTGGACCAAGCCAGGATTCTCTTCGCTACAAACCGTAGCACCAACGTAGGTGCCATCCTGTTCAGCTGGATAGGTCACGTTCTCAAGCTCGACGAAAGCACTATCGTAGCTCTGGAAGTCAAACATGTTTACAAGATTGGACATATGGGCACGTCTCCATGGAGTGATGTTGTCAATAGTAAGGTCATAACCATTAGCCTTACCCCACTCCTCGAGGAAGAGGAGCTGTGAAGTGTGGTCAGCTGGTTCAGTAAACACTTTACCACCGCGGGACCAAGGAGAGATAGCGAAGAATGGAACTCGGAAACCTGGACCGGAAGGAACATACTGCGTAGGGTCGCGGTAGTCAACGGACCATTCACCGTCGGTACCGTTAGGTGAAATGAATGGTGGAACATGATCACCCCAACCACCAGTTTCATCGTACGAGATCAAAAGAATAGACTCGTCGTATAATCCAGTCTCCATAAGCGTGTTAACTACCGATTCAAGGATCCAGCCACCATCGTGTGGAGTGTTTGGAGGATGCTCAGAAAGAGGGAATGAACCAATGATCCAGGTAATAGTTGGTAAGGTGTTATTCTGGCACTGCTCATAAAAGAGCTCACGACCAGCCCAAGAGATACCCCTCTCTGCAAGAGAGGAATTGCTCTCAGCGTCAAGGAAATTAGCAAAATAATAGAAAGGATCATCGTTAGTAGAATCCCAATCACGATACACGAACCAGCTGATATCATTATCTTCAAGGTTTTCTGCCATAGTTTTCCACGTAAGTGGGTAGCAGTCGTAAATAACGTTACCGTCACTCTCGCACTCCCCATCAGTAGAGTAGTTCTCAATATACGGGCCGCCGACAGACTCTGGGTTACCAAGGAAACTACCGATATTCAAATTACCGGAGACCCAAGCGGCACGGTTAGGAGCAGTTGGCCCAATAACGAATTCAGAGTACATGTCACCAAGAGTCCACTCATCTGCGAGAGCAAAGTGCAAAGGAATATCATCACGTCTGTAATGGCCCCAAGCATATTCGGAGTTATTGGTAACCCAACCATTGATCTTTCCGTTGTTCCAAGCGTTGTGGTTTTCAATCCAGTCATTGGATCCACCATCAGCACATTGAATACCTTCCTTATAAGAGGAATTGGCACCCATGTAGAATGGTAAGAGATACTCCGCTTCAGTAGCCGGCTGATACCAGATTGGAAGACCATTGTCACCAATAAGCACGTTAGGATCCTTGAAACCACGGACACCAGCCATGGTGCCGAAGTAATGATCGAACGCACGATTCTCCTGCATGAACATAATGATATGCTTGACATCCTTAAGGCTTTCATTCCCAAGAGACGATGGGAGGGCTCCAAGGAGCACAGCTGCAGCGACAGCAATATTCTTAGGTGAGAAATACATTGTTCTCTAAGATACTGGCTAGACAAGAAGTATAACTTGAGCTTGAATGCTTGTAATTTCCACCATGGACGCTGCATTGGCTTAATATATATACGAAGATCTATTGATATGAATTTCTCAGGTCGATCATACGCGAAAATGAAAAATCACTCAATTTGATTAACGTATGGATCTTGCTAATTAGACCACAGATTTATCAAACGTTAGTTGATATCCCTCAATTTACATGGAGATATTGCTGTTTTAGTTCGCCATGTAGGATAAGCCAAATAACGGCAGCAAAACTATAAAGAGATTAAGCTCATTCTTTCTTGGGATACTCTAAAATAAGTATCAAATTAACTATATCCTGAAGATTGCCAAAAGTATCGAGATCGCTAGTTCTCAAGCCAATCAGTTTGTGCAGAATACCAACAGCTCAGTATGCAAGCAATGTGATATGGCGGCTGTCCACACGTGCATCTTGCCTTACAAGATGTTAAGAGTAAATTCACAATATGACATGCCCAAAGTTTTAATTACAGTTAAAACTAATGGAGTGAAATAAAACAGGGTTCAATCTAGGGCTAGACGTTAGTCATTAACAAGGTGAATATAGACAGCCTGGGTGATCTTATTGTTGAACATTCGCATCCTTCCAGGCTTCTCATATCAGTGATTTGTAATTCCATTTGATTAGCATAATAGTACCATATTAGTATCAGTTCCGTATATTCTCGTTTCTAATCATAGAACTTAGAGTCAGAAGCAAGACAGAAGCACCAGGTGTAGTAGATAGCGTCTTCGTAATTCTCTTAGAACAGTAGAAGTTCGTAATATTTACTCCACCTTTGATAAAAAGCTCATTCAGTATAGTACTGATACACCGATTGAAAGAGGAATATCAGAGCAATTCGCTGCTCTAAGTCTTGGGCAATTAACTACTCCTTTGGTTGCAACCTGTATGATGATCCACTTGGCCAGACTATTTTCTTTGGAAGGCTCGTGTAAAAATTGCCTTTTAAGTGTTAAAGGGTCTTTGTCACTGAATCTCAATATCATCATTTTAACTAACTTGAACCTCGTTCCATAAGACACTTATTCTATGTTGCTACTGAAAAGAAAGCAGAATTCATAAAGCCCAGAACGGGCTATCTTAGGATGTCTCGCATGCTCTTGCTAAGCTTAACGATCTTCTCAATATTTGCGTCAAACTTGCTGTTCCGAGAGGAGAGATTACGTTAGCTATCCAGATATCTACTAACAGCTATTAGTCTGCCATATTATGATTGCACGTTCCTCGTGTTCCTGATGACCGGAAAACTGCTAGTTCCCGGACTTTGCATGAAATCGAGTACTATTCTCCACTAATAGTTACCCTCTAGAGCTTGATACTCCTCAAGATGGCTCTGTTTATTGGCTTTGTCTTGTAATCCGAACGCCGCCCAATTCCTTGCTTGCTGTATCTAGATTCCTACTTTGCAGCTTAGAATGCCTTCTATTTACTTCGCGACAGAATCAGGAATAAGGTTTAGACTAGAAAGTTAAGCATCTTTAAGTAGAGATGCTTAATAACTTTTTACTTTTGCTGCCACACAGCCAAGAGCCAAGCATAGTCGGAAGATGCCCTCATTTAGTTCAAACCTAGGTAGCAGCCACCGCCGGTGCTGACACTCAAAAGTAATAGACGCGATCTTTTGTGAGTACATGATTAGGGACAGATCGTTATTGAGCAGCAAACCCTTAGACAACAGTGAGTATATTATTTTCGTAAGAACTACTAGTATACGAGCACTACAACTGTCATCATTCCAAGGAGGTCGTCCGCTGTCCCTTCCTATAGGACACGCTCCAAAAAAGAAGCACCAATAATTGCATCGAGATCTAAAAACAACTCTTATTTGATAAGTGGAATTTTTCGTGATCTGATTAGTCTACGCACAGCGTAATAATTAATAGGTTACAGGATCGAAGATTCACTCAGGGGCAACTATCAGCAGGGCCTACTGACTAATCATAAGATATGATAGTCAATGAGGCATCTGACACGTGCGGAAAACAGGACCTCCATCAGGTTACAGAAAAGAATCGCGATGAGAACCCTGTTGGAATAAGGTATTTGGTTGTTTAAGCAGCCGATACTAGTCAAAGTCAAATTCATGAATAGGGAAAGAAACTAGTTTAAGTCCGACACACAGATAGCCTGCCCATGCCTACTTATAACAGTTTGAACTAGTGTAGGGATATATACTTTCCAAAGGGACTTTCAATCATCCAATGGTCTGTCGTTGGGTAATACGCGTGGAGTGAAATGAATTATTGATGCTTTTAGAAGTTGCTCTCAGTTGTGAGAGAGACTTATCACTATCCTTCAATAGATTTATTAGCGGATATCACTCCTACTACAGTATGTGTCAGCATTGTAATGTAACACGATAAATTTACCGTAATGCTGAACCTATTAGACTTCTAAATAAGTAAATATAGAAGCTGATTCTCTGTATCGGCGCGGAGAGCCGACCGAAAAATGGCAACTGAGATAAGAGAAATATCTCCACAACGACTTCAGGTAACTGCTTGGTAAACTTAAGGCAACTGGCTCCAAAACTATGTTTCAGGCCCTTAGGTTCCTGGTCAATGGCTTTAATACCTCTTATGAGCCATAAATGCGAAATTGCATCGAGAATTGCCTTGTCTCTACATTAGTACTTATGGACTAATAGACGAGTTTCCTTGTTTAGCATGTCACGATAGAAGTATTCGGCCTAGAAATATACGGATACAAGGCGATATAGTTATCTTACTAAATTATTTTACATATCTTTGGCAATCGATCACCACTGACTACTGATATTGACAAATGATTTTTGTTTTCTGTTAATTGAGTACGCAAATAGACAGCTTTTGCCATAAGTTCTGATGAGCATAGTGATGCTTTTTTTAAAGGAGAAGAAGTGTTTTCGCTTGTTTTTAGGGCTTTCGTGGCTATTACTACTATCCGTAGTTCTGGCGATCTACAGAAAAGAACTTGGATTGCATGACGTGGTTCTAAAGCTGCCTTTTGCAGAGCAAGTTTCCAGCGATTTTGAAGTCTCAATTGCGGTAAATGATACGATATCATCGATCTCTTCTGATGAGACACTTACTGGCACTTTTTCAACCACTAAAGAATTTGAAGATGCAAGCATTCGCTCGTTTGAGTGGACAGTGAAACGTGAGACTAAAACTCCCGATGGTGTTGAACGAGATTTCGTCTTGGTCAACGGCATGTATCCTGGACCCTCCATTGAGGCCAGGGTCAATGATACAGTACGTATAACTCTACACAATGAACTCGATGAATCAACTAGTATCCATTTCCATGGACTATACCAACGTGGATCTAATACAATGGATGGTGTTCCTGGTGTGACTCAATGTGGAATTCCTCCGGGACATTCGTTTGTCTACGAGTTTATCCTCACTCAATCTGGAACATTCTGGTGGCATTCACATTCGAGTACCCAAAGAGGTGACGGAATGTTTGGTGCATTTATAGTGAAGGATCCAGAGAATGAACATTATATCGAGGGCCGAGATTACGATGAGGAGATTCTCCTTGTCATCCATGATTACTACCATCGTACTGCTCATGATTTGTATAACTTTTATATGTCAAAAACATCTGGTGGTCTAGAGCCACCCCCAGATAATCTTCTTATAAATGGTCAGGGAATTATGTCATGCTCTCGAGTCCACAATAGCAGTAAAGACAAGTGTACAGATGGTATCGGTATTCGTCCTACCTTCACCTTACAGAGAAACCGCAGATATCGATTTCGTCTAGTAAATACATCCATTATATCTGAAATTGTGTTCTCGCTGGATGACCTTGTACTTAACATAGTAGAGGCAGACTCTATTGAAGTTGAACCTATAAAGTCTAAGTATGTTCCAGTGTCTCCAGGTCAGCGATATTCGATAATTGTTTTTACAAACTCAACAAAGCAATCGCTCTTTATGAGGACACGTATTAATACAAATTGTCTTAATTATCATACACACACCTTGATTTCGGAGACGACATCTATCATACTATTTGAAGGTGTATCATCAGAGATAGTTCCGGAGACTACAGCATGGCCAGAAGCTGTCGAAAAGAGGGATTGTGTTGGTTTAGATCCATATCTCCTCCATCCGTTGATCACTATGGATGCCCCCAAAGCAGACATAACCCTATTAATATGGCCTAGAAGTATGCAACTCGAGAGAGTACATTCTTCACCATTTGGTTTCATAAACCGGACGTCATTTAGGCCAGCAATCGGTGCATCAAATGTCCAAGTCGCAGCAGGCCTAGTTAATATCTCGGAAACTTTCCCTCAGAATACAGTAACAGGTGCAGCTAATACAGAGAAATGGGGAGGGCACCAGCTTATTTCTGAAATTCCGTATGGTGCTGTTGTGGAGGTTATTATCAATAACTTAGATGAGGCTGACCATCCATTTCATTTACATGGTCACGATTTCTATATTGTTCACCACTATGCATCACGCGGTACAGGCTTTGGTCACTGGAGGCCCAGATATGTTTCTCAGTATAATTCAAAGAATCCTCCAAGGCGTGATACGTTAACTATTCAGCGTAATGGGCATTCAGTAATTCGCTTTGTCGCTGACAATCCAGGTATTTGGGCTCTTCACTGTCATGTGTTATGGCACCTTGCTGCAGGCATGATGATGCAGTTTGCTACTGGTATGGATCAATTCAACGCTTCATCTATCACACCCGCTATGCTTGATCACTGTCGTTATGAGCGGGAGCTAGGTTCTGAGCTTGTAGTGCCACTTCCAGGCGATAAATTACGTAGTAAATCTGACAGAATATAAATATTTGAAAAGTTTACGAATATACTATAATATAACATGCCAGATTGAGGCTGACTCTCACTCAATAGTTCCAATAAAAGTGGAAATTTCAATTTCTATTATTTACCACCTACGTTCTATTATATCATTTTTTGATGTACTAACGTCATGTGTATAATAGCAAACCACGGCAGTTAATGATGTCGTCATTTAATATATCTTGTGCGACATTGCTGTCAAGTAATATATAAGCATAAATAGATTAACTGTCAATAGTGGTTCCGTCTGACAGGAAAAATTATTAAAACTCTTGAATGGAAGCAAAAGCACTTCAATTGTAACTTCTATATGGAAGCAGAGTTAGTTACTGTAACCACTGAAATTAGTTAATTAGTATACAAAAGTAAGAAATATCAGCCAAACTGGTGTCAATTTTCAAATTCACACAAAAAGGTACAGCTATCAGTAAAGTTAGTGAAAGTATCTATAATCGAATATACGGGAATTGACGCAATATGCAAGAACATTTTTAATTGCACAGAATGAGCGCTCTTTTTGTCTCTTTTACTGAATAGCGTTAGAGAAGCTAATGTTCGTCTACGAGTCTTAATGAGAGTGAATTGAATAAAGTGAAAATGTAGACCTTGCCGTTGGGATCTTCGACTCAATTGTAGAAGATATAGATAGTAAACCTTTTTTTCAGTACTAGTAGCCAGGCCTGTTAATCTAAGTATTTGTCATTTGCCATCTAATCAATACAACGCCATCCGATCTTTTTTTCTTTGTCTCTTTAGCTGTTTATTTATTCCTAATTTCTAAACAGGCCGAACAAAATTCAGTTGTATCGTCAAATTTGTCTACTGCGTTAAATGTGAGTTCTGGTAGGTACCTGCGCATAGAAACGGAAAGAGACCTAAGCCAATACTCGAAAAAGGAAGGCTGAAAAGATAAGGCTTGCTTTTTTTAAGATTGACGGTCATCTAAATAAAAATTTCGGCAGCGAAGCTGAATAGAGGCTATTGCTTCCTAACCGTCATAGAAGCAAAATAATTTAGAGAATTGAGAAACGATAGAGAAAATAGTAAGACCAGAGAGGAGAACTGAAAGAAGAGAGAGGTGTTATATTAGATAGATACGCTACATTGGTCAGGATGAGCCAACACAACTCACCACAAAACCAATCTGGTAGCGTGCATGAAGAAGGCTTAGTCGAAGATATAAGTTCACATCTAAGGCGAAAGACTGATTTTATGTCCTCGCCTTACTCAATATTCCACGATGTTTTAGATTCTAGAGTTCAAGTTTCTCAGCGTTCTGAATCGGATTCTTCTATATCTCCAGAGTCGTCTCCAGAGCCTTCGTCAATTGCAACTATTGCAACATCCTATGATCAGTCAAATAGTCTGAAGGTTGCCACTTCTCAGCTTACGTTCCAGAGAATGCCAAAATCCCCTCACGCCGAGGATGAGGAAAATCCTTCAGCATCGATAAATTCGTTGAGAGGTCGAACAGGGAAGGAAAAATTAAAGCTCCCTGGTAGTCTTCATATGTGCTCAGACTCCGCTTTGGAGAGCCTTATTACAAGGTATGGAGCTATCTCTGTAATAAAACAGCTCGCCAATGACCTGAAAGATACAAAATCGGTACTAGACAGTGCAAAGAGTAAGGCAGATGATCAAGTCAGACTACTAAGCAGAATGTTAAATAGCTATGGGGTTTCTCAATATATTATCAACTCAAAATTGGAGCAATTAGATCGTAAAGACGCTTCTTCTGAACAATCAACAAGGCAGCCTTCTGCAAGTATGACGTCCTCATCTTCGTTAGCATTGTCAAATGCATATTCAAGTTCCGCTGATGGTAGCAAAGGTTCTACTGCTACTATAACGTCTACACCTCTATCCCAATCACAAAATATACAAGCTGTTAATACGACTGCTTCTCTTGAAGAACCGCTCAAACCGGTAACTTTTAGGCGAACTGCACGACCATTATCAGTTCATAATAAAGAAGATATTAAGTTAGATGGGAAAATGAGAAATGGAAGCGCGTCTAAAGACAGAACATTACGAAAATCTAAATCTACCTTTCGGATACCTTTCTTCTGGAAGGCTGACGACTTGGACCAACCCAGGAGTGATGAAAATGAGCCTCCCTCTTCCTCGGAAGTGAACTCGGAAAGTGTGTCTCAAACTAATGAGTCTAGAATGGCTAATAGTTCGTCGATTCCAGCTATTGGACCGTTTATTCGTCCATCGTCTGCAGAACCTACAAGAAGGAGACAGCCATTTTCCACACCTTTATTCCCAGAGGAAAACACTCTTCCTCCGTTAATTGCTACTGAGAGTAAGTCAATGATACGAAATAACGTAAACAATTTTTCCAACCAGGTCACCGAGAGAACCATACAAGCTTCAACTCGGCGCAGACAGCATATTGTGAATGCCTCGTTCGAGAGAGCCGATGACGATGGTCCAATCAACGAAGATTCTCAGATCTTCAGCAGCAATACCGTAGTTGATTCAGTAACTCCATCATCTTCTTCTGACGATAACGATAACGACGCAATGTCGTTTAAGAGTGCCGTACAATCGCATACTTCGTCTCCAGAAACTGAGAATCTAACAACACCATTTCCTTCTTCAGAGTGGTTCGAAAAGTATAGAGAGAAACGTTCAGCATCTGGTTCATCTAGTGGTTTGAAGTCCTCTCCGAGTGTTCGTGCCAATGGCAGTTTCAGCGAAGAAGAATCGAATGATCGGAATTCTAGTAACCGTAAATCTCGGTTCGAAGCTGCTACGTTCATGATACCTTTCCGCAAGCGCTCGAGATCGCGATCAAGGGGTTCCAGTCGGTCTAATCATTCTTCATATGTCGGCGAGAATGTTCCTGAATGGCTTCCTCATTCTTTGAAGGAAAGTTCAACCCAAATCAATAGTCAAATGCAGAGCATAGCTGATAGAGTACCAGTTGAGTTAGGAGACATAGTACCCCAAAATATTCAACCACCAACACTTTTACAGAGTTGGAACGATCACTATAGATCTGAAGATACATTTTTACTTACCGACAGATTTGGCTTTATCTATGATGGACAGCATCAACCAGTACTGCCAATTGATCGTGCTTCTGCAAAGCTCATGGATTTTGACGGTGCTGAGTCTTCTGAGTTCTCTGAGATGAAGTCGGGCGGAGGTCGCCAAGGCATACCTATTCCTATCCCTTCATTGATGTCTGCACTACCTTTGGTAGGAAATATTGCGCGTGTGGGTGGAAGTAATGGTAGCAACAATGCAAATCATACGGAAAATGGATTGCTTGATGTGGAAGATGGTGACGTTGATTTTGATGAAGAGAATGAACAAGAGAAGCATCGGCAGAAGAAGGTAGAGCGCAAAGCCAGTCTCGATACAGTTAAAGTATTGCTATCGCAACTAACGGACTTGCATGATTCTTTGCAGCGCTCGCAGCGTGCGAGATGGGATGAATTTTTAAGAAGAATTAATGGAGAGGGTTCGGATGAGTCGCCGCTGGCCATTGAAAACGGAGAGTTATTCGGGATAAATGGCCGTGCTTTAATTGCAAATAAGCAAAATGGTCGTGCAAAATTCAAAGAGTTCAAAGCACTTGTATTAGGTGGTATTCCTGTTATATACAGATCGAAAATATGGAGCGAATGTTCGGGCGCTGATAGTCTTCGAGTACCTGGGATCTACGAAGAGTTAATAAACGCTCAACATGATCACGAGGCTGTCCAGCAGATTGAGCTTGATCTATACCGCACTATGCCTACGAACGTCTTCTTTGGTGGGAAAGGCCCTGGTGTTCAGAAGTTGCGCAGGGTTTTGTTGGCCTTCAGCAAACGGAATCCAACTATAGGCTATTGTCAAGGAATGAACATGATCGCAGCGACTTTACTTCTCACATATGCTACAGAAGACAGTGCGTTTTGGTCTTTTGTCAGCTTAATTGAGAATATCTTGCCAACAGGATACTTCGATCCACCCTTACTGACTTCAAGAGCAGACCAGCGCGTTTTAAAGCAGTACTTGAAAGAATTGCAACCAAAGCTATATAATCATCTTGAAGATTTAGGTGTCGACATAGAGGCTATCACTTTCAATTGGTTTCTCAGTTGCTTTACTGACTGTTTGCCTGCTGAGGTGTTATTTAGGATATGGGACGTGTTTTTATGCTTGGAAGGTGAGGTTTATCTTTTCCGAGTAGCACTATCTTTGTTCCGAATTTTTTCAAAGCTTTTGATGCGTACGAAATCGGCCGCAAGTGTATATAGTTTGATGAAGGATATGGCCGCTCATCCAATCTCTATTGAAGGCTTAATCCGACTCAGTGATTCTTTGAAACACCAAGTCCGATTGGACGATATGAGATTACGACGAAAAGCAGAAATTAGAGCTATGCAAGAACAGTTTGGATTTTAAGATAGATTAATATCTGTCTCATAGAAAGCAAAAGTATTTACTCGAAAATTTCAACATAACTTATTCAACATGTGTGAGCATATGTTGATTTCAACTTCGTCATTTGTTAATTTGTTATAGAGATTATAAGATAAGATCTTCGTTTACGATGAAATAGACTACAGGGTGTCGTCGTAGTATGTGAAACAGGTACAAATGGTGCAATGTAAAGGGAAGTTTAGAAGGTGATGAACGTCGTTCATGAAAAGCGTAAAATTTATGTATTTTTTTTGGTTTACTGGCGTTTGGTATGAATTCTATCATTTAAATATTTTGAATTTGCATTTGAAGTTTAATGGCTATATATTTCATAATATAGTATATTATTATTTTACTACATGACTGCTTGCCATGACTAGGTCTTTTGACTGCTTGAACACGAGGGAAGAATGATACAAAAGTAAAGACAAAAGTAACAATATATCTAAAAACAGGACGCCTTGAAATTTGAAAACTGAGAATGGTGCATTGTGTTTTTAAAGAAATGGTCTATTGTAAATTAGATGGATCTTTGTTTCGAATCGCATTTTCAATATCGGTAACAATTTTCAGATTCCTAAGTTTCGGATAATTTGTTAAATGCCTCGAAATTTCACCAAAAGTCTTAGCTGCCCGTACCGAAGATCTAGTATCATTTGAATTTGACTGGATTGCTAATTGCCGAACAAGATAAAGGTACCAGGTAAGTGATCTTAGGAGGTTTGACGTAGCGTGAATTTTTGTAAGAGATTGATATAGAGGTAATGCGGTATTATAAGGTCTGAGGACCTCGCTTTCTAGTCTTTGAAACGATATTGTGACGTTATCTAGAGATTTCTTTGTTTCACTTAAAACCGATTCTGCGGTTGTCATCTTGGACGCATGCGAAATAAGGTCGGAATGATTTTCAACTGCCTGTATTCACGAGATCTATCAGCACGAATTATACCACTTGCCTTCTTTCTCAATTAACCACAATTAACCATATACAGAAATAATGTACCTCTCGATGTAACAGTTTCTCTATTTCTTCGAGATCGAAATTTACTCTAGAAGTTGCTGAATTCAAGTCAATCTCTGTGTCAGCAGAATCGTTAGTCGCAGTTACGAGAGAATTGCAAAATGCAATTGGTGAAAAATCAGGAGAAGTAAACAATTCATAGTCAATATATTCATGTGTTTTATCATCTATCTGACTATGTGCATCAATGTTAGATGGTCTGTCGTTCATAGTAGCTATATTTTCCTGCTTTGTTCTGAATTGTCCTACTGTTTCAAGAATATTGAAGCAACTTTGAGCTTGATATTAACTCGCGAAATTGGTTTAGGTCATGCTGCGATAACCTTACCCGGATATTAAGATTGTGTTTGTTTCCGTGGTTACTGCGTGAGGAAAATGAGGAAGTGAATAAATATTTAGATACTGGTCTTCAATATTAAAATTAGGCACTACTAAAAATTTATTGTCTATATCTTCAAAAAATAATCGTTTATATTATCATGTCGTTGTAAAATCCATAGTCCTCATTCTAATTAAATTAAGAGTAATCTGGATTTCTCAATGATACAATACTTTAGTTAAGTTTTTCTTATCCTAGTTTTTCCCAGATCATAAAGCAACAGAAGACATATAGGAGCCTCCGCTTTCCTTCGGCGACTGGAGTATTATGGTATTTTAATATAACATAAACATCTGCATGGCAATAAAATAATTCTCATTTCGGCCAGCTCGAGAACTTCAAAATATTCTTTCGAATTCTACAATAGAGCCGCCGCAAGGCTCTCTTTTAGGGGAAGCAGATGCCATGTCTCCAATTCATGATGTCATCACAATAGAGGACTCTCCCGCGCAAACTCATGATCTGCAATCTAACTCCACAAAATCAAAAGCTATCTCAACTTTTCTGGAAAGAAATAAAAACCTTTTGTAAGTATAAGACAACTATTATACTGATAATTATTATTATTACTGACTGGTTGCTGTTGCTCAGGTTTAACCTCTCAGATGATTCTTATGATTCGGATTCCCATAGCCACCCTACGAAAACACAAAATCCGATTTTTGAAACGGTAGATTTGTCCAGTTCTGAACCAGTGGCACCAGAATGCATGGCAGATCAGATATCCTCTCAGTCGATTGATTCTTGGCAGCCGAGCAATTGTCCAAACATATCTTCTCCTAGTAAGCAATATGATTCAGACAACTCTGTCTTTGATCTAATCGACAGCCCAACGCAAGAACCTACGATCTCCAAAAATCACGATAATAACTCCCATGGATCAGACAGAGAAGATTTGCCAGCAATGGAGAAATTTATTAACAGTATAAAATGGGCCATGTCAAGCTCATCACCAAGCATATCGTCCTATAAGGTCAATGCCTCTGGTGATGCTAATAACGATACCATTAGATCTATATCTTCCCCTTTGTTTCTACCATCATCACCAATGGCTCCCTTCAATGTTATTCAGAGTTCAGACGTAACAACACTTAAGCGACCAACAGACGGCATTGACCATTCAGTTCCAAGCACATTTCATGACTCCACTGAAGAAATAGCGAAAATATCAAGGTGTGATTCAAGTTCACCAGGCTCTGAGAAAAGATCACGAAAGGAAAGTGATGCTAGTAGCAAGGTGAGGACCTCCACAGATTTATCGGCAGGTCAAAAGAAGTCAGATGCTTCAAAATCGAAGGCGCGCAAAGAAAAAGATTTCGCGCGAGAACAGGCAAAGCTAATGAAAGAAAAAAAAGCGCAAGAGAAGCAGAGACAACGCCAATTAGAAAGTGTCAACAAAATTAAAGTGTCTAAAAAAGAAACCTGTACTGAAATGATAGTGGACATTGATTCGGAGTTTGCAAAAACTGTCTGCGGCAGCCATCTGCAGAGCATTTTAGAACCATTAGGTATTAGTGTATCTACAAACTGGACAAGTCCAACAGGAAACATGATTAAATGGCGACGAAAAGTTTTTGCTGAATATAACGAGGCTCTTGGGTATTTCATTCCTATTCCTGAGGAGATTAGAAAAGAGAAGTTCCTGTTAGTGGTTCTCAACGGGATTGAATTTATTGAGATGGTCATTGATGGCCATCTCTTTGAAAGTGTCAAAAGAATTAAAAGTCTATATCATAACATGAAGATAATTTATATGATTGAAGGACTGTCAAATGTTCTCCGCAAGCTGAATGCGCAAAATCGACGACAATTTGCCAATAAAGTTCATGGTGCCCTTGAAGGCAACATGGTCATGTCTAGCAGTAGACAACGCAAGACAAAAGACGACACAGAAGTTCTCACAAGAGTTCAAGGAAAGTTTAATCCGAACATTCATCCGGAATTGATAGAGGATGCTATGATTGGACTTCAAATGAGCTATAACTGCTTGATATTCCATACTACCACCGAATTGGACAGCGCCCAATGGATCACAATTCTCACACAAGATATAAGTATGATACCATATAAAAATGCGAAAGTCAATATCCACGAGACAATATGCATGGAGGCAGGTCAAGTTAAGGCTGGTATCGATAACGATGATACATTTAAATCGACACTTCAAAGAGTTAAATTTGTGACACCTGGTCTGGCGGCTGGTATATTCAATAAATATGGTAGCATTCATGGCATGATGACAGCACTAAAGCAGTCAGGTCCTCAAGCTTTCCTCAGCATAGATGGTAGTCAGGGCCCCACTGGACGAACGTCGTCAAGAAAGATCGGTCCCGTCTTGTCAAGAAACTTGCATTATATTTTTTCCAGTACAGATCCAAATACTTTCATAGATCAACGATAATGTCACCAGCAGAAATTACTTATGAGATAAAAATAGATTCGTTGTGAAAATTAATATGAGTTGACAGGAAAGAATGATTTTGATTTATTCATATGTGGCTAATCCCTGAATTAACTACTAAATTTCCTGTATATCTAACCCATCCAAATTGCAATAATACCAAATAAAGCTTTTAAAATTGTACATATTAAATTGGTCAAAAAGTATACAATTGAAGAAATCACTAGAAGCAATGAGAAGCAAATATAGCACCTATCTATTCATCTGAAAAAGAGGTCAGACCTTTTCTTACGGCCAAAACAGAATCCACTATAACCGCATCAAGACCATATTTCATTTGGCGCTTGCAATACTCTGGAACATTGTTCATACTTCCATAACTGAAACAAACCAAACCAGATTCCTTTACTGCCCTTACCAAACGTGGACACATAATAAGCGGTTCACAAGCAGAAACCAGTCCCAACAAATTCCATCTGGAAGCGAATCTAATAGCTTCTTGCAGACTTGATGCTCTGATGTCAGCCATTGGCATGGTTCCGGCTTCCGTTAAGAAAAGAATCGGAATAGATGGCTGCTTTAAAGAGAGCATCAAGCAAACATCAGGATGGAAACTTGAGAAAATGATATCACGGCCATCTGCATGATCGTAGACCACCTTTAAGACCGTATCTACCCACTGATTTAATTCTATAGCCAAGTCTTCCATATCTTCAGCCTGACTCTCATCAAGCATAGGATATTTGCATTCGATATTGAAACCAACATTTTTCGGTAATGTCTTAAAAACTTCTTCTAGAGTTGTGAAGGGTGCCTGAATACTAAGACCACGTGAATTACCTTTGAATCCCTTAGTTTTGAAATCACGGGTAAATCTAAAACGCTCATAGATATCTCCGTCAATTTCATCACCCATCTCCAAAGATAAGGACCGAGCTCGACGTCCAGCTTTAAATAAATCAGATTCAAGAATAGGATTTTTAGCATCTCTTCTTGGGGAAGGATTGCGACTTCTAGATTTTGGAGTGCGTCGTTCAGATACACTTAAGAACTGCTCTAATGTAAGAGCGTGCATCGGCACGTCAATTCCGGTCTCTGCAACTAAGAAGTCGTGATAAATCACAGGAACATGATCTTTAGTTAATTGAACATCAAATTCCACATAACTGGCTCCAAGGTTGGCAGCAGCGATAAATGACTGAAGAGTATTCTCACCGAGCTGTAAACTCTTTCGACTAGTCGAATTCTTTCCAAGTCCTCTATGACCAATAACGCGAGTTGTCGTAAGAGACTTCCAGTATGTAGAGGATTTTGCAACTCCCATATTGGGATGCGTAAACGCATTTGCGATCAGAAATTCAAAATTAACGGTACCTAGAATGTCAAGAGTCGATCCTTGGACTATAGGAACCGTGATTGTTTCATGCAAGCTTCTAATTGATTGACCAACCGAAGTTTTGATACTCGAGAGCAATGCGACAGCACGGCCAAATATCTGCTTTCTATTGCCTGCATATGTTGGGACAATGTCAAAAAATACCTTTGAGTCCTTGGGGTTGTCCGAATAAAAGACAATCGGCTCAGTTGATTGATTGTCTTGGATAGGTAGGTCGATCATAGTAGGCTCACCCTGTGCATTCTCCGCCCAGACGACAAGCGATAGAGCTGTATCTAGTTGAGTAGAATGTACTCTAGAGAAAGGAACCTTGTCAAGCTGAACTGGAGTCACATTGGATCGGGTATCGGTAGAACCTAGTGTAACAAGAATCATAGATGTATTCTTGAGATATCGATGACCAAAACTCTTAACAGGCTCTTGGTTAGGAGTAAAGGAGTTGCCGCCAACAGTACCCGGTGAGGATGAGAGCTTCGCTGAAGAAACCGACGACGAAAGAGAGATTAAACTCTCCACAGATCCCGAAGCAGCACTAGCCACATCAGAATTAAATGGTGATGGAGTTTCTTCCGGAATAGTTGGCTGAAGCTTCTTTGCGATGTCAAGATGGCCGCGCAAAGCAGCATGCTCGACAACAGTCCATCCAGAGCCATCAACCTTGTCAGTATCGCAATTGTATGCCAAAAGAAGATTAACAACATGTAAGAAACCTTCTACAGCAGCTATAAAAAGTGGTGTCCATCCATAGGTAGTCTCTGCTATTTCTGTTTTTGCACCATTCTTGAGTAAAATCTCGACACTCTTAGTATTACCGAAGCGAGAAGCTACATACAATGCAGTTTCTCCTACTTCCTCGTCAACATAATTGACGCTGAGACCGGCCTCCACGAGCAATTCAATAATCTTATGATAATTAGACTTTGCGGCCAAGCTGAGAAGGCAGAGATCGTCATTAGGGGCAACACCATTGGTTGAATTTAAAAGAACAGACAAAGTCTTAGGATGATTTCCAATCACAGCAAGATGGTAAGGTGAGAGACCTTCCGCGTCGATCCAGTCAGCGGAATCAATGACACCGTCCTTTGGAAACAAATCCCACTTGTGAAGGTACTCTACAATGACCTCAGTGATGAGCCGCATACCAAACTGAGCGGCGTAATGCAATGGCGTTCGCTTATAAGCATCTCGCGAGATGAGGGCCGAGTGCTGGGACGGCTTAAGATGATCAAGAATAAATCTGAGCATTGCAGTCTCGTCAGTAGAATTTTCACCGTCACTTCCATAAACCATTGTCAATTGGGCAGTAGACAGAGGATTTTCTGCAGGTGTGATAAAAAGAGGATGTGTCTTTGAAGATTGGTCAGATCTCTGGCGGCCCAGAGCGACCACATGGCGATGAATAATATTTCGATCTCGTAGATCGGACTCATCAGTAAGATCGTCAACCTGATCCAAAAGATATTCCACACATTTCAGAGAGCGAGCAGATACCGCTTTCTGCAGAGTTGATAGCAGCACTTTTTTGCTATTTGATGGCTCGATGTCTGACAGTGCGGCTTTAAGTGCCTCGACATCATTGCTAGCAATGGCCGACTTCACACTTTCAAGGTTAGGTGTGCCTGACATTGTGGCTGATGACGCTTGCTTTCTAAGACCAACAAATGAGGAAAGACTCGATGAGCTGCCATCTTCTAGCTCACCCGGGGAAAGCTCCGCAAGCCAATTGTTGATAAAGTCAAGGATGCTGTTGGCCTCGCTAGCAGATGCAAACGGCAAAATCAATACCTTTGAATCTAAATAGCGCGATTGTTCCTTGACCCCAGTTTTCTTGTCTAGTCTAATACAAGAGAGTATCACATTAGCAGAAGAGTCGAGTGTATCAAGGGCGTAGACCGGATAAATTACTTACTTCTTTAGAATCTTGACAAATCCACGTTTGTTTACTTCTGCGAACCACTATTGTTTAAGTAACAATTAGCATACAGTGAACTAACACATTGGCAATATAAAATGTAAAGCCAATATATGAACTTACTAAGAGCATGCGCAATTGACCCCGTAGCTCCAACAGCGCCCCGACCAGGTCCTCAATTTCTTCCTGGTCTGTTGCCCCGTGTTTGAGAGGAAATCTTTCATGTAAGAGTTTGACTCTTCTAGAGCATTCGTTAATCTTTTTCAAGTAAAAAGAGTTAACTGTTTCAAGATTACGATCAAGAGAGTAAAAAAATGCTGAGAACTGCAAGTTAGATACAATGTTCAAGTCGGAGATATAATGATATGACAGTAAGATCACTTACGTGTCAAATAAGATTCCTTAACGGGCCCATCTGTTTTTCCCGTAGCAATGGCCCTGTCCTTAGCATTGCGAATATGGTTTTTGAGCGACTTGTAGTTGAGATAGTAGGCACTGGTCAATTGATGTTAGATGCAAAGCATACGCCTCGCTTGACACGATACACAGTTTAACAGTAATCATTTATAGTGAAGTATAGCAGAACTCACCTCCATTCTGGAACCTGATTTCTCGGTAAACTAGACCGCAGACGCTGCGTTAGCTATTGATTATAGCTATGATTTAGAGAGATCGTCTAAACATCAAAACACATACTTCTTTCCAAACTTCATCGCTGCTAGACTACGACGGCAGGCTGTTGATGAGGATAGACGTGAGATACTTCGGAGATATAAGGTAATAATCGAGCCATCCAACGGTACATAAAATTAGTGAATTAAACAGTTGCGAATAATATTTGTCTGAGTTGCTGTCTTATTGCGTCGGTCAGTTCGAAAACAGGGAAATATCTTAGCAACCGACCTCTGGAGCCAACAGTAAAGTGTGAGTATTTTATACCACTGCCTTCAGAGTATTTTGCGTATCTATTAGAGGAAATATAAACTATATAAACTACGCAAGTCGTGATACTGGCCTGGAATGGCTCCCTGACCCATATATAGCCGTTACGAGTGCATATGCACTTAGGAAATGTGTATAAATGCAACAATATGCAATGTGCAAGATTCACACAACTAAGTTTACACTTTCTCTACTTGTAATTCTGGACACTAAACTCCCTCTTTTTCCGACGGACAAACCCACCCAGAAAGCTTAAATTGATTTTTGTGACGTTTTTCCTTCCATATACATTTACTGCCGAAGGTACAGACTAGCACTATATGAGATAGGGTACTACAATCACAAAAATTAGGAAACATAAATACACTGAGGTACTATGAGTAACTCACTATTATAGTCTTACAACAGGCTTTTCTTCACCCTTGAGTCTCTTTTTTAGTGACGGGCTTTCTGCCAGAGTTTCATGTTCTATGCGATCAGCTGTTCATAAAGCGTACGTGATAGTAAACAAGCAACAAGCATATCACGCAGGTGTGACCATAGCACTATAGTAATTACTCTGCCTGGTATTCATCTCCGCATGTAACACAAAAGAAATCTCAGATCATCATCGCACTTTTCTCAGAATAGAACTTGCCTTCTAGACAATCAAAGGCCAGACTAACACGACATTCTGCCTAATTTAAGGGGAAAGTGGAGTTCTAGTTTTCAGGGGCTTGATGAGTTTAATACTCATCGAGCTGGCCTTACAAGTTGACGCGAAGTATCAAACATCATTTTGCCTCGTATGTCATTAATACAACGCTCCGCTTGGGTCTATGCGATACGTTATAAGTAACGTGTCTTGCAGAAACAAGAGCTATGCTGTCATCGCCGTCTAGAATAAATTGGCCCTTAAATCGACCGTCCCATATTCGTAGAGACGATCGTGAAGTGGCAACAGTCCTCTGACACTTATAAATGTAGTCTAGAATATCGTAAAAATAGCCACATAAGAATTCCACCGACCGACGTGTACGTGCTATGGTGTACTATAAGCACATCATCGCATGGCGGATGCGATTAATTACCGCTTATCCAGGTAACATTCTTTCCGACACTTCTATAAGACTGGTTGGTATCACTATTGTCTGAACAGCACAATTCCATGTTTATTTAATTCCTCGTTAGTTTCCTAACCTATCTTGCGTCTGCTGTTGCCAGGGCCTGCATATATCAATTGGTACATTAACGAGGATCACTCTTCGTAAGCCTGTTGACGCGCCACCAATACCTATTTAAGCACATAAAAGGCTTGCGTTCTCAATACACTTAGCAGATAATCAATCAGGCTTCAAAGCCCGTACTGGAGTTACAATATCAACGTGCGCGCTTCATAGGTGAGAATTAGCCTACAATGCCAATGAAGACACGATTACGACTCCAGCTGCTCCGAGTCAACGATTTAATTTGCTCACCATTCAGTCCCACACGTGAAACTTTTCATATATATCGCAGATAAGTTTAGGAGTTTAACTCAGTAACACCAATCTGCAGTCCTGCTCCTTCATAGTAGCCACTACACTTCTAAACTCTTCATGAAACTTCTATTACTAAGACAAATACAATTTACAAGCATCACCAAATCAACAATTCGCCAACTATGAAAATCTATGATGCCATAACACCACGATGAAAGTAAAATGGCCAATCAATTATATCAGTAACAAAAAGTCATCTATTACTATCTAAGATACACCTTATTCATCGGCTCAATATGACCATACGCCAGACCGTAGCCAACGGACAAAATCTCATGGAGATTTCTTATGAATGTTCCAAAAACTTTAATAAGAACATTTGAAAGCAGCACCCTGATGGCTCTGGTAAAAGGCAAGAGCCATATAAGAATTGATACTGACTTTCTGTCCTAGTGAAAGAAAAGAAGAAAAAGAAAAAATTTCGCTGGATCATCTCTGCTTTTATAGTTGTATTTTGGGTGGTCTTTTGCCCTATGTATATTTTAGGGTTTTGAAAGGGGCTTCTCGTCAATAAACAAACCCCATAAATCACATTCTTGTACAAAACCCTGCTAACAATCTCTTGTGAACTACGTGAGGTCAAAGCCGCATACATATGTCTTTAATCAATGGAATCTCTCCTCTTCATTATATTTCAGAAGCGAGACGGATCTATTGATACGATGTAAGTATATACCTGTTCTCCACCAACTTATTTGAGAGACTCTCAGTAAAGATAATGTTAATATTATATTGTGCTATTTAGTCTTAGTTGATGATATGTATAATTTATGATGCTCTCGTGAATAGCATCTGACCCTACTGTCGATGCAAGGTGGCCGTCTTGCTGCAGTCACCTATCGCTTGTAGCAACTCCTGAATGTTTTACATACAAGAACAGAGATCTGATGGGATCCATGGTCAATCGATCTGTTCTCTGATTAACGGTCTAGAGATGAATATTAACAAAAGCCAAATTTGATTTGTTGTAGCATTCTATACAGAAGACGTTACAAATGAGAATCGTCAAAGGAGAGTTTACTAAGTTTCTGAAGACACACCATCGGAGAACAGTTAATTGTAAATAGCCTGTGGATTTGATATGTTGTCGGTCATATACGCTTGTCATCGTCTATGATCGGTCCAAAGACAATCAAAGAACAGATCGTCTTGTTTTGTAGAACTTTCAGTTGTTGTCGAACTCCGTAATGCTTCCATTATTTGTGTATCTATTAGACCATAATTAACGTATTGTATTAATTTCTATGATTCTAGCTCTAGTAGCATGTCCTGCTACTGCTTTCTTTCCCCTATGCTATACTTGTCTGTAGTTTTTGGACAGCTCCGGAGATCTATCTTTGCATTACTAAGCCACATTACTAAGCCGCCACAGCCATATGTCATATGGTTCTGCCTCTCTACTTTAATAAAAAAAACACTAGAACAGAATTATAATTCTTCAATAAATGTCCTGGCCACTCTCACCATTCTCTGTTCTGACTCCATCGTTTAGATAGGCACGTCAAAATGCCATCAGACGCTAGCATAAGTGATATTGAAATAAGGGATCCCGAGATCGGCTTAGTGGATACCTCTAAGATAGTTCCAGAGTCATCTACAGGTGTATCGACACCTTCACTAGCGAAGCCAGTGGCCATTTTCAAGAAAAAAGGTCTAATACGAGGTGGAACAAATTCAAGGAAGAGAACTACCCGAGTAATTGAAAGCTCTAGCTCCGATGATAGTAGTAGTGATGGTTTTTCAGATGAAGACAAAGACGACAAAAGATCTGAAAAGATCAAATCGCTAGGAGCATCAAAGAAGCGTATACGAGTAGGTGGTATTTCAGATACTATTACCAGCTCTTCAAATGGTATGAAAGCTGGTAAAACCGATATTGGGAGTGTAGAACATCAGGCAAGTGGTAGTACCGATGTCTCAAATTCTACGGATATATTCAAGACCTCTGCAATATACGATGAAGACTTCCTCTTAGGCGATAAAAAGAAATATGAACAGGACTTAAAAGCTGGTAGCAAATCTGCATCGGAAACAGATCAAAGAGATATTTACAAAGGCAACGCGAACTATGCTAAATTCATAACTTCTCGCGAGTCATTACGTAAGGTTGGGCCGATGAAGTCCGCTTCAAATATCAGAAGTACCACAGTCGTCGACTTTCAGCCAGACGTGTGCAAGGACTACAAGCAAACAGGCTTTTGCGGTTATGGTGACTCCTGCAAGTTTCTTCATATCCGAGAAAATTACAAGGCCGGCTGGCAATTGGATCGAGAATGGGAGGAAGTACAAAAAAAAAAAAGTGGGAATAAGTAATTGTAATTGGTTATTCTGGTTGGTGTATTAGTTATGGGTGTATTATAGATTTACAAGATTGTAGTTTATTGTTATATATTTTGTATCAGTATTAAAGTATTTTAATGAAAATTATCGTACAAACTACGCAAAGGAGTTGAACCTTCGATAGCTATTATAGACTTACATGTACATGAAAATTATCATTGATAAATTTCCACAGAGGAGTTGAACCTCTGTGGAAGAGCGAAATGTTCTTCAAGATAATTGCCAAAAATAAATTGGTTAAATGACTTGGAGGGTGCCAGGAAAAACATTAAGAGAGCAATATTGACATGATCCTATATAATCTTATCTCTATCTCGATAGTGTCTGGTCGAACATCAAAATTCGATCGTCTATTACCAGTTGGTAATGTCTTCGACCTCACCAACGGAACTCATTTTAACAGCTTCAACTTGGTCGGCCACATCTTCCGATAGGTCCACGCCCTCTTGAGACATGATATCTGGTATAACTTCTTTCAAAAATTCTAAAATCAGCTTGTTGACCTCAGCAAATTCCAGTAAAAATGCATCATGTCCTTCGGGAGAGTCAATTCTTGCAACCCTTGCGTTAGGCATATATTCTGCTATTTCCTCTTGCTCCGCAAATGTAAAAAGGCCATCACTCTCAATACCTATCACCAGTGCGGGCTGTTTCAGAGTTGCAAGAGCTGTTCGGACATCCCCTCCTCTATCCCGTGAAACGTCGTGCGTATCTAATTTACGTGTAATCGCAATATAACAATTAGCATCGAATCGCTTAACAAACTTATCACCCTGATATCGAAGATAACTCTGGGCAGTGAAAAATGTCTGCGGTCGTTTTGTTCCATTCAAAGACGTAGACGAAGAGCTTGCTGGAGACTGTCCAGTTAGACTGCTGGTCGACGAGTCAGCGGGTTCGGGTGTTGTCCTCTCTGAAGCCAACTTACGGCCAAGCTTGAATCCATCGTTATGAACAGCCCAATTTTCTTCCGATAAGTTCTCTGGTTGGCGCTGAGGAATATTAATTGTGCGGTGTCTTGTAGGATCAGGGACATTTCTGCCGAATTTACTTTCGAAGCTGTTTCGCGATCGGTAAGTTAAAAGTGCTGACATACGAGCTGCTCCGAGTCCACTGCTGGGAGGCTGTTTCAACACTATTAGTAATGCCTTCCTATGGTTCGCGCGAAAACTGGAATAAGTACAATACTTACGTCATTTAATGAGTAATATCCGTCCTCTAGATCTCAAGTTAGCAACGATAAAATATTTTGATAGTACTCTAGTTAAAACGCACCGTATTTTGGATCGGAATAGATACACTGTCGTTGAGCCTCA
This sequence comes from Dipodascopsis uninucleata var. uninucleata, assembly GCA_030568195.1. Classification (NCBI taxonomy): domain Eukaryota; kingdom Fungi; phylum Ascomycota; class Lipomycetes; order Lipomycetales; family Lipomycetaceae; genus Dipodascopsis; species Dipodascopsis uninucleata. The sequence goes on along the minus strand of JAJLTO010000002.1, from coordinate 582,304 downwards.
CCCCATGAAATACACCAGGCACTGTGTCGTGATGACGTAGCAAGAGGTACAATAGACCGAACGTAGTCTGAGCCAAAGAACGCATATTCCAAAACCAGCATTCCTCCCATGGATCCTCCGACGACAGCTGCGATCTGTTTCACTCCTAAATCATCTAGTATCAATCGGTGAATGCTGCAGGTTCAAACAATAATGTTAGTAGTAATCACCAATATCACAGTATCCGGTCATATACAAAAGTTCCAACGGCTCAACTTACCGTACATCATCTCTCACTGTAACCAGTGGAAATTCTGGTCCGTAATACGTTCCTGTTTCAGAATTATAGGTACATGGAGAGGCAGATCCGTAGGGCGAGCCCAAGGAGTTCATGCAAACGATAAAAAACCTGCTCGTATCGAACGCTCTTCCAGGTCCGATGAGTGGACCCCACCTATAAATTGAAAGGATTTAGCAAAAGGTATCTCATAGTCAAATATTGGGCCAGGCACTCTGCCTTTGAGATCATATGTCACCGAAAAATTTCTCACCAGTCACCGACATCTGCAGATCCAGTCAAAGTATGGCAAATAACCATGACATTACTGCCTTTATCGTTCAGTTTTCCCCATGTCTTATAAGCAACAGGAAATTCTCTTATTACTATTCCGGACTCTAATGTGTGTTCTGGGATAATCGCGACCTCTTGGCCATGGACTATTCCAAAATATGGATTTTCGGCCTGCGAATTGACTCGCTCTGCCATGAAATGTCAGTTCACCTTCCATGACCTCAATCGCTACAAAAGTATTACTTACTGTAATGAGAAGTCTTCGACATGTTACAATACCATGAAATACTCTATATCAAAGTAATATTTTAGATGAAAATCTATTCTTATTCTTTTATGTAGACTTTTCCGTCCCTTTTATGTATAAATTATTGTTTGATGTTGAGGTGGGAGTTAAAATTACTAATAAAAGTATGACTATAATTTTGTTCGTTGGTTCCTATTCTACGCTAACAATAGTTGGCTATAGATGGCAATATCCGTATAGCATACGGAAATAAAAAAATATATAACAGCTCTTGGTCATATCTGATACGAAGAAGGAACGTTAACGCATTGAGAATATCTATTCTACAACATTGCGAAAATTTTTAAGAAAAGAAAGATGAATATGTCGGTGGGGTAATAATACTGCTATACAGGTTGGTATCATAAACTTGCTGAGCACGATATCCTTTAATATATAACCCTCCATCATAGATAGTAATATCTCAGTGCACATATATATGTGTTTGTATATATGCATATGTTTATTTGTACGTGTGTATGTGTAAGCAGTATAACATTCAAGTATTGTGGTCATGATGATGATGGTGATCGGTCGCAGCGTCGTATGAATTGGTCACAATTTTGTTGTTTAGCTGCTGCTTCTGAGGAAGTGGAATCCTAAATGAAGATCTTGATACATTATAAGGAAGTATGGTATCTTCACTATACCACTCTGCAAGTGGATCATTACAATTGGCAGCTGTAATAGCAGAATTTCCAATGATCTTGGATATTTCTATACCTGCCATGACAGTATTTTCTGTACTGTCGTGTTCCAGCATAATACCATTGATTCGGGAATTCTGCCAGAGGCGGATCTGATCATAGATTTCTTCACCGGTTCTAGAATGGTCATTGAGCTGCCAGTCATTTGTGTCCAAGTCCCATACTATTGCAGAAAGATTCAATCTGTGGGCAATAGCGCGAACGCGGTTGTCTAGACCTCCGAATGGAGGACGAAAGAATTGCGGAATAACACCAGCAGTCGCATTCATTGCCCAGATAGACCATTGAAGTTGAGCAACGATATCATTATTGCTTAGACTTGGAAGATGCTTGTGTCCATATGTATGAGAAGCTAGGAAATGACCTTCTTTATGAGAACGACGGAAGATCTCTGGGAAAGTAACTACTTGGATTCCAAGGACGAAGAAGCTCACCATCTGACCGCCCTTTTTTAACTGATCCAATAGCTGAGGCGTGTTGGCAGTGGGACCATCATCAAATGTTTGAACGAGATCTAATGATATAGCTAGTTAGCAAAAGGACAAATCACACTAGTGCAGAGTTCCGTTGACGGTTGCTACTTACGATGACAGTTACGGATGTCGCTAGGACCCACGCAGAGTCTTCGTTTTCATGATTTTGTCAGTTCTTTAGTTCTTATTATACGTCGAATAAACAATAAATTAATGCGAATCTCACCCGCAATCAAATGAACACATTTCATATGGCGACTTCCAGCAGGAGTCTTGAGCTAAAATAATCAGATTAATTCATCAGACACAAAGCATATAATATTCTAACGCGATCGTGATAGTAGATATAACTTACTGTAGCGAGGACCTTCTGGAATACCTGTGAAGTTGAAGTTCATACTGGATACATAAGGAGCATTTATGCCCGGCCATGAGGTGAGGTTAGTGAGGTCTTGTAGCCATTGAGGAAATTCGGCTGTAATAGGATAGTATACAGGTGCTGTGGGGGTATTAAGTGTATGTGATTCGGTATCGATCGATGATATTACTCCAGCGATAATTGACACTGCCAGTACGGCAAATGAGAGAAGCAGCTTTCTCAACATTTTTTGGACTATGATATGCTACTCCTCTTGTTCTCTGAATTTTTATGATATCTCAGTATTGTAATTAAAAATTAGACTGTAATATTCAAATGCCAAAAAGAAAAGAAGAGATGACTGAACGATGTAGGGAATATAAAATATAGATGATTTAAAATAATAAGTTAGGTAGATCAAGCGATTTCCGTTATTTACTTATCTCATGCTTTATATATGTAGTTTCCAGTAAGTTTATTCGATGCTACGCTGCAAATTCCGCTGATATATATCTCGTTTCTTAGTCATATCACTGAGTGAAATATACTGTTCATTAAATATATTATACGATGGTTGGTAGCTTAATGTTTTCTTTCTTGCCATTGTAAACAAATGCTAGACCGTATACAAATACATTCATTCTCCGTTCAACGAACAAACCAACCGAGCATCGAAGAAAAGATCTAATAGCACAAAAAAAGTATAGTCGTTCGGCATTATCTATTTCTTTTTGAGAGCCAATACGTCCAATTCAGTTTCTTCCTTTGCTGAAAAAAACTAAGTGCATGCACACATAAAACCTGCAGTGCATGATGCTTTCAGGCATAGCGAAACTGCCCGTCTCCATTGATATCAATCTGAATAGTGTCTTTAGAAACCTACATACATGTAGCCATATATTACGATCCATTATCTATGATTGTCCCTAGTAATAAACAAAGCTCTGTGGTAAACATAATATTGTGCATAATCTACACGCTAATAGGCTTTCATCGGCTAAGCACTTGAGTTCTGTTACAGCCGCGTCGGTGCACATATTAAACTTTATATCACCGAAGCGGACTAATTAAGGCTCAAGTGTCATTCAGTATTCACCATTTTGTTTATAAAATATTCCATGGTATTAATTGAGCTGGGTTGTTTTTTAATGATCCGGCATAATAGTCGCTAGATGTTATACGAAGCAATTACCATGCGCCTACGTGATAGAATACTTTGATAATATTACACTTCAAATAGTGTAATATGAAGAATTCACCACATATACCCGTATGTGATGCGGCCAGTGAAAATGTAGAGTAGATGGCTAATTCCTCGAATACAAAGGCACGACAAGCTAGCTATTTTTCGATTTTATAAACGACAAATGATATAAACGAGAGATATAAAGTGGCTTACTTCAATATAATAGTAAAGATCTCAGACTAGACGAGTCGAATTTCGTATAACGAGAGTAATCATGCAAGAATTAAAATATATTAGTCATCCTTTAGAAAATGGCACACATATCATAGCCTCGTACGTCTGCGCTTTAATCCAAATGGTAAACTACGGGACAACAACGAATATCTCGAGACTTTACATGTTAGTATGATTTTCCTAGAATTCTCTTGTGGCGAGAAAGCATCGTCTACCAGAAGTGTAAAAGGTCCAGAACAGATAATGCTTCTCAGTAATTTTATAAACAAAGCATTCACACCTCACGTAGATCTCGATAGATTGAGTATGCACATATAGTTTTTGCGTCTTGCGTAGCTTTCATAAGATCCTTTAGTGGTACTATTCTTAGTGTGATTCTCTCCTGTAATTCATCTGCAGCACCTCCGAACTTCCCTTCTAGTTCTTGCATATCCTTTTCAGCCACTAATTTCCTACAGTAAAATAATTGGATTTGCTCATCGCATCCTCCAGGGCTCATGAATATACCACCATTTTCCGTATACAGTGATTTCATTTCATGAGACTTGATTTCAATCCCGCACTCCTCTTTGAGCTCTCTCTGAGCGGTAAATTTTAGAACCCCGCCATCTGCCTTATCCGTACTATCAAACATCCCAGCCGGTATCTCAGACATCTTCATGGATCCCCCTGGAATGCGAGGCTGAACTGTCAAGACGACGTACGCATTATCTGTGATTAAATGAAGGTTAACAGTCGTCATTTCGGATCAACATTGTGGGAAAAAGCTCAAAGTTGCAATATCGCATACCATCATTAAAGTCTTCTGATCTATTGGCTCCAGGATAGACAGATGGATAAAGCAATACTAGAATAGCCACACTCTGCCCTCTTAGAAGGACTATACCCGGAAGTGTACTTCCCTGATCGTCCTCTACTGTTGCCTTGAGTTTCAAGAATCCAAGTTTTCGCCTAGAGGATCGTTAGCAAATTGCTGATCTGACCCCTTGCCATTGGGAAGCACAAGCAAAACAATAAAAACCATGTCTACTTTTCTGGACCAAAAAAGTCTGCCGATTGTATATCTATTTTCTTGATTTCATAGTAGGTAGCCTCTGTGTTTGTAGCTCCTCCTTTGACCGCTGTTGACTTGAGAGAATCTTGAAGCCTAGACAGCCAGTTGACAAACGGCTGGAACCTCGTTATTTGTTCAGCTTTGAGGACAGATGCCAGATACGGTGCGATTTCGACCTTAACTGATTTATAAACAAAATGCGACATAATGGTGATTGTGCTATAGAATCTTTGAAGACGTTGAGAACTTACATGGCATATCACGTACCAAAATCTGGGAGATGACTATAGATTAAAGTTGACACTATCACTGAGTATATTAGAGATCCCCGTTCCATGAGTTTAGCTTATTTGTTATATCAACATATACACAACGTAATACAAATATAGCGATACTATATACAGCAGCACCCAATTATAGAGTCAACTATGAATTTCGGAGTCAATAGTCGAAGGCTATACTCTGCGAGTTGTGCCAGACTAATCTGTACAAAACGCGCTGAATTCTTGAACTTATCATCGGAAAGTAGGAAAAGATGCTTTAGTCGATCATGCAGGCAAAGAAATAGCGAACAAATGACGAGCAGATATTCGTTAACAATTACAGATCCGCTGGTATTATATCGACAGTTTGTTGACAGTGGAAGAATAAAGCCGGACGAGGCTCAACACCGAGCCGCTATGGAGTATGTCATAGTTTGTGTGCGTTATAGAACTTGATATCTCTGCTAACAAATAACTATAGATTCCAGAAGCTGTACTTAAGAGTAAAAGACTACATGCCAGAAGAAGATTTTAAGAAGAAAATTGATAAGCTAGCGGTTCTTTTACAAGTAAGTTAATCGTGGCTAGGATATATGTAGCAGTTATTCGTACGACGATATATGATCGAACAGTGCAGGCACATCAGTTGACAATTTCATCTTTTAGGATGATGCTACAAATAAGGGCGGTGTATGGTATTCACCCAGACGAAAGTCGCTTGAATTAATAAAAGTGCTAAGCGATGAAGAAGAAATATTTAAAATCAAAGCTCCACAGGGCCTTCTGGTATGAGTAGAGATCAGTTCTTATTTATTGTAGCATGCTGACATGAATAATCGCAGATACACGGAGAAGTGTTAGTATGCCAATAGAGTATTTTTAGGGACAAAAGTTCGTTAACTGATTCAATAGTGGAAGCGGGAAATCGATGCTTATGGATTTATTTGCTGCCTCACTCCCTCATGCTTCAAAGCGGAGATGGCATTATCACAATTTCATGCTGTCGATATATGCAAGATTGTATCGTGAGACACAAGTAAATCAGCATCTAAAGCATGTCACCGAGAATAATGAAGATCAGTTCAATCTGCGCAACGACTATGTACTATTGAAAATTGCGGAGGAACTAATTGATGAAAGTGCCATTCTACTTTTAGATGAGTTTATGTTGCCTGACATGTGAGTCTACTAGAGCTCTTGCTGCTTTGCATAGTTTGTATCTAGGAACCAAACATGAACTAATGAGGTCTATAGTGCTGCTGCAAAGATAGTCAAGACCCTTTTCACTTACTTTTTCAAAATGGGTGGTGTGCTGGTCGCTACGTCGAACAGACTACCTAAAGGTGAGTCAAACTTAGATTCAAATATAGTTCTTCAAATATAGAATGCGAACTTTAACAGGCCATAATACGACATAGAACTTTACGCTGCAGACTTCAAAAAATCTCAGTTCAGATCGTTTTACGATATTTTACAGTCGAGGTGCGTCTCGTACGATATGAGAAGTTCCAATGATTGGCGCGAGATTCTGTGTGCTCAATCCCTGGAACAGCTTTCCGAAAGCGTTGTTAAAAGATACTGGCTTTTTAAGGAAGCTGATGAGGATTGGAAGGCCTCTATCAATAAAATATGCGGAACAACGGACTATGAAAATGAAGCCTCGACCGATAGCCTGATAGTTTACGGGCGCAAATTAGAAGTTCCATGGCATCTTAATGGGATATGTAAATTTGATTTTGAAGATCTCTGCGATGTACCTCTTGCTGGTGCGGACTACGTATGTATATCTTTCCATTTCTGTGGCCAGCTTAATACAAGTATTAACAAAGTGATACAGATTTCCCTCGCCTCTCGCTATCATACTTTAATTCTTGATAATGTACCAACTCTCAAGCTGATTAATAAGAACCAAGCTAGAAGGTAATAGGAGCCAATATCATACAATTGACGAAGCTCACCGCTAATTACTTTAATATAGACTGATTACTTTACTCGATGCGTTATATGAATGCAGAACAAGGTTAATCATCCGAGCAGAAGCGGTAGCTGATGACTTGTTCTTTCCAGATGCGAAAGTAAAAGCTGATGGAAAGGCGCTCGCAACCCAAGATGATGCATTAGAACTGGAAATGTTCTCGGAAGTCGATCTGGATTTATCAAGTCCCTATAGACCAAATGTATCGTCATATCAGAGTACTCAAATGAAGCAGATTTTCAAGGAAGTGGATGATACCTTGAAAGCGGAAAAAAATAAAGATTTTACTCGTGCTAGTGCATTTACTGGAGAAGACGAGCGATTTGCTTATAAAAGAGCTATTTCAAGGCTGAAAGAAATGACAGGATCGCAAGATTGGTGGAATTTAGAAAACTGGATGCCTCTTGATAATAATACACGCATTTGGGAACGCCCTGTTTTAAATACAATTGATGAAAATATTACACAGAAGCAAGGAGGAACAATCGGCGACTATGCTCCACCCGATACGAGTACCGAAAAACTTTTCAGACATGGTGCATCTCCTTTTAGACAACATCCAGATCCTCCACCAAAATTCAGTGTTGCACATTTTTGGTCGACTGTAGTTTGGGGTGCTGGGAAGAGAAGGGATGAGAGAACTAGACGATGGATGAGAGGTAATGATGCATACCGTGATACGGAATGATGAATGGGTGGTTTATGTTTTGGAATGAAGTTGGATATAAGTATCTTAATATACATTAATATTTCAGTCGAATTGCTATGACTAGAGGAAAAACTAAAACAGCTATCTAAATAGTGCTATTTATAACATTTCAAAGCAGTAGGGAACAAAAATTAGCTAATCCACTTCAACTCAAATTAAATACCGTTACACTATATATTTCAAACCAACAGCGAATTCCTAGAATATGGTATTAACGTGGCTGTTCTCCTTCTACAAACGTTAGTGCGTTGTCACGTGTAATCGAAGCAATCGATGAGATTTTGTTATTAAACAAGACACCATAGAATTTATCGGCCGTGTAAATCATCTCATTCCGAAATGTAGTGCAAATAAACTGTCCATTTTCTGCAAGCTCTTTTATCATGCTAGCTACCGCCGTTCGATACTGGGCATCTAGATTGGCATCGATCTCATCGAACAAATAAAATGGAGCGGGATCACACTGCTGGATAGCAAAAATAAGAGCAAGTGCACATAGTGACTTCTGTCCTCCGCTGAGCTGTTCAATTCTCTGCTGTTCATCGTTTTTACTATTGAAAGATACGCTAATAGCAACACCAATATAATTCTCAACAGAATCCCTATCATCTTCTTCTTCCGACATCTCACCGTTGTCTTCTAAATATTTATCCGTTCGTCGTTGCATAATCAGCCTACCACGTCCCGCTGGAACAAGCTTTTCAAATACTTCAGCGAAACCTTTAGACACTTGTTTAAAGGTTCTTTCGATTGCTTCATCCTTGCGCTGATCGAGGACTTCAATAAGCTCTTCAATAGAAGACTGCGATTTATTGAGCTCCTCTCTTCGAGACAGCAAAGCATTCCTCTGTTTAGTGAAGTTTGTATACTGTTCGTAAGCCTTTTTATTAATATGACTGAATTTCTTTAACTCCTCAGAAAGTTTATGAAGACGCTTTAGAACTGTCTCTGACTTTATCTTACTATACTTATCAAACGCTTCCTCTGGCAGCGCTCCTAACTCTCTGACCTTTCTATTAATTTCATCTTTTCTCTGTAGCAAAATACCACGCTTTGCCATGTTACGCTCTAAGCTCTTTTGTTGCCTTTCAATAGAGCGAGCTTCTTCAAGCTGCTGTCCCTCTAACTTTTCAAGTTCAGTCTGTTTAGTTGTAAGTTCAGTCTGGATGTCTTCAATGTCGTATTCGAGCTCTTCCAATTTCTTGCTATGGCTTTGAAGATTCTCATGAACCCTCTGAAGACTGGCCTGGACAGATTCTGCATTGCCTTCGCTATTAATGTTCTGTTCAAGTAATTCTGACCTCAATTGGTCACGTTGCATATACAATACTTGGCGCAGTTCTAGTTCTATTAAAACTTTTTCCTGCTCCAGAGAATCTCTCTTAGCAGAGAGTTGCGAATCTTTTCTTCTCAATTCCTGAATTTTTGAGCCAACCTCGGCAAGTTGATTAAGTTCATTTGGCGACAGGTTACGATCAAACTTGGAGCTTTGCTCCTTCACGAGATTTTCTAAATTTATAGAAAGATTTTCCAAGTTCATGAGAGTACTATCTAACAGCCTCCGCTTCTGAGAGATTGCATCTTCGACAGTACTTTCAGAAGATGCACCACCACGCAAACTTTCTCTAGCAGTAGAAAGCTTGTGCAACACCTGTTGCTTCTGAGCTTCAATTCGAGATATTGTGCTCATGATAGATGTGATTTCCTGATCTTTTCGTTCGATATCCCGTCGAATATCCAAAGCCCTAGTATTGAGTTGTTCATATTCCTCCCTCCACTTTCTAACAGCTCTCACTGAATCAATTCGAGAATGTTTAGTATCATGATAACCTCCAGTCAAGACACCTTTCTTGTTTGCCTGATCGCCCTGCAATGTGATGGCATTCAAATTATGCGACCTAGCATACTGTGAAGATGTTTCCAAATTCCAACAGATAATGGTTTTCGAAAATACCTGCTCAATTGCTTTCCGATATCGCGAATCAAAGCGAAGCTTGTGAATTAGAGGAATTGCATCATCTGTTTCGGGATATTGAACAGGCCTCGGATTAATTCTATTCAACGGCATAAACGTGACCCTACCTGAGCGTTCTTTATTTAAGACTTCCATAATGGTTGACGCCGTATTATCATTATCTACAACAACATGAAACAAGCTGTTTCCAGCAGTAACTTCGGCTGCGATTTTATACTTGTCATCAACATCAAATAGCTCACATAATGGTCCGTAAACACCAGTAAGATTAAGTCTTTTAGTAATTTGGCGAACTGCCTGTAATCCGGAACTCTGACTTCTATCCATAGTTCCCGAAAATGCTCTTTCGGCCATTTCTAGTTTATCCCTAGCATTTTCTAACGCGGAATCAGACTTCGCACCTTCTCTCCAAAGTTCCTTTCTCTCATCTGCAACTTTATCTCGAGATTGCTTTTTCTCGTATTGTTGGCGCTGTAGATCACTAAGGGTTTCCTCTGCGTGCTCCAATGTATCGCGCATTTCTACAGTGGCAGCTCTAGCGTCATCCAGTTGAGTTGACATATCATTAATCTGCGCTTCCAAATCAGCTTTGATTTCCTCGCGCTGTCTTATCGTAGCTCGAATGTCGGCGATCTCCTTCTTCAGCCAACGATCTCGTTCGGCCTTGGATGAAAATTGCGCATTACGGCCCTGCTTAGAGTACAGCCTCTGTTGCATTGCTTCCGCTTCTACAAGACTTTTCTTCACTTCATTTTCTGCACTCTGAGAGTCTTCGAATTTTGGTATCAGTTCGTTCAACTGTCTTTCCTTAATAGAAATCTGATCTAGTATACTTCTTAAATCTTCTTGACGTTTCATACTTGTACGGTGCGACTCTTCTTCATTGTCTCTCTTATCTTTGAGTTCTAGTTCAAGTTGGGCTTGTGATCTGATGAGTTCTCTCAGCTCTTCGTCAAGTTGTTTCCGATCAACTGCTGCCAGAGCAAGCCGTTGCTTAAGTTCTGAGATCTCTTGTGATAGAGTCTGAACCATCTGATCTCGCTGAGCAAATGCACCAAGACGATCATTGTTTGAGTTTGAATAGCGGGTACGTTCATCCTCTATTTCATCTAAATGACTATTAATCTCGTCTAATTCACGTTCGTGTAGAGTATATTCCAGACATCGTCTTTCCCTGTCTTTCTCTTGGAATTCTCTCAGCTCATCTTTTTCTTCATCTAATTCGCTTAATCGATCTTCCAAAAACTGAAGAAGCTCATCGATTTTTTCGCGTTTACTTGTAGTTTCAGTCATCACCTTTAACGACTCTGCTCGGCGCTGTTCGTATACTTGTGTGCCTGCTACCTCCTTCAAGAGGGCGAGGCGCTCTCCATCTCTGGCATTTGTAAGGGCAGTAATCTATCCATACAGTTAGAGATTCAATATGAATATACAAATTTCAATGCAATCTTTTTTCAACTTACACGTCCTTGAGGGACAATATAGTATGGATTTGACCTCGAAAATCCAGCACTTTCCAACAAATTCATAATATCTGATTTACTTGCGCTCTTACGATCAAGAGAATATTCATCTTTCTTCAAGCCAATAGTTCTTCGTAAAATGACTTCATCATGTCCCGTAGGAAATCTGTTATCGCTGTTATCAAATATGATCTCCACATAAGCACTCATTACTGCAGTACCGGATCCTTCGTGAAGCAGTGCTTGACGTTCTTCATGGTTCATATGAGTGTATGCATCGCTAAGTACAAATCGAATGGCTAGAATAATATGTCAGTATTAATATCAACTATTTTTTGACAATTATGCATTGAGATGTTTAACTCACCAGCAAAGAAATTGCTCTTGCCTGAGCCGTTTCGACCAACTATAATACCTTCGTTAGTGTATCACAGCTTTACGCGATAGATTCAATAAATTCTGGAAGTGAGATATGACCACCAACCAATAACATTGTGCTTCGGACTAAACGGATCCGTTACTATTTGATCCTTATAAGATTTGAATCCTTGGATGACAAGCTATATGACCTGTAATTAGTGAAAGACTTCTACCTGAAAGACACTTGATATAGACTACTATGATCCTCACCTGCTTTATATGCATTGTTATCGTTCGCACTGGCTAGCAGCTACCTCTAACGAAAGAAAAATGTAATCCCGTTGAGAAACTATCGTTATCAGATATCGAGCTTCCTTATAAGTCCTATATTTAATATATATATGCTCTTGAGCTCTAAAAAATCTATACTGATGTAACTGAAATGCGAATGAGGTACTTAAAATTACGATTCCAAAGTACGCGTCACAAATTAATACTATATGTTTACGCGTATATGCCATAAATATTATCATTAATCGTTATAGCAACATATCAACGCATTTATCTAATACATTTCGTGAGTTCTTACTGAGACCGAAGATTAATAATATTAAAAACCTATACATGAATCTGTGCTTCGGTAAGCACTAACAATTACTGGTATTTTTAATATATAAATATTGTCAATTAATCGTATATAGCATATACTTTGTACTTTGTAGATCCAACACTACTCCAAAATTGTTCTTGAATTGAAGGAATTAAAGAAATCATACACCATTAGAAGACATAAAATTGGTAGTAAGGCAGATAATAATAAACAGGACAGAAAAACAGAAAGCGAATAAACCATGAGATATAATAACGAACAACATTTAGTAACAGTTTAGAAGAGAAGATATTAACAGTATCTTCATTTAACAAAAGAATAAAAGCCAAACGCTTGAAATAGTATATCAATATGCTGCCATAAATGCAATATGTCACTCACTTGGAGCGTAGATGAACAGTATAGGTCCATTTGCACAACCATGTAATCAGATACTGTATATTGCCAAGCCCACTTCATTTAATTAGCAAGTATCATGATACTCTATATACCGGTAAAAATGGCCCAGAAGTTAAAAAATAACAAAAACCTTCTAACTTGTTTCCTCACCAATTAAAGATGCGACTAAAAAATCTAACTTGTCTGCCTTACAATTAGATCAATTTTCAATTATAATGTACGTTGATAGGACGTCCAAGAGTATCAGCAATCCATGGCTCATCGAGAGGACATACCAAGTTGGGATTCACATACACTTGGTTCCGCTCTCTCTCTTCATCAATTGTCCGTGACCCATTACGCTGGTGCTGCTGTTGTCTTATGGATCTCAAAGCAATGAAATATGATAATGGCATGTAATGATCATAGAAATTCCACATCAAAGCCAATGTAGCAAATGGCAGAGGTGATAGCAGACCCGCAAGATAATAGGCCTTCTGGAGAGCCAGTGACCCTGCCATGGTTAACTGAAATATCAAAACTCCAATGCAAATACGATAAAAAATCATGGGCCATGATTTTCCTGTTGAATGCTGAGGGTGAATCATGGAATACAGCAGCTGATACTTGAAAGTAAAGAAACCTAGAATAAAGTAAACTAAACCAAAACAAAGTAGTTTTGTAGAGAGACAGCTGTAGCATAGACAGATAATCAAAATCAGAATTGGTTGAGGCAAAAAGAAACCATAGTTGAAAGTTGGTGGCTTATAAAGGTTGTAATAGTCCCGAGGCGTCCTTGAAAAAATCTTTAAGAATGGATACTTCGCAACCACACCAAATTCAAGTAGTCGGAAGGGAATCATACCGATTCCCTGCAAGATAATAAGATCAATATAAAACAAAGAAAGCTGCTTAAGTGAAAGAGCCAATCTATAAGCAATTCTAGTAGTATCTTTTAATAGTGCCCATATATTACTTGCCGTTCCAGCTATAGTGAAAACTAAAAACAAGTTAAAAAATATATAGAAAAAGTTCTTGCCAACTACCGACAATTCAACATCACCATGAGAAATATATCCCTGTCTACTAGCCAAAGCGTTATAGATGAAAGGAATACTAACGTTGAAGACTGTGAAAATCAAAGTAGGCAAGAAACCAGTAACCAAAGTAGACAGGACGTTAGAATTAGAGATTGCCCTACCAAGAGCTGGCCAGAACTTAGAAATAGTCGTAGGGTTCAAAAATGTAGCCAATGAACCAACAGGGAACAACAAAAGTACGCTAATAAGAGCTATAATGGTGGTGATAATCCACGAACGGCAAAATCTTTCGAAACGAGACATATAGAGATTTGGCCAGATGACATCATGTGGTGCAGGTGCATTATGAGCAATAAGACGGAAAACCTGAGGATCAAGAACCGCCTGTGCTGCCATTTGAGCACTTGCAACAGAGTCCATCGTCACAAAAGCAGCTGGGGTTGGCTTGTATTCTTTATGACGAGCCATCTTGATCTCCTGATCTAGTTTCTCAAGTTTAGCAGTATAGTAATCAATCTTATCAACGACATTACCAAATAGACCGAGGAACCCCGTTCTGATGATTGGTCGTCGTCGACCTTGTGTGCGCAATCCGTTGATAATATTGTTCGGAAGCACTGCAGCAGAGGCAACAGATAGTAAAGGAGCAGAGCTATCATCGGTACCCAGAGGAATTGGAGGAGACTGAGGTAAAGAGCTAACCAAAGGAACAGCCCTGGCACTACGCTTCGAGCCATCGTCTCCAAGATATTCCGTCCAAGCACGCTCAACCATATTTAGCATATTTCGGCGTCTGTTCATCAATACATCTAATTCTTTCCAGTTGCGACAGATAGTAACAGATTGTACATGGCCAATTCCAAGAGACTCGACGTGATCTTTGAGAGCCTCCTCGTTGCGTAACTCTGGAGGTACACCGGAGAGTCTAATAGTACGATCAGTTATGGAGCTCTGATTCCCAAGATACGACTGACGCACACGGACGATATGATGAGTCTGTCGTAGGAGGAAATAAGCAGTCAAAAAGGTGAAGATATAGACGAATGCGACATATGACCATAAATATCGGTCATAATCATCATAATTGTAATCATCGTCTGACTTCGTAGCTTTCTCAGAGGGAATCACGACCTTGATAAGAGACATTTGAGGTTTTAAAAAGATTCCTAGAGCTGAGTCTTGATCGTAATCTCCAGTAAAATGCAGACGAATGGGACTAATCACAGCAATAGCGAAGAAAGCACATACGGCGAGAAGTTTGATTGCCATACTGAAAAACCCCAGAAACACAAAAGCATCTAGACCAGCATGCTCAAGAATCTGCTCTTCTTTGATTTTGTACAATGCTGGAATCCAGCCGAAAAAAGATTTCGGTAACGGAGGAAGATCCTTGTGATGAACAGTACGTGCTGCATAAAGGTCGGCCCATTGTGTTCGGAGGACGCAGAAAGTGAGAAAAGCGGATATACCCAACACACCAGCGATGACGAGCTGAGTTGTCATCAAGGTGGCAGGATGACCGAAAGGGTCATGAGGATTCTCTGGAGTTGTGTCCATAGTGAATTTTATAATTTTATTTTATTGCTGTTTGTTTGTATCCAGATATGTTTCTAAGGGTGTGCTCGTATATTGGCGCATGCACTCTATGATTCCGGTCAGCTCCTATACAGCTCCTTTACCTCTAACTTTTAGACGCGGAAGATGTAGGTCGCTACAGAACTTTGCGGTTATTCGTTCTGTTATCTCTAAAATCCCTTCTTTATATTCCTTTGTATGATGGTCACAGATACTTGAGTATCTCTTTCTATCCTAGAATTTTATCTTAGAATACTGTCAACAAGGGTTAGTAAAGTATTCCAACGACCAGCAGTGCCGGGGACTTTAGAGTCCACACACATATATATGCTTAAATATAGTTCACCTCTATATAATATACAGTCACTATTCCAGACCAGTTGCCTCTTTATGAGAATTTTCTGCCCCTGACCACTTTTTGATGTATTTTGAGCAGTGATTGCTGCAAAAAATGCCCTTTAATCCAAGATATGCCTAGCCAATTTTCGAGATAAACGAATATTGTTACTGGGATAAAGGAAGTTTTGGGAGTAGAAAAATAGACAAATTCTCAGAGGAACGCTTAACCTATTTGTGTCTACCAATAGACGATTACTGGGCCTACTTTCTAAGCATAGTCAGTATTAAGTGTTGCCTGCCATTGCTCTGGCCCGGAAAAAGGCGTTGCGCTCAAAAGAGCAAAAAAAATATTTAGGGAAGTAGAGTTACTTTACTATTACGATTGTTTAAGATACTATTGCGTTAGAGGTTTTTAAATATATTAGCACAATGTATATGCATTGGGCTCTATCCTGAGATCTTGGTAGATGAGCGTCTAGCATTGAATATTGGTGATTGAATAAGAAGAATGTCTAGAAGTGAACCCTTCAGTCAGTCTCTCTTTTTTTCTGCTAGAAATGCAGAAACTAATTGACGATGGGATAGCAGCAGATTGACAGCATGATCTAACTATTGTTGACGCGATAAAGTGACTTCTTTGAATAAGTGAAAAGAATAAACATGATTTGCTACTAAAGGTGGCAGGAACCTTGGCAGGCGGAAAATAGTAATCATATCTAACAGATAAGCGATGTCTTCACTTGATCACACTTACCTGTAAAAAATGACTGGTCTTGCAAAATAATTGGTACTGTTAATAATTGTGGCCTCACCGTCACGTATTTTTTGCTAATGCGTTTTCTATATGCATGTATATATAGACAATGAGCGCATCTAGTGACTATGGCCGCATCTACACTTGCTATTAATCCTATCATCGTAAGTAAAAAGAGTTCCGATATACTTGCATTTGTAAGGACTCAGAATACTGATATTGCATGAGCAAGTACATAGAAAGGAAAGATGTAGAACGCTCGCTTATGAGTATGGTGACTATAGTGTTCTGTAATGTCTCTTTAGTTACAGGTTTGTTTCACTATATGGCCCACTTTACGCGTTAAATAGAGAGTATCTCGTAGTATAGAGTCCTTTGCTTATAGAATTCGAGTATCTAGATGGCCATGTTCATTCTATCCTAGTAATTAAGCTCCAAAGTAAAGCTGGAAATCAGATTTGATATATGTAGTACTGGCTGAGCGTAGATGGCGAGTTTGGTGTGTGGTAGTTTATTTACTTAAACAGAAAGCCTGTCGCGCACGCGTCAGGTACAGCGCTATAATTATATCATAAGAGCGCATATATCATAATGACCACAACGCAGCAGTCACAGGCAACTACTCTACAAAAACTTTCGAGATCATCTCCAATGATCAAGCACAAGGTCAATGTATCAGAAAATAGGGAACGCGTAGATCTGCCGAGAAGAGTGACGGTACACGTGGAAGTGCTGGTAAGATCAGACTGCACTGATAGATTCTCTTCTATCCGAAACCGAGTGGCAAGCTTCATTCTAGAAAATTTTGCTGCGCTCCACTTGAATTGGAGTATGGTGCCGGATGGACGGGATGAGTTAAGTATTGCTACAGACGTGGAGAGGATATCAGTGGTTGAGATACAAGGATCGTTATCAGCGTCGGATATAGTGTCCCTGACGTCTAACTGTTCACTGGAGATACATGTATATCAGCTCCTAGAAGATTTATTAATGAAAAATGCCCTTTGTGAACCTAATGAATCCCTATCTGTGGATGATGATGGTACTGTATCAGCTCTAATCACAGAGCTTCCGTGCAGGTCGCTTGATGGACTGTGGGAGAGGTAAGTCTATATAGAACTCCGATTATTTTTCATGAGATATTAGAATCAGTGTTGATACAAAAATTTAGCCTGATATTTGATACCGATATTAAACACAAACTATTACACTTTATGAGCACTATTATGCTGTTTTCAGATCATATGGTGGACTATAAGATTGTATCTTTCAATAGAATGGTCCTTCTACATGGTCCACCAGGAACGGGCAAAACCAGCCTCTGTAAGGCACTTGCTCAGAAGTTAACTATACGATTATGTCGTAAATATGTCTGTGGACGTCTAATTGAAGTTTCTGCACATGCTCTCTTCTCCAAATGGTTTAGTGAAAGTGGAAAGCTTGTTGGAAAACTCTTTACTGAGATCCGGAAATTGGTTTCAGACACTTCAAATTTTGTTTGCATTTTGATCGGTATGATTCTTGATTTAGGAGCGCATGCTACTCCAATGTACTAGTAAATACCATGTCTAATATCCTTTTTTAAGACGAAATAGAATCTTTGACAGCGGCTCGAAAGACAGCAATGTCTGGATCTGAGCCATCTGATGCGTTGCGGGTTGTGAATGCATTTCTCACTGAACTTGACAAATTGCGAACTGCCAGAAATGTACTAATTCTGACCACATCTAATTTACTTGAGGCAATGGATACGGTATGGATTCTTTTGTAATAGTGACAGAAAACTCTGCAGGTACATATTTCATTGGACAGATTTGCTTATTTTTTCAGGCATTTTTAGACAGGGTCGACGTAAAGCAGTTTGTGGGTCCTCCTTCCACGGGGGCAGTTTACGAAATCTTAAGGTCATGTATTCTGGAGCTGATAAGATGTGATCTCGTGACTCTTGATGACTTTACAGAAACCAGTAGTCTTGGAACTGAAGAATATGATTCTAATTTAAATGAAGGACAAAATCACGAAGACCGTGATAAACTAGCTTCGGGCGACTACGAGAGCCTTGATCGGGCTCCTACGGAATTCGCTGCCAAAATTCACAGAGCTGTCCGACATGAAATTAACTCTCTAAAGAACAGACGGCAGGACAGAGCTGGAATATTGATTCCACCATATACCCAAGCTTCACTTAATCTTCATTCTAAACCTACTTTTTGCTCTACTAAACTGGTCCGTATATCGCAAGAGTGTAAGGTAAGTACAAGTTACATACATGTTGCATATTTTGTGCTGTTTTCCATAAATGCTAACGCGTTTTAAGAATCTGGGAGGACGTACACTACGGCGACTTGTTGTTCTTGCGCATGCAAAGCATATTCACAGAGACTGTTGCACTCTCGATGAACTTCTTGCTGCTCTAACCACTACTGTTCATGAAGAGAAGCTCACCAAAGTACCTCGCTGAACATCAATTTGGTGTCAATAAGAGAAACTTGATTTATCGATACCCTTACCGTTGTCAAACTTGCTTTTTTAAATACAATAATTCTCTAGATCAAGGCATTTATTATAATGCTGAAGTAGCCTACCACAATTGACTGATATCCAATTAGTCATGATGGATACCTATACGAAATATCTGCTGGATTTTTTTCTATTTCTTTTCTACTCATATTATCATATCTTTTGTTTGCTCTCATTTAGTCATCTTTACATACAAGGCCATTTGAATAATTAAGTTATTTTTCACACGAAAGCCTATTAGGTCTTGAAATTTTTTTCATTCTCATTAAACCATCAAATAAATATGTATTTCATCTCATTCTACTGAACACAATCACATTCTTAAACCACTTAAACTAGCATTATATCATATTATCATCTCAGATGAGAGAAGAATCTAGAATCAGCTATGTAAAAATCTACGGACAGACACAACTAGTACTAACTATGTACCTGTTGCATTTTAGATGTCAGACACCACCAGCCCTCTGAAGCCACAACACTTATACTATAGTCACACATTTACCAACGATAAATGCACCACAGAATAGCGAACAATTGACAAAAGAATAGGCGTTAAGACGGTCGTTTCTCTCTGACCTGGAAATGACATTCGCCTGTCGGTAGGAAAATAACTCAAGACAGATGAACAACACGGATGATACCAGGTCGCCGCACGAAGAAAAAAAAGAAGAAAAAATAAAGAATTACAGTGAAGATGAAGCTTTATAGGAATAAAAATATGCCTGGTTGCTTGCGCAGTTATGCCATAAACACGTGTCAAATATTTACTTCCTTGGAACAAAAGAGAAATCTTGAAAGTACTTGAACGTGAAAAATTCAGGCACATCGCGTTATAGATCTCTTCTTTTCTTGAGTGATATTTGAACAAAAGAAGAGACATAGCCTCTACGGTCAAATCTGGCGACGTGTTCTGATTGTAGAAGAAGCAGTCGAGACAGATATCTGCTCGAAACGCGACTAGAAAATAGTGCTAATGTCGCCAAAGAAGACCCCTGTGCGACGACGACGAAGACAGCAGACAGAACGACAAGAAGGCCCCGAACTTGAAGTAAGCGATAGTATCAACGAAGGAGCTATAAGTGATAGTCAAAAGCCCACAGTGGCTCTTCTTGATAATGATGTTGTGGCTCCTGAGGCGCAGCATGGATCAGATATGGTTGAATTTGAAGTAGCATCAAATGGTGAGTAGATATCAAGATTTTCGTGATTAGAGAGACGTTGCATTAATACCAGAGCAGGACAATATCCGCAACAATGCTCCGGATATCGTAACTAACTTTGTCATACTATTATGTTCACATATACTAACTTGTCTATATGATATTTGTTTTTTGCAGATAAATCGTCATGTAAAATGAAGAATGACTATCATGAAGACCAGGATGAGAACAATGCTTGGAATATTGGTACAGACTCTCGGGCTACTGGTCAAAGCAGTATTGATAGCAGGTCTAGGAATTCCGAACTACTGAATAGAAAACCTTTATTGATGACCCAAGACATCAGAAAGGTGCCTGGATTGATTGAACACTATGATCGTTTAAGTAGATCTCAGCGACTGTATAGAACCAATTGGCCCATTTCCTATGGTCGAAATTCACCTGCTGAACTGCCACCTAAACTAACCAAATCTCAGTCAATTTCAGATTTCACACATCCAGCTTGGAGTCCCAAACAGCAAAGGTGAGAAATTTTATGTAATTCAATTATTGCTAATGTCCTCGTGATTTTATTAACCTCGCCTTATCAGATTATTTAACCAAAGACGAATTAGAAATACGGAGATACTCGACATTATGACAATTATTTCAAATAGCCCTTTTTATGTGAAAATGCCTGGTGATTTGAAATCAAGAATTATAACAGGCTATTCTAAAAAGGCTTACAGCTTTACGCCTGATGAATCTGGCCTACTATCCTTACGTCCAATTCGTATATCACTGCCTCAGTCAAAAGCTAAGATTGTATACCCAATGAAAGTTGATGGTAATAATTTAGAGATAAAAAAAGAGTCTGGTGATAGTAGCAGTCCTATTTCTATTTCAAAAATCAGGGCTGAAAATTCAGATTGCGGTGGGGCAAAAATTCTACAAGAAAAACTTAATAAGACTTCGATATCTGACCAAATTCTCCAGATTAGCAGCACTAAAGATAGAGTAGTGAAGACTGCACAATACTTTCGTCTAGATGATGGAAGAAGAGAGAACGTCGAGTCACTCTGTGGAAATGAAGATCAAAGAGAGGACTCTAATTTCAAAGATTCTGCTTCGGCAAATTCTAAGAAGCGTGAGACACCTAGCGATGCCACGAAGTCTGTCATGTCAGTTCCCGCCAGGAAAAACTATAAAAATACGCGGACTTCAGGAAATGGTAATAATAGATTAAGTACATTTTATTCAAGGCATTCACTTGATCTTTTTGACGACGAGATTACAGCTAGCACTACTCCTATTGTTAAATTGCCTCAGGCATCGGCTTATGACTCGATTGACGGGCTTGATCTTGTCGTTTCACAACCTCCAGTCTCAATGTTATCACCAGCTTCACCATTTCAAACAGCATCACCTACACCACTTTCTATTGTACCTTCTGGTCCAGATCAAATGATAGTTCCGATATTTAATTCTGTATTAATTGCAGCTCCTCAGGAGTTCAGAGGAACTCCTGAAGTAATGCATCAGCCTCGACCAACTAAACTTGTCAGCGTCGCCGACATTGAACCAGCTTCTAGTCCTGGTATTAATATCGATGGACTTCCAGCGTCAAGGAATGGCTATCGCTCAAGACCAAGACGGTCGTCTGCTAGCTATCGTGATTCAGTTATTCGCGATAGTAGTAATAGTAATGCACAATACATAAACGGACATGTGCCTTCGTATTTCCGAAACCACTCTCAACAGTCACAACATTTTCCGGGTCAACCTACATTTGTCGCACCCCCAGGATCCATGGATAGTATGTCGCCTATAGCATATCTTCCTTCCAATATGGTTGTTGCTAGTGGCCCAATGGTGCCTGTCGCAACGGTGACACCGCCTTTAGCACCTACAGTATCTAATAGCAATACTATTGGGGAGACAAATGGCATGGTATATTTTTACGAACCTATGCAATACTTTCCCCAGTATTTTCCAGATCATACAGCATCAACTTCGGCGAACGTTGCGGCTCCAACTACCACTCTCACCATACCTCAACAGCCAACCTCGGTAGTCATGCCCGTTGGACCACCAGCATTTCATACAGGTAGACCACAGTTGGATACTACTGGCATGTATTACTATCCGCATGCTTCCCAGGTGTCGGGCTACTACTGAATTCACTTCATGATGTTCCATATATTCATTTTATGTGACAGTTGTGCACCAACTATTTATATTTTAAACATTTATCAGCATAGATTTATTATTCACACATTCTCTTAATACGCATACCTTACTGAATTGACGTGGCTCTTTCCTTTACTACGTTCCTTTTAATTTTGGACTTTGAGCCTTCTATTTTATTTATGCGCTATGTAGATGGTCGTCACTATTTAGTGTATATGAACGTTTGTATCGTTCTTGTCGTCTACTGTCTGATATTCATGATTATTCATTCTACTGTTGTGTTTCATTTACAGCATTTGCACAAATTATAGACGTTGCATATATTTATTCTTTCTATATAATATTTATGAGCTCAAGGGACCACCTCCATATTCCTGAAGTGAAGGCAAGCTTACATTATAAGCATGTATGTATATTCATGTGTTGAAAATTAAGTCAGCATTTCCCACCTAATATTCTTTTACGGGATGTCATTCGTGAAGTTCTATATTATATAATTAACTATATCGTGTTAATAATATCTTAATATTTATATCCACATTTTTATCCCACCATTAATTTGTAGTGAATGTGCTTATTCTGCTATCGAGCGTGCTATATTCTTGTTACCCGGACTAAACACGATTTGCACTCACGTTTACTAAACTGATATCTTCTACGGTCAAGAGTCACACACAATATACTAAAAAAATTGTCAGATTCGTCTAAATTAGGAGTTTTCTCGTTACATCCAGGATTACTGTTAATTTAGCCGTCCAGTAAATATCCGTTCAATAGTTGAGAACAGGGCCATTTATATTTAGGTGATTCTGAAAGGTGTAAGCGCGGCTGGAGTAGGGAACTGGTTTGAAGATGAGCGATAAGAGTGCACAAGTAAAGGCTCCGGAACCCGGAATGCGAATTGTGGCTATTAAGGTACATTATGGAAGTTCCATAAGACGATTTATGATTTCTATGAAACTTATTAGACCTTCCGAGTTTACCAGAGAGGTATGTAGATTTAAGAGGCGAGCTTGGTTATCGGTCGGGAGATTCAGGAGTAAGACGCTTCTGGACGAGTGAGCTGGATATTTTACTAAGACAATATTTTCTAACATGAATGGGACGGCGTTTTTGCTCTTGGTAATATACAGATGAAAAGGTTACTTGACATCCCTGAGTCGACTCCGATTGTTATAGAAAGACTTTCTAAGAGTCACGGCGGCTATGTAGCCTTGGATTCAGGAATGTCGTACAAGGAGTTGTTATATTCGATCGCAGTGAAGGATAAGGCAACATTTAACGTTCGTGAAGGTTAGTTAAACTTGTATTCTGTTGTCTATTAGATGATGTATTTGATTCAGAATGCGTTAGAAGAGGTGATGAAAACCTGAAAAGAGAGACATACTAATTCATCGATCACATGCAGGGGTTATGCCTAGTGATGCAGATACTTCCAAGAGTACACGTCTCGCCTCTTTCAAGTCTTTCGAGAATTTGACTGCTAGTGTTCTATCTAGTCTGAAGATAGACGTTGAGAAGATGGTTAAGGACGAAGTGCAGAGAATAACTTCACAGCTTAAGTCGGAAATGACTCTGGTAGATCCTGGTTCGACTGTACCGGCATCAACTAAATGCTCGACTTCGGTTGCTCCCTCTTTGGAAAATTCTCAATCTTGTTATACTAGTTTGGTTGATATCTTTTGCGATATTTGCGATGAAAAGATTTTATCTAGACATTTCCACTGCGGTATTTGCAATTCTGGTGATTTTGATATCTGTTTGAACTGCGTGAATAAGGGTCAGCATTGTCTAGAAGCCTCACACTATCTTGAAGAATACTCTTTGAATGGTCAAAGAGCATCCTCAAAGAAAGCGCCTTGTTGCCAGAAACTTGATGCTACTTGCTCCGAGAGAAAGGCCGTACTATCTGCTCAGGAACTATCTGATGCAGTGATAGATAATGCCAGTGCTAGAGTTGAGCATGCTGCTTGTTGCAACGAATGCGAAACCATTATTAGAGGAGTCAGATATAAATGTGCAGTATGCCCCGACTTCGATTACTGCTCATCATGTTTTAAGAATGTATCTATCACTCATCCTGGTCATAACTTCACTTTTCTTAGTTCTCCTTCTCAGTTTTACAGAGCAAGTAAGGCACCCAAAGCACGTCATCATGGTATCATGTGTGATGGACCCGGTTGTGTCGATAAATCTCATTGTATTGCTGGTGTTAGATATAAGTGTGCCATATGTGATGATTATGATTTGTGTGAGGACTGCGAATCTTTGCCTTCGAACATGCATGATTCTACTCATCCCATGATCAAGATTAAGCATCCTATAAGTTCTTTGACTGTGTCTGTTGAGAGAGAAGTTAACAGTGGTAGTAAATGTCCATATCTCCGATGCCATTCTGACAACGAGTCAAAAAAGGCTATCGAGATGGAAGATGGGATTTTGCCGAACGTTGCTGAGAAGAATCAGAATGTTGATGTAACAACGGAGACAAGTGACATAATTGACCAGGAGAATGAAGGTCTAGTGCAAGATGACTCTATTGCCGAAGTTGTAGACGCGACGGAAGATTTTGAGTCAATCACAGATACGAACAACATTAAAGTCAAATCAGAGGTACAAATGTGTAAAGATTTATTAGAGGATAACGAGATTTTGTCCTCATGTAACGAGTCAATTGATGCAAGCACAAACAGATCTATCAATATAACTAGTGAGAGCAATGATGAACTTAAGTCTATGTTTATTTCTCAAAGTGTTAAAGATGGTAGTTCTTTCCGTGCTGGCCAGATATTCTTCCAATCGTGGTCTATAGTAAACGCCGGCAGTACAGCTTGGCCAGAGGGAGTAACAGCAGTGTTTGCAGGTGGTGATCGCATGTCGGCTAGCATGCAGGATGCTAGTGCCAATGTTTCAGTAACTCCATTTCAGATTCAACCCGGTGAATCTGCATGTTTTTCTGCAATGCTTCAGGCACCAAAAACTAAGGGAAAATATGTTTCGTATTGGAAACTTGTCACAAGCGATGGCTTAAGGTTTGGTGAGAATCTCTGGTGTGAGATCTCTGTTGAAGCTTCTGATTCTGATTCGGAAATATCTGAAAGCATGACGAAGAGTAAGTACTCAGATGCTTCAGACGTCGTCTTTCCCGTTCTTAATGTGGGTGGTTCTAGCATTAATAGCTCTGTTGCAGCACATACGGATTATGAGGTAGGCGCGTCTAGTCAACCTGATCGCTCTACTAGTTCTACTAGTATTGGACCCGCGTCAACAGTTCATTCCGATGCTGATGTAACTGAAAGTGTCGAAACTGACACTCATGATGAGACTTTCTCAGCAACTGATATCAATTCTAATAGTGAAGATATGGATCAACTGTTGAGTGATGAAGATTATGAGATGTTAGATGATTCTGATGATTCAGGTTGGTAATCTATATATATATCAAAATGATAGCATCTGTTTATCATTTGTTCATGCTGTCATTATGTTGTGTTATTGCCTCCAGTCGCTTGCGTCGGATCATACTATCTTTTGATTTTCCAGCTGATTAGTTGGATTTTGTTTACTTCTCAAAGGTATATAAATAATATTTACTGCTTTCTGATTTTTGCTTGTCCTTGCATTGTTAGTTTGTTCACATCGAGATTTGTCTAATGCTTGGAGGATTTCATTTCACTACTGCGAGCTCTTTCAACAATTTATGTGTTCCCTCTACCTTTATTTATCAACTTATTTCATTTATTGCCGTTACTATTTTATTGTTATCAGGGTAGTCTAGGTTTATGTTGTGGATGTACTTGGGTGCTGAATTTGTATGCTAAATTCTTACTGGATGTGCTGATTAATGAATGGCATACTTAATACTTTATATAATTCGTAACTACTGGCTCATTAATATAATAAAGATTTGTAATAATCCTTTTGCCTATTTGTTATTGAAATCTGATTAGTATGTATGTAATTCTTCCACCGCTACTGAACACGGATTATATGGCACCAGTATTGTATACCCTAACCCATCGTGATTAAATCTGTAGTCAAAGATTCAGGAGTCACGAGGAGTTACGGTATCTGAAGTTGCAACACTGGTCATAGTTGGATTTTGTTTATTAACAGCAGTTAAGCAGATACTTCCTTGAACTTTTTTGCGGAAGGATCTTTATATTAGAGTAGACCTTTGGAGAGTTCTGGAGCCTTAGGCAGATTTGTAGTGAAAATGGTAAGCAACTAAGAATCGGGATTGAATGGAAGGAAATTACATCCGCTCATTTGTACAAAGAAATTATGAACGGGACACTAAAACAGCGGTACTTCTCGTCTATTATAGTAGACTTGGGTGTAGTTTTATGGCCAATCTGTTCTGATGAATAGGAATGATAGTCATTTATAGCAAATATTGTACTTGACTATTGGAGAGTTATTTTCAAAGGACCTCGCTAATCACGATATCTTTATATAGTTGAAAATCTGGAGCATGAAGCAGCAGCAGCAGCAGCAGCAGCAACAACAACAGACCAATAGTGCGGGCGGCGGTACTCCAAAGAAGAAGGTCACCGCTGCTCAAATCCGAATCCAAAAAGGTGTGTAATGCATGTCTTGTAGAGCATCCGCTCCATTACAGTGAGTGACTGTGTTCAGTCTGGGATGTTAACGTGAGTTGATAGATTTGACCGAACTTTCACTGCCTTCTACAATGAAGACTTATTTCCCAAATCCCGATGACTTACTCAACTTTACGGTGACGATTGAACCTGATGAAGGAATGTATGAAGGCGGTATATTCAAGTTCTCGTTTACCATAAATAACAATTTTCCCCATGAGCCACCAAAGGTATGGTTACTGTTTGTTTTTAATATCATTTTGACATATTGTTAGTATTAACAAGTTATTCATAGGTTAAATGTACTCAGAAGGTTTGTTGACGACGATAAATGTGTAATAGCTTTAAAACAATCGGTATTCTAGGTTGCTGACAGATAAAACTAGATATATCACCCAAATATCGACCTTGAAGGAAATGTCTGCCTCAACATTCTAAGAGAAGACTGGAAACCAGTATTGAATTTGTAAGTCTCGATTAACTGATAATTGAGTTCACTATACTTCTCAGAATATTCTAATAAGTGCATAATATTAGGAATGCCATTTTTGTGGGTTTACAATATCTCTTTCTTGAGCCTAATGCCGCTGATCCATTAAATAAAGGTGAGTGCAGCACCTATACATTTGGTGATGTACAGATACTAACTATGAACAGAGGCTGCCAACGATCTACAGCGGAATCGTGACCATTTCAAACGTAACGTGAGGACGTCAATGATGGGTGGGATGGTGAATCAAGAAAAGTTTGACAAAGTTACAAAGTGAGGCTCCGCGAAGAGAGTAATATGTATGATCCACTACAGGATGTAGACGAGACTGTAATTATTGTGATCGAGGATAGTAGTTAGTTTACTGGTATTATTTTAATTTCTTTATGTGTTTGTTTGGAAAATTTCTCTTGAATCTTTATCGTGGTTATCATACACAGCTTTTTGTTGCTGTCCTCCTTTCCACCATATTACATGTTGATCTAGGCGTTGGTTTTATCGAGTAGCAACAATGTATTTTTCCTTTGCGTATATGCCTTGCAAAGTTCAGAATCTGCCATTAAGAATAATATAGAAGAATTCCTTAATTATGATTCTCAAAGCATACCACTTTAATGTAGACTTAAAAAAGTACGATCATGGCAATTTTAAATTTAAATGTGGACAAGATGGAGGGGCAATTAATTTATATGATATACAAAATATCTCTTAATAAGGACAAACTTAAAAATAAAAACAGCAAATAACGAACCCATAAAAAACCATAGAAAATCCATTCAAAAGGGACAAGTCTACTTTTTGTTCGCCAGCCAAATCCAAGTCATTTTCTTTAAAAAAAAAAGGAACGAATAAAAAGTATATTTGCGTGACATTTAGTCACAATATAATAAGGTGAAGCCAAAACGTATAAAAGATCTGGCGTTGAGTATGGCAATTATATAGAGATTGAAAGGACTATACAAGTTTACCATATAGAAGAACGAACTTCTTAATACTTTTACTCCTGGTTTTCTGGTCGGAGCTTACGAACCTCCTTACCAGCCTTCCAGATCTCAAGATCACGGATTTGCTGTAGCTCTTCCTCAAACTTGGCACGATAATCAGGCTGAGAGTTAAACTGGAGAGAACGCTTGGTCTCCGTACCGTTCTTGACAGAATCGTAAAGCTCGTTGAAAACTGGCTTCAAGGCAGCCTTGAACTTAGGGCTCCAGTCAAGAGCACCACGTCTTGCTGTAGTAGAACAGGCATCGTACATGTAGTCCATACCATATTTGCCAATTAATGGATAAAGAGACTGAGTAGCCTCCTCAACAGTTTCATTGAAAGCTTCTGATGGGGAATGTCCTCGCTCACGAAGGACCTCATACTGAGCAAGGAACATACCATGAATACCACCCATCAAGCATCCACGCTCACCATACAAGTCAGAATAGACCTCCTTCTCGAAGGTAGTTTCATAGAGGTATCCAGAGCCAATGGCAACGCCGATGGCAACTGCTTTCTCCTGGGCCTTACCGGTGGCATCCTGCCATACAGCAAAGGAAGAGTTAATTCCACGGCCCTCCTTGAAAAGAGATCGAACAGTTCTTCCGGATCCCTTTGGAGCAACCAAAATGACATCAACGCCCTCTGGGACATCGACCTTAGTCAAATCTTTGAAGACGACGGAGAAACCGTGAGAGAAGTAAAGGGTCTTTCCCTTGGTAATGAGAGGTTTGATGCGGGGCCAAGTCTCAGACTGAGCAGCATCAGACAAGAGGTTCATGATGATAGTACCACGTTGGATAGCCTCATCGACATCAAAAAGGTTCTCACCTGGAACCCATCCATCCTCAATGGCAGCCTTCCACGAAGCACCATCCTTTCTAACACCAATGATGGCATTGATACCGTTGTCTCTCAAGTTAAGACCCTGGCCGTAACCCTGAGAACCGTATCCAATCAGAGCGAGAGTGTCGTTCTTGAAGTATTCAACAAGCTTCTCAATAGGCCAGTCAGATCGTTCATGAACAGTCTCGAAGTTTCCATCTTGGGCAAAGTCAATAGACTTAAGTCCACGGGTCTGCATCGCAGTCAATGAGACTCTGGAAACAGCAGCACGGATCGCTGGTCTGGCGACAGACTGAAGAGACGCGACCGACAATGATCGGCGCTGAACAGCAGACAGATTCTTTGATGCAGACTTAAAAGTTCTAGTAAATGTTCTTGAGGCCATTTTTATGTATTATTTATTTTCTTTCAACGTGTGGATATTAAAAATAATTCCTTGGAGGTAAAAGCGAATGATAGTTTTATAAGAAAATTTTTTTTGAAAGTTGTAACCTGTAGTTTTGGTGGTGAGTTTTGGCCCCCGAACAAATTTGGCTACAAGTCTGACTCACTGGCTCGGGTGCATGCCGATATCGCTGGAGCGATATCGGACCCAATTTAAAGCATAATCAAGAATGTACCAACAGTTACTCGACACATCGTCTAGAGAACAAAATTTAATAGAGTACAAAGCAAGAATAAATGATATTAAATATTTATTATAAATGATTCTACGTAGAAATAACGAATCAACCCAACGAGCATACACTCCTGTCTATATTTTGTTAAAAAAATCAGACCATCTAGTTTAGAGTGCATAACTTTTTATGAGATGCTGAGTTTCAACAACGACTCTATACACAGCAAATCATAACTTGTATTTCTTCGCAATGGCAATGCCTGCAGCAATATTGCGCACCCTTGCGTCCAGAATAAAGCCCTCTTTGGCGAGCTGATCAATCTTCTCGGGAAATTCGCTCAGTGGCACTGCATAAGTAAATGGCAACGGAGGCAACAAGTCAGTAATCTACAATACTAGCGACATCTTATTTGCAAATATGTATATTGGCAATACTTACTAGTAAAATTCTCGATAAACTCTCCATCTTCAAGCTGCTGTTGGGGTTTAATGTTTCGCTCATCATCCATGTCAATTGATACTTGGACGAGCTTGAGGTTTGTATTACAGAAACCTGTGGATAGCAACAAATCAAGGCATTTATGGTGAGAATGGTACGGAGAAGAGTATTCACATCATATATTACAACATACCTGGATCGCAGAACAAAATTGGACTGCTATGAATAGCTTTTCCGATGTATCCAGTCTCCTCGAGAAGCTCGCGCTCCGCACATTGCTCGGGCGTCTCCTTGGGATCTAATAATCCGGCGGGGAACTCAATGACGACCTATATGAGAGTTATTCACCTGTTAGTCTAGTGTCAATGAAAATATGAAGCTTTCAGTAGAATTATGTATTATCGCAGTCACAATACAACTTACTCCATTCACTGGTGGTCTGAATTGTCTTTGCAAGAGAACCTCCGGGCCAGTTGACTTTTCAATAATAGCAAGGATGGCAACACCTGTTCTTGTATTAGAATAGTTCTCGTACCCCTGGCCAAAATTTATCTTTGGCTACATAATTTAAACTTACCATCTACATCGCTGCCTTCCACTCTGGTCTGTCTAGTAGCAAATTCCCAATCCCTTGCTGTAACCACGATAGATGTTAGATTATGTAAAACACCAGTTCTGCGATATAATTACACTGACCTTTGCCATTGGGATCCTTATAGAACACTTTTTGGATCTGTCATTGTGAGCAAACGACTTGTGTACAGAATCTGAGTAGTACAGCAATCTTTGCTAAATCTTACCTTGACCCACTTGGCATCCGAAGAAGACTAAATGTTCGATGACCGTTAGTTCGCTATCATCGGGAGTACTGTGTACAAAATCGTGTGTGTTTGGTACATCTACTCGATTCAAAGCTCTATCAAGTTTCTTACAAACTTACCAAATCCTTAACACTTTCAACTTTAGCTGCTGATAAATTCATCGTTCGGTTTTTTTTTCTTGTTCGGTCGTATATTAGCAGTAATTGTGTTAGCTACTCAATATAATATTGTTTACAGATGAATGGCAAGAAGCGATTTCTTTACCGCAACATGCAGCCATTAAGCAACATACAGCCGCACGAATTCAGCGATCGAGAATGCGAAAGCACTTGATTAACATCAGATAGCCACAAATATATACATACATGGACAAAACAATTATACAGATCAATATTATAATCACACGAAATGCTATTACCAAAAACAAAATTAAGATCAAGAACAGGCTAGATACAATA
Organism: Dipodascopsis uninucleata var. uninucleata; assembly: GCA_030568195.1. NCBI lineage: Eukaryota > Fungi > Ascomycota > Lipomycetes > Lipomycetales > Lipomycetaceae > Dipodascopsis > Dipodascopsis uninucleata. Next base: position 550,905 of record JAJLTO010000002.1, on the reverse strand, counting down.
TATAGACAACGATGAAGGTTATTTCCATGATGCGTGTAATATAACCAAGCAGAAATGGAAAGATATATCTATGATCTATATATTCGGAACTTCCTTCTGATAATATTTCGACATATAGGACACCGTTTACCACTATGAGCAAGTGGCCGTCCATCAGACGTGGTGGGAGCAACTTCTTCGGCACACCACTAGAGATCGTAAGATTAGACGTTGAACCAATAATAAACTCACAAGCCGAAAGGGGATACTTACACTGCAAACGATCAGATGATTGCATGGGAAAAATACTGTAACAAATATAGGTTAGAAAATACATAATTAGTAATGAGATACATATTGCCTCGTATAGTAGTTTTGCTTACCTGTATCTGCTGCTTGGGCGAAACATATTTTACACTCTACATTAACTAACTCTTCTGCTGAGAGCGGTTCGGGTCGTCCAGTTCCCCATGACGTCGATATTTCTGGTGGCTCTTGATGCTGGTTAGTATGACAAGCTAATCTCTATCATAGTGTATTAAGATACGTACCATCTGTTGCTGCTCCAGACTGATTTTGATCTACAGTTTCGACTTCTGTCTGGCCGTACTCTATATTTTCTGTCTCTGCGTTGGCAACCTGTTGCTGTTCTCGCTGCTGCTGTCGTTGCGGCCACACAATTGCTCTCTGGAACATTGAAGTGACTGGAGATACATAGTCTGTAGAAAATAAATTAGAAATATGCTTAAGATGCTTCCTTCACGGTCCATGGATTCGATATAAGACGTGGACAAACTGATCTTACCGTCTCTGGATATCTCCTGCGCTGAACCAAACGCATTCCGAAAAGCTCTAGTTATATTTCGAGGTGATCGAGTAATCCCTGAGTCAAGCCTGTTTTGTTGCTCTATTGAGGAACCTTCACTTTGTCGCTGGTCTTCGTTCTCGCTAAAAAGCTGATCCCAGTAATCTTGGAAGAACAGTTAGCGCTATATTATTTCTTAAATATAATTTCTCTCAGAAAATATACCTTTGCATGGTCCACAGTACATTTGCCATCTCGTAGCTACGTTGACAGTGCCCAAACCGTCAACATATACAGGATAACGCCCATCTGGTGGTTCAGGACGGCTATCTAAGCACCAGCAGCATGAGGTCGTAGATGTTAATCCACAATGAGATTCAGAATGTGGGCATGTTTTAGGAGGAATAATGTAAACAGGAAAAGCTCGTCCAGTCTCTGACATAGCAGTAAGCTTAATACCAGTTTAACTTTGCTTATTTACTTTTATAAGTTGTTGACTGATGAGTTGGATCGTCAACTGATATTAGATATTGTATTCTCCTGAGAGCCGTTTCATAGTCTTGTTTAGAGTTTAATCGTAGTGAACAGTACTTTATATGAGCGGAATGAAAAATTATAGCGAATGCTGTTCACTTCACATGAATTTTCTGACCACATTGCGTCAAGACTTATTTATATACTCTAATATGGACGTAATATACAACAATCACAATGAGCTATTTAAACAACAATATTAGGCGGCCTGATTTCGACGATTTTGGGGCAGTTTCAAAGTCTCTACGAAAAGATTCGCGTAGTATGCGCAACAGACTTCATTCAATTTTCCACGATGCGATGTTTGTGAAAGAAGTACGAGAATCTTATGGTCTGCCGCTAGTTGGTATGTTACTAGATATACAACAAACTAGTTTAAAGGTTTAAAGCTAACTAAGGTCTTGGAAGCAAATGAGAGATGTGGCCGTTGGTATATCTCGCCAGAGAATATTGCTGAATCAGTATATTTTAAGAGCACAGATGGACACACGGGCCAATGGGGATTCAGTCTCCGAAGACTGAACTTGCATATTATTAGACTAATAACCGAAGATAATGGGTATGTAAAGTTTAAGGCAATCTGGACGTAACTTACTGACAGAGTAAACCGATCGCACTGCAGTATCATTATTGTGGATTCGACTCGTCGAGGAAAGAGAATGCCAGATAGCTTTTCTAAGACAATACCTATATGGTGTGCCGTGATTAATGCTGCGATATTCGAGTCAGATAATAAAGAAAGTATAAAGTATCTGTTTACCCCGCCTAATGCTGTGTCATCTTCAGAGAGAGCGCAAATCGAATTTTTACTACCTCAGTGGATAAAACAATTTCACAGTTCAGGAGTGGATATTTCAGATCTGCGAAATCGAATGAATTGCAAGCCATTACGGCCTCTGTGGGTAACACCAGAGCACAATATTCCTGAAACAATACCCCAATTCACTGGTTTTTATCCGATAGTTCTCTGTACGGCTTCTAAAATGGTGTTAGATGGTCAAGAACGGCGAAATGGATATACGTACGTTCAAGGGGCAGCAGATGACCATGAAGAATGGACAACAGAGAAACTCACACCAGATCTTTTTTGGAAGAATAAGCAACTTATGGAAGCTGTTTCTGACGGTGAAATCGAGCAGTTGGTGGCAGAAATAACGATAGGAAATAATAGAGTTGCGCCTTTGAGCGCTACGCTATCAGACGAAGCAGACATGAGCTCCATTAGTAACACTGGAATATATATAGGACGACGGATACACGAGCGGGCAGATGAAGACTTCATTAAAACAATGAAAGCTCTTGAAATAGATACGGTTATAGATGTTTCGACTGCAACTGACATACCATCTTCTCAGAAGCTTAAGGTATTTCATTCTGGTTTACCCGAAGGGAAGAAAGGCTCAAAACTATTTCGTACAGTGCTACCAAAAATTTTACAATTTTACGATGAACATGGTATATCAAAAAACCGAATAGGAATCTTCTGTGACACCGGTGGAGACCTTTCAGTAGGAATTGCTTTAGCGATTATGTCTCTACATTATGACGATAACGGTTCAAAGCTACCCAAAGATGTCAAGCACCCTGTCAACAAAGATCTCATTACAAAACGACTGACAACAATAGTATGTCAACGAAAAGTAAACCCTAGCAGGGCTACTCTACTTTCAGTCAATTCCGTGTTGATGGGATGGAAATAAATTATCCACGCTCCTTTGTCCTTAGAAAAGTGGGCTAGTGTACAATATGAAAAATATAAAACTGTTACATCGAACTGTACGTCTAACACCATCAATTAAATTCTAGAGACATAAAATATAAAACCCAAATCCCCCGTATATGACAAATGACAAGCGCAAATAAGAGTAGGATATATCTAAATATAAGTGAGAAATAAAATTGTAAGAAGGCCCCCAAAACTAACGTGCAACTTCCTAACCAACAAACAATAAAATAAAATGCGCATGTGTGGTTTTCATTTCTAACATTGCGGCAATGTCAATCAGACATTTTCTCTATCCTTTCCTTCTTTAAATTTTGATTGGAAACAGTAAATACCCGCATTAAATAGAAAAAGGAAATGGTTTAAAAGGAAAACAAGTGACAAGGAAACATAAATCTGAGCATAAGATGCAACCACTAAGGTCTAAGGAACTTATAACTCAATTCTTGCCTGTCGCTTGTGCATGACAATTTGACATCCACAGAAAGCAAGGAAGACCTATAACAATAATTAGTATTCTAACTGCTAATAGTGTTAATACATTCAATGTCGGTACTTACAGCGTAGATAATGGCACCACCGAACAAATTGACAGCAACACTAAAAATAAGGGCAAAAATTAGTTGTCGAATATCATAACTCTGTACTTGTGACACTTACGGTTGTCCAGCTGGTGGATCCTCAGTGCTTCCAAGGAAGGCCTCAGAACCAGAAAGGAAGAATCCTGCAATGGCGCAAAGAATGACAATACCGAACACCGACAAGACGGTGCAGCACCAGGCGTAACCGAGCTACAGTAGTTGGTTAGTAAGATTCAGAAACATATTCTGACAGTAAATCAAGATCAAAGACGACTAGGATGGAAAGAAGTATTCAACTTCGCGCACGATATCTATCGATAAATGGCTCAAACATAATCGGACCACGCATATTCTTGAAAAGAAGCATCCACCATTCAAGAATCTATCATACAACCCCTGCTTCGTTTCATTCTAGTCATGTCTTTTTAATATGGTACTGCCAGTACTTTAATCCATCGTCAAGTCATAGACTCTGGAATCTCGATTGCTATACATACCGAAACAACGGGCTTCATGCTGTCTGTTTATATCAATAATACTCTATAGTGTGAGAAATACAGAATTCAAAAGAGTTCACGGTTGAGAATTGAAAATTTGAGGTGCGAAAAGCTTGGAAGTGTTGTGTCGACTGCTTAGAGTGGTTATCGCACTATCTAAGCATAAATAAATAATCGCCGCTACATATAAGGCACTGGGCGAGAAAATAATTCTGTATGAGACCATAATTGTGGCAGTTGTATAAATATGGCATAAAGTACATTACATCCTTACGGAAAAGTTATCGGCCAGCTCGGCGCTATCAGCCTTCACTGCGCTTATAACACTAGCACATTTACTTTCTCAGAAATTAGTAGATAGGGTAAGCAGTGGCCCCGAGCAGATGTGTCCAGTATCTCGATTAATAAAGTATCTATAGGAGCAGCGCTCTATCTAGTTGCAGCATTACGCAATGAGATGAATAATCTTTGGAGTTTGCTACTTCATATACAAGTGATTGATCTCACGTAAATGTCGATAATAGCTCAGAACTTCGTTAACAGCCTACGTATGGTGGGTATTACCTTCAACAGTAAGTAGCAATAAAGTAAGCAGAGATGACCTAGCGATAAGCACATTCTGGCGACGTAATTGGCTGAAAGTGAGGTGCAGTGAAGGTCACGGAGTTGGTGCATTTACTGCATAAAGGAAACTTCGTGTGCCTAGAAGACAGATCACAAAAATCCAAAAAGCTATTCCTGTGACTTGTATCACGCTATTCTTTTCCTAGTAGTAGTACAACACGAAACATTCAAATTTAAATATTCGAGTATAAACATGCAGAGCTGGGACGAAAGAAATGTTCATGACCTACGCTATGGTATGAGAACACTGGAGACAAAGCAGAGACGGGCGAGCAGTAACCGAAGCAAATCTGATTAGCCGTTTATTGTGAGGAAGTATAGCTTGCAAGTAGTGGTGACGCAGAGGAAGAGGGGGTGCAAAATATGATACAAAAGAAATATCGTATAGTGCGGAATACATGAGCAAACTATCCAGAAATATGTCTTCTGGTCAGACGACAATCTCGATGTTTGTGGAAAAGTAATAAGCGATAACGTAGCATTAGTCATGAAAACAATGTAGAGCAGGACTAGTAATAGTAGATGTGTACGGAACTTATAATCGCGGAATGACATTTAGCTGACGTGCTCAAGAACAAACGACTAACGAGAGCGCAGTAGTGTCGATGAAACTGCATGACAGACCAGATGAAATAAGACTTTGTCAAGGGGGAGTGGGGGAGGCAGAACTGCAAAAATAAAGAAGAGAACTTGTGGACCACTGTCTATAGTTTTATTATATCTACTGACTGCTGTACAGACTATGCAGGTGCGTGCGGTTTGTTGGAATCGGCGCCGCGGTGCTCATATTACAGCGCACTGGTTTTTTGGAACAGCCGTATGAGAACAGGCGATTCCGAGCCAGGAAACTGCGGGTAAAAGCGGATATACCCGGAAAACTGTAGATCATTTAGCAGTGCCAGCCTCGAGAAAGAACTGTGCTTCGCGGCCTTGAGAGCACTACACCGCACTATCTGATACAAGAAATGTACTTTCCCATGGTGTTCCATCGGTCCAGGGCCGAGCCCAAATAGCCCCCATTACTAAATTCTAGAGCTAAAGGCGTTCTAGAGCCTAATATCTCTGCATGAAAATTCATATCGTCATAGCTGCATCAGAATTGCTTCCATCGACGAGCCGACGTGGACAAAGAGATTCATTATGCCAACGTTGTCTGCAATTTCTCGCGACAGCATTTACATGTTTTATATACCTAAAGCTGGGCAGCATCATTTTCAGCTGAAGTGATAATTTTTAGCATCTGAACAGAACGAGCGGCTGGCTAGAAGGTTGCAGTGCTAGGCACCGCTGGTAGTGCTAGTTGCTGCGTGGGGATCCATTGTGAGAATGGACGAGCGACGATAAGCAAAACAGAAAAGAGCACCAGTGATCAAATCATGTAAATCATGCAACGCTCATCTTGTCTCTAGTAGCTAGTTCCCACCAGGTTGTGTAGATTATTGTTTACATACTGTAGAGAATACGGTTTTACAGTATCCTTTTTTCTTTTTCAGAACTTCGCATGTATTTCCTCTGATGTTTTGCTTTTTGCTCTTAGCTTTCGCAAATACTTTTCCACCTGCACCTGCATCAAGTAGCTCACTTTCTGCTATAGGGGGAGCGTGAGCTCCGCACAAGAGACTGTTAGAGTGGTGACAAGACAAGAAGCACCTACAAGATCGTTGGTTCAAAGAACAAGATATGACCGCAGAGATGAATTGCTGATAGCACTAGAGCTTGCGCACCGACGTTTTGCGTAGCGAATTGGGATAGTCTGATGCTTATTTACAATGTAGTACCAGATTTTCGCGATAATTCATTCTCACCATTCCTTTCGGAGGGTATGGTGCTTGTTTTATGTGCAAGAGCTTAAGTAAGGTATTCTTCTTCTGTTACTGTAGCAGCAGCCTTGGAACTTGCCACCTGGAGCATAAGCTCTCGAGCGACGATTGTTCTCGAGCGACGAGCTTCTTTACGCAGTCGCTCTCGGTTCTGTGGGCAGAGTGCATATCGTCATCTGTCTAGGAATCCATGTAAGCTATCTCTCAGGAGGCTTGCCAGTTGTTGTTACGCTTCCTTTTCTGCAGCTTTCCGCGCAGACCTGTATCTTAAGAACTGTTACTGAGTCAGAGGCTGACTTGTGCAACAAGACCACCTCTCACCCCAGTCATGGTAGAGCAGGCTGCGCAGGCAGCAGACGGTGGACAAGTAGACGGGTACGCCGATACAGCGCAAGATGGAATGTCGGATGCCCCCTATTCCAAAAGTGCGATTCCAAATGGATTCTCTACGGGCGGCAATCTAGCTGCTGGATATGATCCTTGCTGCGCGCAGATGGCAGACGATAGGGGATGAGAGGGGGGATGTTTAAGTGGTAGCTAGCCTGGTCGCGAGCGGAGTAATAGAGCAACACAGCTGTTCTGCGAGAGGTCGATAGGAGAGAACGTAATTATTTAGGTAATGTGATTAAAAACTAGACGTGCGTAGCAGCGCCAAATAAGATTAATAATAAATGCGGAAAGCATTACTCTCGCTGTCAATTACCACTGCCACAGCTTGCTACTATCGCCAATTTTCAGCCAAATACGAATGACTCGATGTGCACAGAAACAGGCAAAATTCACGTTAGCAGTGCTGTAGTTCGGCGCTGGGCTTCAGCTCGAGAAACTTTGCAAACTGTCGTTTCTCATGGCTTTGCGATGCAATGGAGAAGCGCCGTCGATCATGAGAGGGTTGTGCAAAAAGTAGCCTCGGCGCAACCGAGAAAATTTCAAAACGTGCCTGACGCTAAACCAAAAGAAGAACTAATGCGCGTACGCTAGGCAGTATAAAGTCTAACGTGGTAATCTTACTACCTGCGCTCTGTATACTGAGGCCCACAAGAAAGCTGTGCGCACCGTAGCTGTGTTCTGACTAGCTATCTTGGTGCGCTTTAGAGCATGTTAATAATATCCTTCACTCTACTACAGGCAACTAGCAGGAACAGCAGCAGGTTTATAGTCAGATAGTGCTGTAAGGAATGACGACGAGAGGGGCTAGAGGACTGCAGAGCAGGAGCGAGTACCAAAGAGGCGTATATTTGGGAAGGAGTCGCCCACCATAACAGCTACTATACAGCTAGTACGCTGCCACTATACTCCTACGCTGCGATTTGCTCCTCTCTTGTACACTAGCTGCCCGTTTGATTTAGTTTTTAGTTTTTTAAGCTGTTTAAGTGCTCTTGCTGCCGCGACAGCCGTAATTGCTGCCACTGCTCGCCACTGCGTAAGTACTGCGTCTACGTATACAGGCTAGGTGGGCTTACCCCAGAGCACCGCTGATCTTTAGCGCAGGCAGTGCGACAGAGATTTGCGCTGTCCTGATCCCAGACGGTCAGCGAGCGACTCCGCTGTCAGCAGCAGCGCAGATACCCGATATATGTTCGTTCGCATATGTCTGTATACCTATACTGCGATATGTACGTTTGCAGACGGTCGTAGAAAGTATGGCATAGAACAAGTAGAATATATGTGCTAGAGCACTAAATAGAGACACTGATGTAAGTACTGTATCTGTGTAGGCGTGAGAGCGAAGTGCACGCAGACACAGTGTGTACGCGCTATGCTGTATGCGCACTAGCTCTCTATTCTTACTTCAATATACATTAATGTCAAATTAGACATATGCAAATATATGCATAACTAAGACCATATGCAGACATTAGTCAGGAACGGTGGCTATTTAGAGTTAGTGTGTAATGAGAGCCCCTTTTTTATGCGTCCTTATGAAAAAAAGCGAACTTAAATTTGTGTTTTTGTATTAAATTTCTGGTATTGTTATTATGGTTACTATTTAATTATTTTAGCTCTGGCATTATCTGTTTTTTTTTGGACCTGGCTCGCTATTCTTTTATATTCTCTTAGCTCTGCCTTTCTCTCTGCTCTTTGCTCTGTGCCCGCTACTTCGTTCACCACTCGTGTCTTGTTAATGGCCTTCCATTTATCTCATTCGCAGTGAATATTTAACAGCCAGATATCTTCCGTGTTTGAGATCTATTTTCAGCAGTTTTCTGATTTCATTTTTTCATCTTATTTAATTTAGTTTTTTTTTAAAACAGTTTTGGATAGAGCTTTTAGGTGCATGCTACTGGGACGTTGGTATCTTTCCTAAATTCCGCATCACACTTATAAAGTGGCCGGTATATTCAGCAGAATACTACCCATATCACCTTATCTGTGATTTATATTCCACCGTTAGCATCGACGCAGTTCTCCTGTGAACGTTCCTTCGTCCTGTAAAACGTAAGGTGTGCACAAGCCAGTACGTGTTCTCTGAGAAACTTTCTGCTCAATCGCAAGTCTGTCTGCGTCTACACTACCACACATATGTACATATATATATCTGTTGGTCCCGCCCGTCTTGCTTCAATCCACTCACTAATCTGCGACCACTAGTATTCGACGATCAAGTACAGCTGGCCGCATTACTATTTGCCTCCTGACGTTCCTGTCGTACCAACACACTGCGACCAGCCAACTTTTCACGAACCGAACCTTAGCCGCGAACCCCTGGAAGCTAGCCAGTACGCGTGTATATATTTCCTGATAGTTCAGCAGAATATTCAATCAAGGTACGTCCGTATTAGCTAATCCTAATGAAAGTCCTTCCGTTACTATACGAAATGATTTGATTTCTATCTAAAATGTTTTGTAGTGAATCACATGATAGCAAGAGTACTGTGGAATATATGCGCCTTACCCGTGCAAGTATATTTCTTCTCTCCGAATTTGCTATCATACAGCTAATTTCATAGAGAGATTACAGGACTTATATAGATAATCTTTACTCATTACTTGCTTATTATTGTTGTGTGTTATAGCTCTGGGGTTGGATACATTACTAACAATGCGGCAGTTACGGTCTTCTTTTAGCTAGGGCCCACTGGTGCCTTTATTCGAAGCGGCCCCATAACACGATCAACGGCAGTCTAAGCCCCAAGACACTGCAACCTGAGCATAAGCACGTATTCTTGTGCATTTCGAAATCCCATTCTAGATTCTGCACGGATTACTCGATTTTCTTTTCTTTTTTTTTTACTGATATTTTCGTCCTTAAAAGTACAAAAGCGAAATTCTTGGGCCACTCGTGTTATTTACGATTTTAGTGTATCGCGAGCGGAGTGCTAACTGAGGCAACTTTGGTACCTTTAGAAACCAAATTCGACGTCCACGCTCGATCAACTTATATAGAAGAGCCACATTTGGCCTGATTGACACTGACCTGCAGGAAATTAGTCTTAATCAATTAGCTCCAACTATATAACTTATCGAGAATAGCCGTAAAATGGAGACCTCAGACCTCACTCAAGCATCTTTACAGGCTCCAAATCCAGGCGCCCTAAATGCTTCATCTACAACCAATTTAGTTCCACCTATAACTGTTTCCGATCTGGCACAGTCGCAAGTATCAGAACGGCAGTTGCAGCTACATCTTCAATTTCAACAGCAACAACAGCAGCAGCAGCAACAACAGCAACAGCAGCAACAACAGCAGCAGCAACAACAACAACAACAACAGCAACAACAGCAACAGCAGCAACAACAGCAGCAGCAACAGCAACAGCAACAACAGCAACAACAGCAACAACAGCAACAGAAGCAGCAAGAGCATCATCAACGTCAGGGTCAATTGATACAGACCCCTTTGACCGTTTCAGTACAGGCACCTGTTGTCCCTTCTTCAGCACCACAATTAGCTGTCACTCCAAACATATTTCCAGATACTCGACCGGAGACATTCATGATGTCTGCTGAAGCTCAAGAGTTATTGGTGCCAGAAACGATTAATGCTTTGAAAGAGGTTGATAGATTAAAAATATTTTTGGCAAGTGCTCCGGCACAGATGATGCCGAAAGAAATGTTTAACAGATTTCAGTTGCCGACTCAAGAATATGTGACTTGCGTACTTTGGAAAGGAGTCTTTTACATCACCGGCACTGATATTGTACGATGTCTAACATTCCGATTCCAAGCATTTGGACGACCTGTTAAGAATACCAAAAAGTTTGAAGAGGGTATATTTTCTGATTTGCGAAACCTGAAGCCTGCAAACGATGATGCATTACTTGAAGAACCAAAATCACCTTTTCTGGAACTGTTGTACAAAAATAATTGTATTAGAACACAGAAGAAACAGAAGGTTTTTAACTGGTTCAGTGTACCGCACGATAGGCTCTTTCTTGATGCACTTGAACGCGATCTGAAGAGAGAAAGTATGGGTCAAGAAACTACTACAGAAGCTGTTTCTGAACCAGCGTTGTCTTTTCAATATGACCCAAATCAGACACTTTTTGAACAACTCATGAAGGCTCTTCAACAGTCTGCTTCATCTGCAATCATAGCTGAGCGAATGCTAGATTCATACAACGCTGGACCTTCAACTGTCTCCTGGGATATGGGACCTCCTCCTCAAGCCCCAGGTCCTGCTTTGGCAGCGCCTCGTGCTGATACTAGCCTCATACCAAACGTAAACTTGACTGATATGAATAGTTTAAAGACTGAGAGTGCCATGTCTAACAATACTCTACGTCTGAAATCTGAGCAAGATTCCGTTATAGTCCCATCAGAATTTGAGTCTAGTGATGATATCACTCAAAATCAGCGCCAGCCACATATTATTCCAAGCCAGAATTCCCGCCTGAGTAGGCATACTCAGCTGCTCGATACAGCTTCTCCAGCGCCGTCATTTGTGTCATCAGTTATTGATGATCCTTTTGACTCTAGAAATCCAGTATCATCATTTGAACCCATGACTCCGGATACACAACATTCTCACGTATCTTATAAAGATTATTTTGATTCCTATGGTAATTCCAATCCTTATTTTATAAATGAAATGGAGGGAAATGATGTTCGAGAATATGCCTATGAACCATCATCTGTGTTACCAAAATACCGGAATTCAAATCAGCATTTAAAGCCGACGTCATATTATAACGGAAATATTCTTCCGTATATGAACTCCCTGATTGCGAGCGGTCGTGGTGGCTTTGCTAATAACGGACTGTTTCCCCATCAACTGAATATGTTGACAGGTTCCCCGGTATACAAACAAAGGAGAAGAAGGTCTGCGAATGGTAATGCAATTCCTGGCGTCTTTCATCAGCTGCAGTCTATGCCTCAGACACAACGGCGACACCATCATTTTCACCAACAACCACAGCAATATCAATCTTCTAGAAAGCTCCATTCATCATCTGTATCTAACATTGCTAGTCCTTCAGGATCTATTATGTCAGCGCCAGAAACAATACCGAACTATCGAACTCACCAACGTCCTATTGTTCCTTCTAACTCATTTCCTTCTGACCATCATTATCACGATCACGTATATGACGAAAATGATCATGATGACGGCGTTCATGACGAAAGTCATGGCAATGAGGGTCAGTACGAATCAAACTATAATCCTTACTTGAACTATGACAAAGCTAGCATTTCAGACTCAGCTAACGTTCCGATTGATCTATATGATTATGATCAAATTGAGAATCCAGAATTTGATATGTCTCCTTATTTGTCTTCTGGTTCCATGGGAATCCCTGGAAATGGTAGTACTGCCGGTGGCGTTCTCAAGACTAAAAAATCGCGGGTGGACTTGAGGGACCCGTATCCTTCATCTTCTAACGGTACTGCTTTTAGTGGCCAGAGAAAGACTCATGCATGCCCAATCTCGTCATGCGGTCGAATGTTTACTAGACTGGAGCATTTGAAGCGACATGTCCGAACACATACAAAAGAGCGGCCGTACACCTGCCAAATTTGTGGTAAAGGTTTTTCGCGATCAGATAATCTTGCACAGCATCGTCGAACTCATGAAAAGGTGACTGCGATTAGCGATGAACATGTCCATACAGGCAGTATGACCTCACGACAGCAGCATCAACAGCAATATAGTAATTATCGACAACAAATGGAGAACTTCAATCCTATGAATACCCATCGTAGAGATTTCGATGATAGTCTGGATGAGTTTGTATCGGTGCCAGAAGATCAGGAGTCTTACAATCATATTGATAATGAAGAAGATGACGATAGCCCTTACAATGACGATTCTGAGAGCGAGGGACGAGATGAAGGCAGAAATACTGGGGATATGCGTGACCATTTAAGTCATCATGAACGTCAAGATTTCGTTTCGCCAGAGTATGCTTTGAGACAAGCCCATCAGCTATATTACGGCGATATGCAGAGCCATCATGATGAGCATGACGATGAAGAGATGTCTATGGCATTCAAGCATTATCATAAAGGATCGAACTCTAGTTTAGCTGGTGATGCAGCAAGACTTCATTACTCTCCTCAAATATAGGTGTTATATTATATTGATCCGGTGTTTAGATAAATATTCCTTTCAATGTTCTATATGGTGCAATGATATTGTTGGAGTTTTTCGTTGTCATTTGCAGGAAGTTATGATTCAACACAACCAACTGCTGTAGTTATATATATTCCGTGTATTGAAGGTCTGTAGGTCTATGTGAGAGATTGTAAGGTATATTGTGGTAAATTGCTATTTCTATAGCAATTTATAGTTATATTTGTTGATATATAAAACTGATTATTTTTGTGACCGGTTTAATTTGGTGTAATTTCTTATTTGTGTTTCCCGTCTCTTGAATATTATCCTACTGGACATCTATATTCATGGTGTCTCTGCAATTTAGTCTCATGCATTTAATATCAAGACATTAATTTCTATTTATACTTCGTTATCTCATTATCTAATATATTTATTATGTACCTTTATTTTAATAAATGAGAGTGGCTGGTCTCGAGAAAACCATTACGCACACTCACATTTTTCATATACATACAGCACTTTCCATGACATTTAAGAACAGACTATGGTTCTATATACTTGGAAATAATCAATTACAAAAAGGGAGCATTCAAAATATTGTAGTTGCTGATGAAAACTGTCTCTACTTATTTTGCATTGGTATAAATATCTTGAACGTCGTCAATTTCATCTAAAGCGGACATGATCTTTTCCATAGTCTTCGCATGCTCTCCAGTAAGCTCTACCATAGAATCTTTTAGTGGTATATATTCAATTCCCATTTCTTTAATATCATATGCAAACTCTTCTCGCAAATGCTGTGCGACTTTTGCTGTATCTGTAACGGAAGTCAAAATTTGATAGACAGTTCTTCCATAATCCGGATCAGTTTCTTCTAGTGTATCAACGTCTACAGTCTCAATATCTTCGGCGCCTGCGTCGATCGCATGTTCAAAGATCTCATCAAACTCAATGGGGATTTGTTCTACCAGTTTACCCTCAGTAGATTCCGTCGTGCCTGGGCTAGTAATAAATCGTTTGACAATCCTGATCACGCCCTTTCGGTCAAAATAAAATACTGCTGGTCCTAAAGAACACCCATTTTTTGTAATCACCGCACGTACATTAGAAACAGTACGTGCTTTATTGTCTGTCAAAGCCTCCACGACCAATGCCGATCCTCCTGGTCCAACAGCTTCGTATGTAACCGACTCAAGGACTTTTCCTTCTTCACTGCTTATTCCAGCTGCTCGGCGGAGCGCATTCTCGATAACTCGCTTGGTGACACTTGCGCGCTTAGCTGCCTCAATGGCACTGAACAACCTTGCATTGGCATTTGGATCCGGTCCACCTATCTTTGCTGCATTGACAATATTTCTGGAATGACGCATTGCGGTAGCATTCTTAAGCGCATCATTTGCTGACTTCGCGTGCTTGATTGTAGACCATTTATTGTGTCCGCTGGCCAAAGAATTATTTATTGAAAATCTTCGGACACATTGCATTCCGATGCTCCGAAATGCATTTAGTCTAGTTCCTTGTGGCCTCATACTTTGCGTAAATAATTCACTTGCTTTTCGAGTCTGAGTACTGGAAAGTCTGTATAGTAGAGGCTCATATAGGAGGACCATTCTCTAGGTACTTCTAAATGAGATTTGCGCAGAGCCGTTTCTTTCAAACGTAATTCACACCTCGTACTACTTTTCTCTACAAGAATATCTATATATATTATGGATTGAATTAACGTCAAATGCTGCATACAAAATCCCTGAACCGTCGCGAAATAGTTTTCATCGTAAGCTATTTTATATTGAGTTGCGATATGATCCGGACTCACAGTTTTAGGGTTAATCTTTAAAGCTCTTTCAGTGAAAGTGGAAAATAGTTATATAATATTCTAATAGAAATCGAATAAGTTTTTCTCCGAGATATGTAGAATGATACAGCAAGAGCTGAACACATTCATAACGACAAGCGTTTATCTTTTCTACAACCTAGTATAACTACTAAGATATCAAATGAATAAATATATAAATAAGTATGGAACTGTTAAGAAAAAAATTTTTAGAGAGCCATGATAATGAATATTAGATCAAAAGTCATAGTCATAATAATATTAATAATAATACTATAGTATATAAACATAGAAAACAAAAACCACTACACCATTCTTATATTTTAACATGAATAATTGCAGTAGTAACAGTTAAAAAATTTGTCATAGGAAGTCATCAACTCTGCGTTAACAAGCTTACTCGCGCTTAGCCTCGGAAACCATATCAACACCGTCAATAGCACCGCAAACAGTCTCGACCATAATACCAGTGACAAGGTATGGGTCAATGTTGGAAGCTGGGCGACGATCCTCGAAGTAACCATATCCATCCTTGTTAACAGATCGTGGAATACGGACAGAGGCGCCACGGTTGGCAACACCAGCAGAGAATTGAGCAATTGATGCAGTCTCGTGACGACCAGTAAGACGCTTGTCATTGTCCTCACCATAGACGGAGATATGCTCCTGATGTCTCTTGGATAACTTCTCAATAGCGTCCTCAATATACTTCATACCGCCCTCAACACGCATTGCCTTGGTGGAGACGTTGGTGTGACAACCAGCACCATTCCAGTCACCCTGAAGTGGCTTAGGGTGGAAAGAGACGACAACACCGAATTCCTCAGCAACACGCTCTAAGAGATATCGGGCAACCCAAAGTTCATCACCCATGGAGATACCGAGATTAGGTCCAACCTGGAATTCCCACTGGGATGGCATGACCTCAGCGTTGATACCAGAAATGTTGATACCAGCGTACAAGCAAGCGCGGTAGTGGGCCTCAACGACGTCACGAGCATTGACCTTGCCGGTACCGACACCACAGTAGTATGGTCCCTGTGGTCCTGGGAAACCCCCCTTTGGCCAGCCATAGACGCTTCCGAACTCGTCGAAGAGAGTATACTCCTGCTCAATACCGAACCAGATCTCAGCATCCTTGTGGGCCTCAAACAGCTTATTGGCGGCATAACGGTGATTCTTCTTGTTTGGAGTACCGTCGTTGTTCCAGCACTCGGCTAAAACAATAATGTTGTCTCCACCGCGGAAAGGATCGTTGTACATGGCAACTGGGCGAAGATAGACATCAGAGTCATGACCTGGAGCCTGCTCAGTAGAGGAACCGTCGAAGTTCCATTCTGGAAGGTCATCAACAGAAGTTGGCTTCTTGTCCAAAGTCTAGATAACAAAAGGCTTGTTAGTAATTAATCCTGCGCAACGCTATATAGCTGCTGCTTCTTTTGCGTAGATTACAATAAATGGTTATCTGTTCATATCATTTCTTCGTGTAGTGTACTAACTCAAATTTCTGCCTACTCTGCTATGTTCGAGAGCTTCCTGTTGGGGTATCTGCGGCTCAATTACACCATGTATTATACACCGCCGCTTTACATTGTCTTTGCGCCACACGTCATTATCCAATCACAATTCAGTCTTATTCAGGTATTCTGTTCCTGGCAAATGTCCAACGAAAGAATTTTCTGTCTTCCCGAGTTCCTGGCACCAAAATATCTGGCCCCACATCAAAAGTGAGACGGGTCAGAAACTTTCACTTCAGTATAGAAACAACCATATCCCAATAGCCGGAAAAGTATCGCCAAGCATGTAAAAAAATTTTCTTAGCAGGTGGCCTCAGCTCTGAAGGGTCTTAAATAATAATACGAATATTATTATTAAACGACCATTAAGTATGCCTTTCTATTTGAAGATACATTGAAAATTTTATAGGAAATGTTCCGATTATATTCACTAGAAAGTGACCCTGACGCTGTCATAAAGAAATGACTGCCCTCTCCTGTCATGTCGCATCACGAGATACTCCTTTGACAGAAGCTATAGACTTGAGTCTCCTGATAATATAAAGTCAAAAAACGTAGGCCATTTATCCTACGAAAATAGCCGCTAAAAAATCCATATCTGAGTATGTTTGAAACAAGTCGGCAATTAGCGAATCCAATAGCAGCAGTTGTAATAATCGTAGAATTCTCGTCTGTGCGATATCGGCTTTCCTATTAGAGGACCATCCCAAAAACAACAATGAAAGACAAAAACCAATGAAGAGTCTCATATTGATGATATCGGATAATCCTTCATTATACGTATGACCAATCATCAGAGGTATCAATTTCACAGCTCTAAATTGTAGAAATTCCACATAACCGAATTGCAGTTATCAATAGCTTGACAGATGAACGCACAGTCATCGAGGCTGCAAACCCGAATGGAATGAAATGAAACGAACTTGTAAACCACCATAACTGTAGGCGTACTGTAGCCTACAGAAGCGACGAAAAAAAAAAATTAGAATATATTTCAACATACCTTGCCCTTTGTTCGGAGACCGTTGGTTCCATCAATCCAGATGTACTCAGCAATGACCTTGCCACCCTGTGGCAACTGAAGGTACTTTGCGAGCTATATCATTTATAAAACGTTAGTAATACTGTAGGTCAAACGAAGCACTTTCAAAATAAAGAGAGTCATATCCGTAGTCTGCGCTTATGCAGTGTAACAGCTTTCAAAGGACTAGGCGATTATGATAGTGGCTGGTACAGGGGTGATGAGTCATACCGCAACAGTATATTATTATACAGTAAAGGAACAGGCTCGGGACAAATACCACTGCAATATACACAATCAAGTCTCAATGAGATAATCAGGTAGTCTGTAACCGCAGTAGACCAATTGCACTAAATATGTATCTCTAATTAAGATAAATATATATATCTATATATACCGTCATGCTATCGGTTCTCTCCTAATCAAACAGAAGATAACGAGTCTTACGCCGTGAGATACACATTCACAAGAAATAGGCATCACTATAGCAGCTCGACAACAAATCAACTACTGAGCCTAGTTCACCAGTGAATGCTACCTACTGCGGCTACAATATACAATTGGAACCATTGACCGTTGCGTTACAGCGCCAGTCGTATGTTCCACTGCATACTGTGAAGCGAGTAATTATCATACTGCCTGTTAAGTCGCCATAAAACTGCACCCTCCACCCCAACTCTTGCTAATTATTTATTATCAAAAGCAATACTCACATTAGTAGCGTTCGAAACTGTAGTTGACATTTTGACGTTTTTATACAAATTTATCTGGATTGAGATATGATGTATATAAAATAAAGAAAAGAACAAGAGGAAAAAGAACCGGGAAAAGAGATCGTGTCCGTATATAAAGGGCAAAGAAAGCTTCAGAGCAGAAATACGGGTCAGGTTATAAATCCAGGTCAGAATAATTTGCTTTTAGAAATATAAAATTAGCCGTTACCTCGTAGTCTTCTCAGGGTTATAAAGCTGTACCCGAACCCTAATAAATTATACAAGCGACGTATACACAGTCCCGCTTTATGTAGCCCAAATCTGTATCAACAACGTGATGCTATACTATGTTACAGATCCTCTAAACAAGCGCTGTGTACAATATGTAGATGATCAATTACATATAAACGTCTTCCAATGAGTTACTTGTATATATGTATACTGAGAAAGCTTACCTCTTCTACATTGTTCGTATGCGATGCTGGATAGTCATTTACTACGTAGTAGAATTCTGTTACTGCGCTTGTCCGAGCAAAAATTTCTTACCCAAGTACATGTTACTCTTGATAAGATACAGAGAAATATGGCTTATTGTTCATTATCTATAGTCAATTGTGCGTGTAAAAAACCTCGCTCTATTCCCTATAAATTGTGGCTTGATAAGTGTCTAAATCTAAATTGTCAGCTGTAAAACTCTCAGATTCTCTACGTATTTTGGTCTAGAGACCTTATAATTTCATGGCGCCTGAGTTTATTATCACTAAGAGCGGAGAACTATTGAATCTGGCCTCAGAGATATTGTCATCGATGTGGCTGGGCATTTAAGTGAAGTGTTCGTTTTAGAACGCGTGATCTTTCTATGGCTCAGAACTTTGTAGAGATACGAGAGATGATTAAAGGTTGACCTTGATATCGGCCGATGCTTAGCGATAACAATGCCGAAAATCTACCAGTAGAAGCAAGTAATTTATTCCGCGTTGCGTTCACGGCTCGTGTCAGCAGCGTGGTCGTTCGAGCAAACGATCTTCTGTAACTACTATCTATTACTATATATTTTCCATTGAACTACGTAGTTCCCTTGAGAATTGGCTTCTCGACTTGCACAGTCGAATTCTACTCATATTGTAAGTAACAGTTACAGACCAAGACCAGTATTAAGGAACTGAAATTCGATCTAGTTCGCATAATGAAAGATAGGCAAAATAGTGTTATTTGATGTGGATCTCTATTTGTGAGACGGTAGATTCTGGTCTAGCATGTAGGCCATAAAAAGAGTAGCTATCTGTTAGCACTTTCCTGACTGTGATTTACATCACCTATATATGCATACCAGAATCGCAAATCTTTTATCGGTTAAGGAACAGTTAAAATATCTATAATACATGATGTGCGTTAGATTTGCGCAAAGAAATGACATATCTAACAGAAGGGACAAGTAGCCAATAACGCTGTTCAAATGTTTATTGTCTTGGCAATTGTTATGTAATTACCAGTGTATTAAATACATACTATACTTGGTTATAATACAAGGTTGCTATTTTATTCTTCTATCATGGCACGTTTACTCGTTCTCTATGGTTTTTTGGTAAACTTTTTAAATGCCTCTTTTCCTTGCTTCCATTTTTCTTTAAAATAGGACTTCTTTTTGTTTTTGCGACTCTTGCTATTACTTCCAGACGATCGTGAATCTCTGTCACCATCAAAAGAGTCCCTAGAACTATTTTTCATTTCGTTGCTGAGTCTCATCTTTTTATTTGGAACTACTGAGTCGAGGTGAATAACGCCGGACGATTGCGGCGCAGGAATAGCTATTTCTTGGCCCGAAGACTTATTTGTTCCAGAAACGCGAGAGTTTCGGGCAAAATCATACCTGCTATCACTATTAATTAGTGAAGGCGGTGGTGATTGGTACTTTTTAGAGCTTTCATTCTTTTTCCTTGAAAACCAATTACTACTCAAACCAGTTCCTTTCTGTTTGTCACGACCTCGCCCATTATTGTTCATATCATCATGCTTTCTTTTGGTGCCTCGTTTTGAATCACGGTTATCAGGTCTATATGAATCACGTCCCGTATCATTTCGTCGATATGCATCCTCTAAACTTGGTCTGTAGGAGTTGTTAGAAGATCGTGCTGGTTGGGAAGACCGTGATTTTCGAGATGACTGAGCGTCTACCAATTTTTGTAGTTTTGTTGATAAAGCGTAACCTTTAGGTAACGAAACTACTGAAAATACCGAATTCTCTTGTAAGGGCTGCATCATAGGTCGTGGTTTTTTGCAGTCATCGCCATAATGACCTGCTTCCCCACAGTTGTAACAGAACATAGTGTCAAGGGGTTTTGGCTTGTTACGAAGCATTGAGTAACAGCACCAGATCGATGGGCAGGTTTCGTAGCTATGACGCGAAGAACGGCATCTAGAGCAATATATTGTTTTTCTTTTTTCTTTGCATTCAAAAGCACTGTGGCCCAATTTATTACAATTAGAGCATCGTCGAGTCTTCGGACAATTTCTCGTTATATGGTCGTCCTGTTCGCCGCATGTCTGACACTGAATTGGAGATCTGTTAGTAGTCTATAAAACATACGAATGCGTATAATTCTAATATAAAATAAATAGACTCACCACTATAGTTTTACATTCGTTGTGCATATGACCTGGCTTGTGACAGTTAATGCAGAGCCTGACAATTCTGTTGCCTTCTTCCTCCGGAAAGCCAAAGTATCTTCCTTCGCCTCTCATCTCGACCAACTGTGTTAGATCTTCCGCGTTTGCAGATTCTCCCTCTTTACCCACTACAGCATTTTCAGCATGTTTCTGTTTCTTTTTATTGGGCTTGACGAGTAGGTCTGCTCTATCTATTGCTTCGTTTGGATCATCGTCAGTATCATCGTCAGTATCATCCTCTTTAGTTTCTTCTTCGTCTGTGAAAGGATCCTCGAGCACAGTAATCATTCCATCAACCATTCCGAGTTTTAAATACCGCGGAGATCTTGTTGCACCTTTTACTGAGCTAGTTTCACCACCGGGTAATATGACAATATCATCATTTTGGTTATCGTCTTTGATTTCGCCTTCTTCGTCCTCAATTATGATGACATCACTATCATCCTGCTTCTGTACACCGTTGCCTTGTTCCGCGCCAGCTACAGCATTATCAATATTTTGGCCTTCAGTCCGTTCATCATCCTCATCATCTTCATTTTTTCCCTCTGCTTCGTCATCATAATCTCCTTGTTGGTCGCTGGTGTCGACGCTATCTTCGTCACTGCTGCTGTCTTCAATATTTATTGGCTCTTCTTGCTGCTCTCGGTAACTCGCATCAGTAGCTCCGTACCGACTATCTTCTTCATCGCTTTCATTTTCTCTCTGAAGAAGGTGTACACGGTGACGAATATGCTGATCTATTTCATCCGGATCATCTATCATATTGTGGACGTTTTCCTCGAACAAATTTGTTCGATATGACTGTGCAATTGACTGAGACTGTTCTCTTATAGGCGAACTAGGAGGCGAGCTACAATATATAATAATGTCAGACTTTCTTCATATTTTCCTTATATAACGTAAAGCTCGGCAGAAATCTTACACTTCCACTTCACCAATCATGATTGGTACAAAAGGCTTCTTTTGTAGATTTTATCGTTCCTTGACTATAGTAGTATCTTATGTCTCTCCTACTTTTTCAATGTAGACTTTTTTGCCTTCCTGAAAACCTACTGACAGACCTAATCTACTGCATTCAAATTTTATTCACCAAGCCTAATCATCTGCGTATCCGATTCTATGTAACTAAAGTTTGGCTTATTATTCTTGCATGATCATTGTCTCTAATTTCATAAATATCACTCCAAATACTTGCCGGTTCTTCAATACAAAATCTATTTCATGTTACCAGATTTTTCGCGTAAAAGTTTTGATAATTTTGTGTCACGTGATAATTTAGGGTATTAAAAAAAATTAATGGAACTGTTTCTTGGTTGCCTGAGATAAATCTTGGAGACAAAATATTTCACTGATCATTCTATACAACATTTGGCTCTATTGACTTTTCATAAAGTCGATATAGGAAGATATTTTATAATGTCTTTAGAAGAGAAAGAAAACTTGCTCTCCACTCCCTTACATGGAATCTATATTCCGGTGGGTCTGATCGTGGTGGGAACATTCATTGTTAAACGCGAGTGGACCTTTTACTCAGTGATTTTTGCTCTCAGTCTTGCAGCACTCAAGATCATGAGAGGACGTAAGTTTGTTTATTGTGTTTACATATGTGTGCACGTATTGTGAACACACATATCTGAAAGTATACATTGTGTTGCGATAACTAACAATCATTCTTTGTTTGCTATTCTTTTCTACAGAGCCTAAGAAAGTTCTTAAACCAGACGTGTTCCAAGAGTTTGAGCTCAAAGAGAAGACTATCATTTCTCATAACGTCGCCATGTATGTATTTTCGTTGTTTTCTCTAGGCATAGTTGCGGTGTTCTTATTATAATATGAATTGAATGGTCAAAAATTACTGATTCGTTTACGCAGCTACCGATTTGGTCTTCCACATGCAAATGACATTTTAGGCCTGCCAATTGGTCAACACGTGTCTATCGCAGCTTCAATTGATGGCAAGGAGATTGTTCGATCTTATACTCCTACATCTTCAGATGATGATCGTGGATATTTTGATCTGTTGATTAAGGTAATTATGGGTGGCTGCAGAGGAATTGGCTCATTCTTTGGCATCCTTATTTCGACTTCATATGCAATTAATTATGAGCTTGCTCACTAACTAGGGAATATCTTTTATTCGTATCTTTAGTCTTATCCTACTGGTAATATTTCTAAGTATGTAGCTGGAATGCAGATTGGCCAAACTATCCGTGCTCGTGGACCAAAGGGCAACATGGTTTACAGGCCGGGCATGGTTCGTGCATTTGGTATGATCGCTGGCGGTACTGGTATTACTCCAATGTTACAAATCATCAGAGCAATTCTCAAGAATCCCAATGATAAGACAGAGATTAGTCTTATCTTTGCCAACGTCAATGCCGACGATATCTTACTAAAAGATGATTTGGATGATCTTGCAGCCCACAATGACAACTTTAAAGTTCATTATGTTCTTAATAATCCTCCCGAGGGATGGACAGGCGGTGTGGGATTCGTTACTGCCGACATGATCAAGGTAAGAGTGATAGTTTCCTCTCTATTGACACATATTATCAATATGGAGTCATGGTTTCGTTTTGTTTGTGCAAGTCACTTCTGGTATTTGTTCTGACCTGTCTTGTTTCTTGTTTAGGCATGGTGTCCTCTTCCTGCTAGTGATATCAAGATTTTAATGTGTGGTAAGTGAGCACTTAAATTACATATTCGTATTCTTTCCCTTACTGCTTTTTTAGACGGTCTTTCTAATCCTTTTCTAATTTTGCAGGTCCCCCTCCAATGGTAAGTGCTATGAAGAAAGCTACCACTGAACTTGGCTACGATAAAGCGAAACCAGTCTCAAAGCTTGATGACATGGTTTTTGCATTTTAGTATAAAGTACCTATCTTATCTTATACTATCTTGCAGCGTTCTGGAGACATTCTACAATCCTTATTAGAGCAAAAGTTGCTGTTTAGATTTGATATTTGACTATCATTTTGCATAACAATATTGGATATTGGATATACTTACATTTAAGTGCATAGAAGTCATGACCAAATTTAGTAGTATATTGGGTTTTATACTGTAGCGGAGAGAATAAAAACTAACTAGAATAACTTCTAAGTCCTTTTGACAACTCTGACTTGGTGGGTAATGTCAGTAGCTATAGTAATAAATTGTTATGAAAGTCTATAAAAGTATTTGACTTTTGGTTGCTTGCAGCGGATAGGAAACTTATACTACTTTTAGGAAACTAGAAGTTCGTTGTCATAGTAACCTTATTAAAGTAATCGCAAAGTATCGAGACAAATGGTAATCGAATATTCTGTCATAATAAATTCAAGTAGTATCTTGTCAGTTCTAGTAAATCTAGAAAGGAGATTACCTTATACAATAATCTGTAAAAAAAAATACAATAGTGGTATTTGGTATAACCAAAAATAAGGAAGTGCTAGTCAGTAAATCCATTTAACTCTCTTTTTATATTTCTATACTACTGTATCTGCATGCTTAGCCAATGTGAGGTAATACCAATGTCTTCTGAAATATTGATGATTCTTTCCAGTCTCTTTTGCAGATCTTGCTTGCCAGGAAAGTTAATACTTTCGTTAACTATGAACTTATCGATGTGGACTACTCCGTTTCGCTCGATTTTAGTAGAAAAACTTGTCAACTTTTGCGTTCTAGAACCATTCTCTTCTGAAGATGTTGGAATTATTATCTTTAACTGTGGTGATTGGCCATATGGCGTCGTTACTGTCACGGAAACCGATGTTGATTTTAAAGATGATAAATTTTGAATAGGATAAGCATTGGAAGGTTGCTCAATTTCTAGTGAATTATTGAATACGCTATCAAGAAGCGATTGCAATCGTATGGATTGCCTTAAAATCTGAAAGACTGAAATTATTTGGCGCGGATGGGCAATGAAAACCCGCTCTATCTTCCTGAGTTCTGCCAGCCTTGTTGACATAAGACTAAACTGATAAACCTGGGGGACTGCGTTTCCGTCCTGGTCATATATAACTCTTTCAGAATAAACGACAGAATCATGTGATCCATCAAATGTCGGAAGACTCTCCACTTCTACCTCCTCCTCAGGGTCGAGGATTGCTGCATCGTAATACGGGACCTCTACCGGAGGATCAAGCCGGAGAACAAAGGCACATGCCTGATCCTCAAGCTCACTATAATCAGGAGAGAGCCAGTTATGCTCATCACTAGAAGTAGCAGAGCTCAGATCACCAAGCCAATCATTATTCTGCATTACACCCCAATTTCCACCAGCATGGTCCGATTCATGTACTTCCAATATTATACGATAGCGCTTACCATCCAGTTCTGAGACACGGTGGTGGTCTCGCCAATACCAGATCGAGAGGCCCAAAGCATGTTCATCATTTAATTTAGGTATACCATAGCCATCATTCTCAGGATCCATATGAAGGGTCTCACGCTCGAGTTTCTCTATACGGCTAAGAGCATTCTTATAGAGTCCATGTACTACCTGAAAATTGTCAATATCTTTTGTTGAGAGCTTATCCAGCCGTGCAACTCGTTCTAAGTTATCAGCAAATTTATCCAGAGTTGGCTCCTGCAGATTTGCCAGTAATACTGCATCTGCTCTTGCATTCTGCTCGGCAATAATATCATCGTTGATTGCACTTGCTAGTGAAAGTGTAGCTTTTGATACCTTGTTAGAGGGAAGCATAAGATCTATATCAATCAAAATAATTCTTCCTCCTAAGCTGATCCTCTTGCCTCCATCAAAGTCTTCTTTGAATACTTCCAGACCATTGATATGCCCCAAACGCTCAATTCCTCCTTCAGATATAGCACCTGGCCGCTGCCTAAGACTGTGGATCACTTCCTCAATATCACTTCTCTTAGCCTGGGAGGACTTTGCTTTTGCAAACAGTGGTTGTACTCGCTTTTCATTACTTCTGTCATTCTCAATACTGCCAAATTTGTCCCCTTCATTGCCATCATCTCCACTATTCAATGTACCGTTTACAATGTCATCGCTATTAGTATTATTTTCACCGTCATTAATGGCATTGTCATTAGCGCTGGCGTCATTACTATTTCGTCCCTTTACATTGTCATTGTTAACGTCCCCGGTAATTCCATAGTCGGCAGTAATATCACTATTCTCATTTTTATTTCCCGAAAATCTGCCAAAATCTGACAGTCCATCCATCATACTCTGATCATCGAAACTCAGACCCGTAGGCGTGAATGAGGCAAAGCCAGGTGAACCTGATTTCATAGCATAATTGTCTGGTGACGCTGAGAGACTCGCAAAATTGAACGGTGAGTCGGTCATCTCTGCGATTGGCAGCTTACCCGCAGAGTGGCCTGATGCGTCTCACCTTCTAGTAATTTATGATTTGACAGATCAATCCTGACTGTACTATTGCAACTTCAACGGCTTAAATCCTCCTTCTTACGCGACTATTGTACTGCTCTGCTACGCGAATCTTGTTCTCATGATAATTACAAAATCCAAGTAGACCTTTTGGAAGATTTACCCTAAGCTACATATAGTGCTATACGCTCAATTGTCGGATACTATGGGCTGGGACAAATATTCTAGTGCGGCGGAGTCCATTCTAGAAAAATAATAGAAGCTGCATTATATGACGAATTTCGTAAAAATTTGATCAATCGCTAGTATTTTTATCAGACGTATTTGACGTAAAATTGTATCGGAGAGTTAGTATCAAGAAATATTTATTCGAAGATACATTTTAAGACACATAATACTATAACGGGTTTTTTGTTAATAATTTAAATACTAGTACAGAAATCATGGAAAAACTTCTTAAATGGTCGCTTGAAAACTCGCAAGATGCAGCTAATGAAAATTCAGAACGTCGGCAGAAGGCACCGGTACGTAATCGATGGGTTTGATCCTAATTCGTGATTTGAATGCTATCCTTAATCAATTTAGGATTTCTTAATAGGCTGCGGTTACTAATATTAGTTGTGATCGATGATTTAGGATCCAGAATTATTAGCTCAGCTATTTGGTCAGCCGGATGATTCCCAGCTTATGAAACAATCAATGGAGACAATTCTTAATCCAGAGATATCTGTAGAAGACAAAGAGACTGCTTTTGATAATTTGGAAATGGTAAGTTTTAGAACATCTGTCGAAAGACTATGTTGATACAATTATGAGACAATGACACTAATACATGGTGATGCTGTATAGCTGGTAGAAAATCTCGATAATGCTAATAATCTTGAAAATTTACGATTATGGGAACCTTTAATAGAGCAGCTGATAAATCCTTCACCAGTTCTCAGGAAGATGGCTTGCTGGGTTATTGGAACTGCTGTACAGAACAATCCGAAATCTCAAGCTGCTTTACTAGTGTATCCAAATGCAATTCCATTTCTTGTTAACATCGCAGCAAAGGATCCTTCGAAAGAAGCTCGATTGAAAGCCATGTATGCTCTCAGTTCAGCTGTACGAAATCATGATACAGGTTATGAGTCGTTCAAGAACGCTGGTGGCTGGCAAGCATTGCTTTCTATTATTAACAAAGAAGCAAATAGCAACTTGACTGAAGCAGAAAAACAGCAGGTAAGCGAAGGTGAACGGCACCTTCATCAGAATGATGACGACATTCGTCGTAGATCAATATTTCTATTAGCTGGAATTCTGTCCACAGAACCTCTAGAAGACAAGATTGATATTTTGAGATCATTATCCGCTGTTCCTTCACTGCTTGAACTTCTCCATGTGGAGGACTCGTCCTCAGCAATTGAAAAGATAGTTCAGATCCTGATCGTTATTGCGAAGTCGAAGGCAGGATTTACCGATGAAGAGAAGAAAGGTATTTTGACAGGACTGGAGCGATCGAAGAGCGATGGCTTATTGGAATTAGATGAAAGTCAAGATCCAGAATTAGGGGCAGAATGGAAAGAGCTTGAAGAGCTCATAAAACAATAAAATATTATCTCCATAAAATAGTTGGTACTCTGTATTTCTGTTTTGTTGTGTTTTTATGTTTCTAGGCATTGAAATTCTAGCGGATGGTGCTATTGGGTGGTTTAATGTATGTAAATATAGTAGAAACAAAAAAGACTGCATTCATTCAAAATAGTAGTGCCTCTCCCGTAAGAAAATGATATGAAGTGCACTATAATATAATACTACTCCCTCTGCATTGTTCTCCAATTTCATCAACCGTAAACAATTGACAATACTATAGAAAAAACAAATTAGAAATAAAAGTAGGGCTCTACAAAGACAATATACTAAAAGAGGCATTATACCTTCAATGAAAGATAGAAAGAAAATCATGAATTGCCGTTGCGCCAAATTATTTAACATATAAAAAGGATCTAGAGAAATAGAATCTCTCAAATGATAAGTAAAATGTAAAGAAGAATACAAGAAAAAAAAAACTATATAACTAATTGCTCTTTTACTAATGCCGACTCTTTATAACATCATAACAACCCTGTGATCTCCATTGCCGACCCAGCTACTTTCGTTCGTGGACACTAGATACTAGCAACAAAATAACAGAAATAATAACAACGAGGAAATTTGTAATAAAATAAGTAGCCTATATCAAAGTAGACAAAACTTCATGTAGTCTCGAGGTGAAGTTTCCCTCACCTGGACTTAAACGATAACTTCGTGGTGATCCCATTTTGCCCAGCTTCTGTTATGAAATATAGTAAAAGACGGCTGAATATCGCTTCTGTGTCATGATGTAACAAAAAGGAATAAAAAAATAATGAATGATGTACTCGAATATAACGCAAAATTCAAAAAACGCACAGAACTCGATCCTTTCTTGAGAAGAGCAAGTAAAATATTTCTAGAGGAGAGTCAAATACTAAATGAGAGAGAAACAAGAGCAAATATTAAAAAATTCGAGATAGTTAAAGTAAAAACACCGCTTCTTAATCCAAATCCAAAGATGTCACATTACGATTCCCAGCTAGAGCTCGATATTAGCTCTGGGACCGTCAAACGCAATCGATGGCTCTGTTCAAAAAAGTCAGCAATTTCATAAATCTAGAAAAGCAATCAGATTATATAGCAAAATACTCACGCTTGGAAGCTTGGGAATAACGACAACAAGACAGGCCAAACAATTCAAAATGAACATTCCAATATCGTAATGAGTGTAATGAGTAGAAATCAAAAACCTAAAATTAAAAGCATCTGAATTAGAACCGTGCTATATAAAATATAAAATACAGGAATTCTAGCTCTCTATAACAAAAATCCAAATTAATTAATTAACTTACAAGCCAATTGGAACTCCAAGCAAAAATTTCTTTGCAGGTGTGTACTGATCACCATTATCTATCTGTTCCCACATATTGAGATTATCATAAGCGCCGGCATTGAACTCAAATGGAATTCCAGTGACATAATGGAACATGATATACGATCCCTATAATGCCAAAAATTACGTCAATAACAAATCACAGCTGTAATAATAGTAGCAGTTGCTAAGAAGCCATTATGTAACTTACAACAACGTAAGATATATTGGTAAGAGTCCAGCTCAACTCCTGGGTAACTCCGGGCAACAGATCGTAAAATATCTTCAAAGAAGCGATGAGAACGAGATGAATAGCCCAGGCACCTATAATAGCAAATAGAAGTATACCGTTAGCAAACTAGTATATTACCTATCAACATATCCTTCATTGTACAATGCCTTGTGTAACAGTTTAACATTATATTCGAAAACTGTCTTGTGCAAGGGGGAGTCACAAAAAATGTATCCAGCATAACCGCGAACTCTCCTTCATACAGTATTTGCTCACAACTATATCCATCTTGACATTATTTATCCTCCTGTTTCAAGACGGTCGGCGCTCACACTTATACAAAAAAGCTGCATGTCTCAATCTTCGGAAAGGAGAAGCTAGGAAATAGTAACAGACTGCCTCACGAAGAAATTAGATTCCTCAAGAGATCATTATTGGACTCTGAAGAAAACAAGAAATTCAGTCATAATAGACTTCCGAGCTTGTAGTCGTCGCATTCTTCGATCCAGCACTTTCTCCTTTCCAACCGCAAAACATATCTGACAAATAGAAAGCTGCTGCTTCAGAGCAATACAATCTTATAAAAATCCCCTCGAAGCAGTAAAAAATGATACTATTAATCCCTGCTTGCCTCTTGCTTACTTTCAGCTCTTCCCCGATTTGTTGTTGCCATGTTAAGTATGCTCGCCAGCCATTGCGCAACCAGCTAGTTTTCGCCATCGTTGTAGGGCTCACGCAACAACCAAAATCCATAATCCACAATCTACAGCCAGTATCACGAATTTCACAAATTCCCGCAATCAATAAGGATACACCTACCTTTGCTATTAACCCAATTTGCATTGATATTTGGCAGAGCAGCCTGATCAATCTGCTGATCAATGGTCTCTGGCTGGATGTGCGAAATAATGCTCGAAGAGCGTCGCCGCCGTTCTTCTTTAGTGACCATAGATGTAACAGCTGAGTATGATGACATTAAAACAAAATTTGATCGGTAGACTACGCCTGAATCTGTCGATGCGGTAAGAGGTATATATATATTTATATGCTGGTTCTGATGTAAAGACAGTATCTGCAATCCTGCTTTCGTGTCTACCTATTTATAGCACTCACGCTGGAAGCTGACTGTCGAGTTATTCGGTTCTTAGTAGACAGTGGTTCTGATAGAGAAAAAAATTCACTATACTAGGTGTTGCAGCAATTTTTCTGTTGGTTTCGAGGCAGTAACCGTTATTGAGAGTGCAATAATCGTACGTAGGGAAGAAACGAGTCTGATAAATCTTTTGAACTGAGTAAGATTTAGAAAGTCTGTTTAAGTCCATAAATAATTAATTATTAATTCAAAACAGCTGTTAATTTGTCTCTGTAGGCACACAATTCAAGCTGTTTCTGCATTTGAGGCTATAATGCTATACTGTATTATTATATAGCACCTTAAATACAAAAACTATACATAATCTCCTTTGGAGAGTCAAGACGCTACGCCTATTCCCTTTTTCCTTCCTAAATTCCCTTCTTTCCATCCCAGATACTTTCCTCCGCATAAGTGCGATATCTTCAAGTAAGTTTTGTGGTTCGGCACACTGATAATAATAGGTTGAACCTTTTATCTCTACAGATAGAATATTCAAGCTGGACGCCACTTTTGATTACATAGATTAAAGATGTGCAAAGGCAAGAACAATAGCCAAGGTATATTATTATTATTATTATTATTATCTCTGGTTCTTTTACTTCAGTCGCTCACCCGAGACCATAGCGGCAGCAATCTAGGTTGCAGAACCATGGTATAAAGGCGGACTAAAAGTTTGTGCGATGGTCTGCAGATAAACAATGGATTAAGATAGTGTGTCCTTATGGCCTGTGTAAACTCATTATTTACGACTGTATTTTTTTAACTTAGACTGCATTTTGGTTGCTGCAAAAGTACTGATGGTTATGCGTAATGTGAAGGTGACAGGTTAAGCCAGCCAGTTTTGTACAGACAATGAGAACTCACCCAAAAAAGCATACCTATCGCCAGTTTCTGTAGGTATATGAGAAAATGTAATAATGGCATCTAAATGTCATCCAGCAGAGGAACTAGGTAAATAATCACGTATTGAAACCATAACCTATCTTATGGCTGTCACTTGATACAAATCGAAAGTACTCTAAACATAAAATATAATATACATGGAATATATTGTCAAATCAACGCTATGACGTGACGCACGCACTTCATGGTGCCCAAACTTCCAACATACAGAGAGCGCTGCTATCTGCTAAGCAGAATCGCGAGTCTATATGCTGGTGATGGCAAAGTTATAAATATGGATCAGCTGTCATTGTAATATTAATATAGGCAAAAAATCCAGTAAGCTATTTATGTAAACTCTCAACAAGAGCATCCACAATAGACAAGGCATGCGCACGAAGGTGCTCGTCTTCCTGAGATGCTAGAATAGCCTCCTTCACTCTTGCTAGATTCCTAAAGTCTCTTAGCGCCGGACATGTTATAGAAGGAAGCTTTGTCGCGACATGTGCCAACCCGCAAAAAGGACATTGCTCTGGTTCCACGCTCCGCAGAGGGCACTGACCCGGAAGATGATTAGCATGCTTGCCATCACAGACATCGGTATTTGGCTGCGGAACATAAGCCGGCGATTGTATACGCGTCCGCGTCCGTCCTCGCTCTTCCATAGGAACTTGTGCACCATTCCCTTCGGTTTCATTAATCACAGTGTTCAACTCTTCCATATCTGCAAGCGCAGTGCTCGCTACTTGATCCTCACCCTGTTTGGGCTGTATCGTATCTATATCAGTGGAAACGGATTTATTTTCGGGTGTGCTACCCTTGTCAGATTCAATTTCCACTTCAAATCTCGTGGGTAGCGACTTCTGTCGCTTCTCCCTTTTGCTTGGTGCTACAGAACGATTGCGTTTGCCGCGTCCAAGTCTCGAGCGCTGTTGTTCTTTTGTTTTAGCATTCTCAACTTCTAGCTCCTTTAAGATATGCTCCCAGAATTTGTTATCTTCATCAATACTGACATCTTCTAAAGGTGTTTCATCCCGTGAACTGGAAGCTCTAGATTGGCTTTCGATCTCCCAGACACGAGAAAATCCAAACGTATCGTGTCCACCGGAATCAGCAGCGGTATCTTCGATATGATCTCTGTCTAATAGACTATCAATAGCAGTAAGGTCATATCTAATATCATCTTGTCCAGAATTATCAAAGAGCTTTCGCGCTCCTGTCTTGATAATTTCTTGTAGGTCCAGTGTTGACACCTCAGTTCTGTTTAGACTTGATATGACAACATGGTCAAGGAGCAGCTTTTTCTGGCAAATTTCAAGAACTCTTTCCTCAAGTGAGTTCCTTGTAATCAAATTAAATACTAAAACATTATTCTTTTGGCCTATTCTATATGCCCGGGCCCAAGCTTGCATATCCTGGTGAGGATTAAAATCTTGGTCATGTATAATAACCGTATCGGCCGAAGCAAGATTAATTCCTACTCCTCCTGCCCTCGTTGAAAGTATAAACACAGATGTTCTAGAATCACGAGCATTGAACTGGTCAATACTCTTCTGACGCTCTTCTGATGTCGTATTGCCGTCCAACCGGCAATATTTCAATTTTAAATCTGATAGAAAGTCTTCCAATATATCCAACATTCCCAAAAATTGCGTAAAGATAAGAGCACGATGCCCTGTTTCTACTAGGCGAGGAAGAAGCATCGATAGAAACTGAAGTTTTCCACTGCTACTTATGAGTGCCCTGCTAGAGTGACCCGATTCATTGTTCTCGGAATCTTGAGTGCTCGTTTCAAGCTCTGGATTGGAGAGGTATGGATGACAAAGACACTTTCGTAGCTGTATGAACATACCAGAAAGAGACTGCTTTGTAAGCCTTACCGGTCCGTCACCTCGCATGAAAATAGCACGGAAGACGCCTGGATTTTTGGCTAATATAGAAGTATATGTCTTTTTTTGGATAATTGACATGGATATAGGAACAATTGTTTCAAACTTCTTTGGTAAGTCCTTGAGAACTTCCTGTTTCGTCCTTCGTAACACATAGGGTCGCAATAGGTCGTGAATTTTTTCAATGTTCTCATTCGTCATTTCAGAGTAGCTCTTTTCAAGTAAGTT
This sequence comes from Dipodascopsis uninucleata var. uninucleata, assembly GCA_030568195.1. NCBI lineage: Eukaryota > Fungi > Ascomycota > Lipomycetes > Lipomycetales > Lipomycetaceae > Dipodascopsis > Dipodascopsis uninucleata. Next base: position 517,449 of record JAJLTO010000002.1, on the reverse strand, counting down.
TGCATCGATTTTCATAGGATTCAAAAATTGCAGAAGATTGAATAGTTCCCGAATATTATTCTGAAGAGGAGTTCCTGTCAAAAGTAGCTTAAAATTTGATCCAATAGTCAGAAGACATTTGTATAAATTATTCTTGTCATTCTTGAGTTTCTGGCCTTCGTCGACGACAAGAACTTGCCACCGAAACTTTTTTAACAGGTCCGATTCATCCATCACACCCGAATATGAAGTTATCACAATATGACAATTAAGATCCAGAGCACTATTATTTATCTGTAACCGCTGTCTTTGAACTTTTCTATGCTCTTTGGTGCCAAACAAAGGAAGAACTCTGATATTTGGAACCCATGTATTAAACTCACGCAGCCAGTTTGGAACCGTAGAATGTGGAGCAACGATAAGCATTGGCCATAGTTTGAATCTATGCATTAATACAGATGTAAAGGAGATCACTTGAATTGTTTTTCCTAGACCCATATCATCTGCTAAAATAGCGTTCTGTCGTTTATGCCATTTATAAAGAAGCCAATTGACCCCGTCTAGTTGATAATCCATCAGAGTGCCTCCTCTCAATGATTCAGGTTGAGTTTTGAGCTCGATAGAGCTGAATGGTATGTCCACGACCCTTTGCATAAGACTATTCGCATCGCGAGGCAAATGAATACTAAATGCCCTTATATAATCACGCAATGCCCTGACAAATGCCTCGTAGTATGGGCTGTCTCTCTCTGGAGGCACCTCCCAATATAATTCAGACCAATTGAGCGCTTCCCATTTGGCGAGAACGTATTCTATATTGTTAACACTTTCAGCAACGTCTGCTTCCGTGACTACTTTCATTTGTCTTATATTATGCCCATTCTTAAACCGGATATCCAGAATAGCTTCTATTGTGAGATGTGCATCTGTAATAACATCTTTTGTTTGAGCGACAGGAGAATAAGCCTTTTTGTGAAACGCTAGAAGTTGTACTGGAGCAACAGTTGCTTGGACCCAGCTTCCATCGACCCATACTGCGTAGAAGTACGAGTCGTCAACAAATTTAACAAGATACTCTCTTTTATGCATAGGAACGTCAGATAGTGAGAACAGACTTAAATCTTCATCCTCTTCTACTGTATCCCTTTTAGGCCTCCATGCAAGTATTACTTCGATCTTATCCATATAAAATTCGCAAAGATCACAGCAGAAATAGCGTTGATATATCTCCTCTTTTGATAACTCTGGGTATTGATCTTCATCATCACGATCCGGAAGATGATCATAATGAAAACCTCTAAAGCACCGCCTACAGCGAAATAAAATCCTATCTGGGTCGAATAGTCGGTCGTCCTCAATATCCTCATATGAACCTGTTACTATCTCTGCAGTAATTACTGACTCAGGTTGACCTTTGTTAGAGGCAGTCTGTGTATCAAGCTCTCTGTAAGGCTCGAATTTTACACAATTAGGACCCTTTTCATTGCATACACTGCAATATTGAGAGTTACTAGAGACCATATTCGCACTACAGTAACGACATTGAAATAAATACAAGTGCTTTGACATTAGCACAGAAGTGGCCTTTTGCTGTCGACCTTGAAATACGCATCCAACATGATACGTTAAAGAGCATCCTTGACAATGAAGAAGGAGATCATTATGGCTTCGAATATCTTGTAGATTCGAGAGACAAGCCAAGCAATATCCCATATGCCTTTGTGAGTACTTGGAATCAAAATCCTCCGGAGGGAAGCAATGTCCAGATTTAGTTTGTGTATTATATAATACCCTCTTTCTCTGTACATGAACCGTTTCTCGTTCATGGCTATTCTCTCGACATTCGTTATATCTGGACTTCATTTTCGTCTCATCGCCCGCAGCTTTATAACTTTTCGCTTCCGACATGTCAAATTCAGTTCTCTTCACGTCTCGCTAATCGTCAAAATACCGTCGATTCGCTTCGCGTAGTTCTTCCTGCTGATGGATATTTAACATAGTAACGAATAATTTCAGGCAAATTATATCTGAACTATCTATATAATGTACGTAATAATGATCTGAGATTATTCTTTTCGTAATTCTGCTAGATATGTAAATTTCCATATATATTTGTCTGTTACTTAATCGAACAAAACTCTACCAGGAGGGAGAGAACTAGTTATAGGAGCAGTATCAAACTAATTGTGGTCTATATCCAATGAACAAATATGTCGTCGCATCATCAGTAATAAACAGACTTAGGTTTTCTGACGAGGTGAATGAGTATGCTCATATGAATATGCTCAATTTTTTCTCTAACGATCTAACAAAGGAATCGCGACAAAGCGCATGATTCATAGTCCCAAAATCTCGATAGCACAATTATGTTTTTTACGCGACGCGCACAATCCACAGTATATTCTGTTCTCCAAACACTAATTGTAAATAGTATACTCATTTTGTTACTGAGCACAAAGAGCCATATTTACTTTCTATAGTATTTAATCAGAAAAAATAAATGCAAAATATTATATATTATGGATCATGCGACTGCTAGAGTGCTTGATCAGTACACTGACAAGGTGCTTAGTTTGAGTAATCGTGACACAAAAATAGGCGGCGAAGACAGTACAAGCGATGTGGATGATGATGAGTTTTTAGATCTTTTAGAAAGTGATCAGGATGCATTGGATGCTTTTCGAGAGAAGCGAATGCAGGAATTGCATGCTCAGTGAGTTTTTATACTGATCAGATACAAGGTGTCGAGCAAGCTCTGTAAAACACAGGCTAACAATATCTTTGCATTTAAATCAGAATGAAGTCAATTAAGCGCCAAAACGAGTCTGGATTTGGAAGAATAACAGAACTGAAGGATGAGAAGGATCTTTTGGAAATAACTACGTGAGTATTTACTATAGCGTTGTCATGTATTAAGACTGTTCGGTATCTAATTGTGGTATTGATATATTTATTCATAGGAGCACAAAGTTTTCAGTTGTTCATTTCTTCCATCCTGACTTCAAAAGATGTCAGATAATGAACGATAGATTATCTGTAAGTATCAGTAATAATGTGAGAGGTGTTTAATTGCTATAGATACTCACACTTATATTTTAGGCCATTACTGCGAAGCATATGAATACTCGATTCTTGAGTATATGTGTTGACAATGCTCCATTTTTGGTCATTAGACTAGGTATCAAGGTTCTACCATGTGTCATAGCTTATATAGATGGAAAGGAGGTCCAGCGATTAGTTGGATTCGATAAGTTAGGAAATACAGATGATTTCACCACCGATATGTTGGAGTTTCAGCTTATGAAGTGCGGTGCGTAAACGTTGTCAGATTAATATGCGATTTGCTATGAAGTTCTTACTAACAACTTATAGGAGTAATTAAAAATTCTCTCTTGAAGACACGAAAAGGAAGCTCAAGTATATTGGGCTTTCAAAATAAGAAGAGGGATGACAGCGAGGATGAAGACTGGGACTGATGCTTTTCTATTCTAGATCTTTTAAGCATCTGTTCCAACTATAATTGAACGCCAGTGATATCGTAGATCTCTTCTTTTGAACCAATTAATATAGAAACTAAAGAAAAGGGTCCTTATCTTAGCTCAAGTAGAGATACTATCCTTTAATAAGACCATATAAGTCATGTAGTAATAAGAAATAGGTCCAATAATGCAGGTTACATAGCTTCTACGGAGCCAATGCAGTTTATGTATTTCGACTGATCTTCGACAAGAAAGTAACAAGAAAATTTGATACATACATTGAGATATAAATTTTACAAATATAATATTCTTTGGTTGCACTCAACTATTAAGTGATGATATAGGAATAGACTCAGTAACTTGTCTTCGAAAGGCATATATATCTATATCCCAAAACAAGATTGTAATTTTTGTCACTGTTTAATAGAAAAATTTACACGTAAAAAGATTTTGAAATCCGTTTTCAAGAAGCTTAACTATCGCACGAATGATCGAAACAATAGAAATTGTCGAAAATATATCCAGGAGTATCAAGTCTATCCAGCTAGATTAATAAGCCTACTTTGGAAAGTCTCTCAAGATCTTCGTTTTCGGATACCGGTTAAGAGGAAACGCGTTCAAAATACTCGTTTTGACGAGCGACGCGTCTAACTTGTAGATTATCCATTTCAGCATTGCAAATAGTAGTTATCAGGCGTCAATTGCTAACTAAGAGACTCTAAGATGGCAGAAAATGATGCAGAATCCAGTAATTCACCTCTGTCGCCACCTCCAGATGACTTACCGATGACCTTCGAGCCATTACCTGTCACAAAGCAAAAGAAACAGACTAGGCTAACGGCCATAGTTAAAGGAGGAGAAAGCCAGAAAAAAACAGAGACCAGTGGAAATCATTCTAGCCACCAGACAAAGCGACGGCGAGAACAGGATGAATTTGCTAATATGATGAAAAATTCTGCATCACAAGCTTTACCAAAAAAAAAGCAAATGAAATTTGCTTCTATTCTAGATGAGGAACCTATATCAGACGATGATGACAATGATGATCTCCATGAATTTGGTGAAAACGAGTCTACAAGCGAACATAATTCGAATCGCAGCACGCCAGCACAACAAGACGAAGAAATTGAGGATGAAGATGACGAAGAGAATGGAACAGACAGACTTATCAAGTCGGAAACTGAAGAGACAGCTAGTAAGCCTAGACGTAAGCGCCTCGAACCAGCGCCTCGGATCCCAGAGAATGCTCCCGAAATTTCAGTACTTGTAATGTTTCGTTCTAGATTTACGGAGCTTTACAATGGAGTACCTGATATGGGTCCACAGGATTTTGAAGAAGGAATTATCGAAGAACTGCCTAGTGCAGAAGTAGATGCTTTCCTCTCTCGCACACTTGGTTTGGCTTTGAATCGTAAGAAAGCAATCGAACCTGGCCTGTATGGACGAGCACTTGAGGAAGCCAATTCGCAGTATGGAGCTTCGTACTGGGGTGTGCTTAAAGGAAGTAGTGGTCCACTTGCAGGCGGAAAATCTTTTAAACGACTTGGATGGGAAGATCGACTTCAAATTTTAGTAGCTGTGGTGTATTGGGCCCTTGCCTCTTCGGAGGCCGTCCGAAAGGTTCTCTTGAGCAACTACTCTATCCAGAGATGCAATGGTGATAAGAACTGTGCATTGGCGGTTTTGCCTCTGGGAATGGATGGTGAACGGAAACGATATTATTTGATCGAAGGTCTGAGTAAGTGCATCTAATACTGATATCATTTGACTATAACTGGTGTTCTTACATGTAATACTTTTTAGATGACACGCGATTTCGCCTTTACTGCGAGACAAATCCTCGTAAGAAGATAGTAAACTGGACAGCCGTTGCCAGCTCAGTGGAGGAACTGAAGCAGCTGGAGCAGAACCTACGAGAAACAGATAACTCTAGAAATGCAAAGATTCTCTGCGAGAGACTCTCTAAACAACTTGCACGGTTGGAGCAGGGAGTGATCAAGAGGCGGCGACGCGATGTCCAAAGCCAGAGAAAGATGGAGGCCGAAGAGTCTGTAGCGCTAGCACATAAGCGCGATGGAGGAATATATCATGGTCGAACCAGAGGTAAAAAGGTTAATTACGGTCCATCAGAGGAAGAAGATTTGATATTTAGAGATCTTGACGAGCATCAAGGTACATCTGCCAGTAACAGTCCTGCTCCTAAAACAGTGTATAAAACTGCATCAGGTAGAACAAGTAGGCGACCAGTTTCGACCGTATTTAGTAGTATTGATCCAGACGAGATCAATGAATACATGATAGAAGCTACAGATGGGGCCAATGGTGGCATGCGAGAGCATTCCCCAATAATACATGAAGACAATGGTAAAGGACGTGAGAAAGGTGGCGATAGCAGCAAATCTGAGGATCTAGAGGACGAAAATCATGATCATGACGCTGATGACGAAGATAACGATAGTACTTTTATGGAGAATGATCATGACGCTGATCCTGATGATGAGGCAGATGAACTTGTACATATGAATATTGATCAAAGGGAACTTGAGGCGGTGGGAGCAAAACAAGAGCAGAGTGGAGAAGTTAAGGGTGACGAGACAGATCAAAAAGACGTCGTCAACGAAGGAGAGCCAGTGCCACCGTCTCTGAGCCAAGCAACAGAGCAAGTCCAGATCCAGCAAATGCAGGTTCTAAATCAGCCAGAACAGGCGCCAGGACAAGTACAAGCACTGAAGGACTGAAAACAATTGAAAACGACGGCATGGCCAGTAATGAGCTGCTAACACAAAGCCAGCAACAGGAAGTAACAGCCAATTATTGTAAACTAGAATTGAAGCCAGAGGCAAAGTAGATTTAATTTGCATGTATTAAACTATGAGCACTAGATGTATTATAGCATTAACGACGAGCTAATGTATACTACAAATGCAGCATATGTTTAATATACCCTACAGTTAGTAAACTTGAGTTATTTTTTGCATCCTGGACTTGCAGCGTGCTGTGCATATAGAACCGTGTATGCAAGCTAGCGGCTACAGAAAGGAACAACGCCAGTCGATTCGACCATCTGCAAAGCTGGCAGCGTAACATAGAGACTAGCAAGCTAGAATAGTTGTGCACGCAGACGACGCGCAGACTGGTCGAGACAGGTGCTGATAGCACGGAGACTAGACTAGTGGTGCGCCAAAGAGCAGCTAAAACGGGCATTTCAATTAGGCTATAGTCATCAGCATAGATGTTTAAATACAGTTACCGAAATCACAAGGATTTATATTACTGTGAGGTGTCTGGTATATGTAAAACAGATGGCATATGGTTTTTGCCGTACTGGGCTGCTCTGAGCTGCCAAGGGCGCGACAGGAGGTAGAAGTGGCGCCAGCAAGACTGGGTTCTGCCCGCAGAACAGGCATCTGGAGAAGGAATAGGGAAAATGTACTATAGCTGGGCGATTGTAGTGCGAACCTCAGGACTACGGGCAGAACGAGTGCGAGTAGAGTTCCCGCAGCGGGGCGAGTTAAGATACTGTAAGTCTAGCTTGATTTTTTATTAGTTCAACTGACTCTCTTAACAGCTGAGCCAGAATAGCTTGTTGTGTTAACCTCTAAGCTTCTGTGGGCTTACCGAAAGTTTGATTTTAATTCGCACTCGTACATGTTATCTTTTTTTATTTTTAATAAATTTTTGGTAGTTTTTTGTTTCCAAAAACAAAACTATCTTAATATCAGACCGTATCTCTATCTCCAGAGCTTATTATCTAATGTGGCACTCTGTATATGTAGATAGAGACGGAGATAGCGATAAAGCCTGGCGCAAGCTAGCTCTGTCAGTGTGTGTTGCTTCGCTGTCAGCTTCCTGCGAGAACTGCAGGTGCACTGAGTGGACGCGATGGTAGTCTCAGTTCAGTCAGCATCTTGTCCTGTAACATTAGCTGCATAGTGCACGTAAGCACACGCAGGACTTTCTGTCTGTTAGGCGGTCACCTGACCCTTGATTGTAACCAGACCCTCAGCAGAGCACAGCACCACACAGCACCACACAGCGCATTCAGTATATCTGGCACATCGGTGCGCGTCGCAGTTCGCTTGGACTCCGATGTGCCAGCACTCGTCTGGCTGTATCATTCTGCACTCAGTCGAGTGTACACTGGGAAAATCCTGGCGTGCGATGTCGGTTGCTGGGCACTGTAGTGGTGCGTTACGTAACCTAGAGTGCATATTACAAGCCAGTTAGGTAAGCGAAAGGCTCACCTAGCTTTTCTCGTCAGAGGTCTGAGAGATAACCGACCGAGCAGCAAGCCCGGGCGCGTGGGCTGTAGAGTTTTCTATTTTCCGTCCGTTCGGTGGTGTTATCTTGGTGACACCATCAGAATTTTGAGTTCTGGGTTTGCGGGCTGAGGGCTAACTCAGCGGCGAAATTTTTGGTACGCGCGATTTCGAGGGTATTGTGTAGAGGGGAGCTCGAGGCTGGCAGCGTTTAATGGCGGCAGCTACGCGTCCGTCTGTACGCGCTCTTGTGAGCTAGTATAGAGTGTGATTTGTGAGCCGCGAACTGCGGTTGATAAACACCAATGTGCACCATTAACTAGCAGCGAGTGTGGGCACTGGCTAACTGGCATTGACAGAATTCTAAAATGACATTTAGGCGCAGCAGCATAGCATAGGGTACGTTTTAGCGCATATCTTTATAAGGCAACTAGCACACTAGTCTCGCAACGCACTCGCTCTTTACAATTATCATTCAGCTTTCAAGTCTGCTACGGCGATTTGAACGTGTTTTGCCAGAGCCAGTGTCTCTGTGCCTGTTAGCTGTATGGCATGCGCGCTTTTCACTGGGCATTTCATCGACAGCAGAATGAAAATAACACAATCTCGCCGTACAGCGTGTCATTCTACTTCGGTATGGCCACTCCGCTCTGCAGCTGTCCCTGCCCCTTGCTTGCAGGGTTGGATGGCTCTGTTGCACTACATCGCATGCATGCATACATATGCGCGGAGATGCTGTGCATCGCAGCAATAGGGGTAAAAAAATTTTGCGCGTGCTCCGTAGCTGGGGATGAGTCTGGGAGAACCATTAAAAGATCGCCAGTGGCCTATGGTACCGTTACATGTACTGCGGCCCATGTGTTCACTATCGTGTCATAGTGGGATCCAAAGTCCCCCATTGAGTAACGCAGTGCAGCACAACAGCAACTATAATAGTTGCCATAGCAGTGGCGAAAGCCCAATTGACAACAGCAGCTGCAGCTCGCTGTGAGTATCCATTCGTACTGTCGCCATACAGATATGCCACAGCATGTGCATGAGCAGTAGTAGTAGTTTAGAGGGGTTGTTCCGCTAGCAGTGGTAGTGACGGTGACAGTAGTAGTACTAGTTGACCAGCAGCAGCAGCTATGGAATCTACTAGTTATAGAAGCAGTAAGAGTGATAATGGAAGCTATAGCAATAATGATACAAATATTATCAGTAGGGAAACTACTGCGTTAGACGTAAACGCGAGCGTAGCACAGATAATGATATAACAAAGACTACATACACCGTACACACCGCACGCTACAGCATACACCACAGTGAATACTATACGTAGATGCACTTCAGTCCGAACAACACTCATACATGGTAGATACCCACAGCACAAATGCATATGCTCCTGCTATCGCCTAGACAGCCTATGGGCTATATTTAAAATTTAGAATTCGGTCGTTAGGAAGAAAGTTGGTTAGTCTGCATTTTATTTTTATATCTTAGTTATTTTATGCTATTTCTTAGTAATTTTGTGTTATTTTATTTTTTTCTTCCAAACAGTTAGCTTTTAATGTTATTTTGATACATGCTTTCGTCTGGCTGCGCGGCGGTTCCGGGCCCCTTCAATTCCCTTTAGCCTTTCCAGCGCCAATTGCTTTAGCTTGTATTCCATTCGATATAATATATCTATTTTGTTGTGTATCTCTCTTCAAGCACTACGTATCTCATCTATTGCGATATCACTATTTCCCTACTACTATTATTAATAATTTTATTAGTGGTAGTAATAGCTGCACGACTGGCCTTTGGTGCTAATAAAAGTCGCAGTAGTCTTCCAGTATTATTAGCTCTTGTGGTAGCAGCTCTCTATAAGCTTATTCGCACCAACTATATACGAGTGTTTGCAGTTCTCTCGCTCGCTCTCAGCTGTGCCCTCACAAGTCGACCTGCACCATCATTTGTGCGCTACTCGTCTTCGACTTGCTATTCACACACTCGTCGGCTTTCTGTCGCTCGCTACATGACCGCTACGCGTCAGCACTAGTCCATTGTTCTCTGGCACAGGAACTCCAGTGTGCAGTACGCACCTAAACCGCCGACTCTTACATCTCACGGCTATCGCACACCCCGGCCTTTTTAATTCTTCTATCTGCACCTCCATCTTCTCGACGCTCACGTTCGACAGTCTATCACCAAAGCATCTTCTCGCCTGTGGATTTACATGGCCTGCTGGTGACTTGCTTTCTATAGTTCCTTTTTTTTCAGTTCGTATCCATTGCGTTTAATATCTTTATAAGCATTTTGGTCTGCTGGTCGACTTACGCTGCGATACGATACTTCTGCGCCCGCTACACAGTTTTTTTCGCAAACGACTTATCCTGCGATATATTTTTGACTGGTTAGTGATTCTAATTTTTTTTGCTAGTTTTTGAAATCCGCTTTATTTTTCAATCGGTTTCTGTTTTGTTGTACATATCGGATTGTTTGGCTTCCCGGCGATAGCAAAGACTGGTCTATGCCACTAAGCAGAACTACGGAAAATTATGGCTGCTTTACCGGAACGATTTGGTTATGCCGCTTAGTCAAGTGTACCTGTGACAGAAGATAGCAGTTGGAGTAGAGGAACGCTGAGCAAATGTGAATTATTGTTATTTTGGGTGAAATGGTTATTATGTGTGCCATAGAGATTTTTAATATTTTTTTGGGACGTGAATGGAAAGGGTGTAAGGCGGTTGGGTGCGTTTATATGATGTATTGTCGGGCTGTTTTCCCTATTTTCTTTATTTAACTATATTATATGGTTTTTTTTCCGCGTCTGCCGATTACCAGTTTATCTATAATTACTACATATTCTTCGTGCTTCTTTCCGCATTTTATATTATTGGAATTTTCTGTCTTCTGTTTAAGTCTAAGCGTACATGTGGGCAAGGCCGCTTCTAATGCAGCTTTACAAGACGAAAGAAAGAAAATATCGATGGTGCTTTACATTCTATGCAATCAGATTTAACTAACTTTAGAGTTTTTGCTTCTCAATAGGATTTTAAGATTTAGCAAGCTATCATCAACAGTATCTGAATCATCTTCTGTATTGCAGTCTTATCCAACTTGCAAGACGTGCTCACCATCTCACTATATAGAATCACACTTACACGTCTCTGGCATTCATAGATTCACAATTAGAACATAGAATAACATAGATCAAAATGGAGAAAATTATGACAAAGAAAATCGATCGTCTCCGACAATGGACGTCGGAGAAATTGGGTCAGGAGCAAAAGACCCAAGAGTCCGAAGAATTCAGAGAATTAGAAATGGAAATTAACATGCGCTACGAAGGTACCGATCGTCTTCACCAATCTATGGCGCTTTACGTCCGGAATTTGTCCAAGCGCCGAGAACTTGATGAAATGGAGAAGACTTCACCAATCGACATTCTCGGCCAGAGCATGTCTAAGTATGGCGAGGAATTTGTTGCTGACTCTACTTACGGTCAGGCTCTTCTCCGTCTGGGCGTTGCAAACCAGAAAATGGCACGTGTCCAAGAACAATACGTCGACAGAATCAACAGAACCTTTGTTGAAGGAATTGAGAAAAGCTTAGCGCAGTTTAAGGATTTCCAGAACTCCAGAAAGAGACTTGAATCTCGACGATTGGCTTACGATGCTGCTTTGTCGAAAGTCCAGAAAGTTAAGCGTGAAGATGCTAGATTAGAAGAAGAAGTTCGTAATCAGAGGATTAAGTACGAAGAGGCTGGCGATGATGTCGTTCGTAAGATGAGCGGTATAAGGGAGGCAGAAAATGAAAATCTCATGGATGTTATCGAATTTTTCGAAGCTCAGTGTGATTATTACGAGAAATGCAATGATATTCTGCAGGACCTGCGAAAGAACTGGATTGCAGAGTAAGTTTTGGGGTGCAATTAGTTTGTGAATCGAATAGTTTATCTAACTTTTTTTAGTCTTCCAACAAAAACTAGTTATTCTACGACGCCAAAGCAGAACCGTAATCGCTCAACTTCAATCAAATCGTATGGTTCTTCAAACCAAGATGATGGCTCTCCTCCACCTGCTGCTAGACGACCCATGGTTAGATCATTTGGGTCTTCCAATGGTAGTACCAATGAGACCCCTATTATTAGAGCTGGCTCATACTCCCTTTCTCGCTCTCAGTCCGTCTCATCAGTAGATTCTAGTGGTACTGGTAATGAAGCTATATCCTCAACTTCATCCATCTCATCACTTTCTAATAAGTTCAATGGTAATGGTACATCGAGTAATAGCGTCCACTCTCGATTTGTGAAGTCAGTTTCTGAAAATGCACCGGCTACTGCTCCACGTCCATCACTTGGTATTCAAAAAAGAAAGCTCGTCAAGGCAGTTTTCAAATACGAAGCAGAAGCTGCTGATGAACTTTCTTTAGAAATTGGTGATATTGTTACTGTTACGGAAGAGGTAGACCCTGGTTGGTGGATAGGAGAGCTTGTCGATTCTGGCAGTCGCCCAAGATCTGGATTATTCCCTGTTCCTTACACGCAAGTCATTTCTGAAGTCAATGATGGTCCTACTAAGCCTACTAAGCCTTCAATTATGAGAAAATCTTCCACTTTCACGACTAATGATCCTTATGCAGATGATGAAGATGTCCCGTCTCGTCCACCTGCTGTTACTGCACCGTCATTTCAGTCCAGTATGAAGCGTATTGGCAGTCAAAGCAGTACCTCTTCACTTCCATCCTACAGTTCTAAAGGTAGCATAGGAGGTTCTGCTTCCAACGGCGGTTTCAAAAAGCCACCACCACCACCACCAAAGCGAACGGGTACCATTGGAGCTAGATAATTTCATTGTCTTATCTAAAGCTTCGTGCTGCTACTTTGTATGCGATTTATGCTGTTAACTAGTGTTATTTTATTGTTTTAGACTTCAAGTTTGTTCTCATTACTATCAATTTTTTATTTTTTAACTGTTCTGCCACAAATATTTTAAATGTTGGATGTCGCTTTTCGCAAATCTCTTGTTTTTCTGTTCTCCATTTCGAAGTATTCAGCACTTTCTATTTTATTAACTTTCTGTATGCGTTCTATCTTATAGTATATACATCTATCATTATTAATTTGTATGATTTTATATCCGGTTTTTTATCATGCTTTATCTAAGTTGAGCCTTATAGTCTATCCAGTTTGATCTAGTTCAATGGCCTGTTTGAATGAAGCGAATTAATTTGTTGTCGATTGTCTCCGGTTTCGACTATATAAGACCATTTATCTTAGATATTTTTTCTGATTTCCTCTTGTTTTTGAGCTATAGGATTGTCTGGTATGGATTTTATAGTAGAAATATTAGTAAACTATTATTCCAGATTCTTTCATGTAAATGATACTGATAATGGTGTAGTATGATGTAAGTAAGCGAACTCAATCATATTCATGATACAAACAATGATTTCTATACAATTTATTATAGTCGATTAAACAAAATTTGATTATTCTTGTTTGTGTGGTATAGTGATATTAATATTTCGGTTGATGTAGTTATATGTTAAGTCAAGGCACATATGAATCGGATGTTTTTACAGCTGGAGGCTCCCACTTGCGCTTAGGAGCTGCAATCGACGTAGCGAAACTACCAGACTTGATAATCTTCAGGCCAACCCGAATATAATTGCCGTCAAATAATTTTTGGATAGTTGATGCATTCGATTCGGAGTCCAAGTAGAATCCCGAAATTGCCGCTGAAAATTCTGTTGATCTGGTGGATGCAGTTCGTATATCAATAATTGGATTTTTAGAAATCTTTGACATGTCACGTCGAAGTATATCAAACTGTATACCTGCACAAACATTTCCAAGATATTGTCTTAATGCTGCATTTATTAGGCTATACCAAGACAGATCATCTAGTTGTGAATATCCATTGTTCGGTACTCGGGGAGATAGTACAAGTAACCTAACTCACACAAATGTTAGTAGCTCGACCATAGTTTATACTATATTGAACTTGAATAATGAGCGTATGGTCAGTGCTATGGAAAAATCCAACTTATACTTACGCTTCAATTTGAAAATAAGACCATCCCAGTTGTTTCAGAGTAATTCTGTTAATTTTATGCTGTTGTTTATGTTCTGGTTTGGATGATAGCGTGTGCCTCGTTTCTCCATTTCGCAGTTTGTTAATCTGTTGATTTTGGATGCTCTCAGTACTACTCTTTGTCTTCCTTTTGCTACTACTTGATGTCAGCTTCGTCAGGCTTTCGTCTTTCTCCCCACTGCCAGATTCTAGCTTGCGCTTTGTTCCCCTTTTAGTCATATCTTGTTAAGTATTCGATGTTACATTAGTTAAGCAGTGAAAATCAGATGGGAAAAATTGTCGTGAAGCACTAAGTTTTAATTGTGTAATTTCAGTGAGCGATTATTACGATATAGCATTTACGCTGTGTATATTTAATTGACAACTATATGAACTCAATCAAACTTGCTCTAATATTTTAACCAGAAATAAAATCTCATATATCTACTTCGTTACAATAGACACAACATCTTCATCCGCAACAAAATGATTGAGTCCACACTTCTGAGGACTGTATTTAACACTTGCACCCCATACAAGAGCGTATCGAAATTTTTCTTTGATTGACCGATGAATGCCATCGCAGATTGTCTCGACTGTAGCATTATTTCGTACAACCAATGGATCATCAAATGTAACTGTCTCACCTCTACGTTTAGTGTATACGCGCAAAAGATGCAAATCTTCCCATATCCTATCAACAAGATCATCAAGTCCAAGACTAAGTTCACAACTGAATACAACAGTGTGAGGTTGACGTGCAAGTCTATCGACTTCTTCCAGGGATACAGCATCAATCTTGTTATATGCATAAAGACAGCGAATGTATGATCTATGGTTTGCATTAATCACATCAATGAAATCTTCTATAGTCACGTTTTCGTCTCGGACCAAGACTTCAGCATTGTGGATTTTATAATCTCGTAAAATTGAACCAACGATCTTCTCATCCAGATATTTCGGTGGCATAGTTGCGTTAAACTTGAGGCCACCAGTCTTCTTCACTTTAAAATAAATATTGGGAGGATCCTTGTTTAGTCGTATTCCAACTGCCTCCAACTCTCTCTCAAGAATCTCGCGTTGATCACCGCCTTTAGTAGCATCTAAAATCATCAGAATTAGATCTGACGTCTTGGCTGTTGCGATAACCTGTCGTCCTCTACCCTTTCCTTCACTAGCACCCTGGATTATACCAGGTAAATCAAGAATTTGTAATTCTGCTCCATTGTAGTCCAGCACTCCTGGAACTGATGTTAAAGTTGTGAATGCATAGTTGGCAATTTCTGACTTGGTTTTTGTGATCTAATTATTTGCATTCGGGGCGGTCAGCTCTGTTTGTAAGCGACTAACGTCCAAATAGCTTGTGACTATATTTCAGCATACCTTTGAGAGTAAACTAGACTTTCCGACCGAAGGAAATCCTATTAATGCTATTCGAGCATCTAAATTTTTCAAACCACAGATGTTCAGCATTAATAACGATAGCACTATAAGAAAATAAAACGACAGAATAACTGAAAATGTCATCAACATACCTCCGCTTTTTTGAACCTCAAATCCTTGTCCGCCACCCGATGAACCTCCAGCAGTTGGCTCAAGTAACTGTGCTCGATATCTTTATCTTTAGTTAGAAATTCGTTGCTCCATTCCACTGATCTTCTCTCTTATACATTACATACCTAGCAAGTTTCCCTTTAAGGAGCCCCTTTCGTAATATTATTAGTATCTATTATACACATAAAAGTTAAATCATAGGTTGTGAGGAACTTACAATATGATACTCTGTAGCCTTATTTTTCTGAGTTCGATTCAACTCTTCTTGGATACTTTGGATCTTTTCTCTATTATACGTATAAGTTAGCCTTATTATCACCAATTGCTATCCTTTCAAGTCTCCTTATGTTTAGTTAAAAAATACATACAAGATACCCATTATATATGCCCAAAAGGTCTTGACCCTCAAAATTTCTAGTTTACTTGCTTTTAATGATCACTGCAGGAGAATTTCAGAAATTGAATGCTTCCACGAAATTTGTAACATGTATGGTTAGGGTCATATAAGCTGTTATTGTCGGCGATACAGCTAACTCACATGTAAACAGATATTATTTCATGAAGGCATACTATCCTGGAATGGACTTATATCCAGACCGAGAATTTGACATCATTAATGGGGAGTATATTACATTAGATATAAAGAATACAACAGAAGGAGAACACGGATCATCATTAGCTATTTAGATACATAAATACTATAGTTACAAATTCTAACGACTAGGCTACACATTCTTTCGTATTCTCCTACGATTTACATCTGCAGTTTTTTCTTTCAAAAATTCCATCTGCTTAGATAATTCCCTAACCATTTGCTCAGTCTCTCTGGTCTTTTGTGATTCCAGGGCAAGTTTACGTTTCAATTCCGTCACTTTCTTATCTTGCGACTTGGCAAACTGCGTTACATTCTCGGCATGTTGCTGCACTTCATCTAGCAATAGTATTAGCTTTTGCCTCTCTTCTTCTGTTTCTTCAAATTTTCTTTTCCAGTATCTTTCCATTTCTACTGGCTCTTGATAATCCTTATTTAGGTCCATTTGTGCTAAATCACTTTCAAGCTTAGTTGCTCTTTTATTTTCTCTCGTATTTCCCTTGGCTCGTCGAAGCTTTATTAATCGTTCCAAGTTACTATTATTCTCATACATCTGATCGTAAACTAAACTTATCAGCTTGGATTTCGAGCTTTCATCTTCCATAGAAGCTGTAGATGTGTCGACCGGTGTAGCCGAAAAAGCTTTTGTCGAGTTTTCAGGAATAGCTCGCGTAGATGACAGCTTCATTTTACTGGCAGCTTCGTCGGTCTCAGCTTTGGGTATACTTAGATCTTTCACGGGACTTAGTACCGTCAAGCCCTTTCTTTTAGCAAAGGTAGTAGGTGTCTCAGCAAGGTCAAGACTCTCGATCATAATAGATTTGGGAGTCCACGGACTAGGAAATTTTCCTGGAAAGTTTCTAGGTAGCCCAGATCGTACTGTTTTTGCGCTTTGTTCTTTAGAAGAGAATTTCAGCTGCGATACATCTTCAGGCTCACCAGAGGCAAATTTAACAACTTTCTTGGCTGTAGATGCTCCTGGAGTTCGCATTATACTGATAGGAGCCTTCGGAGCTCTAAATTTTCTCGTAGGAGTGTTAATTATTGGCGTATCTGGATTTGGCATTGGATCAAGCATAGGAAAATCTATAACCTTCCTCTCAAGGATAGATTTTTCTGTTTGATTCCCGTCAGGATTCCGGTTCTCTTTGTCATGCTGTGTCGAGGATAAAGCAGACGTGCCTGCGAGATTTCGACGTAGAACAAAGTTCCTTAAAGGCTCATTCACAGAAGTCCTCCTTTCTGACTGTTTGCTTTGTCTTTGAACTTCTTGTGACCGTCTTTGATTCGTATTGACATCGTATAAGTGTGAGCGACCTTCATCCCTTTCTATTGTTCTATTATCAGAATTTCTGACTCGGATATGATCGGCGACTTCTTCGTCCAATAAACTATGGTCTTGCAGCTTGTTTGTAAGTCGCGGTGTACCCGTGAATATTGTTGGCAACGCATGTAATGCCCATGTCGAAGCTGCGGGAGTATCCGGAATAGAATCTTTATTATAACCAGTTTAACAACATTTTCTACACTGTAATATACTTCAAATTTTACTCTGCACTAAATCACACTTACTCGAGGTTACATCGAATCCATCTTCTTCAAGCTGCTGTCTCAACGTTGCTTCGTCAAGAGTGTCGTCAAATATCCAACCCAGCATGACTTCCGCCGGCAAAATCGTTAGTAGGAACGCAGCGGCTTATCTCCCGTAGCATTAATATGCCCGCTAATCGTTCTGCTATGTCCTCTCTATCGATTGCTGTCGAACTAATCACTTCTTTGTTCACGTCTGACAACATTCCACTATTTACGTGCATTTCACGAGATTGTTGTTTCTATTACCCGATTTTTGTTTCCAGGTCAACCGAATACCAGCGCCACATCAGAAACGCTCCAGAAGCACTGCCACCTTATCACCATTCTAAAACATCCTTCCGTGGCACAAGCATACATCTAAATAGTTCTAATCAGAGCCCTAATATCTTTCTAGTTGCGCCTTGTATGTTGTTCAAAACCCTTGTTTGGTAATAAATGAGTTACACAGACGGCGTCTTTCAGCGCTACAATCGCTTCGTTTTGGTATCATAGTGTTGGTGAAGAGACAGTAATTATACCACCTGTTCATTTATTCATTTTCATGTTCACTTAGTTTTCATTTTATAAATAAGCGTTAGCCATGGCTGCTTAAACTACTGATAGCGCTGAGGGGTATGTATAATAGACGGAGCTTGGAAATGTCGAAGATCTCTGCACCGGATCTGCTAAGAGAGTTATCGAAAAGTGAGGATATCAAAACACAACTCATGTGCAATTGCTAATAGATCATTGATTAATATAGATTCCACCCAAAGTCTATCATTTGCAGAGAACTGGAATATAAAAAACCAGTTTTTGTGTAAGGAGCTATTTTAAAAAGTCTTGAATTGATTTGCACTACTGGGGTACATCTTTTAAGCATCAATTTTCCCTTTACTTTTCTATCAATTGTTCATAATTATATTTCATACTTGAATACTTAATATCTTTGATGTATTATCATATTAAATGATTGTATTGTCATTTTTTGTCGTGTTCGCGTGGTCTTATAATTGAACGGGAGTGACCATGGGCAACGATCATTATATCGAAACACAGAAGAATGAATTAGAGGCTCTCCGAGCGATCTATATGGATGATTTCTCTGAGAACGCCTCAAACAGTGCTTGGAACGTAAGTTTATATCTGGAATAATTTTTTGTTTTATATAATTGTTCTATAAATTGCCACTGTGGTGGGAGATCTAAAAACTAGCAGTGGTGCGATCTTTAAATGCATTTTCTTGAAGTGCTAGAGCAATCTTATATTGCTGGATCTGATATACTTATTTGGAATGTCGATACTAATTGTTTTTTGATTAGAAAACGGCCAGTCCATCATTCAATATCCATTTGAAGGCACATGGAGATGGAACGTCGTCCTCGGAGCTTTCGTTGACTGTCAAGGTTCAAATGACTGCAACTTATCCGAGATCGTTGCCTATTATAAATATAGAGGACCCCAAAAATTTACGAACAAGCCAAATAAAGGAAATCAATAGTTTTATAACTTTAAGAACTAAAGAATTGCTAGGAGAAGAAATGATATATGATATTTGTTCTTCAATACAAGAAATGCTAGAGCAATTTCACGACAGTATTACTAATTCCAGTCTGGAAGAAGAGCGTGCTAAAAGAATGGAGGAAGAACGCGCTAAAGCTAGACAGGAAGCGGAGGCTAAGAAGCGCTCATTAGAGCAAGCTAGTCAAGAGGAAGAAAGGGTCCTAGAAGAAATGATTAAAGAAGAGATGCGAAGGCGCAAAGATAAAGCAAGAGAACAGCGTCATCGACCAAAATCGACACTGATTGAAGATGAAATTGATCCATCAGACTCTGTGACTTTTGATCGTTTGATTCGTGCAAGAACAATTGATGGTACAACCATTTCATTCCGCAGAGTTGTAGGAAAGATACCTTATTTGTGCAACTGCTCTTTAGGGCGGCTGTTCACCGTAAAACCTCAGACACCGGCTGATACAAAGAGTGATGCAGTTTTTCTTCTACATGAAATTGAACTTTCTGAAGCGTTCTGGAATACGTCTGATGGCAAACGCTTATTAGAAGTATTTGAAGCGGATCTCAACAGTCTTAAACTATTAAGGCACGACAATATCGTAACATTATATGACTTCAAGATTGCAAGACAGTCATCATCGGAAGGATGGGTTATTGACATATTAACAGAATATGCTTCATTAGCTACAATGGAGGACCTTCTTGTTTCGGTTGGAACTCTCAATATCAATATTGCACGTGAGTATACAATTCAGCTGCTGGAAGGACTCGAAGACTTGCATAAGCGCGGATTTCTACATAAACATCTTGATTTACGTTCTATTTATCTCTTTAGAGACAGCTTATATTCAAATACTGTTGCCAAAATTGCAAATACGAGCTATTTAGCTCGATTAGAAGAGATGAATTTTAACAATCCTTTCGTTGCATCAACTAGGGCACCTCTAATTCCAAGAAAATGGCCGCCGCCTGAGTTTTCGACCGGAGATACTATGAAGCCTACTCGAAAGTCTGATGTATGGGAGTTTGGAATAGTCTTTCTACAAATGATATGTGGAATTAATGTTATCCAGGAATATGACAAGCCAGAATCTATAATCACATCTTTCGATAGATCTGATCCATTATACGAATTTTTGACTCGAATTTTCAAATCAAATCCTAAAAAAAGACCCTCTGCTTTCGAACTTTTACCCTCTCAGTTCCTTCGTAACAATGCTCTTCCGACGGTTACACCAATCTTATCGAGTAGTCCACAGATCGCAGTTCCAACAGCTATGATGAGACGTCCGAGTTCTTCCATAGATGGAAGAAGTTCAAGACTAAGAGAAGAAACTTTTAGTGGACCCTCTCACTCTAGATACTTACAAGATTTCGAGGAAGGCAAGCTTTTAGGAAAGGGAGCGTATGGAGAAGTTGTTCGAGCACGTAACAGACTTGATGGAAGATTTTATGCGATCAAAAAAATACGACACACCAAAAACAAGCTATCTAGTATACTTAGTGAAGTGATGCTTCTATCCAGACTTTCGCATCAGTATGTTGTGCGTTATTTTACAGCATGGCTCGAAGAAGATTACACTTACCGCGATGCAATCAGTGAAAATGCTATATCAGATGACGAATTAGACGGTTTTGATGAAGACGATAACTTCTCTGATGACAACTCTACTACAGAACATCAGATGTATGCGTCGCAAGATCTTTCTCTTAGTGGCTTGGACTTTATATCAAATTCAATTCAGGATCTAAATATCGAGTTTGGCTATGATACTAGTGGATCAGAGGAGAGTGCTGATAACCATAGAGATGAAGTAGCAGAGATCAAGATGGGAAGAAGTAACACTCATTGGAGACCTGACGTGCACAGCACTTTGTTTATTCAGATGGAGTACTGTGAAAAGCATACATTATATGATCTTATAAAAGAAGGGCTATATCAGAATTCTGACGAATATTGGCGTCTCTTTCGTCAGATTTTAGAGGCTCTGAATCATATACACAGTCAAGGAATTATCCACAGAGATTTGAAGCCAACAAACATTTTCATAGACCAAGCGCAAAACTGTAAAGTTGGCGATTTCGGCTTGGCTAAAAATGTTCATAGTGAGAAGTTAACGAGTACCACCGCTGCTACCGGGGAAGATCTTACTACTGATGTTGGCACAACATTTTATGTTGCAGTTGAAGCTATCGGAGATGGAAACTATAATGAAAAGGTTGACATGTACTCCTTGGGAATTATTTTTTTTGAAATGTCATATCCCATTCGGACTGGAATGGAACGAGTGAAAGTTATGAAAGATCTTCGCCAGCCATCGATCATATTTCCTTCGGACTATCCGGCTGATAAGCTGAAGCATGAAGGTAAAATTGTCAGATCTTTATTAGAGCACCAGCCTTCCAAACGACCTAGTGCTGCAGAATTGCTACAATCCGATTTAATTCCAGTTAGAGTGGAAGATGAAATAATTCAGCAAACATTGAGAAGTCTAACTGATCCTTCGTCCCCGTGGCTTTCTCAGGTGCGCGAAGCACTATTCTCGAAACCTCATGACCTCGTGAAAGATATGCTCTATGACAAGATACCAAAGCAAACCCAGTTACAAGAATACGTTCTTAAGGGCCATGTTAAAGAGCGTTTGACTTCGATATTTCGGGCTCATGGGGCGGTTGAAGTGAATGCTCCCTCGGTCGTGTTTCCAAAGTCACCTGTTTATAATATGCCGAACAGAGTCCAACTATTGGATGTAGCAGGTACAGTTCTTCAGCTACCTTATGATCTTACATTGCCAAATGCAAGAATTCTTGCTCGGACCACACCACCCTTCAGAAGAAGTTATTGCTTTGGAAACGTGTATCGCTTGGAAGATCCAGGTAGTAGTGGTGAACCTAGAGGCTATGGAGAAGTCGACTTTGATGTCATTTCTTCTGATTCAAGTGACTTTGCAACCTCTGAGGCTGAGGTTATGAAGGTTCTCGATGAAATAATGCAGGAATTCGTTGGCGAGAAGATGCCATTTATTCGTTTTTATATTAATCACTCGGATATTTTGGACATGGTAATGGATGTCTGTCGAATCAGTCAAGCCCAGAGACCTGCCGTCCTTACTTTATTAAGTCGTCTCAATATTACATTGACCATGAAAGAGATCAAAAATGAGCTCCGTGCACAGTCTACAATATCGTCAGCTGCACTTGACGATCTTGATAAATTTGATTTTCAAGACACTTTTGATAGGGCTTTGTCAAAACTACAAAAAATATTCATAGACTCAAATTATGAAATTGATCATTTCAATAATGTCTCGGCACATTTGCATAAAGTGGGACTATTCTTGAATAAATTTGGAGTTATGTCTAAGATATACTTTGCTCCACTGACTAACTACAATGAACGATATTATAGGAGAGGTATCATGTTCCAGGTAGTTCTGGAAGATAAAACCAAGAAAGTAATTGCTGGCGGTGGAAGGTACGACAGCTTGATAAAATATTATCATCATTCGATGTTTGGAGATAGACCTGTGGGCGCCGTTGGATTTAACTTGGCGTGGGACTACTTACTATCTACAGTTCAGCGAGCTAAGCGCATTTCAAAATCTCGCGATGATGACCCGAGCCCTGTCGTGAATACGGCATTGTGTGATGTCCTTGTTGTGAGTCTTTCTAATGATACGATAACCAGAGAGTTATCCATCGAAGTTATTCAAGAGATCTGGTCCAATGGAATAAAAGCAGAACTAGCTAGTGCGGGTGGAACACTCGATTTTTTCTTAAACCATGCTAGAAACTCAGGAATTAACTGGATAGTTATCGTCAAGTCGCAGCTTAACAACTGGTCGGCTTCATCGAAACCAATTAAGATCAAGAACATATATCGCAGAGATGATGTAGAATTAGATAAAGGTGACGTCACGTCTACACTTCTCCATGAGATTCACGAGAGGGATAGAGCGACTACGAACAATCTTGCTCAAGTAACAACAGTGAAGCAACCTTCTGCAGTACAAGATGTAACGATTCTCACTAACGATCCAGAAAGATATGAAAAGGGTGCAAAGCAAAATAAAGGCGGTAATCGTAAACTTAACAAAAGACTTATAGATGAGAGAGCTCATGAGGCTGCATTGAGTAGTCTAGCGTCACTTTCTTCAGCACCTATTTTCGCTGTTGATTTTAAGTTAGAATTACTTTCTCTACTTTCTACTATACCATTCAGTCAAGATGGTTGGCGCAAAGTGATCAATTCTGCGCCGGCTTCCCAGCGACAATACCTTGGTCGACTGTTCGAAGCGTTGATGACTGAGTCTGATAAGGGATCGAAGTGGGCAATAGTGTTCTCTTTCCGGGCAGAGAGAGTAGTTATTGTTGATCTTCAGAGGTGAGACTGAAATTCAAAACATTGTATATAATAAATCTGGAGCATTACTCTGGAACAGCTTCTTATTGATGTCATTATGGTAATAATGAGAATTTTTAAATATGTACTTAAATCACTAATATATACTCTTATCTTATTTCATATTGATACCTTTTATATGGTATGATTCATAAACCACTTTTCCGGCTTTCTCAAGTGATACCTACTATTTTTATTGTTTAAGTAATGTTCATGTAATGAGCTATACATTTTTATGTTGCTAACAACATCTACTAATATACAAAACGCACAAGTGCCATAAATTACAGATTAATAAATCAGTAATGTAGCTTTATGGGATACAATGCTGAATTCTAAATCACATTTTCCTTCTCTTTGCAGGTTGTAGAGCACGCGATTCCAATTCTTTGAGATAATCTGGTGGAAGTAATTTTTTAACTGCCTCAGCAGCTTGCTCCTCCAACCGTCGTTGTTCCCGTGCCTTTGCCAATGGGTTTGGATCGACAGTAGCCCATCGAACATTTAGAATTTCATTATGATCCAAAGATTGATGAGCCATTGCTTCTTTCGCGAACTGAGCATTGGCTTCGTTCATGTATGTAATAAATGCTACACCTCGTGAATTAAGTACTCGAACTGAATAAAATATGTTAATATACTTTCGAGGAATATTTAATAAGTTCACTTACCTCTTTCGATATCTCCCCACTCAGCAAAATGCCTCGCGACCACTTCTTCAATATCATCAGTGACATTTATTCTACCAACATAAATTGTTCGATTTTGTCTCATGAAACTACCAATACCTCCCATATCATCTCTGTAGTCTGCTCGCTTGTCACGGCCAAAGCAGTCAACATTTGGATTGAATATGTCGGTCACTTCCGGTAGTCTATGCAAATAGTTACAGGTTTTTCTTAAAAAAATTAGAAATAATGTCTTCTATAACTTTTCAAGATAGATATGACTTACCCATTTGGACATATTCCTCGAGCAAAGTATAGGCAAAAGAAGCTGCCCGGTACCTTATCTGCTTTGGTATATCCAGAATCACGAGCAATATTGCATCTGCCTTCTGCGTGTGTCTGACTGGCATATTTATCTTCCCGATCACCACCACTCCATTTATTGTACCAAATATTATAAACAGTACCAGTTTGAGGAGCAGCTTGTTTTTCCTTAAGTTTGTCAGCGTCGATCTGCGGTCGTGCGGGACGTTTCTTCTTCTTCTTCTTATCTTTTTTCACAAGGCTCTTTTTTTCGTCGTTTTCTGGTCCTTCAACATCAGAATTAATATTTCTTTGCGTATTTTCGTCAGTCTCTGCTTGGCCCTCGCCTACATCACCATCCTGTGATTCCAACCGTGTTTCGCTAAGTTCAAGTACATTTACAACTTCTTCACCTTCTTCATCTTTCGGTGCCGATCTCTTGTGCGTCTCAACCGGCGTTTCTGGGGTTTCGTCTATCTGATATACTTCTTCCGTAGACATTATATTAACAATTAGATGTCAAAATGATAACTCGTAGATATATATCAATACCGGATGCGATTAACATATGAAGAGCAAAGCAAATTGTGTCAAATATCGATCGCCTCATAGGGTAAGGTTTGTATTCAAAATTTTTTAAATAACGAATATTATTAAAGGAAACCAATGCAATACAATACCTGTTCAATATAAGTAAAGCGAGCAATCATAGTCCTTGACTTTAAAGTACAGAGATACTATAGGACGGCGCTGATTACAATGATAGAGTCAGAGACTGTCAGAGCAGTGATTGACCAAGACTTGGCGGAAAATGATCGCCTGGACGAAAATCAATTACTGACAGTTCGAAAGTACATCGTTGAACATCGAGCAGAAGAATTTATCTGTTCAGAAACTAATAATGGCCTTATGTGAGTATATGCAATTACGAAATGATTACTGAATCTCTGTTGACTAGTGAATATTAAATAGAAATTTGTGTGATATGTACAATGCTTTATTCAAATCAATGATGAATTCTCCTGGACTCGGAGAGTATCGAACAGTCGCTTGCGATACACTCAGCGTCTGGATACAGCGAACCAGTCAATGCCTCCGCATAGAAGCCATGGACACTTCATATGTAGACGCGTTTATTTTTAGTATCAAGCGCCTAATTAATATATCAGATTTTGATGCCATATTTGATTTTGTATGCGAATACTGGACCGATTCTGGTGCAGCATTAGGAAATGCATTACGAGAACTCTTTACGAAGACCATGTCACTTTTGGAGAGAATCATGCCCATAGAGGACAAGCTGGCGAAGCTAAATGTGTGGATCGAGAGAATTTTGAAATACCCTAGAACTATGAGAGTAGTATATTTTACATTGGAGATATTCGCGCAACAGGTCGGAGGTCAGCGACTCATAGACAAGGATGGTACTCTGATAGAAACTTCTCTCAAATTGACGTACAGCAACGCCCTTGCTAATCCAATATGTAAAATGATTACTATGATTTTGAGCACGACGCGCAGTCACTATGAAAGTGATGTGGCCTGGCTTGAGAGCTGGAGAAACGACGTAGCTACAGCACTTGCTGATAGCCGGCTTCGGCGTCATCTTGAAATCTATCTTCTACCAAACATCTTCAAATTGTCCAAGACTGCATATCAAGAATTCATTTCAAATATGCAAAATAGCAATGATTTGGATGTTTCTGTTTTGATTGGTTGCTTAAAAGTCGGTCAGGATTTAGCATATGATAGTGATATTCCTCTGCCATCAGATTTCTTATCAGAGCTTTTACACAGTGGATCTCAAGAAAGACGTATTGGTGGACTTTCCTTGGCCGTTTCATGCCCTCAAGCTTCCCGTCCAATACATTCAGAAATATTGGACGTTGTACTAGAAGCTCTTGATGATCTCATTCTTGACTCCGATCCGGAATTCAGGAATAAGGTGTATGGATTCATGCGTCAGGCTGTTGCCAGAATCCGTGACTCGTCTTACGCGAAAGCACGAGAGCTCAGAAAACTTAAACAGAAAAATATACAACATGAAAGGACTGTTGAATTAGAGAAGTTCTTGAACAAGAACAAGTTTTTCTTAGATTCATATTTTAGCTATATTAAAGATCTTCTTAGACCTGGCTCCTCATATCAACGAATGCATATGAGCTTAAGGTTACTTATGAGTCTTGTGAAATCTGGACTGGATGATCGTGTGTCGAATACGTGGTACGAAAAGAACAGCTTAGAGTTTCCTTTTCACTTAGACTTATTTGATAAGGAAACTGTGAACCTGCTCTTTGACAATTTGCTGAACAAGTATGAAGATATTAGAAAAACAGCAGGTGATATTCTCAAAATGGCACCCGAGGCGGCTTTTTTTGGTTCTAGCGAAGAGAATTCCATAATAGAGTTTATAGATTATAAAGCACAGGAAGGATTTGAACTTGTTAGAGGTATTCGTGGTCGTGAAGGTGATGGAGGAGCACGTGTCCTGGATGTTTGCTATTATCTTACAAGGAGATTTGTGAGTCGTGACGCTGCAAATTCATTTTTAGATCGCCTGGTTGATATTCTCGATAATGCAGTCAAAATCGCTGAAGACAATCTTATCTCGGCCGTGGCGAAACATCCGGTTCATGGATATTTTACCGCTTTGCGATTAGTGTTTGAGCAACTAGAGCTTGAAGCATATGATCAGGAACGAACTGTCACTATAGTATCACGGATTCTAAGCATTTGCAAGAGAATGTGGAAATCTGTTATCGGAATATTAAGCCATAATTCGCCTGAAGGAAATATGCCCGATGAAATTGATGGTCTTGACGATATGTTTGGACCAGCAAGTCAAGTAGTGCTAAGTTATTCTTGGAGAGCAATTAGTGAATCTACTGCCGTGTTTACTATTTTACTGGACCGAAACTTACCTGTCGACACAATGGAGGTTGGAGAACTTGTTATGGATGAGCTTGCTACTATACGCCATAGAGGCGCTTTTTCATCAGTGTATCCAACTTTTGTCGCCTGTTGCAAGCGATGCAGACGGTCGAATGATGAAAGGCTTAATGCATTACCGGAGGAATGGTTGGATAGGAATATGAAGTTGATCGAAACCAAAGCGCAGGTTATTACCAGAAGATCTGGTGGTTTGCCATATCTTGTTGTTGGTATTATTGCTGCAGACATTGAGAGTGGTAGAATTGAAGGACCCGCACTACTGGAAAGCATTTTTGAACGTCTGGAGAAGATAGCCAGAATACCAGTTAGAGAAGTTGAAAGAACAGATCTACCTCAAGTACATGCACTGAATTGTATAAAAATTTTGTTTGTAGAGACACGACTCGCAAATGTTGCTACGCATTTTGTAGATCGTGGCGCTTCATTGGCTATTGAGGCCTTTAGTAGTGCAGAATGGTCGATTAGAAACTGCGGAGTCATGCTCTTTGCTGCTCTTCAAACTCGACTATTTGGTTCTGCAAGCAGGGAACAAAAAAAAGAGACAAAAATGTCGGCCAAGCTCTTCTTCATGAGATTCAAGGGACTACGTTCTGTGCTTGGATATTATGCAAGACTAGAGGTAGATAAAAGAAATGTGGAAGGTATCTTTCCTCTTTTATCACTTCTAGCAAGAGTGGAAGCTACAAACGATTATGATGGATTGGATGAATTTAAGCCGTTTCTCTTACGTTGCTTAGAAAATCCTTTGTGGAAAGTTCGAGAAATGGCAGCAAGGGCAATATTAGCGATAACTGTACCAATACAAGAATTTGTAGATGACATATCTTCCGAGAGGGTTAATCAGAATGGAATCCATGGCAGACTATTGGCAATACAGTATGGTAGGATGGAAAGAGATGCAATATTATGTGGACTAGCTACTGTATCTCCTTCGAAGTTATGTAATATCAATAAACGTGCTTGGTTGCAAATTGGTATTTCCGCTGGCTCAGATATTTCACTTAAAGCTTTAACGGATTTTGATTCTGTAGCTTCTTGGTGGAGAGCTGGGGGGAGGCTATTGACGTCAGAATTAGTCAAAGCAAGAGTAACTCGAGCTGTGCTGGATCTACCACAATCAGACGCTATTAAGTCTATTAAGAACTGCTTGGCCGACAACTATGCTCTTGAGTTCACACTGGATGTACTTGATGAGAGCGAGATAGCAACACCAGAACTGGGCAGTGATGTTTGGAGAATTGTGGCGGATACAGGTATTTGGGATTCCATCCGTGAAATCGCTGTCCGTGTCTATAATAGAATGTGGGCTGACAACGTCGAGGAATCTGCTATCAGATGGCAACTACTCTACGATTGCATTGAAGAGAAACGTAAAGAGGCAAATTCGTTAGGTGAGGCCGCACTCTCGGCTCTGGGAAGAGCTACAGCTACAGTTAAGGATGATATGACTAAAGAACGAGAAAATTTATGGTTAAATTTAATTAAGGTGCACCAAGCGGATGAAGAATCATACTTAAGTAGACGTGCTGCGCTTCAATCGACAGTGGGTTATGTTAGGTCTATCAGTGATTGGTCGTGTTCTTTGATGTTTACTCGAGTTGCCTTTGTTCTCTATGATTTTCTTCAAGATGATGATGATACTCTCAGAGAATTAGCAGGTCAATGTGTTTGTTCTAATATTTTACATAGTGAGTTATCGACAGCTGTGACTACCTCTAAAAGACTTGTTCAGTCAATTGTAGATCAAGGAGATGTAGAAGAAATCCGATCGAGTAGTATTAAGAGGCTGATTGATATCAATGGTCCACAGCCAGAAATACAATTAGCTATTGCGAAGGAACAAGATACCTCATTATTTGTTGTCGAATCAGCAAATTTATATAGAAACGACATATCTGATGTCCAGGTTTGGGGTGGTGTTCTTGCAAAAGTAGGACTTAAAGACAAGCTACAGAAAAGACAGTTGAAAGAATGGCATAACATGGCAGAACAATTAATCAGCACACTCAATGATATCATGTGTCGTCGCAACGCTGACATACGTGCTATATTAGAAAAAATCAATCTGCTAAAAGCATTAACAGAGTAGACTCATATAAAAGTTTGAAATTGTTAAATTATTATAGAGCAATTTGTACAATAGATGTAGATATAACAGTATATTCATATTTACTATATAATAGCACAAAAAAATACAATTGATATATGAAAGCAAAAAAACAAGCTATAATAGACAAACAAAATAATCAAATAATTTTTACATACGTTCGACAGGTGTGAGTCCAAGAAGAATCATACCAGAACGCAAAACATTACGTGCCGCAGAATAAAGAGCAAGCCGAGGAGCGGCTAGTTCAGCTGGCTGACCAGCAACCCACAGAACAGTATAGCATGACGAGACAATATGTGTGAGCTTGAAGAGATATGAGACAACAGTAGAAGGCTCTAGTGTACGCAACGCATTGAGAAGAACATCAGGATACTTTGCTAACTCACGTATAAGCTCTTGAGCAGCTGGCTCCTCCAGCTTCGAAAAGTCGACATCAGTCAAATCCACAGTGGAGAGATTCAATTCAGAATCACCGAGAGCACGACGTTCAACAGAACACAATCGGGAATGAGCGTACTGAAGATATGGACCAGTATCACCCTCGAATGAAAGCATACGAGACCAATCAAACTTATAGTTGTTGACTCTCTTAGACTGCATGTCCTGAATCATGACAGCGGAGATGCCAACAAGGTTTGCAACCATTTCTGGGTCTTCTACAAGTTCATACTTGGCTGTATTCTTCTTCATAACCTCATGCATAGCATTCTTGGTATCGTCGAGAATTGTGTCTAGAAACACGACGGTACCTTTCCGCGTAGACATTCCCTGGACCATACCGAAGTTGATGTGCTGAAGAGTTTTGGCCCATGGAAAGTCACAGAGCTCCAAAATCTTGAAAAGCTGGGCGAGATGAAGATCCTGCTGAGATGCAACAACATAGATCATCTTATCAAATTTATATTTCTCGTAGCGCTCAATAGCAGCGCCTACATCACGAGTCAAATACAATGAGGTACCATCAGATTTTTGCATCAGTGCTTTACCGAGCTTTTTGTTAAATCGAGAAAAATCAATTAACTTAGCCCCACGATCGACATGGATAAGACCCTTCTTTTCAAACAGTTCAATTACAGATTGCATCGATTCGTTTGAGACCTGAGATTCACCAGAATAAACATCGTAATTGATGTTGAGTCGTCCATATGTGCTTTTGTACTTTTCGATAGAGAAATTACGAAAACGAGACCAGATTTCGAGAGCATCTTTATCTCCATCTTCCATCTTTCGGAAATATTCCTTTGCTTCTGTGTCTATTGGACGTTTTGCAAAGAATGCAGAGTCAGCAGCGATATCGTCACCAAACTTAGTCTCACTCGAAAATGGTTCGTTCTTATTAAGGGCCGTCAAAGCGGCTCGGGCAGCAATAACAGCCTCCTTTACCGTATCAGCAGCCTGTTTGCGCGTAGCCTCATCAGAATCCTCTGGAAGAGCAGCCTGAGCAGTAACTTCAGTGAAAACCTTCTCCTCAGCAGCCTGAGCAGCAGAAACAGTCACATAAACCTTGAAGAGATGGTTGATTGGATCCGTTTCCAACTCAGACTCGCTGCCAAATCTCTTAAATCCAACAGCCAACAGACCAAACTGCTTTCCCCAGTCTCCTAGGTAGTTTATACGTATGACGTCGTATCCCATACGCTCATGAAGAGAAGCAATAAAGCCACCAATGATAGTAGAACGCAAATGACCAGCGTGAAAAGGCTTAGCAATATTAGGAGAAGAGAACTCGACAACTACACGTTTGCCCTTGCCAACGTCGGAGTCACCAAATGAAGTACCTTCTTTTGGCTTGAGAACTGCAGGTATGACCAATTTTGCTAAGATAGTAGGGTTGAAGAAGAACTGTAAGAATGGACCTTTAGCAATGACTTTGGTCAAGACCGATGATGTGTCTTGCTCTGCAAGCTCAATAGCCCACTTATTAGCTAAAATGTCTGGCTTCTCGCCCTTAATCCTGAGACGAGGAACTGCTAATACCAGATCTCCACGATCTGCAGTTTGCGTCCACTCTAAAGCAGGCACAATAACATCTGGATCAACTGAAGCAATTGGCGCCAGGTGAAATGCGATATGAGCACGGAACATGTCCACTGGATTACCTTCCAGGTTTGCTCCGTGAAATATATGAAGCTTTTCACTTGAAAACGGTGATATTGCAGCCATTTTACGTAATTGTGAGAAGATCTTCGAGCCGAATCGCATGCAGCAGCTATGAATTAACTAATTTGTGCTATTATCAACCTGATAATATCTAATTATTTATGTTTTATATTTCTTGTAGCTCTTCTACTCTTGTGTAGATTTTTTTTTTGTTTTCATTAACTTTTTGCTTTCTGAACCACCGGCTAGAATAAGGTTCTTGTACTGTTAAAAGAATCAAAGGTATGACTAATAATATATTATGTAATGCAAGAGTAATATCTAACGTGCAATGACTAATACTCTCCTGCGCAACATTGTTAAAGCAGGGTGATTATATTCTAACACTATATTCATGGTTAGGTTTTTATTGAGTACCTTCAAGACAAGGGCGGAAAGGGTAGAAATGCATGTGTATAGCAGCATATATTACGTAGTGTTGAAAACATGCGAAAGTATGCAATTACGGAGCGTACCAGGGTCCCTTATTTTTCCGTGAATCTTCCGGGCTCTAAGCATTATTACACAGCATAATCGGGACAGTAATAGAAGGCCCCCCACCCCCCAAAGCACCACCTGCGTAATTTTCAGCTCGCGTATGCAATTGAAACTATGAAATGTGACCAGCGGGTTACTCGGCTACATATATGGCCCTCCATAAGCCCAATAAGGCACTTCAGTGCTATCTGCAGTCATCGACTCCAAAAATTGAGCGCAAACAAGTGGGCCAGCCGTGAATAGTCATGCGTTTTATTCTAATCCATCCTGATAATCATGATAATGATAGTACAGTGCCAAAGCCCTAACCATAAACACTTAGTCATAGTAGAACAAGCAGCTTGCTAATCATAAGGCTCATGTTACTAATCAAGGAATATAGTACTCTGAGAAGATAAATATTGCCATAATAGGAAATTCACCGAGAAAATTTCCACTTCTGCGAAACTCCTCAGATTCTAAACTCTGAGGCAGGGCCTGGTTTGCCGTTAAACGGTAGCCTGTAGAACAAGAAAGTGCGGAGCCTTTCCATAAAATAAAAGGCGAGTCTAGCTAATGTGCACTAAGTGTCGATCCTATACACAGGGGGAAAGGGACTAGATATCCAGAGGTAAACCTACTGACCCACACTGGACGAACGGGTAGTGTACGAACTGGTAGACATACTGCAGGCATAGAAAGCAGAGTTACTCCAATAAGAGGACGCAAGGACAAGCTCCAGACGGTACGAAGTGAAGTGCAGGGAGTGGACTAACGCACTCAGGACCCGTATTGGCCGCAAAGGATACGCAGGCCTCAGTATTGATATCACTATCAGAACCATTGCTAGTACTGGTTTTTGACGTTTTGCACGTATTTGTGCCGGTATATGCAATTGCCAGTTTTAGCGGTACAACTTTTTTAGCATCCAGGTTCGTCGCGGTCAGTGAACTAGAAGTCATAATAAGTGAAGCTAGCGTTAAAAGACGGTGATTACCAAAGGCAAACTGCAGAGACATCCTGGTAAACGTATTCCTGCGCAGTGGGACGTTGAGATTAGCCGTTGAAAGGGGAGTGAAAACTTCAAGACCTTCAACGCAGACAAGGCGCAGTTCTACGAAGCAACAGAGTGAATAGGTTGTCAATAATATTGATATCGCACTACTCTAAATTATATATTACTAGCTAGAGCTTGAAGGTTTCACAACAGGAATCACGATTTGCTAAAATAATATCTTTTGAAAGATTGATTACATATTAGCAATAGACGCAAGTTTACAGCTGGTGTAGCGCACTAGTACAGACATAAACGTAAATCAGCAAAAAGTCATCGAGTAGCCGACGTGAGGAGTAAATAGTCTATAACAAGCTTGAAGTCGCAAGAATTGAGTAACTGTGATAGATACCGACTGCCAAGATAGTACTGAAGAAGGCCCGATGCCGGGAAACAGAATTCAAAATCCACCTGACGGACCGCCTGACTTTGGTCATTACACGGCTGACTTATCCATAATTCAGCAGCCGGACAGAGCACGGTCTTGCGGTAACGCAGACAGGGATAGACGATGTTTAGATCCTCCACCGGTGCTCAAGCTTGAAATTCGGAACAAAGCTACAGGGGAGCTTGATCTAGTTTATACCAAGCGATTTTCATGGATTGTGCAATGCTTTATTTACTCGGCAGATCCAGTCGATATTAATGGCAATGGAAATGTTCCAGCAACAAATACAAGGGGACGAACGCTTATTCGAGGAAATTTGGTAGGTAACGCACAATATGTAGACTTGGATATTGATGGTCTACGTGGCGAAAACTGTTACTTTTGTTTTCCTGACCTGTCATTTTCCACAGCTGGTCTGTATCGTCTGAAATTCCAGTGGGCATGGATTGATCCTCAAATGTCCTTATCTCATGTTCGGTCTATGGGCACCATGGGCTATCAGTTATCAGATGTCTTCCGCGTTTATTCCGCAAAGGAGTTTCCTTCCATGCTACCAATGACGTCCATATCACTGGCGCTCAAGCAGCATGGATTATGGATCAGAGGCGGTCTGCAGCGAGCGTCCCGTCATCCTGGTAACCGTGCACCAGTATTAAGGGCGAGTCCAACGGGTATTTCAAAAGAGACAGATTACAAAGATCAAGGACACAGCGACAATGTTTACAAGACTAAAAAGCTTTTTAACAACAATGACAACTCTGATCATATCAACGACTATAACAGCATAAATAGTAATGCTATTCATGCTGAGGGTCATGAGAATGATAGTCATAATTATAATAAAACATTAAATAGTATTATACGAGATAATGACAATAAAATGAGCAGTATCGGCGGTAGTAATAGTGATGGACTTGATGGACTTGATGTTAAACTAAATGCAAATACTCTGACTTCAACATATGTCGATACAGAAAGCAGCAGGTTAGCCGGAAGCTATGAGAGCACTAGGATTTCAACACCCACATCTATAGTATCAATACAGTCTGGAATTATCGTGACTCAAGACCCTTACAACAGGAGTCATATCCATAACAACAACTTGACGACTTTTGATCAGGATCTGTATTACAGTAAAAGTCACGAACTTCCTCCACCTAAGAGGGATTTATCATCATCCCCAGAATTGCCTTCTTCACCTCACCAGAACCCTCGTCGAAGACGTCGTAATCGGTAGTATGCAGCTGAATCAAGAGATAAAAAGTGAAAAAAACTAGGGCAGAAACATAGCATATACCTGTATGATTGAAATGTATAAATTTGATACAAACAAATATATATGCACCATTTTGGATAATTAATTCATTATCATAATACAAAATATTATCAAGAACACTAATCCTTGCCAGATCTTGGTACATTTCCTTGTACCTTCCCTCAAACTCTGAATTATTATATTACGCCGTCTTCATCATTTTCCTTGCTATCCATTATATAAATCAATAATGAACTGGACGCTAATAAATCCAAAAATACATTGAATCTTCTTAGTCGCGTTTCTTTTCTACTATTTCCCAATACGTCCGGAACTCGCTGTGGCTTATTGGTATATGTAATTTTCCTATACGTTCCGTAATCATATTTTTGAATCTTCTAAAAGCACTTTCGAAATCCAGAATTGTTTTAATTGTCCCCAATTTCACCTCGTTCTTCCATACTTTGTGAAATTCTATGAAGATGTATCCATAGAGTTCATCCATTAGTTCACGCACCCAATTTCCACTAACGTGAGATGACATCTGCCATTTGATCATTATACAGGTATTCAGCCAGTGTCTCAGTTCGACGGTGTCACCCAGTTCAAGAATAAATGCTGATACATGAATACCGGCCAAAGCCGCACTATACCATGCAGCTCGTACGCTATCGAGGTGAATTTCTGGTGAACGTGAGCCGACAATGATTTCACATGCTGACAGTGTGTGGTTTTCAACAAAGCTAAACAAACAGTCCAAGCCATATCTACCGCTTCCACGAAAGTCATCCGTGGGATCAAGACCTTGAAATCCAATAGTTACCCAATTCACCCCTCCACGGGAGCCTCGAGAAACTGCACCAGCACTGGCCCATTCTGGCCAGCTGGAATCTTCATGCAAAGTGGTCCAGATCTGTTGTAAGCTAGATCCGTTATTATTCCAATTAACGCTTTCAGCGGCCCGACGACGAATATCACGAATAATACCTTCTACACTGGCATGCACACTTAAAGCAGCCTCTACAAAAGCTTCTTCTGCTCGCCAAAGTCTCTTGCGGTCCTCGTGCTCGTCCTCACACTGGCCCACTTCTTTACGCCTCCCAACCCACACAGCGATACTCCTTACTTGCTCCAGTGCTTCCGTAGAAACTTTTTCGTCCGAAGACACCGCCTGTTCTCCAATTTTCTCTACCTGCTCTTCGTCTTCTTCTAAATCCTTCGAAATCAGCATTTCTGATGCAATTATCCATCCGTTCTTAACTCGTGCGTCTGTCTCATTTGTTCGCACACCACTAGATACAGCTGCCGTAATTGAGGCCACTGCAGTTGCTGCTGCCCTTGCGATCGTGGACTGTCCAGTCACATACCGTACAATACGCTTTGCTATTCTGTACATAAAAACACCAGTAGTGCCGATTGCAGCTCTCTTCCAGTCTATGCCTTGCCAGATATCTCTACCGCAGCGAGACTCTGACCTCTGCCAGAGCTTTTCTCTCACAAGATGCCATCTCACGATGTCCCATCCACGCTCCAGAAGTGCAACTGTGTCAATTCTGTCTATAAATTCTGCCACACTATTCATATTGAGAATCTATTTGAATTTACTGATTGATATACAATTTAGCTAGCCATTCGAACGACCGCTTTTATGAGGTTTTAGTTTATTTTGCTTTGTCGAAACGTAAATTAGTATTTTTGCCTTGATGACGAATGATCTAGCCGCACGCATTTGGCTCTAGACCTTACCCTATTAGATTCTTTTTCTGCAGATTTTCCAGACTAGAATTTCAGTGTGGTCTCTCTCTGTTCTTCATTTATCCCCCTTGGCTCATAAGAGTCGTATTCCAGACCAATCACTTCAAATTTAAAAGGAGATCCAATATTAATTTGAATAGCTTAAAATACACGCCATATGGCATGGCTTCGACTCAACCTGCACAGTCGTCGGGCGTGCAGCTCCAGTAAGTATTTTGACATGTTCTATGACCTCTATGGATGTACGATGATGTGAACCATGAAAGAAGCACAAACGGATGGATTAATCCAAGGCAAGATGCAGAACTATTAAAGTCATCTAGGCTATACCTTTATTAAGTCGAATAGCTGAGAATATAAGGAGAAGACTACTGTGTGTGAGCTGTTTCCTTGGATATGAAAGTGACATTTTCATGGGACACTGAAACATGTAGACGGATACTTGAAAGTAGACATTTAACTAACAGATTCAACCTCCAGAATTCCGGAGCGCTTAAAATGTGCAAACTGCCGAGAATTAGCACGCGATGCTGCAAAACTTGTTTGTTGTGATTCCAGCATCTGCGGCAGCTGCGTCCGGCTACTCAAAGATCAGCTAAATAATTCTGATGAATCGATTTCCGATATTGTAAAATGTCCCGTCTGCGGTAAAGGGCCCATGTCAAAAACCGATGGATGGGTCGATAATCCTTCTCTGCGGACTACGATTTCAGTGTTTCTCAGACATGCCGAGAAACGTGCTCGTGATTCTCAAAAGAAGGCAAAGCAGGACCCATCTGCATCTGTTGTTTCTCCTGCGCCTACAGAGTCCCATTCTCAGTCCCAGTCGCCTGCACTACCTATCGTGCCCGTTGTACCTATGGTGAAGTCGATGGCGCAATTAGATACGCAGTCTCCGCAGTTGCAACTATCGGCTTCTCCGCAAGCTCAATACGAAACGCAAAAACCACCAAAGGATATACCTAGAGACCAGGTAGATAAGTCACAAGACCAGCCTCTTTCGTCTTCAAATCCATCGTTTGTTGCAAGCAAATCCACCGATTCAAAGGAATCTACATCTACTGCTCAATCAACACCTATTGTGCAATACACATCTACTGCGCAATACAGTAGTCCTGCATCCATGATGTCGGCAAGTTCTCAAATACAAGTTCCTGGTTCTCTGAACATGAACAGCATGCCAATGACCGGAATTCAAACAATGTCGCATATGAATTCCTCGAGCACCGGTATGCAGCAGGTTCCAATGAATGGTATGAACGTTATGAGCAGTATGAATGGACTGAATGGCATACCAAATATGCATGCTATGGGTGGAATGCAAGGAATGATGTGGAATGGCTGGAATCAGGACTACTATATGACTCCAGATGTATATCATCAGCTTCAATATCAAGATAGAGCTGGAGGGCGTGGCTGGCACAATGCGGGATTTCATCTACAGCAAGGTCAACAACCTCAATATCTCATGAATGTAAATCAGCAGCAGCAGATACGACCATCAATGATGCAAAAACAGTATCTTGGTCAACAAAGTCAGCTACAACATCAGCCGATTCCTACATATTACAACCAAAACGATATAAGGTATCAGTATAACCGTCATAAGGGCTCTGGAACAGCTGCCATAGAATTGACAAAGTCAGAGCCTGATCCCAGTATAAAGAATCAATCGCTTTACCCTACATTTATAAGCCAGCAAGACCACAATAGCAACAGTAATATGAATGACATTAATAATGGTAGTTCTGATCAAAATGGTTATGATATTAATAGTTATCGCGTCAGTGGCGGCCATAATAATAGTAGTAATATGAATAGTAATAACAGTGCCAATAAGAGCGCGGGAGATATAAGCGATTCTGCACATGAGAGTGATCTTCTGTCTTCTACGGTAAAGAAATCATCTGCACAATCATATCCTGGCCAAAATGGCATTTCCGAAAAGCATGGAATATCTGATGTGTCGGCAGAACATCTAAATCCCCCTATAGGTCCTCGAAAGTTCCGCGAAACTCAGCAGACTCAGTCATCTCAGATAGGACAGAACCAACCAGCAAATTTTCATTTGAATCAGCCGCAGTCGCCTTCTGTGTCTTCAGTCATAAGCAGACCAGACAAGAATGAATGCCAAGCAAGTCAACATGAACAATCAAAGAACGGCAAAAGAGTGGACGGAGACCAAAATCAAAATCAGTCAACTGAGCTACGTATTAATGGTGCCTTTACTAACTATGATGATGATGACTATGATATTGATATTGCTGGAGACGACATTGACCATGAAGATTATGGTACACGTACAAATTCAGCTGCTCCTCATGACGAGAATGGAAGAGATTCTCTTAAGTGGGTAAATGGTGCCTCTTTTTCTATATCGCCTTCTCGATCCACTTCACTGGATGAAACTTTGTCCAGATCGAAGTCTTGGTCTCCTGGTCCACACCAAGAGGCTGGATTTGAGGGTAAGCGTTCGTCTGGTCGGTCACGGCGTCAGCGTCTGGATGGAGATAGAGAACGTAAGCGGCCTCGAGGAGACAGAGAAAGGAATCATGATCGTGAACGTGAGTTGCGTGATCGTGAGAGGGAACGACGTGACCGCGAGAGGAACCGGGACCGAAATAGGACTCGTGACAGAATCCGAGATAAGGATCGCGAGAAAGATAGAGGTAGCAATAGAGATCGTCTATCAGAGCGAAAACAAGAGCGAGCAGCTTCCAAGTCTCTATCAAGGTCTCAGTCACCTGTTGGTTCTACTAATAATGGGGATTCTAATGGGGACCATAGTGGTCGAAGAAGGCGCCGTAGACGTGAGCGTCGCCATAGATAAGCTACACAGCATCATGGCTGACCTTCATATTGGTTTACATATGTACAAAAATATATCATATTCGTGACATGAATCAAATTTTAAAAGTTATTTTATTTGATTTCTATAAGTTCGTTTGTTAAGTTATTTTGTGTATACTATAAATCCGAAAGAATACCAGATCTATCGAGACGATTTGGCTAACGACTTGTTTTTAATTGGCAAAATTTGGAGATTTTAAGTGATGATTTAAAATTAATTGAAACTATTTTGATATGGTACAAGAGATCTAGTCGGCTGTTCAAGAAGTGGATTGGATATGAAGTTCATAAGACTGTACCTTTTCAGTATTGTATTATAACTAAAAGAAAATATATTGAAAGATTAATATTAACGCATATACAATCCAAATCCCATAGTATTAATGCAGAGTTCAATTGAAAAATGGCACCCTCTTTGAAGTTAGAAATCTTGCTTTCACGATTGTATAAAATAAATAGTGATAGTGATAGGCTATAAACAGGTTCAAAATAAGTTCAAGAACACCGTCACTTAACTACAGCAATCTACTTGAGGAAGTAAAATGACTTAACGAAGCTCAAGGATGGGAAAGCATTGTGGTCCCAGGAATCCTGACACTGCAACAGATTGTAGATCTACGGGTCTGTTAGGATCTGAGCTCGTTATTTTTATATGTATATATCTTGCAGACATAGCGCATGGAAGATTGATTGTACGACGCGCCTTACACTTAGCTAATCGAAAAGTAGCAACTGGCTCCGACGTATTCGATAATGCAGTTATTGACGAACTTGAATCCAGAGAAGCAGTTGGACATAAGTTTTCTGAACCTCCTGTTACGTATGAAGGCTCTGCTTGCGATTGTCTTGAGCCTGCAAGATTTAGTTCACTAGCAGACATAGCTAAATATACTTCACCAGTCTGTGCTGGTGAGGAAAATGCACGAGGAGGTACCTTAACCGAAATTGAAGATACAGAAAATGGCTTTCCATGAACTCTTCTGAAAACTAGCGAGCAAGACGATGAGATTGCACAGAAAACAGTCCAGTCCGGGGCAAGGACGTTTTTGGGACCTAAGTCCTCAGACCGCGGCCTAGAGTCGCAATAAACCAACTCAAGAGGTATTGGAACAGGACGTGCAGTGGCTGAAGATAATGCAGTGGCTGAAATGTCTTCATCATATTTGCGACGACGCTTCGACATTGATGCATGTGGTATACTCGAAGCGCCGCTTGCTGGGCCGGTGATTGATCTATCTAAGAAGGGGTTTGTCCGCCAACGAATAGTTCCTGTCCGTCGAAGCAGACTTCTTCTCATCATCTGCATTTCCTCACGCTCTTCACGCTCGTCTTGATCTTCCTGATCATCTTGCTCCTGTGTATCTTCTATATCATTTCCATCGTAATCTTCACCGTTCATAACGTCGCTTGGCGAGAAGTCTCTATAAAATACAGGTGGTAGCGATGAGTTGTGTCGTAGAATTCTTCGCAATCGCTCAAGTATCTGATGAGGAGACAGCTGACTAGAACTCTCTTCGTCGTCTCCAATAGCTCTACTTTCATATTCATGCTCAAAGGCATCTTCATCCCGGTTACTTTGTGGCTCTTCGAAATCGCGGGAGCGCATATGTTGCAATTGCCAATCGCTTGTACTATTACGCCGAGCTGATGGAGCATATGTTTCTCGAATGGATGATACCTGTACCGGTACAATAGCAGACCCCAATGCTGAATAGTATGATGCCATATTTTCAGAACGACTACCTTGACCCCTAAGCGCAGGCGACAGCTCGCCATCCTCAAGATGGCGATTTGGCGAAGTCATTATTCCGTTATTCTCCTTTTCACACTCGTATCTCTGTGCTGATGTAGCCGTTCGTTTACGACTACCGAGCTAAACTGCTCTTAAATATAATTATGACACACACTGGTTTGAGCTCTATAGCTATAAACTATCGAATTTTACTTTCGACAAAGTGTAGCTTGCACTTTCCGGTAATTTGCGAGAAAAATATACATAATTGTCCGTTAATAGGGTATACAATATATCTTCCCAGTATTATAACTACACGCGCTACAAGTTATAATCTACTAAATTCTGGCGTAGCATTTCAATTGACCTGTACATAAAGGCTACTAATCTATTGAGGTCTATAACGACTGCTTTAATTTGGAAATGGTAGATGAATCAAATAAGGGAATATCAGCAAGTGAGTTATAAGGGATCATTAGTTTAGTTGAGAAAAATAATACTAGAGTAAAGGATACTTGAGTAAAAATTTACATAAAACTAACCGAATGGCCATTATTTCCTTTCTATAGATGAAATTGCCCTCTATGACAGACAGATTCGGCTTTGGGGCCTTGCTGCGCAGGAACGCATGCGATCAGCTAATGTCTTATTAATTACAATAGGAGGTTTTGCAAATGAAGTTGCAAAAAATATTGTATTAGCTGGTATTGGATCACTTACTATAATCGACTCGAGAACAGTTGCAGCCACTGATCTAGCGGCGCAGTTTTTTGTGACAGAGGA
The DNA here is from genome assembly GCA_030568195.1 of Dipodascopsis uninucleata var. uninucleata. Lineage (NCBI taxonomy): Eukaryota > Fungi > Ascomycota > Lipomycetes > Lipomycetales > Lipomycetaceae > Dipodascopsis > Dipodascopsis uninucleata. The sequence continues at coordinate 475,590 of JAJLTO010000002.1, read as the reverse complement.
ATCAATTGGCAAAAATCGAGCGGAGGCTTGCCTTGAAAACATAGAGAAGTTGAATCGGAGGGTTACAGTCAAGGCTCTTGCGGAAGATTTTCGATCAAAAGATGATAATTTTTACGCGCCATTTGATGTCATTGTGGCCTCGGAACTCACTTTCGAGGAGTACCTGTCCATCAATGAAATTTGTCATTCTCTAAATAAGCCTTTCTACGCCGCTGGCCTGATAGGACTGTATGGCTATGTATTTGTTGATCTTTGCAGACATAGATTCATTATGTAAGTGTCTTTGTTTATCATTTGAATTCGTGATTCTGGTGTTAACAGTAACATGCCGAATCTGCAGTGAACGAGAGAAGTCAAACATTTCAGCCAAGATCGGTCCTGAAACTTCATCGAGAAGTATTGTCGACATCAAGACTGTTAGAGAAGGAGTAACATCAAAGGAAGTTATAACTAAGGAAGAGAATTACAATAAACTTTCAGATTCTGTTAAAAATGCAACTTCCGTCTTTCGTGGTCTACGATCGCGAGCGCTTCTCAAGGTTTCTCCTGTTTTACCAGCAGTTTTAGCCATGTGGGATGATGCGGACAAGGGATCAACATCATTCCATGAGCTCGTACTAGAGAAATGTAGATCATTAGGTCTTCCAGTGGGAATAATATCCGACCAGTTCACTACCTCGTTTGAGAATTCAATGCCAACAACCGAGCTGTCTCCTGTAGCTGCAGTTCTTGGAGGAATAGTTGCTCAAGATATTCTTAACTACCTTGCAGCCAAAGAACAACCGATTCAAAATTGGGTATTTCTTGACGGCGATACGTTCAGCTCGCCAATCTACTGTATTTGAGCAACTATATAACTATACTTTTGCGGAATACCGTGTACATTAAATTCTAGTAGAATAAACATACAAATTGTCATATCTTAAGATGAATCTATCAGATTAAATTTTTACAAACTAGACAGATTTCTTACCTTAAACGTCAAAAATAGCATTCAGATTTCTTCGAAAGCCTTCAATGAGATGAGTGAGTGAACAACTGAATAAAAATATGTAGAAAATTTGATAGCAATGCAACTGAATATATAAATTACTGGACTGAAGCATAAATTTTAAATATTATTCTTAAAATTATCATATTACTCATAACAGTGCGATCTCTACAATCCTTTATAGTATCTTCAGTTAGGTGGTGACTGCAAGAACCTTCTCTACATAGAAAATAGATAAAAAAGAAATAAAGATATCATCACATCAGAAAAAATGGCCGATATTGTTAAAATGAAGAATGAAATTGTACGCAACCATGAAGTCACAGTTGCAAGTTAAATTCCCAGATTCAGACGACTTTACATCATCCTATTGCGATACGTATGAATGCATCTTAATATCAGATAGCCGACCATAACATTCTAAGATATTAATTAGCCTGTATAACATAGTTGCTTGAGAGTGGACAGGCGGAAATATATAAAGAAGGAAATAACGGCATGAAAAACTTAGCGTAGGAGAGTTTGATACATCTGAAAGAAAATCAGAAGAAATACAACTAAGGAGAAGAATCTTAAACAAGCATAAACAGATATTGAGTAAGATACGACTATATCAAGTATTAAAAACAACACAAGAATAACAAATAATGTGCTCGGAAATATGGTGATTAACAAGAATAAAATAAATTCGTCAAAAATTCTGATTCAATATATATGAGAAGTAAAATGAGAGGAAGCATGACGCCCAAAAAAGATAATGATAAATTGATGGAATCGTATCGTATCGTATCGTATCTTGTACAAAAATATTTAAAAAACGTGTAACATAAACAAGAAAGGTAGGTCATCAACTAAATAAAAAAAGGTTTTATATAATTTAGTTTTTACATTTTTGATGAATTTCGTAACGTAAGATCAACGAGCTTCTTAAGAGTCGGAACTTGCAGCCCTATTGGATAAAAATTAGTAGATGCTTTAGCTATTTTAATACAAAAGTGTAACTCACAAGATGGAATGTATGTTTCCAAGGCAGCTAGTTGACGAGGTTCAACTATTTCAAATGGACCGCTATCGTCTAATGGAACTGTTTCAAGAAGTAAAACATCATTACCGTTATTCATTGCCTTGTTCGCAATAGCTTTCAAAATATCCGAGCTAATTGGCGCTTCATAATCTGCAACATGATACTGTGTGAAGAGTTTCTGAACCTGAGCAGGAGTCAAAGTCCAACAAATATCATAGATTATCTCGAGATCCTTAATCGAAGCTTTCTTCAGCTGAAGGAGCTTGGTAGCCTGCATAAGGTGCTCCAGCTTCAAAGTTCCTTCAGGAACCTCATGGCTCTTGCACCATTCTTCAATTCTAGTAATATTGTAACTTATCTGCAAGCCACGCTTCCAAGACAAGAAATTTCTCCTCATTAAAAGATCGTTGAAGGACACAACACCCACAAGCTTCAATAGCTCAATAACAACCTGTCTAACAACTTCATCCTCCAGGTAATAAACTTCCATAGCCTTGTAAATCTTGTTCAAAAGATTCAGTAAATCATCCATACTATATTGAGGAGTGTTAGAAGGATTCAAAATCTTGCTGAAAAATCGGTTGCCTTCATTAGTAATAAAACCAGGAAGTGATTGTGACTCAATAACAGCTGGAACAATCATGCGATGTAGCATTCTTTTAAGCTCTTTCATCCAAGTATGGTAAATATTGAACTCCAGGTTCTCCAGATCATGCTTGACTAGACTAACAAGTCTTTCGTATTCTTCTAAATCCGATTCACTCATACTGGTACTGTTCTCATTTTCGAGGACATTTCTCTCTGCAAGAACCACAAAGGAGTACATCTCATGGACATTAGATAACCAGAAAGCACCAGGACTAATAATTTCATCTCCTGAGAAAGACATAACTTTCTCCTGAATAGATTGCATTACAAGCGCCAGAAAAACCTCTGATTCCTTGACAAATCCTAACCTCCACATTTCAAATGTAATTAGATTAATGATATGAGCAGGAAACAAAACTTCATTAGCGGTAGCCTTGCTATGGCTTGATAGTTGAGGTATCTTGAGACTCTCAACCAGTCCCTTTGCAACCTCCATATTAACGACATCACTACTATCAAGGATCTTCTCTATTTCTTCATCAATATTCGCAGAAGCATAAAACTCATCATCACCAGCATCACCGAAAGCCGCAAAGTAACCCGGTGATGTTGGGGGCGCAGCCATCGAAGCTGGACGAGGACTGAAATCCTTCTGCGGCGTCATCTGGCTGACTTCTGGCTCGACAGCTGGAAGAGTAGTGTTTAAACTGTGTCTCTTCAAGGAACGTGCAAGTTTGGTTGTGGATGTGATGTTGATCGCTCTATTAGCAGAGTTCGCATTCATTGCATTTCCATTAATATAAGCACCAGTAGCTGGACCATAAGTAGAAAGTTTTTCAATCTCTTCTTTGAGTTTCTCAATTTCTTCATTTAAATTATTCACACTCTCTTCTTTTTGCTTTTGTAGGGACATGGCTTCAGCAAGCTGATTAGACTTGTCAGTCAAGGACTTCCGAAGTGTTTCACTCTCAGATTCTAGCGACTCCATCTTTGATGCAGATTTCTGGAACATATCATTCAACTCGGAAAGCTTTGATTCCAAGGCTTGAGCATGCTTCATATGCTCATTAGCAGTTTCAGCTTCGGCTTCAAGCTCCTTAGTATACGCCTGTAGCTCATTATGTTTTTCCTGCCATGCAGAAAGATGGGTTTCCATCTGCTCGATCTGCTGAAGAAGTTTTTTGTTCTCCTCTGTACGAGTTGCCAATGTCTGCGTGAGCTCTACTACCTTGTTTTCGAGCTTGTATGAGACTTCTTTGTAGTGATTAGCCGAGCGAGCTTCAACCTTGAGATCTTTAAGCTGCTGGAATGCCTGACGGCGTCGAAATAGGCTCTGGATGATAATAATCTTGCGGAGATCGGCTTTAAAATCTTTACGTGCGATGTATCCACGAAAGGTGCGCTGGATGGTGGTAACTGCTCTTTCTTGCCTCCCGTGCAATAGGCCCTTACGGACCATATGACCTCTGAGAATAGCTTGAGTCTTCACAACAGCATTGCGAAGGTCAAGGTAGCATTTTCTAGCGTAGTATCGACGCCAAGCAGACTGAATCTTAGTAGCAGCATTGTTTAATCTGAGTTTCTCGATTCTAGCACGCACAAGATAACCTCTGAAGATTGCCTGACTTTGAATAATAGATTTTCGGATCTCGAGATATCTATTGCGGAAATAAAGTCTCTTTAAGTTCTTTTGTATCAAAACAGCACAATCATTTAAGCGCTGTGATCTAAGATTCTCAAGATATGCCAGCATACCAGCTCTGAAAAAAATCTTTGTTTTGCCAAGTTGGTACCTATCAGGTTGAGTGATAGTACTTTTCAAGATCTCATTCGCGATATCTGTAATAGATTTCGTCCAGTTCGAAGAATGCACCAGCATATAATATCGTCCCACAAATTCTTCAAACGTCCATCTGGTGGGAAATCCTTCACAACTGATTCTGATAGTCTCCAAGACGCCACACGCTCGCAACTGTGACAACACCATAGGTCCTTCAAATTTCCATGCCTCTTTACCTTCATTTGGCTTGATGCATCGAATGTAATGAACATTAGTAGAGTTGATAGTGTTCATAAGCTCGATCAAAGAACCCTTAAAGATACCACCCAGCGTTGGTTTTCGACTTGTTAAAGTCCCTGGTCTACCTTTGACTGTTGACGCTGCTATTTCCGGCTTATTTATATCAATTGAAGTCTGAATTACTTCTTTGAGGAAGTCATTTTTGGTTGCCAATAAAAGATCCATATGTTCATCAGGTACAGTATCTCTGTTCTTCTCGATAAAACCAGCAGATTCATATGTAACATCCATCGCATAGTGATGAATAGTGAATGCTGACTTTCCAAAACGTGGTTTCTTGAAGTAATTCTTGTGCTTATCAACATCAAAATTAGTGTATAACTTATTAATCCAAGACTCGTCAGAGCCTGATGGCAGTCTACTTTCTTCATCCAACAGAGAAAGAATACCAATGCGTGCTTCAATAAGGTCGATACATGGCTGATTATCCGAATATTCAATGAATGTCCATTCGATCGCCTCACGAACATACTCGTCCTGCTCAAGCTTGAATACATGCTGATTGAATTCTTGCTGGAGCTTCTCATTAGCATAATTGATACAAAACTGCTCAAATGAGTTCTGTTTGAAGTGCTCAAAACCATAAATATCAAGGACGCCAATAAAAGACTTCACAGACTTCTCAACTTCAGGTGAAGCAAGTCCTTTATTAATAACGAAAACAAGCCAATCAAACAAAGCTGAATATATAAACTTAGAGACCGAATCTCGCACAACCACAGCTTGCTTGTAATTAAGGCTCGTCACAATCTTCTCACTACGGGTAACGATTTGCTTCTTGGTAATCCACTTCGCGAAGGATAAGCTGTCGATACCAAGCAACTCGCAAACTCGAACCAACGAGGGCTCAGTCGAATGTAGGGTAGCATCTGTACGACCAGCAGTGATGGTAATGTTACCTATGTGCAAAAGGGCGGCAAGAATCTCAAATATTTTCTTCTGTATATCAGCATTGACACCGATTGTACCCAAAGAATCCTTAGTTACTTGAAACTCTGCAGCATCATCAACATTGGGAATCACAGCATCTCCCCCTTGGTTCAAATATGCAAATTCAGTAACTGGAACAAGACCTAGAGCCTCACGTTCCTCATCAGTAGCACCAGCACATAGCTGGTAGAAAATGTGATAATTCCTTTCAGTTGCTGGCTGGAAAACTAAACGAGAACGCTCAAGTAAATAGGTCCGTATTTTCGCTCCAATAATTTCTGCCTTATCGCTGAATAAAATCGCAATATACTTTCCAAAACGAGAACTATTATCATTTCGAGTCGTCTTAGCATTACCAAAAGCTTCCATAATAGGATTGGTTGCGAGAATCTGCTGTTCAGTTTCTGACAAGATATCACCTTTACTTCCCCTAGAGTGCTTTCGAGGTCTCTCAGAATCTTCCACCGTAGCAAAATATCTCATAATATACTTTGCACTAACAGTTTTACCAGCACCGCTCTCTCCGGATACCACAATTGTCTGGTTGTTGCTATCGCGTATCATACATCTGTAGGCATCTTCTGCAATTGCGAACAAATGAGGTTCTAGTTCACCACGCCGCTTACCCGAGTACATTTGTATGATATCCGGTGAATAGAGTGAATCTATACGCTGAAAAGGATTTGTAGCAATTAGAACAATACCACTATATGTATAAATGCTCAGTTGCTGATATCGCATTCGAATTGCGTGCATAACTAAAACAAGGTAAAATATGTCAGATCAGCACAAACGACCAGCTGCAAATATTATAACTCATAGAAATTCAATATATAACAAGAAGCACACTTTAGCAAATTATAAACATACCTGCAGGTTCATTCAAATACGACAGATTAGTCAAATCCTCATTTGCTTCAAGAATCGGGGGATTGCATAGTGGCGGTAGCTTTGGATTATTTTCATCTTCCAAGTCTGCTACTGTACATGTAATAACATTGACCTACACGCGCAAAAACAATAGAATAGTCAGCGTCATATCCATGAAAAATAATTATATCTTTCACTGTAAATAAATACGTTGTTGCTATTTTGTTAGTGCTATTCCTTAGAATTGCTCTAACACAAATGCTATGTTTGACCCCTGCTTCAGCAACTATAATTGTACTCCTTCGTACAAAGCAGAAATGTCTCTGCCGCCCTTCAAATCTTCTGACAGAACATACCTGGTCATTTTCTAATGTCACTTCAAGTGTGACCTCATCATCTTTAATATCTTTCTTAGTAATGACAGCCGTAATCCATCCTTCTTTTTCATCAGGCTGCCAACATTTCCTGTATCCCCGAAACAGCCTTTGTTAGCAACACATAATCAAAACAATCCTACACCAACCATCGAAAGATTTTCTAATCCTCTACCGCTATAAATATATGAAAGATAGTCAAGTCTCTATAAAATAAAACCCATATAAATAGTCTTGATAATCTTATTTCGCACAGTATGGCTCAAATTTGCAGCAGTTCAGAACATCCCCTCCTGTTCTCACATGCAGCCGTTTAAGGATGCAGGAGAACAGCGTTAAAATTCAGCAACTCCATTATCATTATCATTCCCTAATTTTCTTCAGATTCTTAGGGTACTTACGTTCCAACTTCGAAATGTGATACCATAGCGTCCTCTTCGTTTTACTGTAAAGCAGGGAGTCAAAGAAAAAATCTAGAGGATGTCTCCAGTCAGGTCCGACCCTGTCTGCTAATACCGCTTTGATGCTCCTTTCTCGCCAGACAAGATACCCTGACACACAATGCCAAATAAAAAGGAGCGCAAAATACTAAAGAGCAATCACAATTCAAGCAAATCAGAACTATTAATTAGTCTATGTTCTAAGTAGTCTCTATAGCTCGATGTTGACTGTACCGCAACAAATGCAATCCCAGTATCACAATAGAAATATTTTTGAGAATTGGATAGCCGAGACGCGTTTCTGGCGAAATGGCTCCTAAAAGGCCATAACGAGCGCGTTGGCCCTAGTCCGGTATGCATGAATAGAAAATTACCCTTACGTATATGGCATTAACGTATGTCTGTATACGCCTTTATTCCTAAAATAAAGTAACCCTACAAGTTATTTAGCTCTCCGCACAAGCAAAAAACAGATATGTCATTTATGCCATATCATGTACAAAAGGATATGCAATTTTGCCGCTTAAGCCATAATCGTACAAGCAATGCTATTTATTATGGGTGCGCATGCACGGCTTGGAGTCCGTAAGCTTCTTTCGTAGATTATAGAGAAGGACATACTAAGTACAAGCACTTTCAAGACGATCAACCAGACAATGAACCCCAAATTAAGCAATATTGGTTAAAGTAAAAACCCAACACTTTTTTTTTTCAACTTACCTGAGCAGTTCTATAGTTAAAAATTGTGGCATTTCTTCTGCGCCATTTCTCCTTCTTTTCAGTATCAAATTTTACATAGTCCTCGATCTTTTGTCTTGACAGATTTTTAGAAGCAGAACTGTACTTCTTTCTTTTCGAATACCATCTCTCACATCAGCTGCACGAGTAATAGAAGCAGAGAGGTACTATGGCCGAGCCGATCAGAAACAAGCGCGTCAACGACCTCGCTAACGCGGCGCCAACTCCTCAGAACACGCCCGCGTCAAATACTTACATTGCATCTCATGCTTCAGAGCCTAGTGTCAGCACAATCCAGGAAGAAGGTAATAAAATTAAAAAATTTACTATTTATTGCATTTATCTTGTTACTTTGAGGGACTCAGATAATCTGAGATTGCTTACAACATAGCAAATGGTACTTGCGATAGGGCTGATTTGTGAATTTTTTTGTTGGTTATTGTACGATGGTAGAGATCGGTATAATTTTTTTGTTGGGAGGACACCGGCAAATTATGTCAAACTACGTTTTCTGGAGGTATCGTAGTAGTTGCTAATTACAGAGATTAGAACTGTAAAGGATATGAATGATCTTCAGTTTTGAAAGCTGAATGATTTTTGTGGTGGCAATTAATATTGAGAATTTCCTTTCGCTTGGCTGTTCAAAATTTTCATTGGTTTTCTGTGATGGGTATCCAAGTTGAAGAGGGTGTGCGCCTACTTAAATGGTTGGGTTTTTTTTTTCTGCATTTGGCTAAAATAAGCCATTCAAAGGAATCACGGAGGTATATATATGGGCCATATATTATATTATGCTCTGATATATGATTTCTAAAGAATTTGGCCTTGTTTAATAGTCGAATGACAATCATCAATAAGATTTTCTATGGTTTCTTGTGTATTAATGATATTAATTATGTTGATCTGAGTACTAACATATTTTGTTTCTACTTGTAGACAAGGCCGCTGCTGTTGCTAACTTCGCCAACAACCCAGCCTTGCTCTCTATGATTCAAGGAAAGCTTGGCACTCTTGTTGGACGTTCATCTGGTTATATCGAATCGTTACCAGAGCCAGTGAAGAGGCGAGTCAATGGCTTGAAGGGTCTGCAGAAGGAACACTCTGAGTTGGAGGTCCAATTCCACAAAGAAATTTTGGAATTGGAAAAGAAGTACGCTGAAAAGTACAAACCGCTGTATGAGCGACGTGCTAAGATCGTCCTTGGTGAAGCTGAGCCAACTGAGGAGGAGATTGAGGCTGGCAAGGAAGAAGAAGATGAAGACATCGAGGAAATCAAGGAGGACATCGAAGCTGGTGCTGATGATGCTGTCTCAAGTATTCCAGCTGATGCTAAGGGTATCCCAGAGTTCTGGTTGACTGCCATGAAGAATCTGCAGCCTCTATCTGAAACTATCACTGATGCTGATGAGAGTGCTTTGAAGTACTTGACTGATATCCATGTGGAATACATCGAGAAGCCAGGTTTCAAGCTTGTTTTCGAATTCGCTCAGAACGAGTATTTCACAAACAAGACTCTCTCAAAAACATACTACTATCAAGAGGAAACCACATTCAATGGTGATTACATATATGACCATGCAGATGGTGATTCTATCGAGTGGAAGGAAGGAAAAAACCTTACTATCAAGATTGAGAAGAAGAAGCAGCGTAACAAGCATACTAAAGCCACTCGAACTGTTGAGAAGATCACTCCTACTGAGAGCTTTTTCAACTTTTTCAGTCCACCAATCGCACCAGAGGATGATGATGAAGATGATTTGCCAGAAGACTTGGAGGTTCGTCTTGAATTGGACTATCAGCTTGGCGAAGAGATTAAGGAGAAGCTCGTCCCAAAAGCCATTGACTGGTACACTGGCGAGGCATTGGCATATGATGACTTTGAGGATATAGATGGCGATGAGGACGACTTTGAGGATGAAGATGAGGACGACGACGAGAACGACGACGACGATTCAGATGAGGAAGGTGACGACAAACCTAAGCAGGAGACTGCCGAATGCAAACAGTCTTGATCATCTTCATCAGGATATTTGGCGGATGTCTACTTGGAATAACTTTTTTTCGTTCTTTTTTTCAATTAAAATCGTATAAAACCTGGTTTCTGGATGTGCTAATATTTATGAGTTTTATTTTCAACTATCTGAAGGAACTCCATTTGATATTTCATGTATAAATCTCTAATAAAATTTTTGTTTAGTTTATTCGATTAGTATTCTTGCCATTGAATCATTCGCATATTTCTACTAATACAGATGTATATATCACATGTACATATGTATGTTCTGAGCTATAATTTTTGTTTATTTTGATTGCCATAGAGATGGCACTTTTTTTCGGCTCGTTCTTTTGTCTGCAACGGATTTCAGCGTCATACGTAGAAATATATATGCTCTCAAATCTTCGATAGCAGTTCTGTATTGTAAAATAAGCGTTATGCTGTGCATGAAATGGACATCGAGATTTAGCCCTGTATCTGCCAGTTTGTATTTGCTTTTTCATATAGAGTTAGTAGTAGTTAACAGTTGATTAGCTTTACCATTGGGATCCCTATCAACATGGCACTCGGTTATCTATGTTAACATAGGCTTTCTGTCTCATTTCTTAAACAATTTGAAAGATAAAACACAGTTGAGTAATACATGTTTCTAGATGTCCTCTACCTATGCTATCCGTACCAGCATATTCCTTTATTAGTTGACAGAATTTATTAAGATTATTATATAAAAATCTTAAATTATGTAGCACCTTTTTTCGCCCAATAATATGTGGCAGTGCGTTAGAACCAATTCCATAAATAGGAGCCACTGTGGCGTCATTTCCCGTTACCAAATTAAATTTTTTTCTCGCTCGAGGAAAAATTCTCTCGTCTTGTTCTATATTTCTCAGCAAAAAGAGTCATAAGTTCTTAGTATATTTGATTTGTGACCTATAAAAGTTTCAATTCTGCTGGTTTTCCAGAAATCGAATCTAAAACTACAAAATATTTCTTTATAATTGAAATATATTTCGGATCAACCATATTGTGTAAGTGTGATGATGTTAAGACTTAAAAGGCCAGCGGCGTCATTATCCTACGGGATTAAAATTGCATGGTAATATTAATACATATATAGTAGAACTAACACAGTGCTACAGAGCAACTCGAATTAAAGGTATAATATCGGCTTGAGTATTCTTATCAGCGTCAAAAAGAACATCTGAATAAATTCGCTATATATAAATTTTTCCATAGCTAGAAGTAGCGTAAATAGTGTTAGTATTAAGGAACAATGACTTCACCAAGATATATCAACAGCGAGTTGTCAAACTCATTGCAGAACTCGGTTAAATTGAGTTCGTCCCCTCAGTCGTCGTTCCTTCCAGCTGGCTCTCCGAGCCATTTCTCCGGTTCGCCGCCAACTTCATACTTCCCGAACCAAAGACGGACATCAATAAAGTTCCCTTCGGCAAAGGTACTCAAGCCGTTCGCTACAGAAGACATCAAGATTTTGTTGCTCGAGAACGTGAACCAAACGGCTGTTGATATCTTGAAAGACCAGGGATACCAGGTAGAATTTCACAAAACTTCTCTCCCTGAAGAAGAACTTATCGAGAAGATTCGAGATTTTCATGCCATTGGTATCCGCTCGAAAACTAAGCTGACTGCGAAAGTTTTGGCAGAGGCTCGTAACTTGGTTGTCATCGGATGCTTCTGTATCGGCGTCAACCAGGTCGATACTGAATATGCTGCTAAGCACGGCATTGCAGTGTTCAATTCTCCATTCTCAAATTCTCGTAGTGTTGCTGAGCTCGTCATTGGAGAAATGATCGCTCTTGCTAGACAGTTCACTGACCGAGCGAGAGAGATGGCTCGTGGTGAGTGGAACAAGGTGAGCGCAGGATGCTGGGAGATTCGTGGTAAGACTCTTGGAATTATCGGTTATGGACACATTGGTGCTCAGCTCAGTGTTTTGGCAGAATCAATGGGTATGTCCGTTGTCTACTATGATACACTTCCTATCATGGGTTTGGGTACTGCTAAGCAGGTTGCAACTCTGGACGACCTTTTGAAGGAAGCCGATTTCGTTACTTGCCATGTTCCAGCACTTCCTGAGACGGAGAACTTGATTGGCGCTCCTCAGTTTTCTGCTATGAAGAACGGCAGCTACTTAATCAATGCCAGTCGTGGTACTGTTGTTGACATCCCAGCATTAGTCAATGCTATGAAGACTGGCAAGATTGCTGGTGCAGCTCTTGATGTGTATCCCAACGAACCCGCCAAGAACGGTCTATTCTTCGATGATAGTTTGAACGAATTCTTTACTGAGCTCTCTTCTCAAAAGAATTTGATCTTGACTCCTCATATTGGAGGTAGTACCGAGGAGGCGCAGAGCGCTATTGGAGTCGAAGTTGGACAGGCCCTTGTTCGATACATCAACGAAGGAAGCACAATTGGTGCCGTTAACTTCCCAGAGGTGTCTCTCCGCTCACTCACTCTCGAAGAGGAAAACCATGTTAGAGTGTTGTACGTTCACTCTAACGTTCCTGGTGTCCTCCGCACTGTAAATGAGATTTTTTCGGAGCATAATATTGATAAGCAATTCTCTGACTCGCGTGGTGACATTGCATACTTGATGGCTGATATTTCTGATGTCAATGCAGAGGATATCCGTGAGCTTTATGAGAAGCTCGAGCGTACTCCTTTCAAGATTCTTACTCGTCTTTTGTACTAAGTTGGCTTATATAGGATTCACGAGCATCTTCGTATTTTGCAAGTATGAAATGATATCCTGGCTGTGAAATTAATGTATTCTGTTATATATTTCTTCGTATAGGTTATGTTACATAAGTCATGGTGTTGGTTTCTTCTCTTTCAAATTGGACTTTCTTGATTTGAAGAAAGGCATGAATCAGTACTATGATAGAAATCAGTTACATATATATTTAAAAATACACGCTCACATGCGTACATGAATAGAAAAGTTATGGGAAAGACGGACGTTCAGTCCTGCTATTTTTTGAAGTTAGTTTATTTCGTTAAAGTCAGCGGATGTTAAATCGTCGTGTGCGGCTTATGCCCCTATCTCTTCGCTCACATGCGTACCTTCTTAGTGCGAAGAGAATGAACAAGATTTCAACTATCTTAAAGCAGATGATCCGCAGTTAGTAGTATGTTTAGTGGTTAGACGAGATTAAGAAAGTAAATGTTTATGTAATTTAGTAATTGATAGCCTATTTAAAGCTGCTCGCTAGTGCGCAAGTACAATATCTCTAATTCTAGTGTTTTCCGGTTCTAATGCTCTCCTACTTCGGAGTTTCTTTTTGCCGACAATTGATCGTCCACATTGGCCAAGCAAGCATTCAGACATAACATTAGAATTGGGTTATAGCCATGTAATACTGCACATTCCATACGGAAACGTGAGTCTGAAGGCTTGCCGACTACCAGAATTGAATAGTAGCGACGATTGTAACTTATGTCGCAGGCAGCACAGGTATCAGGCTGACGAGCTGGGAATATGTTCGACACCGCTGTTACACAAACTTCAACAGTGGCGTTAGTGTCTGGAACTCAGTCACGAATCGTGCTGCTATATACTTCAGAACTGAATAGCACAATCTTTGCGGGTTACAGACTTCATTGCCCTGTATCCGACGAGAGTGTTGCACACTTCCGATAGCAACAACGTCGTAAGAGATGCACCCTCAATTCATTTCTCTTACTGAATAACTGCATAATTTATGAGGTCCCTTGTTACTATGCATTTAGAGATATAACTCTACGATGATATGCTGCCTTATAGCTGCATTACTCAGATGCCTTCGGTATATAAAATAGTCATTCATTCATAACAATCCACCTTCTGGGACAATGCAATATTATTACGCGTTTTCAGTTTTATTAAACCTGTATTATAGAAGTTCCTATTTCTATAAGTGCAAGACATATTTCGCTCTAGCATGGTGCTGATGTACTACATGGTACTGGTTTGGCATTCTGGATAAATGTAAAAATGATAAGTTGAGAGTATGACAATTTCTGTTGTGGGAGAATTGTATGTACGCGACGGGTAACTGAGAGGGCGGCAAGTTTCCTACAACTAAAAGTGCTCGCTAATCCGACTTCTTCCTCCCGCTATAAATTTACCTTTTCCTACTTCGCAGCAGTTGTCGGTTCGGTAGCAAAATAACATTCGCTGGTCTGTACCTTTTTTGGATTTTCTCTTTTCATCCATCTTTTTTATTTCTTTCTTTTACTTTAATTTTTTCGTCAATCAAGTCGACTGTTCTTCTATCTTTGAAGTGCTTAACTAGAATTTGTTGTTTAGCTTAGCAACAGATTTTTGAGCTCTTTTTTAAAGGAAAAAATTAACCGGGGGTTTATTATCCGTAAAGCAAACAATAGCAAATATGTCATCTGTTAGAACTATCTTTGCGAGACAGGGAGTCAAGTAAGTGGGTTTTTGTTATTAATCACAAGTAATCTTTTTATTTCATCTTATTTCTGCTGTGTATCGTGTGCATGTGGATTGATTGTGGATTATGCCTAGTGGGTAATTGATCATTGTAGTGATGCGGATGCGTATGGAATAACGGTTATTCGTCTGCCTTCCTTCTTTTTGTTGTTCAATCGCTCTTTTATGCTTTTTCTTTCTGCATAGTACTCGTGATTCTATTTAACTATGAGTATATAGTTTCATCCTATGATTATATTAATTATTATGTTTTTTTCTTTTACAGGTCTGTTGCTGGTCGACGTGGATTCAGCTCTTCCTCAGCTCGCAGGGATTATGCGGATACCGTGAAAAACCTTAGAATTAACGGTGATACCAAAGTTATCTTCCAAGATAAGTATTTCCTATAGTCTTATTTTTCAGTCGATGGATCGCGAACAGCTATGATACTAACTTTCTTTGCACGTTTCACTGGAAGGCAGGGTACTTTTCATGCTACGCAGGCTATTGAATATGGAACAAAAGTATATACTTTTCGCTTTGTAGAATTGTTTAGTACTGCTTATTGGTCCTAACAAATTGTTTTCTTTATCAATAGGTTGTCGGTGGAACCAACCCGAAGAAGGCTGGCCAGACTCACTTGGGACTACCGATTTTCGGCACTGTCGAAGAAGCTGTAAAGGAGACTGGTGCTACCGCTACAGCCATCTTCGTTCCTCCTCCACTTGCAGCTGCTTCAATTGAGGAGGCTATCAAGGCTGAGATTCCTCTTGCAGTCTGTATCACTGAGGGTATTCCTCAGCATGACATGGTTCGCGTTGTCGATATGCTTAACAGCCAGAGCAAGACTCGCTTAGTTGGTCCTAACTGCCCTGGTATTATCGCTCCTGAACAATGCAAGATTGGTATCATGCCTTCGTACATCCATAAGCGTGGAAGAATTGGTATTGTTTCTCGTTCTGGTACTCTCACCTATGAGGCTGTCAACCAGACCACCAACGTCGGTCTTGGTCAGAGTCTTGTTATCGGTATTGGCGGTGATCCATTCAGTGGTACTAATTTCATTGATGCTCTTAAGGTTTTCCTTGACGATGAGGAGACTGATGGTATCATTATGATTGGTGAAATTGGTGGATCTGCCGAGGAGGATGCTGCCGAGTTTCTTAAGGAATACAATCTTTCTCGCGCCGTTCCTAAGCCAGTTTGCTCTTTCATCGCTGGTGTCTCCGCCCCACCTGGACGTCGTATGGGTCACGCTGGTGCTATCATTTCCGGTGGAAAGGGTGGTGCCGACTCCAAGATTGCTTCTCTTACTGCTGCTGGTGTTGCGGTTGAGAAGAGTCCTGCTCGTCTAGGAAAGACCTTGTATGAGGAGTTCGTTAAATACGATTTGTTGTAAGTAAATCACGACCGTGTCAGATTTTACTTGACATCATGTAATTAATACACTGGTGTATTACACTTCTTAATTTTTTTCTATATGCAGAGCCTTTTAGAGTACTGCCTTCTACTTTTTGTTCTATTTTTTTTAAATATGCCGAGCTTGCTCGACTATATTTCTAGTCGCATTTCTGGCCTCACCAGGTAATTTGGATACTTGAGATTATAAATTTTATGACTATTCTTTTGTATACATCTCTATTTTCTTGTTTATGGTTGCGAAGTGCCGGTTATTTTTAATTTTGTTATTCATGCCCATATAGAAGATGGGTAATAGAATTGCAAGTTTTATTTCTATGCCAAATTCATCGTTTCACGCCAGGCTTTCAATGTTTCTTCTGCAGAGTCTATGGACATTCGGATGAGATTATCTTCACAAGAATATGTAGACATCAATGAGATAATCATGCGACATAATGTATAAGTCTAGACTTGTTATAGTGCAATGGACCCTCGAACTGGATCTTCGTATGCGATGTGCGCGAACAGTCGTAAAATCCTACCCTAGTCGACGTTTTTAAAAAGATTAAATATTGAGCCGGGTGTTTTCAATATCATGACAGAATCTCAACAGCAAACTGAAGATATACCTGCTTTTGACTTCTGGCTACACTTTTGATGATTCGATCCTATCTAGTAAATTGTACGTGAATCTTTTATTTCGACGTATACATTTTGAGAATTGGAAGCGTTTATATTATTGAACCATATTGGTCGATAGAAGTGCGAAATCAGCAACTAAGTCACGATCTACAGACTAACCTTACAATAATTCGGCATTTCGAGCCTTCAAAATTAGACAGTACGCTTTATATACAAATTTAAAAGAATCTGTACGAGAAGAGTAAAGACTATAATAAGAGGAAAGTGCGAGTTGTGTTACAGAATTAAGGAGAAAAGAATAGTCAATTCAATTCTTTTATCTTCCAGGTTTTGGCTTACATCTAAGGCCCGAAAGCAAAAGACCAATTGAGATAGCTATACTTGCATGGTATACAGTGTAGATATCGTATGACACTTCTAGTCTGCGGATATATTCTTATGTTAATATAATTTTCTATATATATATATCGATATTTATTTCTACCGACATAGCCGCTTGATTACAGACGAACCATGATCTCAGCAGTTTTGATCTATAATCAAAAGGGTGAGGTCCTAATTTCGCGATTATATCGTGATAGCTTGCGAAAAAGTATTGCCGATTTATTTCGTATTCAAGTCATATCAAATCCAGATGTAAGTAGATGGACATTCTTACTGGGCAAGCGGCAGGAGGTTAAGTGTAGGCGAAATGAAACATTCTAATCGAGTTACATGCGAACTGAATCTCTATAGATACGATCACCGGTATTGACACTTGGAACTACGACATTTTGCCATGTCAAACATGAAAATATCTATCTTGTTGTTATCTCAAGGCATAATGTGGATGTTGCGCTCTCATTCGAGTTCTTGTACAAAATTATAGCACTAGGAAAAGCATATTTTGGCAAATTTGATGAGGAATCTGTTAAGAGCAATTTTACCTTAATCTACGAACTCTTAGATGGTATGTGTTGTAGGTTATTTATGCTTGATTATTATGGGTATATTTGCTACTAACTCTTGGTTATCGAACAGAGGTCATGGATTTTGGCTATCCACAGAACACTGAAACTGACACGCTTAAAATGTATATTATGACGGAAGGAATCAAGTCTGAAATGCGACCGGTATGTGTACATGTAGTCAGGACTATTAATTCCTTTACTGACATCTGTTACCAGGAGGATTCTTCAAAAATTACTATGCAAGCGACTGGCGCTATGTCGTGGCGTCGTGAGGATATCCGATACCGCCGTAACGAGGTATTCGTAGATGTGTACGAAGATGTTAACCTTCTGATGAGTGCTACTGGAAATGTTCTGCGCGCAGATGTAACGGGTCAGATTGTCTTACGAGCTTTCTTATCAGGAATGCCGGAATGCAAGTTTGGTCTCAACGATAGTCTCTTATTTGATAAGGCTGATGAATTACAGATGGAGGGTGGTCACAAAACATCAAAGGCCGCTGCTGGATCTGTTAACTTAGAAGATTGCCAGTTTCACCAATGTGTTAGACTCGGTAGATTTGATGCAGACAGAACTATTAGTTTTATTCCGCCTGATGGAGAATTTGAATTGATGAAATACAGAGCAACGGAGAACATTAATCTGCCATTCAGGGTACATGTCTTGGTTAACGAGGTGGGCAAGATCAGAGTAGATTATGAAGTTGCGGTTAAAGCAACATTCGGATCTAAGCTATTTGCAACCAACGTTATTATTAAGATCCCAACTCCATTGAATACTGCATCTGTCACAAGCCATGTAACTCAAGGCAAATCGAAGTATGAGCCATCTGAGAACGCTATTATATGGCGCATTGCTCGGTTCACTGGTGGTGCCGAGTATGTTTTCTCGGGCCAAGCTGAGCTACTATCTTCCATGACAAACACAAAAGTGTGGTCGCGACCACCGGTATCGATGCAATTCTCACTTATGATGTTTACAAGTTCCGGATTATTGGTTAGATACTTAAAGGTATTTGAAAAATCAAATTATTCTTCTGTCAAGTGGGTTCGTTATGTCGTTCGAGCTGGTTCTTATGAAATAAGAGTAAGTACAAATTACTGATTGAAAAGTCTCTGGTGATTTTTATTATTTATTAACAAACCTTAAATAGTTCTGAGGGATTCTAGTGTTTATTTTTATAAATAAACGTTAGTTGCCTTTATTTTTCGCAATTGCGTACTCTAGTAGCGACTATGAACGAAACAAGTCTATCATTCAAATTAATTATCTACTTTTATTTTCTTGTGGTCATTTATTTATATAGCTTCACTTATATGCTACTACGCAATCTAGTTCATATGTAAATTAATTTCTAACAGTCTGTTTATGTTTTTTTTTTACATTCCATGAGTTGTATAGATAGGAAGTAAAAGGCGATATTAACACTAGTAATTTGTATATATAGAGTAATATACATTTCTCCTACGCAAGGATAAACTCATCTACAAGAAACTCATAATGTTTAACGAATAGAATATTAAGTCGACTTATATGCATAAATACAACAAGAAATGAATGAAGCATAAGCTGTCATGTAATATTAGACAGGAAAAAACATATACTATCAACAATGTCATATACAGAATTGATGAGTTATCGATTTTGACAATACAATCAATAATAAAAATTCGCATGACCTATATTATATAGAAGATAAGTCATGTAATTATTGATGCCACCAAAAAACAAGAAAATATCAAACGGTATCACAAATTATAATAGACATAACCATGTAATGTAAGATATGCGATGTTTTGATCAACCGTTGTGAAAATACTAAATAACACATGCGCAACAAATAGTCAAATCAATCTATTAAAACATAAGTATGCGTATAGCTTTTAAAAGTTAAAGTTGCGCAACGCGATCGATTTCGTTGTTTGAATTCACCTTATTCGTTGAGCTTGCACAGCTAATAATTCAAACACAGCTATGTACTCATACTGGTACTTTCTACATCATAAGATTGCTTGCATATGCCATCGGTCGTACATCTGGGTGAGGGACAGCCTCAAACGTCTTAAAGTGTAGTTCGTTCTTAGAATCGATAGTAATAGTAGCTCCCTTGTTACCTTGAGAATCGCAATAGTTAGGAGCAGAGAACACAGTAATCAGTCGACCATCATGCTCAACCTCATAACCATCCATGCGAACCTCATGACTACGAATAACAGCCATGATATTGTTATTTTCACAGAATCTTTTTGTGACATCTGGACCAAATTGCAAGCCGACACCTCTTTTACTAGGACCTCTACCAGGCATTGGCTGCGGATCCGTCCACAACATCTCCATCATCAAGCCGCTCTGACCCGGCTGCTTCTGCTTAAAACGATTGAACTTTCGAACATCGTCAAGAGTAATTTTATCATCAGAGAAGAGACCACCGTGCAACACAAGGTAGCTGCTTCCTATCAGAGATGCCAATGGGAGCTTGCTGAAAGCTTCAGAAAATACTTTAAACACCTTTTCAGAGTATTTCGCCTTGCACTCGCCTTCGAAACCATATACTTTATTCATATCATCTGCCTCGTGGTTGCCTCTGTTCAGGAAAAAATCCTTAGGGTATAGCCATTTATAAGAAAACAAGAGCAATGCAACTTCAGTAGACCATGATCCCCGATCTACGAAATCTCCGTTGAACAAGAACTTATGACCTATACCTGGTGGACCATTAATCCTAAAGAGCTCCAGGAGATCAAAGAACTGACCATGTGTATCGCCACAAACTGTAATAGTTTCCTCATTTTTGACGTCAACTTCAACCATGGTGGGCTCCGCTATGAAAATCTTCATGGTCTCAATGATGATAGCAAAGACATATTTTCGATGAAGCTTCTTTCCACTCTTGAAGCGCTCGATCATGTCGTGCACAAACTCAGGGGTAATCTTGAGTTGGCCATCGACTTCTAGTCGCACGCCATCGTATGAGTCTTCGACAGTCATTGACATGTAATCAATCGTTTGCGACACAGGAACCTCATCCTCAACTTCTATCGCAGCCTCGAACGCAAGGCGTCTAACGAGCTTCTGGCACTCGTCTCGCTTTATACGAGCGCTTTTATCAGATGGAGCCTTCTGAACGACGGCATTAAAGTCCCTCAGGGCATCCTTTGGCCGTAGGATTGCAGTATATGCGACAGCTCTGCGATAATATGACTTTACGTATGCTGAATTGATTCTGATAGCTTCCGTGGCATCGGCAATTGCGCTCCCATAAGCTTCCTCTTTAATATGCGCCTATACAAGCATCACCAGGATGCATATGCTATTAGCATCCATACTACACCTAAAATTTTTCTTTCGTATGACGGTCGTCAGCAGACGACCGGAGAACATCGCATTTATGCTTACCTGTGCTCGATTAGACCAATAGACCTCCTTTTCTGGATCGAGTTCGATTGCCTCTGTGTACTTTTCTATGGCCTGCGTATAATTACCAGTCACTAGTAGTTTATTAGCCTCATCTTTGAGCCTAGCAGCCTGATCCTGTTCTTCCTTCGTAGGATTCCATTTACGCTTTAATCTTGTAGATTCCTCATCAACGGTTGAAATGCTACTGCTGTCGTCAACCCCACCGCTTGAAACGCTGGAATAATCATCCGCCGCTCCTCGTTCTGGATTTTCTTTTGTCATTACTGTGAGCTTGCTTAGATCATTTACAAGATCTCTGCTTCCTGGTGATGCGTTGCGGATCGGATCGGTACCCAGCGCCATTCTGTGCATTTCTGCGCCTGTATGCGTATGTACTTGTGCGAGACTTATCGTTTTGAGACAAGCGACACACGACGTCTTACCCGTCTCTATGGAGATTTGCAGCTAATATATACAGTCGATTCCAGACTCGAAGTTCTTCAGGAATGCCGTATCTAAACTCCTCTAACAAAGCGGATAGTATTTAGAGAAAAATAGCGTTGATTTATATAAAATTGGAACGAACTCTGAGTTGCTCGTTTAATGGTTTATAAAAAAAAATTTTCGACAGGCGACACGTTCAGTAGTATTAGTTAAATCAAGGACGATTATCCTCGACACGACATTCAACGCCGATGAGAGCGGGATGTCGCACAAGGCGAGTGCGCTATAAATGTAGGGTACTTACTTATTTATGCCATAAATGATAAAATAATCGAAACTCAGTGGCGGGAAACGTGCGTTACAAATAGGGTTCAAAAATGCTTACTACCACTGCAGTAGAATTACCAGACAGTAATGTGTGCATATTTTTGAGACGCATATACGCATTATAAAGGTGCCATAACTACGAGCTGATAATATATATTATTACACAAGCAAGTGAAAGGATCCAAAAATTTAAAAATTTAGGAAATATAACATAGAGTACTGACTAAAAGGATATAAAATATTGTAAATATTAAAAAACATACGCTCAGCACATGTAGTGATAGGACAGAGAAGCGCTTGTACACAAATCAACCGAACTAAGCAAAACCAGAAAAACACATAGTATAAAGTAAAATAGACACGACCAAATGCAGTAGAAATAAAGAGAATATAAATAGGGTCGTCGGATTAGAGTATAACAAATAGCAGCGACCTCGTCAATCTCATTAGTGCAAAATAGAAAATCACGAACCAGACATTAACTGCTTGAAGAGAAAACTAAAACGAACTACTTGCGGAACCCATGCCGATAAAACCAACTTTAATAAACTGTAAGTACAATAAGGATAAGAGAACGGTAGAAATCGAAATCGCAAGTATACCACTAGCCGCAGACAAGTAAGCGACGGCCAACAAAATAATCAGTTCCATAAAATACATAGACTATTCTTGACCAACACGCACGCCAGCGACGCTAGCACAAAGCTGTATTAAATATGCCATTATATTATTCCGTATGCGAATCCAATATGATGCTTGAAATTGCAAATATAACAAAGGTCTAATCCGCTTGTGGGGTAGTAGCTCTGTCTGCCTCAGAGCTTTGGTAGTCACATAGCTTGCGCTTTGTTGAGTGTAGCAAGGCCTCAGAGCTAGATAAATCCTCATCAATTGGACTTAATGGCGCGTGCACAAATCCCTCTTTGTCCGCCCTGACATCGTCATTCAAGCTAGAGTTTAATGTAGTCTCGCCTTCGATAGCGGACAGTACAGTTTCAGACTGGCCGCCAAGCGATTTTTCGAACTCATCAGAACCTAAGAGAAGCAACAGCCATTAGCAAATTGCGATCATTTTATAAAAAGCAATCGCGATCTAAATACATACTTTCTGAGTCCTCCATCATATCTTGTATATCATCATTTGCAGAATTACATTCATCGTCATCAAAAGCGTTGTGTAGTTCATTGCTTGCGTCTACATCACTTTCTTGAGCGTCTTCGCCGTCCTCATCGACGTCATCAAAACCATAATCATCATCATAGCCCTCTTCTTCAGCATCTTCATACCAGAAATCATCGTCAACAACATCTTCAATAGCAGGTTTAGCATATACCTCGGATTCGGGAATAACAAAACCCTCTGGCATATCTTGTCTCGAGATCTCTGCTTGTCCTATAATACATAGTTGTTAGCAACGATAGAGAGATTCTAACTTATATCGATGCATTCTCTATATAAGTCTGGTACTTACGCTTTATTATTTTATTGTACGTCTCTCTATCATTTCTCCATGCAACCGCCGCATCCACGTTTGCAGCCGAGTCAGGATTTGGATCCTCAAAAAGCGACAAGATTGATATGAGCACAGATTCAACACTCTAAAGATAATAACAGTAACCGAGTTAATACAAGCAATTATTCAATAATGAACAATAGCAATCTGCATACCTGTGCTGGACTCCATCGTTCCTATATCAGTGATTTGTTAGTATACACGATGACAAAACAGAACTCTGTTTCATGTAGCATTTAAAGAAGCTGCTTACAGATGGTGCTTCACCCGATGTCTCGTCCTCTCCAGGGTGAAGAATTGAAATACAAAGTCTTCCATCTTTGTATACATTAGGGTGGAAGAGGGGTCTAACGAATCTAAATGTTGGTGGGTTAAAAGGATAATCAAATGGAAACCTCATTTCCGCCTGCGAAAATCTCGTTAGCAATCCATACTAGTATAGTCTACAGATAAACGACTAGCACTCCACCTTCAAAGCCAGATAACTTACCTTGAAGTAACCTCCGTAGAAAGCCGATTCTTTGTTCAATACCATCACAGCCAAGTTCCTAAAATAAATAAAGAGGACGAGAGTCGACGGTCTCGGTTAGAAACTATGTATCTCCTGGTCCACAAATTGCCATTTAAAAAGAACATCTTTATAATTTACCATATATAAACATTGTCGTCTTTGAGCTATATACATGAAGTGGTCTAGTCAGCAATTTCTAGTTCTTTTTTCCAGTATAATTAAGCTATCGTTTTCTTGTACTGCAGTCGCTTACCTCTATGTGAAATGACGGCATAGAATGTTTGGGGTCCGTCAGTTCTCTATACTGTTTTAACAGTAGAGATGCACTTGCCAACTTCGACATCACGACGATATACTGCTGTCCAACAGGAAACTATTGAGAGATAAGAATGAAAGAGAGAACACTAAATCGATTTAATATTACTGAAACTTATAAAAAGATCTGTCAGACTACACAAATATGATAAAATTCTATCCACATCTGACCTTTCGCTTTACTGTTTGCTTATTTCTGGGAGTTCTGCTAGGGTTTTTGGTAAGTAACTTTCACTAGAATATTTTTTTGATAAATTACGGTTCCTGGTATTAAGCAGGTGAAAGGTAACAGTCTGATCGTCAACTTCCCTACAATCGACGTTCATTTATATTTAATCAAAAATAGACGGATAGCTATTGGAGAACTTTATAAAGAATAAGCCATAAAGTATTCTTGGAAAGTGCGCAAGATGCCTAAGATAAGTACCCGGGGTGTTAAGTTTGTTCGCCGTTAATTCTTGTTTACGGAAATCTTTGTTTGATTTTGTCTACTGACATTATAGGTTTACTATTTCTGTGATTATTGTGATGGTGCGTATAGCTTATCGTTACATATATTTTTCAGTTGAGTTGACGATACTGTTGCGTTTGCTGATTACTGACAAACACAATTATTCAGTGTTCTTAACACACGATTCGATCAGTGTTCGAAAAGCACACAACAGTGGAAAAAATCACATCAAGAACGTGGTAGATTACTATCAGCGTATGTATTGGTCTGCTTATGTTCACTTCTACGCTGGAACATTCACCAGTAATCTCATGATTATGATTATCTTCTGTCTACATCAAATGCTCTACTAACTTCGCCTTTGTTATTCCATATATAGAGATAAGTCAGGAGCAAGCACAGGCTATTATCGATTCTATCACGAGTCAGTATTCTGAAGAAAAACCTAATGTACCTGTGAAGCAGCTCCCTTATACATTTCCTGCTAATATTCCACCGCCACCTACATTGCCTGGAATTCCTGTGCCTCCTCCTGGTAGTCTTCCTATACCGCCACCAGGTATGTTTCCTATACCGCCACCTGGAGCGTTAGCAGGATTGCCACCAGGCGCACCTCTTCCAATACCACCACTCCCTGTATCTGGCGTACCTGGCTCCTCATTTCCTGTTCCACCGCCACCAGGTATGCTTCCTATTCCTCCACCTGGTGTGATCCCACCACAGATGCAAAAGCATTTATCATCGCAGCAACAACAGCAGCCATCTCAACACACTCAGAAACCCTCAGGTCGGTAGAGGAATTAAATTACAATTTTGCTCAATAGTTGTGTACTATATTATGAGCTTTACACAACAGTCTATAGGCTTGAGCTGGAAGATACATTTATTATGAGGCTACCTATATAGTATGTATATTAGTTCACAGACGCTAAAGCCCGGAAGTGCGAATAATTTCGAATTGAGATCATAATACATTGTCAACTATATAGGAGATTAAGAACTTAACTAATTCTGTACACTATGTTACTATTTGAATCAAAAATTATCTCTTGGCTAATTGCGCATATATATATTATAAAATTAATACTTGTCATAGTTTCACATTTCGCTATCCAAGCCAAACGAAAAAAGCTCCTTACTAGAAAATTGTTCATATTTAGTATTGTATTCTTCAAAAATAGTCTCTCGTCTCGTTAGAAAATTAATTTAAAAATCCATTAAGTTTGTGAAATAATGAATGAGACTAAGAGCAGGACTCAACGCTAATTGAATTATATCCTAAAAATAAGAAGTCCAGATCGTATCCAAAATAACTGTACTTTCTAAATGCAAATCAAAAGAAAAAAGTGATACTCAAAACATATTTATGGGGGGCCAAATTCAAAAATCAATTTCGATGATAATACAAACACTAAGTATGACAGAAGGAATAGCAAAAAGGTATATCAAATCCAAAGTTAAAAATAATTGAACAATAGTTGACATAAATATTCGTACATAAATCTTACTTCAAAGTAGAAAATACTTGTTATCGAAGCTCTAACAAATTCATTCACATGAAATTTGAAGAATTGGAGATCTCATTTAGATGCTGTGGCAGATTTAGGTCCCGGGGAAGAGGTGGAATTGATTCCTTTGAATCGCTAATAATTTTGACCTTTCTTTCGTTGCTATCTCTATGCTCTGATTTGAGACGGCTAATTAGCTTTAAGCTCTTCTTCTTTAATAGTCTGATAGGACCTGTAGCTGTCGACTTGATATTTCCATCGGCAATTGTATTCTCACCGTCGACATTAAGTGACTCGGACAATGTATAGTCTCGGCCAGTGGGACCAGTGCTATTGAGAAAAGCAACTAGATCATTCTTACTTCCAGAACGCGATGTGAGTCCTATTTCATCCCTGGGGGCGAGAGAATTCAAAATTGGAATTCTCTTCTTAGGGTCGATGCTGCTGCTTGTAGAGCTACGTGGACTCTTACTAGATACATTTGTCAAGGTACTGTTTAAATCGTGAAGATTGTTATTCAATGACACCATGGATGCCTTTGTAGTGAGCTTCTTTTTTCCTGAGGTCATAGATGCAGATGAAGATAGAAGTGACGAAGTAATCGAGATTGTATCAGAACCAGTCTTCTTACCAAAAATCTCTCGAATATTTCTTGAGCTGGATTGAGACTTAAGAGCGCTTTGCTCTGTCACGCTACCTCCTGGCTTCGTTACACTCGAGTCTTCCTTTACAATTACAGCATTCGGTTGATTGAGGAAATCGATGAGTTCTTGCGGATATGTCGTATTCAACTCCTTTATAGTAGCATCACGAGGTTCACGCTTGTGCACAGTCATTTGCTGTGGTACTAAGGTATAGGAAGTTCGTTGTGAAATTCCTATGCTAGGCTCGCCTTTGTCTGCAGGAGATGATCTGTGGGGTTCAGTCAAGGAAGAAAAATAAGAGGAGCTAGGCTGCTTACTGAGGGCTTCCACAGGCCGCTTCTCTTTATCTAAACTCGATTTCACCTTCAGAGACTCATCCGAGGAGTCGCTAGGTGAATTGAGACCTGATATTATTACTTCATTTAGAGGTTTCGCTTCACGCAACTTATCAGGAGTTAAATCAACCTTAAACGTCACATTGCTGTTTAAAAGCCGCTCAAATGTTACGCGCTCAAATTCGCCATTACTATAGTTTTCAGGCGACAACGACTGAATATCATTTTCCGAGCGTTGACATGATATCCAAATATACTTTCTAACTTTCTCGGAAGGAACTGAATAAAGAATATCAGGTCCGAGTTCAGTTCCGGTTCCCTGTTGACCTCTTGTCTTCCTCATCATACTAGAAAATGCGCTAGTATGCCTTTTCAAAGATGTATCATCATTTCTTAGACCTTCTTGTGCGTTATATGATATCTTTCTATCTAATGGTACAGATGCCAGTAGCATAGTAGATGCACCGAACTCAGTTTGATATGGGGAGGTCGGGGAGGTTGTGCTAGATGGTTCTGTGTCTGCATCATTGCTATCATCGTCCACATCTTCTTCACATTCATATTCATCCTCGTGGTAAGGAGCATTGTCTGAAACTGCATTTGTCACCAGATCACTGCTTCCCTCGACTGTACCATTAGACTGATTAGCAATAAAGTCAGATCGCTCGGCACCGCATTCAGTTATTGCATTGTCGCCAGTCACTCCTGGCGATGATGCTCGAACTATGGCGTCTTCAACTTTATGAGACGCTGATGACATTGAAGAATGCGACCTGTCCATGGGTACTGATTGCCGACCACACTTATCCATTAGTCGTTCGGTTACTGAAAATGGACGGTTCATTGAAGTAACACTGTATCTAGAGAAACGTTGACCATGATAACTCCAAGGCCGCGATTGGCGACGACTATAAACACTTTCACGGGTAACAGGTACAGTCGCCGACATCCTGGCTTCCGACAGCTTCGCTCTAGCTAAAATATCTACATCAGGTATAATCTGCTCATTGCTAGGAAACTCGCGATAATCTTCTCCATCGTCACGTTCATCATCATCCTCATAACTATGAAAATCTTCATAACTAAACTCTGTAAGAGGTGAAGGTTGTGGTGTAATGAATGCGTGATCTACTATCACTGGGGAAGTAATCTGATGCTGCTCATCGTGTTTGGTAGTATCACTAGGTGAGTTGGCCGATTTCAGCTCAGGTATGAGACCAAGAAGGCCACTCTCAGACGAGCTTGAAGGGCTTTTCGAAGTTGACATCTTATATTTATGATGGTATCGTTCCGTCAATGGACCACGTTTCTTCCATTGACGCCAGAGCTTGCCGATTAGAGGATCATGCTCAACTTTTTCAACATCTGAATCTATGACGTCTAGAATCCGGGGCCCTGGATGATGTGCAGCTGCAGTCACAAGGAAACGACTGAAAGCAGCATGAGTTGCAACTCGAATAACATATCCCACAATATGTTCAAGAACGGCCGTAAGGAAAATTGTACAAATAGGCGATATTATTTGGTCATCCATCTCAAAATTGCTCGATAAAAAAAGGTTCCGTTGGTCAGGCACAAAATCAATTACATCGGCTTCTTCAATATTGCCAAGCGAGGAATAGACCATGCATCTTATGCGTGCCATTGACCAAGCGTATTCGATATCAAATCTCGGGTTTGCAGGAAATTTAGTCACAGATGAGAGAGACGATGGACCCAGAAGTGCATACTCTTCTTCTGGCGTTCGGATGTACATGCGCAATTCGGCCTCACCCTCGGCGACTGCCTCTAAACCTAATTGGTTTTTGAGCACCAAACGAACCGTCTGACGGAGAGGGTCCAACAACGCCGATCGTGCTCTTCCCAGTAGAGTAAATACGAAGTAGTCGAGAAAACCGTTTAAAGCATCTATGATAGATGGCGGAATAGGACCGAGAGTTACCATGCATTGCGTCATCAGCTTATCAGATGTCATGATTGCGGCAACAGCCTCCATCGACACATAAGCTGGCCGTAGAGATTTAGAGCCCGAGACATGATCGGTCGCTATTTGAGGCTCGTGCTGTTGTTCGCTCTGATATTGCGCGGAATGCTGAGAAGAAGAAGAAACATCTTCTTGAGGCAAAGATGTCATTTTCAGCTGCTCTTTCAATTGCTATTTCTACTATAATTTATTCAAAAACTATTAATTCGTCGTTGTGTTCGAGTAGTCCTCAGTATCCTCCTGAAATCCCATAAAGTGTGCTCTTCACGAAGCAATAGGAATGCACTCTTTGCTTCCGTCTACCTGTTCAGGCTGTAAATGCGGTATATCCATCCAACAAATTAGCGGCTTAATTAACTTGCCGTATTCTCAATTATTTTCGCCCTGAGTGTCGCTACTCGTCTTGCCGTGTATGTGTTCCTCCTACAGGCTCGAATTGAGGTAGAAGCATTCAAGTAAACATGAAATTAATGACACAAAATATTCCAAAAAAAGACAGCAATGCATAAAATATACAAGTATTTGTCTTTATATATACAAATCTACCTAGTCTTTGACGTCCTAATGTCTAGAGACCCATCGACAGTAGATCAACTCTGCTGAAAGCTGTGTGTGTTTGTATGTACACCCAGAAAAGACTTTTTACGTCGCCTTTGTCTGTACAATCTGGTCACTTAAGTTTGCAGATGATTTGTTGCGGGATCGTCTATGCGTTCTCCCAAAAAAGAAATGTACGTAAAATTTCTCTGTCTACAGCTAGATATCAAATCCAATCAAAGTAATAACGGCCAGCTACTCGAATAATTCTCCTCGTCTCTCTAGTCTCCGTGAGATTGTCGTGACAATGCTATGACCAGCAACTATGTGACGAAATAGGAGTGTCAAGGAATTTGGCAGAACGCAACCAACGTAGACCTTTATTAATACCAACAGCAAAAATACGAATGCAGCTATGTGCAATAGGCGTAGTGGACGGAAATCTATGAAGTAGTACACTATAGCAGGAAGGAAATAAGGAGAAAAAGCCCAGGAAGCGATTGAAAAAAGCCAAAAAAGAGGCTTTTTTTGGTCCAGCTTCAACTATAATTATCACTACAAATACTGTTAGAATGTGTGCTTTTCATCCTTCTCTTGCATAATGAGGCTCATTCGGGCGGGATTATAGTAGAAGAGGAAATGCGCTTTTTCCATGACTCAATGCAGGTAAGTATGAATTACAACCAAGGACAGCTACCTGGAGTGCCATTGTCACTTGCATATCTGGTGTCTAGCAATATCATTCTCTATTAGGTTGCAGAATATGCATCTGCTGGCAAGAGATGCGTCTGTAATAGTAGTTGAACTGATGGAGCTGCCCAGTTCCGGATGGCGCGAAGCTCTAGTAGGATATTTCTGTCCGGGCTCTTGTCACATCGACGGCGAATCCGCTTCATCCCCTGGAGTACATAGACAAGCGAGATACGATTTCACTGTTCACGGTGGAGCTTTTGTTACTACGTGCTTGCTAACTGGTAAAAGTAACAAGTGAGCAGAAGAGAAGAGACCGAAGAGACTAATTATTTCAGAGTATTTTACATGTACAAACTTCTGTTTTATCCACTTCATACCCTCTTTCATGCCACTCAGTTTTCAGAGACAAAATCAAACTTGTTCCCTTTCCCGCTTTCCGGAATGTTAGAACTCGGCTGATATTCAATATTACTAGCAAAGAAAAGATCTTACACTCGTAATAGCCTGTCATTGTGTCTGATCTCGAAATACTACGATTTTATCTGTCTTCGTGTATGATGATATCCCGCCGGCCGTCCAACCCCTTCCATATGTGTTTCCTCTCCCAGTTGGTAAAAACTGGCGTAAGTCTTTTATCTTATATTCGACATATAAACACAAGAATTTCTCAACCGGTTATTTTAACATTTGTCAACACATTAGTACTATAGAAGGCCATTTTGAGCCTTCGGAAACTTGTCACTTATTGATCAAAATATTTGATTTATGCGGAAGGGAGGGGAATAACCTGCAAAAACCTATACCTTAGAAGAGAACAGCGCCGCGCTCGCTTCATTAGGTTATATAGTTGGACTGACGACAGTGTGCCAGCAACAATATAGTGAAACTGCAAGCGCAAAGTAGTAAACAGTCTCCAATTAGAATAAGTCAAGAGCAGTCGTCAGATCATCAAAGCAGAAAGCTGTATCAAACGAGTAAATGGCGGATCAACAGGAGAAATCAGGTACGTAAATATTGGTGAACGCGTAGCGCAAGCAGGTACTCGTTGCCGTCATATACTTGTTAATGTCGGATAAGCAGGAGTGAAACTTACCGAGTGATGGGGTATATAGCAGATATCAGTAAAGAGCTCGAGCTAATGCTCTTGTTTACTGAAAGCTCATATGCTTCCATCATCAGTTACGCTCTTTGCATAAGATGGCTAAGAATATGGAGCATGATTTCTGAGCTGTCGGTCTGCTGTGTTCAGAATGTCTATGGGCGGTTAGATGGTCGATAGCTAATACATTCTTATTATTATCCTGCAGCTGCGGAGGTGATCGTTAAAATAGTGCCTCTTGAGTTCAGCGACGATCAGGAGTTCCGTCCTAGCGGGGCACTGACAAGAACTATACGTCTTGTCCCTAATGACAACAACAAGAACTATCTTATCATCGGCAGATCGTCTAAGAATGCGAGAAAGCACATCGTTCCTGCTGAAAATAATGCCTTCTTCGATTCCGCTAACGTATCAAGACATCATGCTACAATTTTCGTAGAAGGCGATGAAGTAGCTAATCAAATTCTTAGAATTAGAGATAGTGGTTCTCTGCACGGCACCTATCGTCGCGGAGAGCGAGTAACAAGAAATGCTGTCGTTTTGACGCAGAATGACATTATTTGCCTTGGCACGAAGATACTACATAATGGAGGTAAGTTTTGACGTATTATGTGTACGTATGCTACCAGTTTCAACAGCATTTTTATGCTAAATATCTATAAATCTCATAGTGATCACACCAGCTCTTAATATTCGAGTCTCTTACGAATGGGTCACTGCTTCTGATAGAGAGGATTCTAGCTCCGATAGTGATGATGCTATTACATCCCGTCAGAATCAAGTGTCTATGGGCCATCAGAGATCAGATACGCAAGCATCTGTGTCACTCTCAGAAGACACTTTTGATGGGGATGTCGACCGTGATGTAACTTTGAATAACGATGATGACCTAGAGATAGACATTGATAACTCTGCTACGCCTACCAGTCGCTCTACCTCCTCCAAGAAATTATCGGTTTCTGGTCAGATAAAGCGCTGGCTTGAAACCCCAGAGCCATCCTGTAGCGAGCAAACTGCTACTGAGGATGTAGATGATGGCAATGATGACTCTGAAGCTGAAGAAGAAGAAAGGGGAGAGAAGGAAGTACGAGAAGGTTCTGCTGACACTACTAATGCCAATGAAGAGTGCGATGAAAATAATCAGCAAGAGAAAGAGGATGACGTAATTGAGATCACTGCTGACTATGTTGCGGATGATGAGGCGGACTATGAGGACGATGAAAGTAACGAAAAAACCTCTGACTCCAATGTGAATTCAAAGAAGCTTTCTGGTTTCTTCGGTGCTAAGAGATTCAGCTTTGTGAACAGCTTTCTAAGGAAGCGGAAGATAGCTGAAATTGACGAAGACGGTGAGAACACAGAAGATGATGTTTCTGAGCAAGCTCAAACTGATCCGACTGATCCCACGTCTACTGATGTGAACGTTGATGAAAATACCCCAATGAATCGTCGTTTTAAGATGTTTTCCCCTAATTTCGGTCTCTTCAGTAAGCGCCGTCGTGTTGAGAATAGGTTAGTTGAGATAGATGGGAATGCCAATCCTAATGAACTTACTCCCGAACAACAGCAGGAGAATGAAACTATAGTTCCTAGTACAACTGCTAGTAACTCCAGCGAACTGAGAGCTCCTGAAACGCCAAGTTCAGTAGGAAGATACATCGCTGCTACGACTGCTGGAATTATGATTGGTAGCGTGGGGACTTTTGCCGCTTTGCTTGCTTCTGCAGCCGAAGAAGCTGTTTAGTAATATGATTACTTTTCGTGTACTTCTTTATTTCTTTTCGAAGTTAGAAGTTAACTTCAACTATCGTTCGTTTGATATAAGTAACTTTATTCGAATTTTTGTCATCTTGAGATATTGTTAGTCTGATTTTTGTTTAATTTTTTCTATTTTCTATTTATTGTTGATGCTACTCTATTTCTGGATTACAACTACTTAACAGTTTGATAATATTTAATATCTAGCGAGTTTCTCTTATGTTTATGACCTACGTTTTCTCTATTCTCTCATTTAAACTATATTATGCTTTTATGTCTCTCAATAAATACAAACTATACTTTGCTACATTAAATAGCACTAATGATTTTTTGGTTATTAGTATTTGCGACTAGTTTTTACACTTAAATTTGATACCGAATCAATCTTCGATTTCCGAGCCTTCGTCAATCTGTCTCATAGAGAGCTCATGCTGCACAATCTCTCGCTTTTTTCGTTCTTCACGGGTCATCGGATCGCCAAGAAACTTGCGAAGAACCACATTAAGGAAAGCGAACAGGATACTTGTGCCAGCCATAGCAACCATAACCATGTTACTGTCTCTATAGTTACGCGCAGCATCAGACGGCCATCCACTATAAAGTGCGTACGTAGTTGTAACAGAGCCTAGGTTTCCAAGACCCGATACAAAGGCAGTAGCAACAGCAGTGCCTACCTCACCGTGACGAGGCTGGAAGATCTCCGCAGTCCAAGTCATACAAATTGGCACAGTCGGACCCAATCCTAATCCGACAATCAGAACACCAACATATTTGGGCCACTCGTGAGTGGCATAAGTCATAGTAAGAAGCCCAGTTATAATGACCAAGCACGGTCCAGAAAAGAAGAGAGCGCGATGATCATGAAACTTGTCAGAGAGTGGTGTAACCATCAAGATACCAGCCAAATCACAAAGCCAGATGGGGGCAGTGAGTAAACTGAGATCAATAGAGCTTAGATTCGGATTGATAGACTCAATAATGACCGTCGCAAAGTTCTGAATGCCAATGCCAATGCCGACCACTCCAAAATACATTATTGTAAGTGGGTATAATCTAACATCGATCAGAATTTTCCAGAGATCCATCAAAGTCCACTTGTGAGCGTTGTAAGTGAGTTTCATGTCAATTTTGTGAAGCTTGGACTCCTCCTCATTCAAAATAGGCATTTGCGAAGGAAGTAGTCGATCGAGCCACTTCGTGCCATTGGAAGGTTTTCTGTTTGGCCGATCTGGAAGCCACCACAGCAGAGAGATTCCGACGATTATAGTAATGACGCCATATAGCAAAAACATCCATTGAAACCCAGTCAGTCCTCGGTCACCATCCATATATTGGAAACCTGCAGAGACCAGACCGACAACAGCAGCAGATATCTGAGCTGCAGTAAAATAAAATCCAATTCGGTGGGCGATTCTATGAGGCGGATACCAAAGTGTGAGATAGTAAGCCATTCCTGGCCACAGCCCAGCTGTAACAATACCAAGAAGAAAACGCAACAGAATAAAACTCCAAGGGGCTGCCATAGCAGTCATACAGGAACCCACTATGCCAATAGTTATGACGTTTCGACTGAGCCATGCATGTGGAGCAATTCTGGTCATAATCAAGTTAAATGGTACATCGAATAATGTGTACGCTACGTAGTACAGCGCAAGGCCGACCGAGGTATCATGGGAGGTAAGACCCAATGTTTCAATAAGGGTATGATGTTCGCTCTGATTCATAGTCAGTGCCAGACCGACGTTGGAACGAACTGCAGAAACAAGGAAATACAAACACCACAGAGCTGTTATACATAAATAAATCTATTAGCTACGCATTGGACTTGCACAACATCGTAAGACGGGTCCTGTGTTTGTACCACAACAGCACACAATTAGATACATACCTGGTATTATTCTATAGTCCAGTTTTCTGTATATTTTATTGAGACTTGTCTGATCAGGAACCTCCAAATCACTTGAATCGTCTGCAATTGTGAAAAGGACATTTTCAGGTTCACCCCTGACGTGCGTAGGATGGGAGTCCTTTTCTGGGGATTCGGCTATTGTAAGACTGCTCATCATCGTGAATAAAATCAATATTTGTAGACTCTATATTACTACAGTAGACTGCTATTGTCTGTCGGTCTACTTGGCGAGGAATTTTTTTGGTGTTCGACGACCTGATTTAAATAACTTTTTTGCCATATGAACTTGATCCCAAAATTCTTTTGTATCCACAGAGAGGTGGACTGCAGATTTACCAGGGTTTAAGTTCATTATCAAGATTTCTACACTTAAGCTTCCCACAAAAATAATATTTCGGGATAGAATTGATTTTTAAACGCAGCAGAGCGAGAGTTTTTGCATACTTCGCTTACAGTATTTTCTCCGTGCTTCTGACCGAGGTGGGATATATAGCTGAAGTTGACTGGCCATTGAGCTGACTACTACTATTGAAATGACTAACAATTCTCTTCTGATAGCTCTTCAGATCTGTATTTTGGGACTTAGCCTTGGGAATAACCTACTGCCCAAAAGTTTGTCTAGATGTATCTTGACGGTCAATCCAACAATATCATTACGCCATCAGATGCTATTCACCCAATTTTATAAAATGTAATTAGCCCAGTAGTTCAGTTTTTGATGGGTCGCCTATAGCAAAAAAGAAACGAAACAAGCTAGTCACAAAAAAGAAAGTCAACAAAAACGAAGCTAAAAGTACTATATACTAAACCTTCTTGGTAGTCTGAAATCTAAGATAATACACTATACCCAAATAGTAGAAACAAAGAACATATCTTTACTCTCTCCTAGAACTGCACCCATCGTTCTTCAGAACTAACAAGATATATTGCGTTACTAGTGCCTACTAGTACCCGCCTCATATACTGCTAAATGGCGCTATAGTATACTATATTCTATAAAATTCGTGATTTAGTTCTGCTAACGCTATGTAGTCAATTTATTCAGCTCTGTTGATAATTATTACGGGCAAAGGCCAGGTTCTGACAGAATAGACTCAAGGACAGAGCCAAAAGCGCCTAATGCGTGTCATTAGATGCTATTGATCTGCTGCAATCGCAAGCTTAATAGCAAGCAACACGCATATTTCGCAGGGCCCAAGCCCAACGCATATATTAGTTTCTCCCCATGAGCCACTAGCCGAGAGATGCAGTTAAATATATTCATGTCAACAATGGTGAACATATATAACACAGCGCAACAATTAACAATTACATCATTACACTACACCATGCTGCTTCTCGCAGCTGATGGCGCGTAGATGGCCACAGCTGAGTTCGGCATCGAGACAATTAATCTCCTAAACTGCTCACAAGAACCATTAATGCTCGGCAGTCCTTACAGTTACTTAAAGCACTACCTTAGCTAGTGCTACACATCGCCTACGTTAAAAGCTCGGCATATCCCCAACCTTTTCTTCGACATCATCAAATTGCCTTTTTCAGCCTGTTATCAGTGCACAGAAACCAAACAGCTGCGCAATAGCTATTGATCCCTCTGCTGCTGTTAATATTCTCCTTGAGCAGTTATGCAGTCTGTGTCCTGTTCGCTGATGCCCTCTCCAGCGTATTTCTACTTGCACGTCATGGTTTAGTGGACCGTAAGACAGATCACTAACGGCACTGACAGCGCAAAGAGGCCAGGCTATGCAAACTACAAATTGGACTTCAAGCATGACTATTCGCTTTTTTCTCTCAATTTAGCTATATCATTGCGCGCAGAAAATGCACGATGCGACGTTAATTGAGTTTCGATGCGCACACTCAACACACTACTGCGCCCATTATCAATGTACTAGAGCACTAGACAGGACCCTTTATGATTGCTTATGTGAACTTGTGTTCGTAGAATTTACTCACAATTAGAAATTGCGCTGAGAATGATACAATGTCGTCTATTAGATCTCATCCCACGGTTTCATTTTGTTGGGCTCAATTGACGAATTACTCAAACAAGCACGTCGAGGATTTAGCTAGTGACCATTCTTCAAGAGTCATAATGGTATGCCATAGAATGCGTGCGAATAGCTTATAGAGAGTTGCTTGCTAGCTTAAAACTTCGTTCATAGTCAGCTGTGAGGTATCTAGCTGCTTGCAATCTACTTCCATTCTCATGTCATTTGAGTTTTTATGTATAAGGGTATTGTGTAACTCGGATAATAAGGGTACCGTATATGAAAACATGTGACTTGAGACAAGGGTTATCGTACACAATTAGTCAGGGTTACAGTGGAATAAATGAGCTTTGCACTTGTGAAAAGAGAGAGACTATCAAAAACTAAGAAAAAAAAATACACGCTTTTTTTAATCATTTCGCCATCATTCTTTAGTGAAAGATAGGAAATCTCTTCAGAGGTGTCCAGTTGGTGTAGTGATATTTAATAGTTTATATAAAACCAATATATACATTGGTATATATATATATTGAATAAACCGCCGTAGCAGTACGTACGCTACATAGTGGAGGTTTATATCATTCGAAAAGTTGTCAGAAGCGCTTGAAATACATAGGTATCGGAAAATGGCTGAAGTTGACGAAGTCTCAACTGTAAGTCTTGATGAGACTGTAAGTGGTATCTGAACAGACAGTTTAGTCTTGATTGATGATAAAAATATCGCATTAGCTGGAAGAGCAGTACATTAGATAGCAGAGGAGGATTTAAATACTGTATACAAGATCGAATGTCATAAGTGGGATGGATGATTGGTCTAATGCTTTAAGCACGTACGACCTGACGAGCAACCATTTTCCCTGTACACTTTTCTAATGAGCTCTAGCGATACGGCACTGTATTAAAAGTGATACTAACTCTTCGATCTAGCTGGAGTTTGATCCCACCATGAAGAAGAAAAAGAAGAAATCAAAAGTCGTATCATTTACAGAATCAGAAGATACTCTGGAGGAGGTTTCCAAGGAAGGATCAGATCCAGCAGTTGATGAGCTTACTGAGATGTTCTCTGGTCTCAAGAAGAAGAAGAAGAAATCAAGCTCCTCGTCCGGTGCTGAAGCTGATGGCGATTTGGCCGACTTGGAGCCTACAGCTGATGAGAATGCTGAAGATTTCGACTTCAGTGTGAAGAAGAAAAAGAAGAAGAAAGTCACCACTGATGTTTCTGCATTCGAGCAGGAGCTCGAGGAAGCCGGTGTCAATGAGGAGGAGGGTGACGAGGCTAACGAAGATGAGGAAGCATTTGATAAGGAGGACGAGGAGGCCGGATGGCTGAAAAGCGATCGTGAATACACCTATGACGAACTTCTTCACAGGTTTTTTAAAATCTTACGTACCAACAACCCTGAACTTGCTGGCGAGCGTGGACAGCGATACAAGATTCCCCCGCCAAGTGTTATGCGAGAAGGTAATAAAAAGACCATTTTCGCTAATCTTAAAGACATATCCGACAGAATGCATCGTCCCTACGAGCATGTTATGCAGTTTTTGTTTGCTGAGTTGGGTACCTCCGGATCTGTCGACGGTAACTCTCGCTTGGTTATTAAGGGTCGTTTCCAGCAGAAGCAGCTGGAAAACGTTTTACGTCGTTATATTATGGAGTATGTTACCTGCAAAACCTGTAAGTCTATTAGCACCCACCTTGTAAAGGAGAATCGTCTTTACTTCTTGGTTTGTGAGAGCTGTGGAAGTAGGCGATCAGTTAGTGGTATCAAGACTGGTTTCCAGGCTCATATTGGTAAGAGAAAGAAAATCGCTGGTTAAGGAAGGTATCATATTTCTACGTACATTTTACTTTCTTGTTTATGAAGTTTGAAAAGAATAAAGCAGCTTTACTCTAAACTATTAACTATATATTAATATGTTCGCGGAACATTTTTTTTCAACTTGTAGATGATTAACTATTCATCAATTGTACTACATTTTGTATCCAAATTTCGAAGATTGTATTTGGCATTCATTCGTTCGAGCAAACTCGCGCATATAGTAGTATTTATAACAAGCCCTATTGAGACTGCATATCGTAGTTTTGGAAGACAATCTTCGCAACGACAAGTATGCAAATGTAAGATCTTATGGCACCTCGACTGGAACAGAGGTACCATTCTTCTTTGCACTCTCTACGCAGGCACAGATAACTGCAAAGTGATGGAATGCTTTTTCAATCGGAACCTATGATGACGAGATTATTAGTTAAAAAAGTGAAGTAATATTGGAAACCAAAATTATGTAGCCACATACCTTTAGAAGGCTTTTGTCTTTAGCTTGAACAGCAGCAGCGAAATTCTCAAATTCGCTTGGTACACCATTGTCAGTCGTAGGCAAGAACTCGACATTCTTACCCTGCTTGTATTCATCAGTAAAGAGAGTAATAGTTGAATTGCTCTTGTCGGAGAAGTCATAAACAATAGTACCGGTAGTACCATGGATTCGAAGAACATTCATTCGAGGAACAGATACAGCCTGTAGATAATATAGACGTAAGTAAAGTGAAATTTAATTTAGGTCGAGCTGTAAACTGTATCTTACAGATGTATAAGTAAACGTTCCCATAACACCAGATTTCATCTTCAGTGTAGATGTTAGCGAGTCTACGTCACCAGATTCCTTACGAACTTGAACAGTCAAGGCTGATAGCTAAATGAATATAAAAATTTAGTTTTTGATGGCTCAATGATAAGTAACAGTCAGACTTACAGATTCAACTTCTCCTAGAACTTCTGTAAAGAGAGCAACCTGATGCACACCTCCGTCCGACAGAAAACCACCAACGTGCTCAGGCTTCTGGCGCCACCATGTCTTCAAATATTGGTTGTTGAAATTGAATGGAGCTGTACAGTAGTGCGAAAAGTATACCACATCACCAATTTGTGGTAACACGGATTTGATAGCATCAAGACTATTCCAGAATACGAAGTTCTCGAGCACCATGACTGGCAGATCAGTCGATCTCGCTAGATGAACTATCTCCTTAGCCTGATCAAGTTTCGCAGCGATCGGTTTCTCAAATGCGACAGGCTTCCCAGCAGCAATTGCATCCTTAACAGCACCAAGTGTGAATTGAGAAGGAAGTAGTATGTCAACGACATCTACTGAAGGATCATCAAGCAAGCTCTCGAGACTGTCATAGACCTTCGCTTCGGGAATAGCGGCCCTTGCTGCAAATTCAACGGCTTTGTCTTTACTACGATTAGCGCAAGCAACAAGCTCCAAATCCTTAACAGACTCAATTGCTGGCAAATGGCTTTCGTTTGCGAAAATCTAAATAATTAGTAAGCGATCAGTTTAATTTCTCTATCGCTTAAAATGCTTCTTACGCCAGTTCCCAGGATTCCGACACGAATTAATGATTTAGACGACATTTTTCTTATTTTTCAATATATATTGGAAATGATTCTCAAATTTCGGTTATGAAGTTATAATCAAATTTTTGTTTGTAGCTTGGTATTTAAGAGGATATTGGCAGCACAAGTGGACGTTCTATTATGATAAATAGTCCTTAAAGCCGCTACTACCGCAGCCCACAAAGGTGATTCCTCGAAGAAAGCATAAAACTGCAATTACGTCAAAATGTGTAATTAAAAAAAAATTTCACAATAAGCACTACCATAAATATAAAAAGTAAATTAGTATACACACACATATATGTATATGTTTAGTGCCATAACTAGATATCTATATATATACATTTAGCAGACCATTTATAGATTTGCTATTACAGGATCATTCTCTTACAAATTATTGAAGAATGCTCTATAATATTAGTTTCTTCAAGCTTGAAAAGTAAGCGGAAGATATTAGCAACTAAAATAGCTAAACCTTCTAAGAATGACATTATTATATAGAGCGTAGTATGGACTCATGCAAGTGATTGATATCTGGAAATATAAAGAATATAGAAAATACAATAAAGCAGTCTTGAAGAGGTACAGAAAAGTAGAGTTGTTTTTGAAATTAGACATTAGGCATCCTTTTCTCCTCCTCAGATTAAATATCATCTACGAAAGTGCATCTAGCGATTGAAAAGGATTCTTATTTCGCCCCGAAATACTCTTCATTCGCTTGGGATATGGCCGTGCAATAAGCTGGCCAATAATGAAATTTGCAACGTCAGGATCTCTAAAATAACCCAAATGTGAACTTAGAGATGCAAGAAGAGTGATATCCATGTATCCTTCTTGCAAAGCAAAATCAAGTCTCCCTGTGTAATTTAAACCTCGTATGAGCTCTTCATCACGCTGTAACTTCGCGTGATAATCGGCTGTCTTGGCAAGCTTACCATTATCCTGTTGAAATTTCGAATACAAAGTTTCGATTTTCTCATGCTCTTTGCCGACAGGAGTTTTCAGGTCCTGTTGTGAAACGCTACTATCGATATTGCTGCCATTGTGATCTGTAGCATTTTGCGATGATGAAGTCGGTCGCTCTGCCTCGTAACCTAGTGATTTGTTAAGAATTGAACTGGCTAAGCCTGAGGCAACACTGCTCCACATATTAGAAGCACTCTGTGCAACACGCTGTGTAAGCTCAGCGATATTTGCAATTTGTGTATTAAGGCCCCGTCTTGTCGAGGGTATTGGCTGAGGCTTAAGCTCTGCCATTCTCTTCACAACCAGAGGCTCCATACGATAGCTGATGGGGTCTGCCGGATGAAAAATATTATATATATCTTCCACGTTCGGGGTTGAGATTGTGGCGAACTTCTGTGTCATGATATCAAAAGGAGTGTCAATATCATAATTCAAAGGGGAGAGAGGCTCATCATTAACTGATTTCACAGTTCTGGGCATGATAGCCTTACCTTTGAGCATTTGGAATAGCCCTACAGGACTGCCGAGACCAAAGAAAGAATCAACGTCAAAGTCCAAAACATTCTTTTTTGGTAAACTAGAACCGAAATCGTGAAGATCAGGTTGTCGGCATAAAATATCAAAAGATATTGCCGCCCCTAGAGAATGTCCTGCTATACTCACGCGACCGTTAAAAGACGGGTTGTTCTTTTTAAATAAGTGGTATATCCTGTTACATTCTGCAATAACATTATTCATTATTCTCTCCCTATAATTCGGCTGGTAGTATAGCAGAATGTCCAAAAGTACTTCCGAAATTATACCTCGTAGAGCAGGAATACCATCAACCGTGATATCTTGTAAAGTAGCAGCATCGTCATCATCTTCTTTATCTTTGTCGGCATACTCTTTAACATCGCCAATGTCTTTCTCGCTGCCTTGTCGTGACATGATAGTTTCATCATTATCCGATTTAAGACCAAAGTGAATGCTGTGTCTCCAACAAACAGGTAGCACTTGAATCCGAGAGTTTATTTTCTTAGATTCAAGGTCTTTCTCACCATTTAGCGTCTGTAAATCAGGAGAAGTAGAATATACAGACTTGAGAGTTTTCCTAAAGAGGTTCACATCACCGACAAAATTCACAGACTCAAGGCGTTGTCCGAGTTTCTGTCCTATGCCATGAACACATAACACTAGATGCTCAATCTCTCGGGTAGGATCCTCTCCCTCATCAGGATTGTAATCTTTCGCCATTTGTTCTTCGAGAAGGGCATTAGCAGCAGCTTCCTGTCGCTCTGCAGTCTCCTGGTCATTTGTGACATTACTTGCAGTAGAGCTATTCAAAACATCAGCTAGCTCAGTCGCAGGATCTGTTGGGATCTTCTGATGGTCTTCAGTAGAACCTGTAATATCAGTTTCAGCCGCTGATTGATCCTGCGCATCCTTCTGCTGTTTGGTGGCGGAAGCAGATTTATTTGCAGTAGCCTTAACATCATACCAGCCTCTATTTAGCTTAATACCACCCATATTGGCACCTGCAGTAATTCTCTGGTACACAGATGAAGCAAATTTACTATAGAAATCGTCAGAAATAATCCATGCAGTCTGGCCATCGTTCGAGTACACCACATATTTACCCATATGGGGTCCATAGAGGGGCCAGGTGTCAACTTGCGCGGATCCTGCAGAAGTAACTGGGCTGGATGATCCGCTGAGAGCAGCATCTTTCTTTGGTGTTTCAGTATTGGGGTAGATATCTTTCACAGGCAGAGGAGGATTACTCTTTGATGGCGAGCGCGTAGTGAACGTGAAAGCACTGGCAATAGAGTCAGTGAATGATGAAGTTCGCTTATGAGAAATAGATTCGTCAGCTTCAACTGTAAGCATATCAGATATTACATGACTGCACGTCTGGCTTGGAGCAGGTGAAGCCTCTGTGGGTGTTATGGCGCATGCAGAGGCAGATCTAGCCACCGATGTCGCGTCAGTCGAAGCTTTGTCTACTGGAGAGTTAGTGCTACTAGAAATATGTACTTTCTTGTAGGGCTGTCGCTTGATATAACCCTCTTCAATCTGGTTAGCTAGATTTTCGTCGCATGGCTTGAGTGTACTGTCTGCATAAAACCAAGAGCCACGTCTAATTTCATAAGTAGGTCCACTCCAGTAGATGGGAGCGAGCTCTCGCTTCCGTATATCCACCTGAAATAGATGATCTTCATTTACCGCCACTGTATTGCATTCGGCCTGGTCCTTCTGGTACTCGATCTCGATATTTCGCGAGTCCGTGACTGAGAACGGCATAAACTTTGAAGGTGATTTCGGAGGTTTCCAGTTCTTGTCTGTAAAGGGCTTCGTTTTAGGAATATCAGTTGCGAAGTACCACCTGCAATGGAAGAATCAGGAACGCGAGGATTGGCAGAAAAGAGCCAATCCTCTCGTCAGTCCATAGTTAGTAAACGATCAATATAATCTACACATCAATGATCCAACCTCTCCACCAGAGTAGCATTTCTCGATCAACTCCATACCTAACTATCAGAGGTGGCGTGTCCACCGGCGCATTTTTGAAGGGAAGCCTCCGCTTATTTATATTGTTCGACTCCGCACTAGTCATGTTTCTATATCCTATAGAGACACCTGGTAGTGCTCTTCGTCCTGGTATGCCGGCAGCCTTCTTTAAGAACGGTGACGAAACTCCCAGCAAAAAACCAAAGCCATTCGAGCTGAAAGAATAGGGCTTTAGCTGCTCGGATAGCCGTTGCAAATGTAGCGATCTCGTTTTGAAAATCAATTATATAAAAATTCTGTAAAAATAAATGGATGATTGGAACTCCTGGTTGTTAAATTGGTGTTTCATTGAAAATAACCGGTAAAATACGATTAACGTGGCAAAGTAGTCAGTCTAAAAAATCTGGCGGTCATTTATATATTGCATACATCCATTTCGTCGGTCTGAGAAATTCCTTACCTCAATCTTCCCAAAGTTTGTTAATATGTTTAACGGATAACCAGCAGAGGCCATTCAGAATACCATTTTTTTAAATCAATAAGATCACAGGCTATAACGAGCAATCGCATATATCTCTTAAGACTTGGTAGGTTCTCTTAGCTACAACGTTGAGGGACCACATTTCCATGATGGATCTGGATTCAGCGATCGCGCAGGTGGTAGACATGGGCTTCAGTAGCGATGACGCCATATTCGCGCTGAAGGTAGTTCAACCAGA
The DNA here is from genome assembly GCA_030568195.1 of Dipodascopsis uninucleata var. uninucleata. Lineage (NCBI taxonomy): Eukaryota > Fungi > Ascomycota > Lipomycetes > Lipomycetales > Lipomycetaceae > Dipodascopsis > Dipodascopsis uninucleata. Next base: position 431,139 of record JAJLTO010000002.1, on the reverse strand, counting down.
AAAATTCTTTTTAGGATCTTTAGACGATATGAAGCAGATAGACCTAACAATTTTTATAGGCATGTAATAAGAACGTGGAGAGAGCTATAGAGTATATTTTTTCTGGAAAGCTAGAGACTGTAAGTACCTTTATTTGATACAGATATAGAGCTAGTCCTACCTCGTTTGTGTTCGTAGCTGTCAATATATCATTTTTTAGTCATGTAGGAATATCTGCGGGAGCATGCTGGTGACTGTTTTGTGAAAGGAACAAATAGTTACGAGAACTCAATATAAAGAAAATAACGATTTTTAAAATTGAATAATGATCTGACATTCTATCGGTATTTAGGATCGCGACAAAGGCAAATGGGATGAGTCCCAATTCACCAAGGCTAATTGGGAAGAGGGAGAGAAAAAGGGCCATGTATATGATGAAAAAGAGATTGGTAAGAACGGAAATTTAATAGAATTTTGCAGACTATTCTAGCAGTATTGTGTTAACAGTACTTTGTCCTTCAGAGGCTTTCGCTCCCGACACCTTTAATGAAAATGCAGAAAAACCGAATATCGGTAAGTGATATATTGCAATTGAGTTATCTGCTGGATAAGACTGTTAACATAAAATATACAGATGCAGATGATGATTTGAAAGCTGCTATGCAGATGTCTCTGCAGGACATTTCAAGTGCCGAAATTGAAGAAGCTCAAAAGGGTCAGGAAACTGGTGTAGTATTCGAAAAGGCTACCAGAGACTCGTATAATCTTCAACATTGGAGTTTAGTCAGCGTGGATAACTCAGGTCCTATATTAGAAGAATCTCAAGAGCCAAGTAGGCTGGTGGATGGAGAGTACGTACTCTATTGATTTCAGCGGCAAGGTGATAAGACTAATTTAGTTCATATATAGACCATCTATTCTTATTCCTAGTGAAAAAGCTCCCAAACTTGCTGCTTTATTTATGATATGTCAGTATATACCTCTAGTAGCTGATACATTTCTATTGAATGGGCAGGCGGTAGTTCCAGAATATGGGTTTGCTCCTTCATGGTGGGATAATGAGCTTATATTTGTTCCAAACTTGGTTAATCCTGCATTGACTCAAAACGAAGCAAGTCGGCTACATTTTCTTGTGGAAGTACAAAGATTTATGGCGTTTCTCTGCAGTGGGTTAAGCAAAAGACAGTTTTGTTCAATTGATAACCTTGCCTTTGCCTGGTCTAACTGCAGAGAGACATATCAAGATATCTCGAGTGCAAATTTCGATAGCGACACAATAGGATATTTTCTCAGGACCTGGTCGAACGTATTAAACGAATATACTACTCAGCTAAATCTTTCTCCTCTTAATTTGAATTTATTTGAAACTTGCGCGGCAGTTGACCAGGCATCCGGTGAGAATGAAGTTCGAGAAGAAAGACTAGTATCTTTCGAGGTTCCCATTTCTGAAGATGTACTACACCTTCAAAAGAGTCTGACAGGTGCACTTGATTTTTTACTCTGGGGTGAAATTGCAGATGCTTATTTGAAGTCAGTAGCGGATGTTGTTGTGATGACATTGAGGCAGGAGAGCGGTCTACCTGGTACTGGTATTGACTTGCCTCAAGAGTGGTACCCTGATAGATATTCCAAACATTTTCAGCAGACAATGGCTGGTCTGAATAAAAGACGCCAAGAGATTTCAGCTGAGATAGAGCGGCTCAAGTTATTGAAATCAGGAATAGAAAACTATTCAGTATGTGAATGTAATTTAATTTGAGTGTCTATAACATGCTAACCTTAGATATCAGTCGCTTTCGGTTAAATCATTACAAGAATCAACAATATCATACCTTATGGCCACTTCAACGGAGTCCTCTCTTGATAATAATAGTAATTCCTTACTTTGCAATCAGTTTAAGACTGCTCTAGCTTATATAAATAGTATTCATAAACGTATGTTCGCTGTGCTACTTATTATATGTTTTCCATATTAATAATTTTGATAATAGGCCTTGATGAGAAGATCGAAATATTTGAACAAGAGATCCTCGAAATAGCTGAAAAATTTAGTGAGCCACCAACTGACGAAGATGCATTGAAATATCCACCTTTTCATAAGTATACTCTTGTCGGTGTCATTGTTAACGAAAATGTCTACTTTAGACACAGACCTCATATTGAAACGAGAACCGAACATCTACTTGACTCTTCTTCAACCGAGGATAGTTCCATGAGTACAGAAGTTGAAGAGCAGACGGAAGTCAGAATTGATAATAATATTCCTGATAAATGGTATTATATGGCTTTCTATCAAGGAGCTCAAGGAAGAGGTTCATTTGAGGTCAAGGAAGTCCTGATTGACCAAGTTATTGATACTGCCCGATCACAAGGATTTGATGGCGTGGTTGCTGTGTATGCAGATGAGCGAGCGTTATCTTATTCTGAGAAAATCACAATTCCAGAACCATTAAAGTTGTTCCTAGAGGAAGATAATGCACAGCTTGATGCTGAAGTAATATCATTAGAGTCTGTGTCGGATCTAATCAACCTGGAAGCTGCTACAACAATGACAGATACACCCTGTAGTTCGATAATTATTGAGAATACGGCCAGTAGAAATACAGAGCCGTATGGGGTTGAAGAACCGATAGACAATGATGAAATGGAGCAGCCGGTATCTAGATCACCTGTTATGAGCAGTGAAGCTGCAAGATCATCAGCAACTTCTTTTGAGCATCGTGAACATGCAAAATGATCTTTCCTATATATTAAGAATAATAATCAGACATTCGATCTTCGTATAGATGAACTTTTTTGGAGTTATTATGTAAAATTTATATTGTGATATCATTTAATATGCTGGGGTAATATGCATATTGATATCTAAAAAGACTTTTGTTGAAATACTGGGGTAACTAAAACTGATTTTTATCTACAATTTATCAAAACTTCATTTAGATGGATTATTAGTGGCATTATGCAGAAGTTTTTTCGTGAAATATCTATAAATATATTCTGTAACCTATATAGTCAGAGCTAAATCTTAATGAAGATAATACATGTATGGTAAATGATACATTTTCTCATTTTTATATATATAGATAGACATACACGATAAATATCGAGACAAAAGAAGAGATTGCGTATCCTCATGTGACGACAGGATATCGCAGCTTCGAGTAAGGTATTTGGACCTCTTATGGAACACGAACAAACAAAAATATTCTGAGATAAAAATGATAAACTAATAAAACGCTCGCGCAACCTTTCCAATTATTTCCTTGATATGACACTGGTTATTAACGACCATAACTTTAATGATTCCTAGCACCCAAATTTAACCAATTATGAAGCCCCGAACTGGGCATTCGATAATTATCTTCCTGCGTTGTTATGTAGTTTTCTGTAGGATTTCTCAAATCCTTTCTCGTAAGGCTAAAACACCGGTATCTTTAATATGACAGTTCTAGATATATAGATGGCTAATATCTAGTCGCTTAAACCAAAGCTGCTATTAGCATTCTCTTTGTTGGCGACCAAATTATTGAAACGCAGCAGCTGAGGTTTGCTCCTAAAATTTGAATAATTATTAGGGAACAGTTCATCAAAAACAACATATTACGCAATCAACTCACTTTGCAAAGTGCTTCTTCTTATGGGCTTGCAGCTTAGCAGTACATGGCGACATAAGATTGTCAGTAGGAGAAGCGAAATTAGTTCGTCTGAAATTTCGATAATTAGTATGAAATTAACCTATCCAGCCTCAAAATCGATTTTACTCTCAACGTTGTTTCGACAAATGAAGGCAAAACAAACGGAAGCAAGATGAGATGATCTACTTACGTCTCTAAGAGCTGACGATGCATAATAGGTCGCTGAATATTACCAGCTTCCTGGTGAAGAGGCTGGACCACTTCATTGAGCTGTTGCTGGTTTTCTTGAGTACTCATATTAGATGCAGAGTTAAAAGACATTATAACTTATAACGGGAGAAGAAATCGTATTCTAAAGAGATCTATGTAAGTGAGTATAAATGACGGATCTTTGTTCGGCAAATATTTATTACAGAAATAAGATCAGCACAATAAATTGAGGTGACGAAGGAAAATGAAAGAGTGAAAAGTAGAGGATGTAGCGATATTTAATAAGAATATCCTCTTATTAAAAGGATAGAGAAAGGTACCAAGCTAGATGACGTTCTGTTGACAATTGCTGAGGTCAATGTTGATAAAACACCTAAAAAAGAATAGGTCGATAGTTTTGTTGGTTGTCCCGGAAACTATAGTTTGACGGGTGATAGTAATAGGGTACGGGTAAATTTATAATGAAAGCAAGATATTATTGATGAACGCTGCTGAAAGCCGCAAAGTCATAATAGCTGAATCCAGCGGTGACAACAGATGAGAATAGACGGTCTGACGATAGAAGTCCGAGTTCGAAACATTTATTTGAACTAATTTTATATTGTGATCGATTGTACTCGCTAAGCACGTAAGAAACGGTGTACATAATATTTAAAAAAACCAACGATACTATATACAACTACCATCTCAAAATGTAGAGAGTATAAACTGTGAGAAGTAATGCTATAAGAAAAACAATTTCAAAAAGCCAAAGATACCCCTAGTAGTTTGTTACATTACCCACATTTCTGTTGCAAGATTGCTCATTCACGTGTATTCCTACGTCGAATATACCATTCAACAAGTCATAATATTACATTACACGACCGTTAAGTTGTCTTAAGTATCACCCGCGCCATCGGCAGGCTCATCTATCTGTGCAAGCTCGCTTGTCTGTGCAGCTTCGCTTGTCTGTACAGCTTCGCTTGTCTGTGCAGCTTCGCTTGTCTGTGCAGGTATTGAAGTTGGTACAGCGCTCGGCACTTGAGATGTAGATGTTTCAGCTAGTGATGAAATACTAGCATCAATCAACTTGCGTCTTGACCAAAAATCTTTCCATCGCTTGTCACATTCATTTTGAACCCTATAAACCAAAGATGACACTTCATTAGAGAGACAGAAATTTGAAATCAAGAGTGAAACAACATAAAATGTTCACTTACCAACATCCAGCAAAATGCACCACTAAGTCACCAGTTTTCCATCCCATTTCCTCACCACCAACAGAAAATGCGTTAATAACTCGTTGTGGAACAATACCTACATGCTTGCGCATACCGCTGTGGTTAACTATAATATGATTTAATGCGTCTTGTTCCTGTCGTTCGAATCGATGCTGGACATAGAATGGGTCACCCCACATATCAAGGAAAGAATTTGTCCATTCGCTTCGTCTAAATAATATAGAGCCTGCATTGACACCATTATGGTCTTGACCTACGATAAGATTTATTTGATTCATATCAAGATCCTTTGACACAGTAAGACCAGACGGCTTACCATTTGGAAGCTTGATGGGCTTGTCAAAAGCAATTCTAGTCTTCATAGCATCAGCATTCAAAACATGACTGGCTAGATCAATTTCAGGGGTCATTATGATTGCATCTGTGTCTAGCCACCACACCCATTCGACTTCTGGGTTCAATTCGAAGGTTTCCTGGATAGCAGGAAGTTTGGCCCAAACCTTTTGACATTAAGTAGTTCAACATTAGTAAAGATTTTATAATTAGATCAAAAATCAATGATCACTTACCGCTGGCTTTCCTTTCATATCGTATTTAGAAATATTTATATACTGGTAGACATAATCTATAAGTCGTTAGCATTCCCATTTAGTCATGCTCAGTAAATAAAGGTATCTCAGACTTACCGTGATATGCACAATAAACCTTTCGGTTCTCAGTAACCATTTCTAGAAGATTTTTGATATCGCCATTATGCCCTCTACCATCAGTAGCAGTAAGGAGAGCAATTTTTTTCCCTTTAGGCTCTGTTTTATCAGCTGCTTTACCTTTAATTTTGGAGACAAACTGATCAAGCGCTGTACCCATCAAGATATCAGAAGACGAACTCAACTGTGGGCTGGCAGCTTCTGATTCCTTCGCAGGCTTCTTTTCTGTCGCAGTAGATATACTCGGCTTCACCGTAGTAGCTGTCTTAGTATTAGATCCTGTCTTTGATGTTTCTTTTGATTTTTTCTCAGTTTTTGGGTCACTGTTAACTTTCTTCGGTGAGATTTGGCCCAGATCGTCGACAACGAACTTAGGAACAGTTCCCTCTGGGCCCTGCTGCACAGACGCACCAAGTATGCCTGAGCCAGCATCGCCAATCGATAAGCTCGTATCTAGTTTTGATGGCCTTGAAGTGTAGAGAAAAAGACCAAATGCCACAATGAGGACTATTGTTAAAAGTGGTACCTTTCGTATGATAATTGCCATTTTGCTCCACTGCTCTGTAACAAGAACGACAAAATGAAATATATGACACAAGCGCAATTAATATGTTACGATTTCCTCTATTAAAATACGGACTTGGTAGAATCACTATAGTTAAGCCGAAAAGAATAACAAAAGACTAGTATGGAAAACTTATTTCAAGGGGACGTGTAAAAAATATTCGATGCATCAAATACTTGCGAGTAAAGATTCCATTGCTAAATATGAAATTACAGGAAATCTAATGGAGCTTAACTCTAAGTATATGGGAGCCGCACCTCCACAATACTTGCAACGAGCTGAAGTAGTTAGCCAGCTTTCACTTGCGACAGCAAGAATTAAAAAACAATTGATTTACTACTATATTTTATGACTCAGATTCCTAGATATTTAGATAGATTTCTATTGGGTTAAAGGTTATTTTAAAGAGGTAAAATTACGAGAATAATAATTCATTTTAAATGATACATTTGCAACTGATACCTTACATAAATAATAAACCAGTATACCGTACGCGTGAACTTGTATGAGCTGCTCCATAACAGAAACAGAATCTATGAAACAAGAAAATTATAATTCATTACAATAATGTATAGGTGAGAAAAGCGAGCTTTGAAACAGTAACATAAAGATAATTGATCCTAAATGAAAGTACGCAAGTATATAGATTCTCCCCTTTACATCGCCATCTATTCTTTTGTAACGTAAGACTCACTACGAATTGGACATATGCAGATCAGTGTCTTTAAACATATACGGGGAAGGCTTTTTTACTATACCTAGACACCAAAAATTACAAAGAAGCAGAAGCAGCGGTCGCCGTAACAGTAGCATCAGCAACATCTACAGACTTGACAGATCCAAGAAGGCTCTTCTCGGCCTTGTAGATTCTAATATTCTCCAGAAACTTGTCGAACAAGAAAGAAGAGTCAAGAGGGCCGCCCTTAGCCTCTGGATGAAACTGAGTGCTAAATATTGGTCGAGAAACATGAATCATACCCTCGTTAGATCGATCGTTAAGGTTGACGAAGTATTCCTTAAACTCAGATGGTAAGGTAGTGATATCGACGGCATAACCGTGGTTCTGCGATGTGATATGGCACTGTCCAGTGGTGACATCTAGAGTTGGAATGTTGTGCGCTCTGTTACCATACTTGAGCTTGACAGTCTTAGCACCAACAGCTAGAGCAAGCAGCTGGTGGCCGAGACAGATGCCGAAGATGGGACCGTTATAAGTATCCATCGTCTGCTTGAGGTTCCTAACCGTAGTCATACATTGTGTTGGATCACCAGGACCATTAGAGATAAAAATTCCATCAAACTGACTAGCAACATCCTGAATCGCAAAAGTAGAAGGGAAGACCGTCGTGGTGGCACCCCTAGAAACAAGACATCTAACAATGTTCTCCTTAACACCACAATCGATGACTGCAATGTGAATATCCTTACCAGGGTTAATGGTGTACGGCTCTTTTGTAGAGACGACTTCTACAAGATTCATCTTGGAAGGATCATCGTACTCGTCATTAGTAGCACCCTGCCCAATGGTGATTTTAGCAAGGCTGGAGCCCTGCTCTCGAAGATATCTGACAATAGAGCGAGTGTCAACACCAGTGATAGCTGCGACGCCCTCACGCTGACACCACTCGCTAATAGATTCTACAGCAGTCCAGTGAGAATACTTTTGAGCAACATCTGTGACCACAATACCAGCACATTGAATCTTCGAGGACTCGAAGTATCTTAAAAGGTTGAACTCATCTCTAACCATAGATGGGACACCATAGTTACCAATCAAAGGTTGGGTAAATACCACTGAAAGAGAATGCATTAGAACTGAAACTCTACGACATAAAATCAAAATATCCTTGAAATTAGGAACACGTACAAATTTGTCCACGATAAGATGGATCAGTCATTGACTCTGGATATCCAACCAAAGATGTAGTGAAAACGGCTTCACCAGAAATATCTTTCAAAGCACCGAAAGAGTTCCCTTCATATACTGGCCCATTCTGTGGAGAGCTCTCAATTAATATCACTGCTCCAAGCTCTGCATTACATCCACACTAAGCAGTACGTACCTTAATAGTCAAGAATGCCTTCTCGCACACTAAACGAGAAGAACTGAATAATCGCTGATCAGCATAGTTATATTTAATAACAAGAGAATTAGACGCTTTAAATAGCTGCTTAACGGAGCCAAACGATCGAAAGAGCTGAGTTGACATAGGTGATTATTCTTTCTTAATAACTAGCAAATTTCCAAATGTGATCTATATAACCGGAGAAAGGTCGAAAAATAAATTGAAATCTTAGTTCAGCGTTCATAGCAAGTCGCCAAATATTTTTAGAAAGCAGCCCAGCACAAGTATCCACCAAAATTCAGGAAAATATATTATAGATACCTGACAGATAATCCTATTCTCTAGTCAGTCTATACTCAATACAGAAGATTATGCGTCTACTCCCACCATAGTTTGTATTGTGCTTCAACTACTACTCTACACCGTCATTGTTCATGTAGTTTCTTTCCTCCGTCTTCTCCTTCCCTGCTTTACTGAACTCCACTGCAGCCATATTTCCCAATATATAGATAAAACAAATGAACATACCTGACACGTAAACAGTGAATACAATCTCATATACGCTAATTATTATAGACTAATCGTCTATACAATGATTAACCCAGTTAATACACTGAGTTCTGCTGAAAAAGGAGAAATATAAGTGAATGTGTTGAGAAAAAAAAAAACTCGAAAAAAATTTGATTTATCCAGCTTCGGACAGACGACCTAAAAAAATTTAAGCTTTGCAAGCTTCACAGTATGGTGGGCCTGAATGTAAGAGTAATAACCAATCTCCGGGTAAAAACTGAGTACTCAAGCTCTTGTGTTATAATAGGTAGGGTAATCATAAAAGTTACGAGCTACTAATTACTCGCAGCGTGAGTTACAACATGCGCGTTGGATATACAAGCTGTAAAATCCATTTTAGGCAGTAAACTGAAAAATAGAAACTTCACTGCGTCTTAATATTGTTCACGAATCAAGCAAGCTGAGATTCAGATAGACATATAATTACTCTAGAGGTACTCCATTTGATAACTAGTAATCCATCGATTTAAAGGACTCATCTTTTCTAACTGACAACTAGATAGTTCGATTGATTTTTATAAAATCTGCAGAAAAGAAATTCAAAAAATGAATCGATTCACAGGTTTACGAAGTACTTCTCTTGGCCGCCAGGCATTCAGATCATTCTCAACAACGCGTTCTGCAAACGATGTAGCTCGTATGACTCTCGTTGGAAGGCTTGGACAGGACATCGAAAAGATGACATCTGCAAATGGACGCGAGTATGCCAGGTATGCTGTTGCTGTGCGTACTGGACGTGAGACTGAGACGTCGTGGTTTCATGTAGTTTGCTTCGATAGCAATTTAGATTACTTGACCAATTTTAAGAAGGGGTACGTAATGGAATAAGCAGCAGTGTAGTTAATTTATAATTGATTTCTGGTATCTTGCTTCGCTGGCAGCGGATTAAAGCTGATTTATTACGATTGATGTGTGAAGCCACTGTTTCCTGGCAACGAAGGGCTCTCTGTGTACAATGATTACTACTGACATCATATTTCTTCCGTCGTTTTAGATCACTTATATACGTCGAGGCTCATGCCTCACTTCAGCCATTTGAGACCGCCGAGGGTCGCCGTGTCGGATCTTTGCAGCTTGTGCAGCGTATGTGAAATAATAATCTAATTTTTTTTGCTCTCGCAGTTGTGGCATCTGCGGCATCTGTGCGTGATCATCGGACTAAAGATTAATTGCTAACATGACCCCAATTAAACAGGATCTATCACAAGGCTTGTTTCTCCTAGACCCAAGGAGGATGCTGAGCCTGTTGAGGCAACCGCATAGAGTGGTATGACCAATTCAACGTTGAATTGACGTACTTTTAGCTGACTGTCTCTGTTTAATTTGATTAGTTATTGAATTAACATGCCAATTGTACTATATCTCACAAATTGAAGTTGTGTAATAGGGAAGGACAGTGCGTGGCTATATACGAGGTGATTGTTCGTATTTTGGCTTCGAGATATTTGTTCTTTGCCTTTATTCTATGTTTTGTTTAATGTAAATTACCACATCACTACTTATCTACGTACACTATATATTTTTGACTTTTGTTACTAAATGTAAGTTCAAGTATCGTGTTACTGATATTTGCTTATTTGCCTAATACTTTTTCAAACTTGACTTCCTTTAAATGACGCTGAAGTAAATTTGCACTTGAGATCTTGTATATATATATGTATTCCTTGCAAATTTGCACAGATGATTGGACACATAGTGCTTTAACTTGATTCATTCCTTTGGGCAAGTAATGTACGTATAACACCATTATATTGCTTTATTATCAATATCCCATAATAACGTAAGAGAAAATAGAAGTAATACCCAAATCAGAACCCAATAACATTTATAAACAAAAAAAACACTTAACACTTAAAACTATACATATATGATATATATATTATTATATATATACTAGATATCTGTTTTACAAATAATGTGACATTCAGACTAATAACCCGAAAACTTGTCTAATTCAGGAACACATAAAAAAGTAAATGTAATACTGATATGTAATAAATAGGACAGAATAAACTGCATATTCTAAAAAATAATAATCAATAACACAACTACTCATTCGTAGTTACTCTTCATTCCACTCTGACTTCATATTTCACTCTCACTGAATGATTTGCCAAATTCGAATTATGGAAGTCTTCAAGTTCCATGGTGCTTTGAGTCAGCGTACTTTCCGTTTCAGCTTCATCGAATCGAGAAGCATCCTTCATTCCATACTTCTCTATATCTTTTTGATTCTCTCGTTCAGAAGAATCATCATATTCAGTGCTATCCCATGAATCAAATCTTATTGCACGCGAAACCGGTACCCTATCTTCAGAAGAAATATTCGATGGCAACACACTTCCAGGAGAAAAACAGTTGAACTTCGAAACCAATCGGCCACAACCAAGTTTAATTAACCAACCACGATACATCATTAATGCGTCGGTACCAAGTCCAAAAGCAACAAATAATAGTACTGAAACCAATACATAAAACCAAGTGTTAGGCAGAGGCTCATCTAAATAAACTATGGAAATCGTATTCCAGTTACCAGGAGCATGAACTCGTGACCACGAATATGATTGATATCCGGTCTTAACATTAAGAATAAACACGTAGCATGACAATGGTAGACTAACAAGAATTACTATTAAACAAAAAAATAATAATCTTGCAAACCGGGATACAGTCATACTTGATTGACCGGATGTCAATACTTGTTTAAACTCTCGGCGACGCTTTATATATCGGTATATAGTCAAAGCACAGTATATACTAGCGATTATAGACATCAAAAGGGGCCACATCAACGCGATAATAATACCTGGAGGAGAAACATCCGTAACAGAATTGCATCCCGTAAATCGTAGAATTTGATACCTACTAATCTGCACTATGTACTGAAAAGAGAGAGCAAATAGAGAGGGACCGAGACAAATAGCGAAATCAATAAAATTCTGCTTAACTCTGTCAGTGCGCGACACTGGCATCGAAGAATTCCTGTCCATAATCTTGGCTAAATTTCGAGATATAGCTGCGACTGAAGCTACCATCCCAATTCCACCAGAATACGTAACTCTGGAAGCAATGTCACAATAAATATTACCATCCCAGTAGCTATCTATGTCTTCACCACCCCACGGGATAGAGTTAATGAACATAAAAATATCACAAATTAAAACCCATAAAATCAAGCATGTTGCCGCTATATTTCTACGTTTCGCATGCCATACCAGCGGTGTGATACAGCATAGTATTGATATTATCATAACAACAAATAATGGAACATAAATCATCTTGAATAGACTTAGTCAATGAATCCTAGTATTCAAAATCGAAAGCTTATAACAACCAAAATGTGACTGAGAAGGTAGACAGAGATAAATATTAATTAGACTGGAAAGAGCGACTGTATAATCAGACCCTGAAGTTGGTTAAAACTTATCGAATCAATAATACTATGAGCTGTGCTGTGCCGATAAATATTTCAGATCAAAAATCAGAATTCAAGCGATAGGCAATATATATATATATATATATATATAAATGAAATCCATATCAAAATAACGTAGGCAACAAGACAAAGGAATAGGATGCACCAAAGCTGCAAGTTTTAGACGCCCCTAATACCAAGACCATATAAGTTAAGAGCCAGATTGTGCAACCAGTAACTATTAAAAATGAAAAGTACAGTTCTTCTTTAGGAGTAAAATAAATAATAAGCAACCTCTCTTATGTGCTCTCGGACTCGCTGAACAGTCATTGCAAAAGCTCTGAATGGTAAGCTCTCGTCTATAACAAAGGCCATTTTGTGTTTGTAGCATGACCCCGGTCGACTCAAGCCTCGAGTAAAACTCGTCGTAGTACTTTGCAACTTATACCGTATTTACAGATAGTAAAATGAGTGTATCGTCTCATATATCGCCAGTATGGCAATAGGCGAGCTATACTGTATATGCCCAAGTAATGGTAAACAATCATAGCACTTCTCCTCGTTTCCATTGCGTGACAAAAGAGGCAATTTTCCAACTTCACTATTTTTGATAGTTAGTAGGGAGGGCCTATTGCTCTGATTCATAAGATTTGAGTAAAAAATGTTTATATGCAAAAGTAATGAAAAAAGCTAATTACCTGTTTGGAGCGGTTTACCTTTGTTGTAGATCGCTGACTATGTATCAAGTTCAAAAAATATTCTGACGTTTTCCCATCATTCATTTCATGACTATGTGAACTGTGTAGAGGACTGCAAACCTGAAATAATCATGAAATGAATACACGTCCGGAGTATCAAGTATATATATATACGTTCCATCTGATTGTTCGGTAAATATTACACCTTTCAAATGCTGAAATCCTACTTTTCCAAATAGCAAGAACAATATTAATTCTGCTGAAGCACACTAAGGAACAATATGAAGTTCACGCCACCGTCTGAGCACATGGAAAGCTTTTTGAAACATCCTTGCGCATTTTCATCCAAACCTCTGTAGTTCAAACTTATTCGACTCTCTTGAAAGACTATTTGGAGTTTGCTTTAATGATTCTGGTTACTCGACAACCAGATTCGCCAAAAGTACAAGGATCACGATCCCTGTCGTTAAAATCAGTTAGGCTCTGAGCCTAAAGTCAAAATGGCCATGAAATTGCCTTATGTGGAAAAGCCGCACATCACATGAGATTGATTTAAAGAACAGACACTTAGTGAACAGGGATATTCCATGGAGTAGAAAGCTATCTGTGATCCGCAGGCAGAGCCTGCATAAGATTCGTAGGATTCGCTGCGCCTCCGGTTGTAAGATTGCAAACAATGTATGGAAATCTCAAGCAGGCTGTCGTAAACTGTCTGCATATTGAGTATCCACTTTTATGAATATCTGTAATGCAGTGATTTCATCCTATCTCTTCATAGCGGGCGTAATATGATATCAGAAATAGACACCAGAAAAGAAAAGATGCTTAAGAAAGCTATGGATCCAGAGGCATAGATAATAGAAAATAAACTCTATAAGGATATAATAGCTATGTTTAAATGAGGCCGATGAGGGACAAAATGGTATGAGATGAGCTGCGACTTTTGAGCCTATCTTTCTAGCCAATCGATATAGCGAATGTAAGCCCGACAGGAATCGTAATGAAGAGAAATCTTGGTATCTGAAGTATATCAATCCGGTATGTACCACAGTAAATAAAGCGCGCGTATTAAAAATGGTCTTCATTAGATGCATAAAAAGATATCACATAATATATTATGTAACAGTTTGTAATCATATTACCCTTTTAGGTATACAAATTAAAAATTCATATAAGGTATCCTGCTGCATAAAAGATATCTGTGCGAACAAAAACCGCAGTTCTTGGTATTGGAGAGCATAGATTGACCATGTGAGATATTGAGGTATCTGATAGTGTTAGACATCAACTGAAAGATATTTGGAGACTCCGTGGAGAGCTATACAGAAGCAAGGTATTTGAGAACAGACTAATAGGGATATCGTAAACTGAATATTTCCTTATTAGATATTTCTTTTGAAGGTATGATATGTAGTCTGATATCCGTGCGCAGATATTTCAAATCAATACCCGCTTGACATTCAAGCTATCTGATTCGGTATTTAGAGAAAGAAGTCATGAAGCAAAGCCCTCAACGCTACACACAATGATAGCAGCACAGGGATGAGTTGCTGATGCTGATGAGAGAAACAATCAGTTAAAGGGCTGTAAGAAGTCTTTATATAGACAGCTTGGATTCTATCAGGAACAAGGAGTCAACAAAGTGCAATGTAGAGCTTCCGGAATATGACGATTGGTGATTGCTATGGGCAATATTTTGACAGTGTTTAGTATTGTTCATTCACTCCGCTACTCTTGGTGTAATAAATTTTGGCATAAGCTAACGAGATAACTTCGATTGCTATCAGTTCTGGGCAGGTGCGAATTTGTACAAGTATTGTTCTATTAGACTTATACTGCCAGTGCAGTTCTTGTGAGACGACGCGGAACTGTAGTTTCGTGAGAGGGCGCGTCGGTATGGCGATTTGTAAATTGCTATATTAGGAAATATGCCAATGGACAACAATATGTACTACATCGACGAGTCCTGAGGATAATATTCTATATCAAATGTCAATCTGTGCTCATCAAATTTTAATGAGTGCCTATAGACTGCTAAATACAGAAAAAAATAGAGAGCAATGTTGTGGACATCGTGCGCAGCATACAGTTGAGCGCCATCAACTTGGGATATGAGCAATAATCAATATACTAGAATCGACATAGTTTAAGAACATAATAATACACTTTCGCAAAGTTTGAAAAAGTCTATATATTTCAGCTGGCGTTTACATTCTATTTTATCTATGGAGAGTCAGGACTAGAGCAATTATCAGCTGAGACATGGTCAGACGCCGTTGTAGGTGATGGTGAGGTCGCATTTGACCGTGTAGTGGATACAGCAACGTCTATGTCGAAAGTCGAAGGAAGATCGAGGAGTACTGGCTTTATAACCTATAATAAATCCCACAGCTGACGTCAGCATCCAACTTAACAATCCTAACATAATATAGCTGAACGCAATGCGTATATACCTGCTCGTCAAATTCTTGAAACCATTTCGCAGGATCTTCAGCTGATCGTGCGAGTACAGAGAGCGTTCGACTGCGACTCAAAGAAGGTATCCTAGACAAGCTTGCAGACGGATAAGAGGCACCTGAAGGACTTGAATCACTTTCGATTGTGCTGTGGGAAGACATGGAATTGTCGCTTAAGTTGACAAACGACTTATTACTTATCTGAGAACTTGTGTCCGACAATTCCACAGTATTCGCATGCACATGCTTACTGGAATAATAAGCAGACTCTAAATCACTTTCTTCGCTATAGTCAATTGTGTCTTGGGCAACACCAGTAGCAATTCCTAGCACTTCCAGCATTCTGACAGTCGTGCTTCCAAAGACAATCACTGTTAATACGACTACAACTAGGATAGTAGCACGAAGAGCATTCGCACTCTCTCCTTCTAGTCCAGTCGCTAGAGCGACACCGACAGCACCTCGCAGGCCTGCCCAAAACAGCATGCACTGGTACTGGAAAGGAATTGCATCGGGCCGATTAGGATTGCGAGACTTAATCCGATGCATCCAGTTGATCCATCGTGACAGGGGAAACACGGCAACCCAGCGGGAAATGCAGATACCAATCGTGGTGACTGTGATGAATAGTGGCCGGAAGACAAGCTCAACTTCAGTGGACAGAGATAATCCAAGATAGATAAAGATAAAGTTCTCAGAGAGCAAAGCAAGAGTGTGGAACAATGTCTCGACAGATACTTGTGTCCTCGAAGACATATTAAAATACGCGTAATGTCTCAGCGCAATACCGCAGAACAGTAAAGATACCACACCTGACATATGGCAACCATTTGAGAAGAAGTAGGAACCATATGCAAATAATACTATTAGACAAGTCTCAATCGAATGAACTTGTCGAACTTGTGAATGCTTCAGAATAAGTGCTATTGAGATGGCAATTAGAATACCAATAATAAGTGATATACTGAACGTTAGAAGGAACGTAGATACCCCTTTAACTAAATTCTGAAATCCAGAAGAGCCCCCACTGAATTGTTCGGCAGTTCTAGCGATATATGAAATAGTCAGAACTGATCATAAGAAGACTAAGCTACGATGATTTGGATACTTACTCAAACATAACAATTGAAACTGCATCATTTAACACACTCTCTCCAAAGATAATAGTATATAACTTCGGATCAACCTTGTGAGCACTGAAAATTGACAAAATTGTCACAGGATCTGTAGCAGATAAAAGTGCCCCAAATCTCACGGCATCTATAAATGTAATTTTTAAGTTCTCAAATCCGAGATGTGACCATGCACTGATCAGTACACCAAGAGTCATTGCCGATACGAAGGTGCCCACAAATGCAAATGTTAATATAGAACCAATATTTCGAAAAAAGTTTGCTTGATTTAGCTCATATCCGCAATTAAGAATAATCGGAGGTAGTAACATGTTAAAGAAATAGTTATATTTGAATGACACGGTATCCTGGACATAGTGACCAGGCAGGGCTCTTATGATTAGTCCTCCAGCAACACCTAAAGAGAGCAAGCACATAGTTAGCAGATCAGATCTTAGGAAGCTGACTCCAAAACTAACCTAGAAAAATTGAGACAACAGTTTCGTGAACTGACTGTATCTTACGAATCCGTAAATAGTAGCTAGTCCATAGAGCGATGACTAACATCGAGATCAAAATGAATATTGCCCATGAAGAGTACTGCTCTGCTTCTGTAGGGCTTGTTGAGGTTCCTGGATATCAAGCAAACCATTGTCAGACTTAGTTCTTTGGTAAGATTCTGCAGTGCAATGTAGACATTTTGTGCCTTAATGTTTACCTTCGTCTAAGTCATCCGTTCCTGCTTGCCGCTTAGCTATATTGTACTATGTCAGCAGTTATACTCGATCAATAAGTCCTAGTATTATCCATAGCATACCATATAGGAAAACTGCTTCTATTTCCCTTGCAATTGAGGCCATTCTTTCAATTTACTGTGAGATCAGTTACGCTACTGGTGCACCTCTCATTCGATTCTGCTTATACAATACGAAAGAGTTCTATACTTAGTAAAAGAAAATTGGCTATATGTTATATGAGTTACTACGCTTTAATAAGGTGAGGTAATTTTTCTAATCTGTTTTCTTAGTGTCTTCTGTTTTGGTCATTGTTGCAGATGTTCGAGCGAGCTGCGTGCTAAAGGCTGCAGCGTCAGAAGTCATGGAAGCTGCTGCACAATATTGACAGGTTCTTGATTGAGCAAACATATCACGTGAAATAATTTCAGTATGTAGTCTAAATTAACTAAGAGCTAGTCACGACTATTAAACCTTTTATCTAGATTTTCGAAGACAGTTACAAGCCATGAAATTCTAAAAGCAAAATTAGTCTCTTAACTAGACTAGAAACACGCATATGAAAATTAGGGAATGAATTGCAAAAATAGACATATATTTGTTGAAATTAAGATGAATGAATCGAACATATCTATGAGTCTAATAAAGCATAATAGCACAAGCTTGCGTCCCTCATGTATAATGTATAGTAGCTATGGATGAAATCCTCGCTCTATCATACACGTTCTGTGTTTTCTTCCTCCTCTTCAGGAGAAGGTGATGCTACAGTAGAGAGAATTGAAGATAGAGGAAAGGTGATATCGTCATCTTCTTCTGGCATGTCGACACCAGTGGCTATACCTAATATCTCAAGCATGCGTGCAGTAGTACCTCCAAACACAATTACAGAAAGTACCACTACGACTAGAATGGTAGCACGCAGAGCACTTGCATTCTCACCCTCAATACCAGCAGCAAGTGCTACTCCGACGGCACCACGTAATCCAGCCCAAAAGAGCATTGTTTGGTATGACTGTGGAATTTCATCGGCGACCGCTCCTCTAGCCCGTGTATGTTGAACAAAATTTATGGCCCGTGATAGAGGGAATACTGCTGCCCATCTCGACGCGCAAATTCCAAACATAGAAACAACAATTAGAACCGGCTTGTACACTAATTCAACTTCTGTGAACAGAGACAATCCAAGATATATGAAAATAAAATTCTCCGAAAGTTGTGCCAATGTCCTAAATATCAATTTAACGGCTACTTGGGTTTGTCTAGACATGCTATAATAGGCGTAATGTTTGAGAGTTACTCCGCAAAAAAGTAGAGATACTATACCAGACATATGACAGCCATTGGAAAAAAAGTATGAGGCATATGCGAAAAGCATAATTAAACATGTCTCGATGGAAGGAAATTGGCGGATCTGCGAATAACGCAGAATTAGTGCTGTAGTAACACCAACAATTGCACCAATCAAAAGAGATATTGTAAATGTCATCAAGAAAATACCCACGCCCTTAAAAAAGCTACTAATTCCCGTAGATTCTCCATGGAACTTCTGGGTTGTCCTGGCAAATTGTTAGCTCTCTTAAATTAGGGAAATGTTAAATAGCGTAAAAACATACTCAAACATAACGATTGAAACAGCATCATTCAGCATACTCTCCCCGAAGATGATAGTGTATAGTTTTGGATCGACCTTGTAGGTATTGAAAATAGATAGAATTGTTACGGGATCTGTAGCTGAGAGTGTTGCGCCAAATCCTAGCGCAATGACAAAAGGAATTTTGAGTCCTTCAAGGCCCAAAAGCGCCCATACATAAATGATACAACTAGAATAACAGTTAGCAGATAAAATCAATCATAAATAGAGCTCATCAAAACCTACCCCAATACTACAGCTGATATGAAAGTTCCGATGAATGCAAAAGTAAGAATTGCTCCAATATTACGTGAAAAATTTGACTGATAGAAGACTGTTAGAATGCGTCAGAATACGCAAATAGAAACTTCGCTCTTTCTATAACTTACAAGATGAAGTTCGTAGCCACAATTTAAAATAATAGGAGGCAGTAGCATATTAAAGAAATACGACGACTTGAAGGAAACAGTTTCCTGAATATACTGGCCAGGAGAAACTCGAATGATCAGACCAACGATCATACCTGCACATAGATGTAAGCTACTACAATGCGCTTCGAAAGCTCAAAAGTTAAAATAGCCTGCACATACCAGCGAAAATAGACACAACCGTTTCGTGGATTGATTGGATCTTCCGGATCTGTAAATAATAACTTGTCCATAATGAGCCTATTAACAGAAATATCAGGATGAATAACGCCCACGATGAATAAAACTCTTCTTGTGCCGGATTATTAGAGTCCTCTGGAAAGAGATTGTGTATGGTCAGCATCCATTCGTGTTAATATGCAGCCTATCTTCTCATCTACTTACCATCATGCGTGCCGTCAAAGTCAGCATCATTTTCTCGTTTGGCTATAATAACACACAGAGATCCAGTTAGAAGTAATCAATTTAAATTTTTGAGTAAGAAGAGCAAAGAACCAAATTGCTTTAAGTCTTGCCCGGTTATATAAAAGATATCACGACATACACAAGAGACTGAAGATGAAATTGGTGATCATTTAGATTAACTGTTTTTTTTAATGCCGTGCCTATATAGAATAAAGTAAATATGTGTGTGCTGTACATAGAGCAATTCATTCGATGACTTCCAGTTTCCAGCTAGGTTCGGCTTTACTAGATACCGGTATTACTTTTCAATAGCTGCAGATATTATTGTTCATTAGTTGTCAATGAAATATTCAGTTACCAGGTCCTATGTATCTCGAGGAGCAGCTAATACTAGTGAATTTGATTGCTAACCTTTGATTTATCATTTAATATAAGCGCCGACACTTCTATATCGAATGCACCACGTTGCTAGCTGCTGCAGCGTAGAATACATCAGCAGCTGTAAATAAGATCCATACCGTTAAGGGTTTACTATCATAGGTTCACTTCTCAATTTTAAGGGTTTGGTCATGGATTTCAGGGGATGGCCTATCTGGGGATAGAGCTGAATGGAAGAGGGTTTCTAGAATCTAGAAATATGTGATTAGAAATTATAGGAGTAGAGCACGGAGCAGAGGGCTTCCAGCAACCCCAGAGGATCTTGACCATGAACAAAGTATGCCCGAGATCATTCAATTTTATTTTTCTGCCAAATCCTCTTTTTTTTTTTTTTCGCTACCTCCTCTAAGCGTACTCAACTTCTACGACTATAGAGTATTAAGATGGCAGTCTCAGAAGTAGAGCCTCTATTGTTTGCATATAATGAGGATAGTACATCGTTACGTCACCGAACTTCTGTTGACAGTAATAGTAGCATAGAAAATACATCTGCAGATAGCAGTCATTCTGAGGCGTACGGACTCGAGCGCGAATACAGTATTGATATGACCAGTGTCAGTGACGCTCAGAGCTTCAACTCAATGATTCCGAAAAGATCTACTTCATATATTGTTTTGCTGACACTGGTAATCGGTGGACTACAGCTATCGTGGTCTACGGAGTTTAGCAATGGAACGGTATGTTGTTGTTGATAAGGGAGGAGAATGGTGGTCAGAGAACGGAGTGAAGTAAAGATGATTTGGCAGCTAACGGTGCTATATTTTATTTTCTATCTACAGCCATTTCTACTTTCCCTAGGAATGTCCAAGACTATAATGAGTCTCGTATGGATTGCAGGACCTTTGTCTGGCGTGCTGATCCAACCTATTGTGGGAATGCTCAGTGACTCGAGTCTGATCGAGTACGGAAAGCGACGGCCATTTATGATCGGCGGCACCGTAGCGACGACGGCGAGTCTGATGATTCTGAGCTGGTCCAAATATATCGTCGGGACATTTCATGGATCAATTGTTATCACTCAATTTATAGCAGTGATTATGGTGTATATTTTGGACTTCTCTATTGGAACAGGTGGGTGGTGGTTACTAGAACTGTACTCGGGAAAGTTTTTATTAAAAATGTGACCAATGCTGACACTAACGGTTTTGACTTGAATCTAGTCCAAGCCAGTTCCCGCGCGTTAATTGTAGACTGCGTGTCGATCCACCAGCAGCAAGCTGCCAACGCCTGGGCTGCTGTGATGACGGGCTTTGGCAATATAATTGGATTCGTTCTGGGCTCGTTGGATCTTCCTATTATTTTTCCAATTTTTGGGGATACGCAGTTTAAAGTCCTGTGTGCCTTTGCTTCGATTGCACTGATCGGGACTGTCGCCATAGCATGCAATAAAATAAAGGAGAAGCCCCCTGTCATTTTAGTGTAAGTAAATATTGAAATTATGCTACCTTGTTATGCATATATATTGCTGCTGCCTGTGCATGTCGTGCATATTATACTTGAGACGCGGCATGTATTTCACTATTGTAGCAACTGATCAATAAGGATGACTCATTAATTCTTTTGCTATTTGCTTTAGTACTTCTGATTCCGAAATTAGGAGACGGACGATCAATCAGTTTTTCAAGCGTACTATTCTCGGAATTACACGCTTAAGTCCACAGACAAGGCTGATCTGCGATGCTGAGTTCTGTGCTTGGCTAGGTAAGAAATATTTTACACACAAGCACTATGAAAAAAAAATTTATAACGTCCACTAATATATACTAACGTATACTATATTTAGGATATTTTCCCATGTAGGTTGGAATAAATTAAAATTTATATATTGCTTTGTAGGAAGAGACGAAAAATTTGCTAACAAAGATATAGGCTATTTTATAGCACTACATACGTGGGTGAGGTCCATTATCGTGAGATGGTTAGATCACGCGGCGCTGAAGGTGTACCGCTTTCTCAAGAAGAGATCGATTATTTGTGGGAGGACGCGACACGATATGCGAGTCTGTCACTTTTACTGTACTCTATCGTTTCTCTTGCTAGCAATCTCTTTCTGCCTTTAATTATCGCTCCCTCATACACCACGGGTGAGATGACGAAAGTGTCTAAACTTCGTATCGATTGGTTAACATTGCCCCGCTCGTGGATGCTTTCACATATAGTGTTTGCGGTTGCTATGATGTCCACTTTTTTTATTCATACTGGATGGCAAGCGACGCTCATGATCGGTGTGCTAGGTATTCCCTGGGCACATGCGTTATGGGCGCCCTTTGCTCTGATCGCGGAAGAGATTTCAAGAATACAATTGCATGATCGCCTCAAAAACAAGTATGAATATGAGGCTGGTATTGTCATGGGTGTGCATAACGTCTTCGTTTCTGCCCCACAGGTATGTGCTAGTACTGAAATTACTACGACGTGCGCTATGCAAATATTATACTTTTCAAGACACTAACGTCGATTTCCTTCAGGTTCTAAGCTCTTTAGCGAGCAGCGTGCTCTTCAAGTTGCTGGCCAAACAGCGAGGTGAAGAAGGCGACAATAGTATTGCCTGGAGCTTTAGAATAAGCGCAATTGGAGCTCTTCTCGCGGCATATTTATGCATGAAAATTAAAACGCCTGAAATGTTAGAGATCGAGGAAGAGATCGAAGAAGATGAGGAGAGTAGTCCTTCTGTTGAATCGTCTGAAATTGGAGTGAGAGAAATTTCCTCGGACGTGTGAGAAATGTTAGACGCTCATTGGGCAAGACAGGAAAGTATTCACCTAAAAGGGAGGGGGGAATGGATACTAGTATACATAAAACATTAGGGTTTATTTAGTTTGCATATGGATTCGCGTACGTTATTTTCATTACTATTAATCACGATCATAATATTATGTCATTGTTTACAATCAATATTTGTTTATTAGTTATTTTATTCATGAGAATTATAAGTCGGTCTTTCTTTCTGTTATAACATGTGTATCTGTGTTCGGATGGAGTGTAGGAATATGATTATGCTATCGGAGTTTCGGAAATTATATATATAATTTCGTACATAACATATGTATGTGCTTTTCATGTGTATGATACTAGATCTAAATATTCTTTACGCTTTACTTATTCAGATATCCTATATTTCATTGGACTGATATTTTACGAGAATGGGCTTAAAATTTGTATAGTGTCGTTCAAGGTTATGTGCTTTACGTAATAAAATTATTACGATATATAAACACCTACAAATGCTATTTCACGATGTAAACACATTGGACTGTTCTTAATGGTACCCGGACATGACGCGTCTATTTTGAAATTAACGCGTTCTAATGTCCCCCAATGATCTTTTTAATGTATGCTGCTTTATTTTTTAATTAATTCAATGTGCAATATCAGATCGATTACGGACCGAGCGTTCTATAGAACAAATATATACGCGTTGACACTGCTTACATCAGATGACACCATGTTTTTAACAAGGGTCATCAAATATCAGATTTCAATAAATAGTCTATTAATATAGAATTTCTCACTATAGACAATATTTTGTAGCCAAATTCTATCAGAAGAGCAGCGCGTAGTAAAGGGCTATTCTCGTAAATGTTACTTAAATAGTCTCCGCAGTCTCTTTCAGGAGGAATATTAAGCATACATGAGGAGGACACAAATAGCTACCTGCAAGAAACTAAATAAATTTTCTTGATATAATATAAGCTGCTTATTGATACCATGGAGTGCCATTTACTTTGGCGAATATTTTCTCAGCTAAAATAGTGCTGAACGAAGGTGTTAGCCAAATTTTGGCGAAAAGTAAACAAGCAGCACGTGAGAAGTCATCCTCTCAGTACCTTAAATTGGTCTAGATTCAGAATATCGAACTGCCAAATAATCACTTTCAATATATAAAAATACTCGTTCAGTTGTCAATAAAATAGTACGAATAGATAGTTAAAACACGATCATGCATCTTGAAATGTGTCTGTGACAATACTTATTTACAGAGGCAGATTGTTATTACCTGACTGATGTTGACGTGGGCAAGAACTCATCGAGAAGATAAGTCGCAGGATTATTGAGGCAGCATATTTGTAGGTGCTGGTACGAAAATTACAAATGCTTCTCTAGGAGACAAGCAAAAGTATGAAAATGAAGTATACGTTTTGATATATATATATATATATATATATAGGAGCTTCACAAGTACACACTATCGAGATTGATACAGCCACCACCAAGAAGAAAGTATCTATTACCAGATGAAACAGTTGTCACCTCTACAGCAATCCAGATTTTAAGCTTATATAATCGGAAATTGTATAGAATACTTGTCGAAGAATATATAAATTGCATTATTAGCATCCATTATCTTTCATATCAAGTGGTGTAAATAAATTAGAGCTCTCGGAGTAACTGAATACCGATGAATAATTACAGCGTCGAGAGAGTCCTAAAATCTCTATAATTTACCGAAAATTGCACATTCAAGGTTGTTTTATGATACTCGATGCAGAATTGAAACACAAAAGCATAAATATAGAGTCACCATTATCGACTTATAACCTATTTGTTTTTGCAATAGTATGTATATACCTTTTGGTGGGAGATCAATAATAAAGCTTTAGAATTACGTAGAGAGTACAATTTCTCAGTCGGATAATACGGTTAGGTGTTTTGAGCAATTATGACATTTTAGAAGGGTAGGTTTCGAATTTTGACCGTAAATGGAACTGGCATATAAACGAGAGTACAATTTAGGATCTTTCTGCAATCTCAAAACCCTATTTTCAATATATGAATATAAAGTTATTAACTACGTGCATGTTTATTACATGAGGAATAATTTAATGCTAGATTCTACCTAGTCTAAAGGCAGCGTAGCATAAGGCGGCATTTGCAAAAAAGATGGCATAGGATAGTAGCTTTAAAATCCTGCATTTAGAGAGTAATCGCTAGTAGTCGGGAATGCTAATCACTTAGCTACTATCCTGAAGGATATACATTGACTCTACTGCAACAGTATAAAGCGATATTCAAGAAAACATATATTCAGAGAATATATACACAGGAGAAAATCTGCTCTTATTCTCAAATTATATCTGGATATAACGGTGTCTAGATAATGTAGAATTTACAAATGATTTTAGCCATTCAATTATATTCAGTTGAATATACTAGTCTGCTAGCTCACGCGCAAATCCTCTCATTAAGTTTACATGTCTGAAAGCATCTTATCATGAAGAACTAAACTTCTCTTAGTCACTGCTCCCAAATGCAAACGCTTTCTAATCTCTCTTGATTATAGTGGTCAGATTCTGCGCTAATACCCTATTGATGTATTCATCAATGCAATAGCATAAGAATAATATACAGTTTTGCAGTAAATCAGCTTCATTTCTTAGTCAAGGTCGAGTACAATGTGAATATCCCAATCGAACGACTCGTCTGATACAATGTCATCGAGTGAAATCGTAGTATTTTTCATAGCTACGAGCCAATAAGGACCGAAACGAATCTTTATAAAGTAATAATAAAATAGGAGTCCTGGAACGAATACTCGTATGATTAATGCAAGGTTTTAGTTAGCTTGTAGACGTCGGTGCCCACACGAAATCTTTTGAACATGCCAGTCCATCATATAAGCTTCTAACAGCCGGAAAACTGTATTTATCGATTTACAACAATCGCTTGGTCATTTTATGTATAAATATCATTAACTGAAATAACTGTCCGTCTTTATTACTGTTACCGTTCTATTGTTTCTCAATATCCAGTTATAAAGGTGCGTCTGCGAATTATAATATATTGAATATATTGCGTATAGTTAATTATTGGGTGACAGTCTACTTCTATTAAACAAAATTTTAGTAACATATTCATGGCTAGATTCTTGCAAGGAGCTAAAAGGCTTAGATGCAGATATAAAGTCAATAAGATCATTATCAGTGATTTGGAAAGCTATGCTGCAAACGGCTACGTGCTTAGTATTTATGGCAATCAGGTTACATACAGTCATTATGTTGACATCCAAGGATCCGGATACCTTCATGGTATTATGGAACAAATACAGATACGTACCTTTACCATATGGATCCTGGTAGTTAACAAATAGAAGGCTAATTATATTTACTAGCAGAGCGTAAAAGCGTTTCTCTATTTAAAGCGTATTTAATAGTGAGATCTAATACCTGTGAATATGAGAGAAATTTGCAGTCGTTGGATTTCTTGATATGTTGCTCATGTCTATCCCTGACAGGTTTAAAACACAAAGATCAATCTTAAGCACGGTTATCTTAAACAATCCAGACCTATTTTTCAAGTGCTATTGTGATACAGAAGTTATTTACTTACAAGATATTGAATACTCTTTCCGCTACTTTGAATGAAAGAGAGCCAGAAGTGAGACTCGTAGGATACCCAATTGTGCTGGTGAACCCTGTCGTATAGAACACAAGGAAGTAGCATGCCTCTTTGGGACGATCGGCTGTCAACTATATAGTGTTTATTAATTGACGTTACTAGATATTTCAAACTAAAAGAATCCATACCACAATAATGCGACGTCGAGAAACTAGTGCGTCACTCGCAATGATATGATGGCATGACACTTTAGGACAGTTTTTACTATAGAGAAATATGGATCCCTCGGAAATGAAGCTACGTATCCGTCATTCAAGCCATGCTGCTAGTAGAATCAAGAAAGTTTATCAGAAAAATAAAAAAGAAAAAGGTAAAGCCATGGCCGAGTTATAAAGAACGAGTCAAATCCCATATAAATTGAAATGTTTTAAACTCGATTCTTCCGCGCCGTCGAGCAGATATTAGAGTTTATATGATATTTTAAGCTTAACTATTACAGTTTGTACCTAAACCTAGTTTAGTTGTACAGCTGATTTTACGTACCTAGTCGCACTTCTGTGCTGAATTCAACTTAGTATTTATCTGTTTTCAGCTTTAGGTGATCGTTGGAAAAGACAAAGAACAAACTCCAGCTCTAGATCAATGTAGACATCGCCGTGAATAGAAAAGTGCGAGCTTTCTCTGTTTTTAACTTATAGTGCACAGAAAACTATCTTCCGATACTGGTATTTAATATTCCCAGCTTCTGTATAGTCATATTGGTATCGACGAGGATATACCAAAAAAATAAAACTTTGACTATCTAGCTGTCTGAGTAATAAAATCATGTTTAGTAAGCACTGATTCCATGGATTAATAAGAAACCGGTAGTTCTTGAGCCCTCCAATGCCCACTCTGCTTGCACGCTTTTGTTCGTGCTATTCAAACTAAGATCTCATAGCGCAATACACACATATTTCCTAATAAATTAAAATAGTAGCAGACCGCAGGAGTCAGTGCATGCTACCATTGCCTATACTCTCTTCAGCGTCGGAACGATTGCCACTGTATATACATATTCTTTGAGATATTTAGCGCCAGTCTCCCTATCTATCGTGACAACGAAAAAAAGGACATCTGATTCGCTATGAGCATGATTCCACTAGGACCGCGTCGATCTGCAATAAGGCAATAGCTCACGTGGGAAAGATACAAATACTTCGAGATCAAATAGAGCGCCGCGCCTTTGGTAACGTCTCTCACCACTTAAGTACGCTTATGGATACGCGCGTCAGTGACCTGGATGATCGACTCGAGAGCAACGAGCAAATTCGGGCTAATATATGCTGCGCACTCAAGATCCTCGTTCAGGAAGCTGGAGGCGTACGAAATATACGACTTCCGTTGACAAATATAGCACCCTGTTGCCACTGGTATTAAGCCAAGTAGCTTCTGCATCTGTTAAGAACACATCCGCGCTCCATCAGTTTTCCGTAGTCAGTGCTTCTTACAGTTATTTACTATTTAGCTTTTTCCATGCTCATTTATTTTTCAGTAATCTAACTCGAAATACGTTGAATACATTATTTAATTAGAGACAGATATATTTTCAACCGGAACTAGCAAGGCTAAAAAGTAATTCTGTGCAAATTAAATTTATTACTTTTTAATTGATAGATATTAGTAAAAGCTAAAACATTTAAACATAGTTATTCAAACTTTTATACTAAAAACAAGTAGACGAAGATAAACAAAATACACTACACGAACGTGGGGAGTTTTGGATGCATAGGAAAGAAGTATTTGCTACTAGTGAGCTACTACTACTTCTCTAATAGTGCACGAAATCGAATTTATATTTATAATCGTAATAACGATTACTACTCTAACTATAACTACTATTTTTTCCTTGAATTTATAGCTATGCACGAGACTATTGCTGCTTGAACTACTAGCCTACTCTAATTTGGTACTGCTGTTAAACTAGTAGAGCTTTTATACTACTCCAACTTCAACTGTTTTCTAGTGCCTATAAAACGTTAAAAGGCTATACTTACAAAATTGATCAGAGGGCTTTCGGTTGTCCCAGATTAAATGCCGTTAGTTCTGAGTTATTGCTTCATCTTTCATCTTAAAACTTTGGCCACTTTTCTTATTATCTAGCTGTCTTACTATTCACAAACAGTTAGGATTCAGCTGTATTCATTTCAATTATCCCTCTCTATTTAGTTTTCCTTTGTTTCGCGCGCTTCTGCCGCGGTCTGGTGGTTACTGGCAGTAGTCAGCCTTATTTAATTTATACATTTACTGTAGCAGGTAATTATATCTTGCAGAAAGTTTTTTCTTTTATTTACTTCTTTTGCCTCCTACCTTGACTGTATAGTCGCTTGGAGAAGCGAAAGTTTAAATATTTCGAAACAGATACTAAGAGTCTAAGAGGAGCAAAAAAAAAATATAGCATAAAACATTGACAATAATAATATAATAATAACATAATAATAACGTGGTCTACAGGAATTCCTTTTCCAACATCAGGAATACTTTCCCTCTGCTCTGTAAATTATTATTTAGTTATTTATTCATTCTCATACTTATATATCCTTGATTCCGTAATCCCTTCCAAATTTTTTATATCGCTAATAAGTACATATTTGTATCTATTGGACATTCGTTTTTCCGGCGACTTCATTTACATGCCAATTTGATGCATATCAGATACAGCCAACCTGATGTGAGTATTGTAAGAATAGCACTATATATGCATTATGATTACGGTGCTGTTTGCAAGTCTGGGTAAATCTCTTAGTCTTATACAGGCACCTACCCAGATTCTAATATATATATACCTGTCTCTATTCTATATATACACAGGAGCAGTTCTATACTTCTTTCTTATGCCTGACGATCGCTCTAACTTACTCTGCAGTTCGCTTGGCTCCGTCTCTATTCGGTTGTTTTAGGTACCCATCTGGTATTTTCGAGCTTTACTTTTTGAAGATTACGAAAGCATAGCACCTTTGGTTAATCAACCACCAGCAGTAATAGCTTGAATTTCGACTCCACTGATAGCATATTCTATTTTCTCAGCATACAGTATCCAGATCTTCTATACTAATTGCGTTCTGGACGTCAACAGCGCAATACTGCAAAAGCTCACTAGTGGAATATCTGAGCAAATTGTTGGTATATATATACTACTTGTATATACAGTCATAGTACAGTCGAGAGTCCACCAATAGATATCTTGAATGAGTAAAATCAGCTCTTGCCTCCAGATCTGCAAGTTAGTATATTGATTTATTCTTCCCTTCTCTTCTCTAAATCGCTGTATTTTCATATAGCGCACCCGGAAAGGCGAGAGCGATATCACTAGAGATTTAGGCCTTTTTTTTCGAGTTCTCTGTCTGTGTGTTTTGCTCTTATAAGTGATATTTGTATATACAGATCCGCTATTTTGAACCTATGTTATGACGCAATCAGTGAATACAAAGACATCGTTTATTATTAATTGTATTTGGAGACTTAAAGGTAAGTGGCTGCACTGTGAGGTGGAGGAGTCGTATACCCAGCTTTCTTCGCTTTATTACGAGATAAAGGGCTCCTTAACATTAACATATAGCTACTGTCTAGTATATGCGCGATCTCCAGATAAGATATTTGCCTATATATCTATTTTTGACTACTATATCTTCCTCTGACGTTTGACATAGTTCTATTTATTTGTACTGCTAACTGTATACTGTATTCGTTCGACGATCGATCTAGCACTGCACAAATACGCACATACATATACATACATATATATATATATATATATATGTATATATGTATAGATATATTTATATATAAGAGCTTACACGACGAGCATGAACATTCATCATATCTTGAATGCATCTTCTTCATCTTCGTCAGTGTCATCAAACGATGACGAATCGCAAGGTAAACCTCGAGTTGCGAGCTCACGATCAAGACATGATACAGAGAGTTCAGCACATCGACTTTCTATCTCTGGCACCACAGATTCAGATGTAGCACATCTAGGTTCTCCGCAATCTAATGCTCGTGAATCGTTGACACTTCAGACACAGTTCAAAGTAGATGACAGGCCATCTCCTACATTAGACAGATCAGAGTCGAGTTCTAGGACATCATGGTCGAGACCACCAAGCGCAGTACAGCTACCGGCATCATTATCGTCGTACAATCTGAGTAATATAGGGTCTGATCCTGGCCAGCAAACTGTAGTTAGTATAGATGCTGTTGCAAAAGATAGTGCTTCTGGTGCTGAAAGGGAGACTAGTTGGGAAATGTCTCCATATGATGCAAGCCAAGTCGCGCGATCTGCTGATACTGAAATGGACGATGTGGTTTCGTCAAGTTCTAATACAGTAACGAAGCCAAAGCGAAGAAAGGCGCCAAACTCTACATGGACACTCGAAGAAGATCGTAAACTTGTAAGTTGTTTATTAAGCACTAGACGTTGTTGTAGTACTAATTCGTGTATAGGTTGATCTCGTTTTACGTACATTGCCTCGTCAAGATTTTAGTGAATATGCTCAAATATTAAATAAGCGTGACGGGCAAACGGTACGATATCGATGGAAGGTCATAGTGAAGAGAGCTAAAGGTGAACTTGAAGATGGATGACGAGTTCTGGACAAGTTCTTCAGTCTCACTTCTATTCGTTTTTCCTGCTGTTTTGGCAAATCAAAATACGCTTATGCATATATTACATATGCATGGAGAACACTTAGTCTATATTGAACTATGAAAGACTCTACAATAGTTTTACTATTAATAGCTGCTAGTTTGAATTTACAATCGTTTTATATTGATAATCTTTGTTTCATGTGTTTAATGATCCATTCTTCTCTATACTCTCTCAAGCGCGGATATCGGCCTATATATATGTATTCATTTCTTTTTCTCATTTATTATTTCACTGAATTGCGCATTGTTCACTATTTGGATAGATTTGGAAACACTGCGCTCACCTCAAAGTTCTTTTGTTAATATTATTTATCTGATTTACTGTGTTAATATTTAGATTTCTGAGCTTTTAATGTACATGACTACTTATTAGCACTCGAACTAAGCAGCTCAGTACTTCTTATTTACGGATAATTCCATTGTTCCAATGTACAATATGTTTGATTATATATATATTCTTTGTTGGAAGCGTGCTGTTGTTCGAATTTCAATTCCATCTTTTAAAATGATTTGATCGCGAAGTGTGTATTCACTTTACATGGATTCTCACAGCAAGATTAAATTGTTCTTAATACATGTATTTGAAGCGAGATATATTAGATTTTTTTAACAAATAACCTAAATACTTGATAAACTCATTTATCAGAAATAACCTCATTTGAATTGTGGACTTTGTAGCTTTTGTTTATACTCTGAAGTAGCCATCGTCTTTACTCGGAAATTTGGTTTTCATTTCATTTCGGCTTTGCTTCGCTGATGTAGTTTTACCGTAGTTTATTGTTAACTACTATTGACCAGCATTATGTTTGATATGACCAGTCGATCGTTCA
Source organism: Dipodascopsis uninucleata var. uninucleata (assembly GCA_030568195.1). NCBI lineage: Eukaryota > Fungi > Ascomycota > Lipomycetes > Lipomycetales > Lipomycetaceae > Dipodascopsis > Dipodascopsis uninucleata. The sequence continues at coordinate 399,013 of JAJLTO010000002.1, read as the reverse complement.
TCTGGCAGATGTAACTTTAAGAGAAAATACATACTAATTGTATATCTTGATGTATGATATAACTGGTGCCAAAAGCAATGAAGGGAATAATATCGATATGCATAAACGAAAGTTGGCTTATAAGCCATAAGATTAGAAGTTCTTAGAATATATATCTCGAAATTTCATTAAAATACTGATTTTCAGTCTAGCATCTTATAAAGTCGAATAGCCCACCAACAACTGACTATAACTATAACGTCCATATTGACTTGAATTGCAGTCATAGAGCTCGTTCATAACCATGTATTGGCCAAGCTATCGCCTACAAGCGCGCTCCACGATTTGAATATTCTAGAAAAGAACTCGACCATGTGAATACCATCACTACTCTGCTGCATATGGCCGGGTGGATATAGTATTTCATGCTACTAAATCATATTTGTCCATCATAAGATCAGGCTGCACAAGTAAATAACCTTTAATAGACTACAATAATAATGCGCTTAGGAATGAATCTAGTCCTGAATCAGATGAAAGTTTGTTGACATTTCAATTACAAGCTAAATTGAGACAGTTTACGGTCTTGACAGAAGATTTGCCTGGGTACCTCATTTGGTTCCGTACCAGTTACCGCTGCACGAGATATTTCTAGTTCCAACAGCTACTGAAATCATAACATCACCGAGTAAGTGCGAAAAAGCAAGCCTTCGGCGCGAGAATAATGAAGAGGTGGACATGGCTGAAACGATGCAATCAAATACACAGCTGATCGATGGTAGGGGAGAGGAGGTCTAATACCAGATATCGGCTAATTGGGGCCACATGCTTTTATAATGCTTGTTACCATTATTCGTTGGAGACTCTTATTATCTGCTATTGTGGTATATGGAACTCTTGAAGATGGTTATAAAAATAGTGCCCATCTCGCTATTGTTGGACGACCCATATTTTGTATAGAGGATTTGTTACTACTATGTACCAGTTCCTTCTTCTGTTATTAATTAGTTAGGTAAGCACATTCTACAGATGGGAGATCTTTTAATTAGACTCTACGTCAGTGTCGCGCGAAATTTTGTATTAAATTCCGCTGAAACTAGACTATGCTAAAGATATACTAGCATAAACATGTTTTTTAACATTGGCAACAATCCGCCGCATATATGATCATGTTTGTCTAAAAAGGACTTACGATGCCGTTCACTATAAAGTGCAATTCCATCAGTACGGATCTTTTTTTCCTCCGCAGTCTCGGAGTGTACTACTTGTGCTCGTAATATCTCTATGGCTTACAGGAGAACAGATCAATATCACAAGATAACGAACGAAGCCACAGCTACTAACTCATTCTCATATTGATATAGTTACCCGTAGAGAGAAATAAGAAATGGCTCTTAAGCATGCCGAACTGCAAATGTGAGGTTAGCCGAAAAGGCCTATGTTATCAGGTTCTATCGATTAATATCATACATCCCGTACTTTCATATGAGATTAAAGCATTATTATAAATGAAATATCAGCGATTGGGCTTATCGATCAGAAGCGCAGTGCCTTCATTACAAGATTGATCTAGCTTCTATTACTCTACTTTGTGTCTCCATAGCCAAGAAGACAGCAGCAGCAGACCGCCGATCACAGCTGTACATTGGCCACAGCTGTAGATTGGCGACAAAGAATCTTAACTAAGATCTTCATAACGTCTGCTCTTGATTCCAGCGATATACCACATAAATAACGTGCATTCTCTGTAGCGAGTAGTAAAAAGACAAGGTTAGATCATTGAAGCCGCCCAGCACTTTGTACAGTACTATTTGAAACGGCTATCTCCAAAGGTACGCAGTTCGTATCACTCCCAAGTCCTCCGAAATCACACTATCGAGTGATATTTTCCGTTACAATGGTTAATTCCATATTAATATAATTTAAAAGAATATTAGTCAAGCTATTAAAGAGAGATAGAACCACGTGAGACGGAAGTAGAGGCATCAAGTCCTGTTCTTGTTTCATAGAGACGGTACCTATATCCAAACAAATTAAAAACCCGTCAGGATGCTTCAGCGAACTAACTACGGATGTAAATGACTACATATCTCGTTGCTTTTAGCACAAAGCTCTTGCTTTTATCAGCGCATATACGTATAGTATCTACTGAGTAAATTATGTATATTATCACTCGGAATTACCCAGTTTACAGGTTATTAGTTGAAGTTTATCCTCATTTCAGCTCTACTTAGACGTAGCCTTGTTACAATCACATAAGTGACTTTTCATCTCTGGAAGACAAGAGATGCCGGCCGGTCTTTCCATCTGCTACTTTACCAAAAACTGATCTATGCGCGCTACAGACTAGTCTCGGTCAAGTGATATCACAAGAACACTCTTCTCAAATCAAAAATATTGAAAAGTTTAGACTGATGTTCGCCTCAAGTCTGATTCATCAAGAGCCCACGAATCTTAGATTGTTGTGATTTTTGGTAAGTTCGAAGTCCGTAATATTTCGTACTTGATCTGCACTTGGATTCAAATCGCTGGAGAACACTGACTCAAGACGCAAGACTTGGAAGGCACTCAGCTGCGGCTTAAATTTGCGTGACAAATCTAGCCCAGGTCATCCTCGCCTATCTTCTTAAGTAGGATAATATGTCTGTCCTTCTTTCGTCTTGCTTCTAGCAGATATTTGACATCCTCAGTCTATTTACATTTACATTTAGTATGTGCATATTAATAAAGTAAATTAAGTCATGCAAATGCCTTTCCCTCAGCCTGGGCTTGCCGTAATATTCTCATTTAAATCTCTATTTGTCCTTACTAACTTTGAACCTTGCATATCCGCAGCTAAGTATGTCTTGAACTCTTGCATAGCAAAGTTCTTCCGGTCTATGTTTGTTGCCATGGAAACACAAATCTAGGGTAGCAACTTAACCCTCAAGTGCACTGGCAGAAACAGAAACTTCTAATGAAGGCTCATACTGCTTATTACGACCCGGTCTATTCACTGGTTTTGCCCAGTATCTACGGACTAACTGTGTCATATTAATCTTTATAAATTCGACTTTCTTGGTGAAAGGATTATTAGGCAGAATAAGTCTGGCTTTATTGATGGTTAGTAAGCATCTACATCAGTTATTGTCTATTGCATGTACCAATTTGAGATACAAGCAAGCTATAGTTGATATACTTGTATAGAAGGATTTTGGGTTTCGCCTAACTTATTGAGAGATCAGCATAGCTGAATTTTATGCGAAGTAAATAGGTACTATTATTACTTTTAAGACCGTACATTGTTTCTCTTGTAATAGTCAATGTAATTTATTTTCAATGTACTTCGATCGAGTAAGCGAATTCCGCAATATATGATCATAAAGTATCGATATCGTTAGAGTAAATGCTTGACTAACTATACGTTATTTCGTCATAGATATATCGGAAGCAAAACGTATACACAGAACTTCTAGCAGACCTTTTAGTCTGTCTTACATTCTTAGGTTCCAGGAATCAGCTTGATCTTGAAGAATTGAGATAAGATGGACTCGAGTAATGCCACTCAGATTACAAAAGAAGAGTATGATCTCGAAAAGCGAACATTTACAGATTTATATCGACTTTACTTACAAGCGCGTGCCGATGCTTTAAGTAGCTCTGACAAAGAAAAGCTGGGGTTAGACTTGCTGCGATCAGCTAGAAAACTAGATGACATGGAGTTAGAGCTCAATATCGCACCTAATAGTTTCCAAGGTATAGTCTTAGAAGCTGTTAGTCAGATCTCCTCTTCAAAAGGGATGATACAGAAGAAGCGAGAAGCCACTACTTATACTTCTGACAATGATAATTCGGAATATAGTGAATATTACGATGACCTTGACTTGTCGAACCAGGTTGTACAGCCATTTGCATTATTATATCAGTTAGCTACGGTACATGATATGCGCCAAGAATACGCTTTTAATAGGTCAATCGCTGGTACTACTTCGATGTGGAAGCGAGCATGGATAATTGTTAAAGACCAAGTTTTAACCCATTTTCTAAGTGGGTTTGTTTTCTGCTTTGCAAAGTTTGCAGGCGTATTATTTTTCCGGCGAGTATCTACCAGTGGGCAGTCATCAGGAGGTATTCAACGCAATTTACATCTTGTTTTAGTGTTTATTAACCATTACATGCTAACTTTCTTTCTATATGAAGCGTACGTTAGATCTTTTTTCAAACAGCTTTACAGAAGGCTACTAAATGGCTAAGAAGTTGCCATCTAAATGTAGAAATATATTTATATATGACACAACTATACTTTTTTCATAGTCACTATAGTACAATAAACGATGAATCAGTATATCTTTCTGTTCTTTTATATGCTCTCATTTCTTATGCTCATATATATCCAAATTTGAAAGATTCTATGATTTAAAGTCTCGATGGGTCTTATTCCAGTTTACACAATCTTGAAATTTAACAAGGCTGCCGCCAAAAATATCAAGAGAACTTCCATAAGTTAAATCGATCTTACCATCACTCAAACGTTCTACAAGCTCTAAATCTTCTATACTTTTCGCACCACCAGCGTATGTAACCACTATTGGTGACCAATTTGCAAGGGCTACTACCAGTTCTTGATCGATTCCACGACACAGTCCTTCAACATCAGCAGCGTGAACAAGAAACTCACTGCAATATTTCGATAAAAACTCTAGCGTTTCTACAAGATTTTATTTCGTTAGAATTGCGACGTCAGCCTTCTGATGATAATTTTGTTATTCACTTAACATACCTTTGGTAATCTTAGTCTCAGTAAGTGTTTGCCACTTATTCATAGCAACAATCCATTCATCGCCACGTCTACGACAACTTAGATCTATCACTAATCGATCTTTTCCGACGGTTTGAACGAGGGACTCGAGCCTCTTTAAGTTGAATTTGGCGTCTGGAAATAAGTATGATGTTACTATGACCTACATATTGTTGAATGAAGATCAGTATGCCTCGTATTCAACTCATTTGATGGAGAAGCAATGCTCACCTTATTTGCTCCTTTATCTATCCATGATTTCGCGTTTTCCGTAGTAATTCCTCCTCCAATCTGCAAAGCATCTAGATATGGATAGATTGGTATTAGACTATAATCGGTTCAACCTCTCGACTATTTCATGCCATACCTTTCCATGTTCTAAGGGCAGCAATAGCTGCATCATCGCAATTTGGACCGAGTTTTATAATGTGGGCTCCAATCACATTATTATCTTTATATAACTGAGCAAAATGCTCGGACGGAAGATCCGCAATGAAATTGGTCTTAAGTTCTCTTCCATCTTCGTCAGATTCACTGAGAGTTCCGCCCACAATTTGCTTAACTTTACCGGCATGAATATCTATGCAGCCTCTGAAAACCGTCATAATAACTATATATTGATGCAAAAAATTGATATTTATTTAGAAAGAACAATTTTATAGTCTTTGGTCATCTAGAAATTATATATATATGAGCTTGATTGAAAATATACTGCTATGCGTTTGAAAATAAGATCTAGCGAGTAGCTAATATCACGTGATGTGGACTACTTTCCAAAACCCCTGAAAAACTAGAATATTTTTTAAACGATCATTTCAATGTGTATATGTTACTGCAGGTAGAATAGAATGAGAACGCAATAGAATTATCCGAGTGTTTTAACAGAAAAATATGAAAGAGACTGCTAATGAGGTAATGGCGAAGCTTCGCCACATGAAAGAAGAAAAACTAAGAAAGTCGAAGCAAGTCATGGCGAAGTCGATAGATTTAAGTCAGTCAAAGCAGAAGCCGATGGTATTATCTTCAACGAGAAATGGTGTGTCTGAAGCTGATAAAGTAATGGAAGCTTTAAGGAGAGCGAAAGATCAAAAAGCAGCAAATAAAAAGAGTAGTCTGAAACTTTCTGATAAGTTCAAAATTGCGCAACCTAGTGAAGTCAATGAGCATTTGTCTGAATCAGATGATGATCTTGGTAGCATGGAATCTGACATGGACGACTACGACTCAGAGACAGCTGGTGAAGATGAAGGAGATAACATGTCAATTGCTAGTGATGTTTACGATATGGAATTCAAAGGCTTTGATGACTTGACCGATCTGTCTACTCTGAATGAAGAATCAGATGATGACGCACCACTTGTAGTAAGATTTGACGGAAGCAAAACCGAGGTTATGCGAGCTGCACCAACTCCAAGAGATCGTAAAAACTTTATGGTAAGCAGATGGCAGACGTTTTTGGATTATGCAATACTAATTTCGAATCTTATTAGTCTCAAAAAGCGCCAAAATCTGACCTGACCTTAGAACGGGAAGAAGCGAAGAAACAAAATGTTAAGAGCAAGAAGGAGCTGGAAGAGGATAAGGCGAATTTAAAGCATGATGTCGAGTTACAAAGACTGATCACAGAATCTCATATACTATCTCAAGCCTACCAGAAGAACGGTATAGAGTTTTTAGATATGTCTTTCGATCCGATAGGCAAGGCAAGACTAAAAACCTTGAAATCGAGAATAGACACTCTAGCGCTGCGGTCAGGTGGAAAATTCGAGTCTGGTAAAAAGGATTACTATAGTGTCAATCCTCAGGTTCTTAACGATCATCAGAAGGAGCAGTTCAATAAAGAAAAGATGCCTATGTCTATGCGCCGTGGAATTGTTAAAAAGGGCTCCGAGCGCCGAGAGAAGTATGTCAAGCAGGCAAAAGAAGCTGGCATTGTCCTTCCAAAGAGCGCAAGAGAAAGAAAGAAAGCATCTTCGAAACGAGATCGAGGTCTACAAGTTCAATCTATTGGAAAATTTACAAAATCTGGTCTTCAGCTAAATAAAAATGACGTTGCTCGCATTACACGTCGATAGTTTGTAACGGAATACTGAATTCACATAATATAGTGTATCAACACATGCGTACTGCATCGCTAAAGGCTTCACATAACTTTTTGCAGCCCTGTAAGCTTGGAGTCACTATTCACCATGCAGTTGCATTATTTAGTATTTCATGAGGAAACAATGACATACCTAACGAGACAAAAATATAGTCTAATAGCTTCAAAACGATGATAGAAATAACCTAAAAACGACTAGACAAGATTTACAGCAATTAGAAACAATTCCCATCTACTTTCTCTTGTTAAAATAATTATTCTTATTGTTACTATTATACCATAGGTAATCTCACAAGACAAAAAGAGTACAAAAGAGCCATATATCGTAAGACTGATAATGTTAAAGAAAATCCATGAAACACATTAATGGACAAAGTAAAGAAACTATTCATCATCTTCATGACCATGCTCAAACAAATAATTGGCCGCTACTTCCTCGTTCTTATCACACGCGAAGTAGGCTTGTATAACAACCTGTCTATGAAATCCTAGACTGCACAATCTATCAATAGCAGCAGACTCTTCAGGTGTGACTTCAATTTGATGTACGGAATCTAGTCCTCGGCCCATTTCATCTTCAGATCCTTCAGTGAGAATTCGTATGAACTCTTCAGGATTTGATTGTATAAGCTACATAAAAATTTTAGCATTGTGATTACAAATAAATATTTGAGAAAGTACTTACAGCAGCGAGTTGTGGGTTAGATTGAGCCACCTGATGCAAAACAGGCTCAAGATATTGCGGCTGTTGTCGAATTAGCTCACGGAGCTGCTGGAATTGGTTACTATTTCTCAGGAAATCTAAACTAGCACCGCCTACTGCAGCCTCTGCCTGAGCTGGACGTTGCTGAGTAACCGCAGCTGCGGCTTCAAACAAATTTGCCGGCTCAATAGCATTACCAGTAGTCGGAGCCGGTGTGTCAGGAGCCGTCTCTTGCGCCTGTGGCTGCGGTGTTTCGCGAATGAGATGCTCGGGAACGCCCTGTATCAAAGGGTTAGCAGAGAGCCTTGTAATTAATGGTCTTCGAAGCAAAGGACAAAATATTTTACTTACAGTCAAAAGATACTCGACAGCACGATCAGGGTTATTGAAAGCAGCCCTCATAGCACGTTCGACTTCCTCACGCTCATATCCCATCTCGATCATATTGTCAATCGCAGATTGACGGGCAGAACCGGTGGCTGAAAACAGCAAGTTAGGATTGGTTCTCCTTTGATACAACAAACTAAATCTACTCACAGAAGGCAGAAGGATCATTGAATCCAGTAGACCCTGCTGGTGTAGGAGTTGATGCGACAGGGGCGGCATCTAGAGCAGCTGGTGCAGGTGCTGCCGGTGCGGGTGCTGCCGGTGTAGAAACAGACACTGGTGCTGGAGTAGATGGTACAACTGGGATAGAATCTGTAGCGGTAGTGGAGGACGACGTAGCAACTGGTTTTCGCTGCGACATAAGGAATTAGTATGGCATTTGTCATATTAATCACAAACGAATAGAAAACACACACCTTCGAAACCATGCAAACTACGAAATCAGTCTCCTTGATATTATATGATTCAACGGTTTTTTCGTCATTAAGAGTCTTGCCTATAGAGATAAATGATTAGAACCTTCATGACTTTTTACATTTAGTATAAATTATAAATTACAACTCTTACCAGAATAGATCAGCATCTGCTGAGAAGCTTCCCATCCCTTCTCCTCTTGAATCAATTCTTTGACCTTCTTGATCTATTAACATTCGAAAACAGTAACGTTAGTATACCAAATTTTGTTATATCAAAGCAATAAATAAGCTCAATCCATCAACAGTAAACTTCATTTGTCCGATTCAGAAGCAAGAATCCACAGGGTCAGCCATCGCGAGTACAAGATCATATCTGGCGATTTATACTTGTGTCACAAACATGAATAGCAAAGCAAGCTAAGAAAGTTCGATATTCTACTGATGATGAATGAGGAGTCGCATCAAACCAGATAATAAAAACAGGAAGTTCTAGCTTCTCTCATCCAGCCAGTATCCATACTACCTTCCAGAGATTGCATACTATTATTATGATATATATATATATATATATATATATATAAATCTATTTCACTTACAGAATCTGATGGTTCCACATCAATAGTCCACTTCTGTCTCTTGATGTCTCGAAGTGTCAACTGCATCTTCGACGATCTTCTAATTCTGCGACTTTTTAAAATAAACGCGAATAATAGTTTAGAAATATGACCTTCAGTATAGTAAACACTATTATTTTGCCCGATGGAATAATATTTCGATTATTCAGTTGTCTTTGGCTCTATTTCTTGTGAATGATACTTTAGTAAATTTCTATGATGATGCACTGCAGTCAAGGTGGAACGTTGACTAAGCATATCTAGAAATGACGCGTGCACATTCTGCAGATATGCTTATGGCTTATATGATTTTTTTTTGTGTTTTATCTTCTACTGTCTTCTTCTGCTTCTGAAGCATCAAATTTTTGTCTTCAATTCTGCTTTTTTGCCCTCATTTTATACGGCTAAAGTATGAATATAACGCACAGCTGGTCTTGGCTTTTGCTTTACAATGTGGTGAGTAGATAAGAGGTGGTTGAGTGCCTGTTAGAAAGAGTCTATTATATGTGGCATAGTTCTTGAGATTCTGATCCACAGCTTTATAGAGAGAGCATATAACTCTATGTTCGAGCGCTTGGAGAAAAACCAAATCTTGAAATGATCATAGGCATTCGATAATGGTAAGAATAGCCTATGGTTATCGTTATAGCAGGAATATTTTAAAGCTAGGATTGGAAGATTCTACGATGAAGAGTTTGATTCGATCTTTAAAAATACGGTCGTGATGGTAATGCAATATTTGAAATAATACCCGTACTAATACCATTCTCTACAAATAGACTATGAAAGTTAGTGATCTAATAGACTGTGGGAAATATTAAATTGTGGCAATAGAAAAGATACCATCCTGGTTCAATACGCTGATGAAGGCGTAGAAGGCTTGTCACTAGTTAGCAGCATCTAAAATTTGAGTCTATCTGCGTTCTAATTATCGGTAATTGAGAAATACATGAACATTCTGCTTTTTTTTTTTTCATGTGTCTATCATATTTTGTTTCTATCCGTCCTAAGTAAATTTCACTTTATCTGTATTGATAAACTAGTCGGTCATGAGGAACATTTACTGGAAAACGTAATTTTGTGTAGGTGTTTTTTTTATATTTTTTCGTACTGTGGAAACCATCTTCTGTAAACCCCACGAGATTTTCACCTGCTTTTTTTTTCTGTGCTGTGTAATAGTATTTTTTTCGCGGAAAATCTATCAGCTATACATCTCATAGAAGATAGAACAGATAGTGCTATTTTATCTTACTTCATATCCTCTTAAAATCTAATTGATTGGCTCTGTAGCTGTTGAATTAGTATTATTTCAATATAGTTGGGCAACTTTCTATTATCGCTGAGAGGACTGAATAATATCTCCTAGTCCCGAGTGAGGAAGGGGAGCTGGCATTTAATACGCAATGACACATGAAGATGGAGACGAGCAATTGGTCATCAAAAACGAAATCGATAAGCCATCACTTTCTGGAGAATTGTCAATGGAAGATGTCTCGCCTGTGGCACTGCCGACGCCAGAAATGAAGCGCGAAAGTAGTGATCATGAAGCTTCTGGTATGGGCACTGGAAGTATACGACAAAAAACTACAGGTACATACATTATTATCCTATTTCACGCGTCGATTTTAGACTAACTAAATTTCTCGAATCTCAAGGTTCCAAACTAGGAAAATCTGGAAAGCATGTCAAGTTTACGTCAGCTCCTCAGCTCTTCCTTGATCTACCATCAAGAACTGAAGAAGCTTTGAGTACTTTTGAGGAGTTACGAGAATGCACGTACGGTAACAGACAACTTGGCGATTCGGGTCAGGAAGAGGTTATGACTTGTGATTGTAAAGAAAATATAGGTTAGTGTTTTTTGTATTCTATTGATTTATTGGTGATGAGGAGGGGAATGTAACTGGGTAAGATGGTAAGAATTATTTATTAATTGGAGGCTTATTATCATCAGATGGCTCTATCAATATTGCGTGCGATGAAATGTCAGATTGCATTAATAGGATGACATCGATGGAATGTGTGGACGGAGAATGTTCTTGCGGAGATAGATGTAGAAATCAGAGATTCCAGAGGAAGGAATATGCGCCAGTAGACGTAATCCAAACACAAAAGAAAGGTTACGGCCTGCGAGCTAAAGAAAATATTCCCCTGGGAACATTTATCTACGAATATATAGGCGAAGTTATTGATGAAGTGCGATTCCGCAGAAGAATGCAACAATATGATGAGCAAGGAATCAAGCATTTCTATTTCATGATGCTTCAAAAGGGCGAGTTTGTCGATGCTACTCAACGTGGTTGCCTTGCGCGATTCTGCAATCATTCGTGTAATCCAAATAGTTATGTTGATAAGTGGGTTGTAAAAGATAAATTACGGATGGGAATATTTGCAAAGCGCGATATTCTTGCAGGAGAAGAAATCACTTTCGATTATAATGTTGATAGATATGGCGCTCAGGCTCAACCTTGTTACTGCGGAGAACCAAATTGTATCGGATTTATTGGTGGTAAAACACAGACCGAAGCGGCATCTAAACTTCCACAAGTTTTTGTAGATGCTCTAGGTATAAGCGACGACGAAGATTGGGCAACGGCTACTTCAAAACGAAAGCGCAGAATTAAAGCTGACGATGATGAGGAATATGTCTCAACGCTTCCTACGAGAGCCGTTTCTGAAGATGGCGTATCAAAGATTATGAGTGGGTTATTGCAATGTAAAGAAAAGTGGCTTGTCAGTAAGCTACTAAAGCGCATTCAAATGAGTGACGATCCTGGAGTTCAAAGGCGTGTAATGCAGATGCATGGTTATCAAATTTTAGGCTCGGTAATGCGCGAATGGAAAGCTGAAGATGATATTGTTATCTTGGTACTTGAAATTCTTTCTAAATGGCCGCGTATCACGCGGAACAAGATATCTAGCTCTAAGATAGAGAGTACTGTTACTGAGTTGACTAAAACTAGTGAGAACGAAGAGATCGTATCTCTAAGTAAATCTCTGATTTCGGAATGGCAAAGTCTAGAGATGGCCTATAGAATACCTAGACGCGAGCGGCCCGTCAAGCCTGCGAGGCAAGAAGAATCTACGCCACAGCCACAAGAGAAAATGGCAACTAATACTCCGAAAGAAGAATCAACCGTGTCAACTATTTCTACACCTACTATGCCTATACCAACAGGACCAAAGCAGTCAAAGGGTCATTTTAGGGGTACGCCAAGGTCAAACTTCAAAAGGGATAGGAACTCCCAAGCAAATGGAACTCCCAAGCTACCATGGGGATGGTCTAGTGCCGAAGACACTAACGGTAGAGTCTATTATTTTAATAGAGCAGAAAATAAGACTCAATGGGAATTTCCTGAGACTGATAGCAGTAATGCACCGCTTCCACCACTACCTCCCCCACCTCCATCCGCTGGATCAGTAGCAAGTGCAACAGAAAAGCTAGATTTACAGAAAATTATCGATGAAGCCAACAAGCAGCTGGCGGAGCGTGCCACAAAGAAAGATACGGGTGACTCAAATTTTGAGAAAGAGTCGCAAGCGAATAATAGTGAAAACCACTCTCAGAGAAAGCATCGATCCAATGGACATAGTGAATCAAAGAAGTCAAGTAGCGAATCTGTCGAACATGCTCTTACAAAGACGTTTGCCAAATATGTGCCGAACATTGTAGCTCGATATGAGAAAGAAGTGGGACATGATGCAGTAAAGAAATATTCAAAAGATGTAGGTTATTATTTACAGTTGCATTACTAGCCAGTGAGTTATCATATGCTAACTAATTGATTTACAGATCACGAAAATCCTTGTGGAGAAGGAAATGCGACCTGGACATGTTATCAAGAGCACTAGTGAACTGAGTGATGAAAAGAAAAAGAAAATCAAACTTTTCACCAAGACATACATGGACAAGATCATTGACCGAAAAAAAGAGAAAGATGCCTCAAAATCACGTACTTAGTCTCCTATTCGCTATATTGTGATGTTAGCAATCATTGCTGATATCTAATTTCTAATTCCGATATCTACTTGAGAAGCTTTTTCTATTCAAATTCTTAATCTACCACTCTCGAGTTCACTAGAGTGCCTGTACTTTTACTATGAGATTAAACAAGAACGGGTTCTTAACAGACCTCGTATGTAAGGTCTGTTTATGTATATGGACTAAATGAGTTTAAAAGGCGAGGCCGATCTCAAATTTGTTTTGTTGCCTAATCTTGCCGTGTACTTTTTTTATCTTTGTAGAAATTCAATGAATGCTATTCTTCGTTAGTTGCATGTAATATAGTTTCGGCGTGTTTTAATGATTGTTACTTAGTGTTGACGAGCGTTTTACGATATTATTTTATACATACGGTGTATAATTTACTTTAGAATATAAAGAGTTATATAGTTCCTATAATGTTGTATTATATTCTACTATTATTCAGAGTTGTATCCAAATGAGATTAAATGTCTCATGTCGAACTTATACAAGAGAACGGTCCGCACTCTTGCCGGGTCTAAGTTAGCAAAGGTCTGTGCGTTAACTTTTTGACTCATTAAACCTTAAATAATTACCCTCTCTATTTTCTTGCTGTCAAAAAATAAAATATAGCGCTCTAAAACATATCAAAGTTGGCTGATCAAGGAAAATCATCCCAAAAGGAAGTTCAGCATCAGCTAAGCGTATTGATATGTACTATTGCATATTCAAAGAGGAATAAATTTAACACCTATAAAGTTATTCAGCTGATAATCTGAGGCGTATATGGGAATATTTTCTGTGTCTACTTGATTATTTTTTTTGGCACGCACTCACTTAATACACAATTGTCAAGTCCTGTCATCCAAACAACTCGATATACCGTGCTTAGGAAAATCAGATTCTCGATTGACACAACACATAAGATTATTCATAACTTCCATATCAACAAATATGATGCGCTTAACAAATTCTAGTATTCAAAGACGATTAGCTTCTACATCCGCAAAAGCAACTAAAAACTTGAAAAGATCGGTCACTGAGCACTACTTTCCTAATGAGCCGAGGGAACCTATCATCACTGGTTCCACCAAGAAGTCGTTAGCTGCTATCAAATCTTTGGATGAGGTATTTGATAGTCGTGCTGTGTATATGGTCTGCGACTATGAAAAGAGTCTCGGCAATTATATTGTCGATAAAGATGGTAATGTCTATCTGGATACATATTCTCAGATCGCATCCATCGCTCTTGGCTACAACAATCCAGCTCTGATCGAGACTGCAAAGAGCCCAGCGATGATCGAGTCTCTTGTCAACCGTCCAGCCCTTGGAAACTTTCCGAGCACTAAATGGGAAGATATTTTGAGGACTGGACTTTTGGCAGCTGCTCCGAAAGGATTTGATAAGGTCTGGACGGCGCTCTCTGGCAGGTAAGCATTCGTTGACGACGATCTTACAAAGATCAAATCGGCTAACCGAATTGTATTATCTATTAGTGATGCCAATGAAACGGCATACAAGGCTGCCTTCATGTATCATATGCAGCGTTTGAGGGGGAAAAAAACAGATTTTTCAGAACTTGAAAAACAGTCTACGATGTTAAACGAGGCACCAGGTAGTACAATTGTTTGCGTGGAGACTACAGAACTGTCACTAATAGAAATGAATAACAGGATCGCCGGACCTCGCAATCATGTCGTTTAAGCGTGGATTCCATGGCAGACTCTTTGGATCTCTTTCAACTACACGATCGAATCCAATTCACAAGCTAGATAGTAAGATTTGTTGAGAATTCTGGCTGAGTAGCTTGATTCACTTTGAGAGTACTAATAAATTCTATTTAGTACCTGCATTTAAGTGGCCAGTTGCTCCGTTCCCCCAACTAAAATACCCAATTGACCAATTCGAGTCTGAAAATAGGGCTGAGGAAGAAAAATGCTTGCAAGCTACAGAAAAGATTATTAGAGAATGGTAAGTTGGCGTTCTGTGATCTACAGCGTAAATATGGTCTCGATGTCTTGGGGATTAACAGCCTCTCCTCAAAAACTAGGAACGGCAAAATATCGGCTATAATTATTGAGCCAATTCAATCTGAGGGTGGTGATAATCATGCTACGTCATTCTTCTTCCAAGGACTACGCGACCTCACTAAAGAATACGGAGTTCTCATGATCGTAGATGAAGTTCAGACTGGTGTAGGCGCAACCGGCAAGTTCTGGGCGCACGAACACTGGAACCTGACTAGCCCTCCGGATATCGTGACCTTCTCCAAGAAGTTCCAGGCTGCTGGATACTACTACTCAAATGACGGTGCGTGGCAAGCTTTAGCTATATACCTCTTAAGAGATGTGTCTCTACTAACTGTTTGACAGATTTGCGTCCCAATCTACCATTTCGACAGTTCAACACTTGGGTAAGAAAATGTCATCAAATCAGATTCTACGCGCAGCAAATTAAGCTCATCGCTGACAATTTCTATTTTAGTGTGGTGATCTCACCAGGGCTCTGATTGCTAAGACAATCTACGAGGAAGTTCAGAAGCATGATCTCGTAGAGAATGTGAATACGGTAGGTAACTACCTCTATGAGAACCTGTCTGCTCTCCAAGAGAAGTATCCACAGCATATAAGAAATCTCAGAGGAAAGAACACAGGATCTTTTATTGGCTGGGACTGTGGCAATCAGGAAAAGCAAAAAGAATTACTGCAGAAAATGAGGAAGTCAGGTGTCAACATTGGCGGCTGCGGTATTCAGGCGATACGACTTAGACCAAGTAAGTTACTCATTTTGAACTGTCAAAGAACTAATGATACATTAATAAACTTCAAAATATTAAATATTTTCGCATTGTACTAATTCTTTAAAATAGTGCTTATTTTTGAGAAGCGCCACGCAGATCAGTTTTTAGGGATTTTGGAATCCAATATTGCCAGCTTATGAGGAGCCCTAGCTACTACTACGCGTATCACATATGACTTTAAACACTGATTATAGTAGCTTTTTGCTTTAAGGTTATTTTCAGAGAATATACTATATAGTCATATGCAAATGAATATCATATTACGGGGGTTGAAGCAAGTATTACTCATCTGTTCATACATACATGCTCATACTCCGTATTCTGACTTTTTTACTCATAATGATAATAAATGCGTTCTTCCCAGTTAGCTAAACAGTCAAAAAAGTTCTCTGCTATGATGTCATAAGCATGTGTATTAGAAAGTGTGCTACTTATTGCATAAAAGTGTAGAATTTATGCCCTTTAGAGATGTCCCAGCTTCAAGCCATCAATCTTTTTAATGATCAGAAAATCAGTGTTAACCATAATATTCAAATATCAGAGATTTTCAGAGGTGCATAAAAATATTTTCTTGATTTTCGGTTTTTTTGCTCCATCTACCCACTCATAGAAATAGTTGCATTCGGCTATAGAGTGGATCTCTACTTCCTTAATTTTGTAGGATTTATATTTTATTTATTAATATATCAGTTGATTTATTTGGGGCTTTATTAGCAGATCTAGACAGTTGTGAATCATGGCAGTTCGTGCTCAGGTATGTTTAAAGGAGGCTCCATTATATATGAACCAAGTAACAGCTATTGCTCGAGAGATGGCAATTCCGTCTCATTTCATTGTAATAATACGTTTATCGAGATTGAACACATTGCTAACCGATATCATTTAGTTTGAAAATTCGAACGAGTAAGTAGATTAGAGTTACAGATAGAAAAGTTCATTACTGCCAGCAGCAGTAATGTACCTCAGGCAAAAATATTTTTGTGTCGCTGTCTCGGTAGAAGCGTGTCGACATTAAAGAAAAAATTAAGCTTGTATTGAAAACGAATTAATCACCGAATATGATCGAAAATTGGTCGAATGGAACATCTAACGTGGAGCATTTGTATCTAGGATTGGCGTTTTCGCTACGTTAACAAATTCCTACTCTCTGGTAGCAGTCGGTGCCTCTGAGAACTTCTACAGGTATTAATCTACTGATTTATCCTACTTTTTATATATTTATTTACTTACTGTGCTATTAAGTGTTCTCGAAGCTGAATTAGGTGACGTTATACCTATTTGCCATACGACAATCGGTGGCACTAGAATCGTCGGTAGGTTGACTGCTGGAAATAGACGTGGACTTCTCGTTCCTACGTCAACAACCGATCAAGAACTTCAGCATCTGCGAAACTCACTTCCAGACAGTGTTCGGATACAGAGAGTGGAAGAGCGCTTATCTGCGCTTGGAAATGTTATATGCTGCAATGACTATGTAGCTCTTGTTCACCCGGATATTGAGAGAGAAACGGAGGAGCTGATTTCAGACGTCCTTGGCGTCGAAGTTTTCAGGCAGACGATTGCCGATAATGTTTTAGTCGGATCATATTGTGCTTTAAGTAACCAAGGTGGTTTGGTTCATCCAAAAACCTCAATTCAAGATCAAGACGAGCTCTCGTCTATTCTACAAGTTCCACTTGTTGCTGGCAGTATCAATAGAGGTTCATCAGTTGTTGGTGCGGGTATGATAGTCAACGACTGGTTAGCAGTTGCTGGACTTGACACTACTGCACCAGAGCTTAGTGTAGTTGAAAGCATATTTAAGCTACAAGATGCTCAGCAAAGTGTTATTACAGGTGAAATGAGAGATACTTTGATCGAGACATATACTTAAACTTGAGATTATGTTTGATATGTATTTGATCGTGGTGAAGGGAAAAGCATAAAAGTGCTTCTGGTTCATATGTTTTTTTAAGAATTGTACTCTGTAACTTTGATGTGCCTGTATATGATTATTCCTATTTTTGTTTTCTGTAATGGTTGATTAGCATTGATTACAATCGTGGAAGAATTTTTAAGCTAGAGGAGAAAGCCAGCATTAGAAAAGTCACTTCAAAATGAATTTTTATTAGCTCTTTCTTTTTACACTGTGTCAAAGCTATCGGCTTTCACTGACTATTTTGAAGTTTGTGATCAAGAATATGAGGTGCATAATTACTCTTCTCTACTGCGAATATTTATTTCATGTCTAGAATATTCTACCATATAGTATTAAACTAAATCAGAGATTTAAGGTCGCTTATGACCTTATTTTGGGATCTATCATCTTCAGTTAATGGAACATTTCCTGGTCTCTCAACCACATAAGCCTCCAATCCAGCTTGTTTGGCAGCTGCGATTTCTATTAAGCTAGCGTTAGATATTGATTGCATTTATGGAAAAATTTATAGCACGGGGTCCTACCTTTGATATTGTCACTTAGGAACAGCACTTCCTGACTATTGTTTTCCGGAGACACCTTCTCTACAATCTTCTCGTATGATGAGACCTCTGTTTTTGGACCGATATTGACTGTATCAAAATATCCTTTTATATACTTGGTAAGGTCACCGCGCTCAGTATGACTGAAAAGAAGAATTTGCGCATTCACTGATCCAGACGAATAGATATATATATTATACAATCCATCCGGTGATGAGTTCCATTTTTCAAATGCAGAATATGCATCATCGTACAGCGGTGCCTTCACTTTACCGGAACTATATCCATCTTTCCAAACGTATCCCTGTAACGACTTGAGAGCTGAATCCTTGATATCTGCCAAAGTAAGGTCTTTAATATAGTCAAGAAGCTTGTCGTAGTCTGAACGAACATCCTCCGGAAAGCTGTCTATGTAAAGTTTGAGTTCCTCTGAAGACTGAGAATCTGAGAAATAATCTTTTAGCGAAGAGGGAACGCTATCGAGGAAATAAGGAAACTAGATCAATATTTGAATGTTAGAACAGATACATCAGAGATTTAGTTCAGCATCTATAAATAGCAATTCCGAGCCAAATACACAGGAAGCCAGACTACTTATATTATCGAGGCTATGTGCTTACCAAAATATCTCTGACAAAAGATATCGAGCATATGGTTCCCTCTAGAATGAGCGAAAATATATAAAATCAGTTGTCTGCTCAACAATAATAGATCGTTTGTTCTCAACAGAATCACAATTTAATTCGGTTACCCACCTATATCAAGAACGATATACTTTTGAGTAGGGAGTACCATTTTCTCTAATTGAGTAGCTAGTGTTTTACTTGTAATGGTTGAGTTAAGCACTAAATCAATTAACAGGAAGAATATTTTGTCAAATCAGTTGTAATCAAAAACTGAGTAATTGCTAAAGTTTAGAATAAATTCCGACAGTTGTAACTTCTTGCTAATACATCAATCATCAAAATCGTAGTCAAAGCATTTTATACAGTAACACCAATTTACAAGGCTATCAATGATACCATCCACTCGAATATATAACAAAGCATAACTTCTACGTTAATATGAAAGGATCTTTCAGATAATCAGTGTTTTTAATTTTCATGAAAGCAAAAATAATAGGATCGCACTTTGATATTACTCGCGGAGACCTGCACAAATTAGTTTGACTACAACAAATCTAACATTTTGAAGTCAACCAGTACCTATTCAAATCTGTCAGTACTATAGTGTGATACATTGTTAAGCCAATGATTAGTTACCAGAATATACGAATCAATAGCCTGTGATTATGGATGTACGTAGTTTGGCACCTGATAGTCAAAATATGACATACTTAAGTGAACTCAAATAAGATGTAAAGGCGCTGAAAAAGCGAAGCAGGTTTTAAAAATTATTAAGACAATAATCCTCTGTCAAAGAGATACTTAAAAATAGCATATTACCCAATGCCCGGTACGCAATATACATATTAAGAGACAAAGATGAAAAGAGAGAAATGGAGATACATACATGACTAAACGGACAAAAAGGATATGAAAAGAAAATCACACGACAAACCCCCTTACTGTTTTAATTGTCATCAGACAGTAGTTTATGAACTACTCTATGTAGTAGCTACGATGAATTGAGAATCAAATACTCTGATTAACATCAATTCCTACATACATCACTCCCAAGAAATTTGACGTATAAAATCCACTAATATACTATTACACTGTTGATTATCTATCCTCTGCCCACTCGTTTTCTAAAATATCAAATAAAATTTGTTAAAGATTGCCAGCTTTGGTTTGATAGTACTGAACCTACCTCGTCGAATTTGCTCCTCCTCTTCTGGAGTGAAATCATTCTGAATGTTAAAAGTACGACGGATCTCTTCTGGAGACTTCCCCTTGATCATGTTTGCAACAGTTTTGCATCCTACCTCCAAGAGAGCCTTAATATCGAGATAATTGGCAGCCTTAAGTATAATGGTGTCAGTATGCATCCATGAAAAAGAAATCAATATATGATATAACGTACAAGAATAATCTCAAACAGCATTTCTTGATCAACTTGCATGAACTTCTGATCCCATTCATTAATATCTGTAGACTTCTTTCGAGTATCAGAATCGTCTTCATTAACAGGCGTCGGATCGTTTTTATGGTGCTTGCACCACTCCAAGACCTTTTTCAGGACATTGGCGGAAACCTGACGTCTAATTAGTTTATGAACATCCATAGATCTTCTAAAAAGATAACCATACATTTGGGAGAGGAATAGGCATATCATTGGAATCTCCAACATCTAAATATCACAAATTACATTGTTAGCAGTCCCTTGATCATAGATGACATGTCATGCCATACCTTCTATCATGTTTTTGATCAGTACAGATCGCTCGGCAACATCCTTCTCTAAACATTTATTATTAGCTAATGAACATGCATCCATCTAATATTCAAAGTCTTATAACTGCAGTCTTCTGGACATTGAATATAATACAAGATCCGCATATAAAAAAGCAGATGATAGCAACGCAAATGTGGGATCATATTCATTAAACGAAGTATCATTAATTAGCTGTTTGCGGCAAGTGATAACGTCCATCGGAAGATGATACGACTACCGACGAACATATCCACATTCTCCGATATCATATATCTCGCACAATAGATATCTATGCAGCTACTCGTTTGCATACAATAGGTGCATAAACTCAGTCGACTCTTCAAACTGCTAAAATGCAACTCGGCGCTACTAAACTAATACATACCAACTTCGAAGGACTCGCCATCAGAGGAAACTAAAGTAATCATTTTCTATATTATTTGCAAGGTCAAATAAAATATTGTCGTTTGATATGGATATTATATCGTGCCAAGATAAATCAAGCAGATAATAGTGCTATAATAAACAATGATTGTCACCGCTGCTCTTAATTACTTGATATACGGTAGACGAATGAAGATTACTAGAGAAGCAGAAGTTCTCCATACTTAATGCTAATTGCGCATTTATGTTACCCGGATTTTAAACCCTTCTATTTCTTGCGAAGATATGCCCTAATCAATCGATTATGTGATGCAGGATGTGTGATTATCTAATGTATTTTATGCTGGCAGCAACAACCGATTGAATCACAGTAGTGCAGTTTTGTGAATACTATACTGCTATTTTATTGATGTGGCAAGGAAGAAGGAGGCTGGTCAGCAATGCAGACAGAATGAGTTCAGACGAATTCAGCTAAGTACATTCAGATAGCTATTTCCTTATGCTAATACAGTGTATTCAAATAAGGTGCCATTCAATACACAAGGCTTCTAGCTCAATAGTATATCAAGTCACTGTACTAGTCACAGCAAGAATAAATTGCTCTTGAGATTACAAAAGGGAAGGCTCAGCAAATAAGGGCTGCTGGAGAGTGAAAGACAAGTCAAAAAAGCACAATTAAAGTGGCAGCTTGAGTGGTAGGTTAACATAAAATGGCATATTAAGTTAGGTAAACTCATGCGCGTGCCTTAATATATTCTTAAAACCATTTAGTTACATTAAACTTTGTGTGTGTTCGAAATGCAATCAAATAGGTCAGAAATGTAGGCAGGTCAGCTCTGGATC
This sequence comes from Dipodascopsis uninucleata var. uninucleata, assembly GCA_030568195.1. Classification (NCBI taxonomy): domain Eukaryota; kingdom Fungi; phylum Ascomycota; class Lipomycetes; order Lipomycetales; family Lipomycetaceae; genus Dipodascopsis; species Dipodascopsis uninucleata. Next base: position 377,212 of record JAJLTO010000002.1, on the reverse strand, counting down.
GCTTTCATTTGACCGAAGTTCAGCACCTGTGTAGTTTCGTTGAACTCGAAAAATGAATTGCAACTGACACGAGTGTATAACTGGGATTTATATAGGACTGGATAAAATAGGTCTTAGATAATCGCCGCTCTGTGCAGGGTGCCGAGGCTCCTTCTTGCAGGCGCCATCGCCTAGAGCGTAAGCACCCGCTAATAATCTTGATCGAGAGAGTCTTCAGTCTGGAACTTACTAATTCTTAGCTCATTTAACTAAACATAGATAATAAAGGTGAGTGCATGCCAGTAATGACGCTCAATATCATTACACTAGTTAGAAGCTACATGAACCTACTAGATAGCTTGGCCAATTATTCTACCTTGTAATCTGAGGTAAGAAAGATATTCCGTCGGCGTATTGTTAAATAAAACTGAAAGGTGCGTGTGCGTGACAGCATTCGATACATTTATATGACAGGGCTGCCAATGATTTGTTTTCTTGATGCCAGCCTCCAGTTTGTCTCATTGATAGCATAGTGTTTATCATACAGACTGCTTATTAGACCTGGCTGTTATACATATATCAATATTCTAATTTTTTTGACAGATGTAAACAATTCTACTTAGAGAATAGTCAAGTGCCACTAAGTGTTAGATAGGACATGGAGGGAATCTCTGTCCCGAGCTGTTTCATCTGTTAGGTCAATGAAGGCTGAGCCCTTTACTAATTTTACTATATACAAGTGCTTCAAGAACTGTCTTGCAACCAGCTTCGATGCTGGCCGAAAATTCAAATTTCCAGTTAGAAATCTAAGACTGTAGGTACGGAGAATTATAAAACTACTTCGCACGAGAAAACTGCTCTATGGCCTGGAATACCGACTGAGAGGCCAGGGACCTTTTAGCAAGCGACTAGAGCGCACTGCACAATTGCACAATGTTTATATGAAGACAGGGATGCCTGAATAGGCCTGGCACAACTAAAATTGTATCCAAAAAGGATTCGCTGACAGCACACAAAAGCAAATCCGCCGCCCAGCCTGCCATACATGGGAAAGCCTGACTTAGTAAGTTCAGGTAGTTTCCTGGCCCCTGTGTTAGTACTAACTTCAACCTATTATAAGGAACACAAGTAACATCAGAGGCAACCTCAAATTACTAAGAAATTTATTATTATATGGTCTGCACGACTCTAGATATATATGAAGCTGAACCTTAGTTGTCTTTTACTTTTCTATGGGCTACACAGACCGCAGTGCGAGCATTTCTACTTAAGAGAGATATACACCAAAGCAAAAAAAATTTAGATGGAAACAGCCAGTCGTCTGAGTACCAAATTTGCTTCACTTTTTTTCAAGTTTTTACTAGCCAACGTACTTACCCGAAATACCAATAACTGGTGTGGAAAGTCTCTTTTCTCATCTATTATTGCGGTCCAGCCGAAATCCAGCAATTTTCCTTTCCGTTTAGGAAATAGGGCATCAAGGCACCAATACCTAGGTGTATTTGAAATTAAATCTAAATATACGCTAAAGAGATTACTGAATCTACTCAACCAAAATATATGTCCTCCTGCACAACTGTCAGATTTTTAGTACCTGGTTCTTTCCCTACATATTTAGCTTAAACTCTTGAGTAACGTTAGTGTCGTCAATATTGCTATATGAAGCTTAAGATTAAGTTGATTTTGCTAAGTACTTTCCTAGAATATTCAGATAATATTAACGTAAGTTAAAACTTCAGTTTCGTTTAGCACCTAAAAATTATTATTTATATGGCTAATATTGAATGTAGGCCTTGGTAACGATGCCTGAGTACATGACTGGCTTGCCACCAAAGATATTCATGCTGCTACAATTACTGGCTAGGCACCTCGCAAGGCATCCAGCGAGGTGCGCATGCCAATACCGCTGATATCTAGAAGTAGCAAAGTAGTTCGATAATGAAGAGAGGAATGAGAATTTTCGTCTTTCCTGTATTTAAGAAAGCTGTGCTATAGCATCTATTGGGCCTAAGACCGTACTAATAATGGCAATGTGTAGGTTGTCTCAAGACTTTCCATCATTTTTCCCATTGCTCTTTTAAACCTCAGCGTCTGGCCAGTAGATTCTTCTCCTTTCTCTTGTTTAACATAGAGTTCTTTACAGAGCATCAAACGTATAATTTCTTGAGATATTATAGGCATTTCACATTTGCCTCCTTCTGTGACGTGTAAACAAAGATTCAGATGCTTGCACTTCTGGCTCTAGTCTTGCACCCATAATTTATCAACTAGATGAAAACTGCCATTGGATCAACATATAGTGTCTCTATATTAAAAATGTATCCATGTTCTACTACATCCCAAGAACGTCTGTCACTGCAGTGTTCTATGAGAGAAAAAAGGCGTGTTAGATAAAGACAGCAGCTCTTGCCGTCCGTGATCCTACAATAAAATAAAGTTACGGAAAAATCATAAACAAGGTTCTACTAGTACATTACACAAGTTAGCGTGCAAATAGACTCAGAGCTACAGAGGTTCTAAGACGAAACGAACGCCTCTTCGCTGGTAAGTAAAATCCTTTTAGAGATCTTCTGGTTCAATGAGCATTTACAACGATTCTGATGGCTGCGTGACATGCTGTAGCAGTGACTGAAACCTAGGGATTATATTCCATGAAACTTGTGCAATAAATAAAGATGGTGAATGCTGATGATGCTTGCGATAGTACCGATTCTATCTGCTGAGTAATAATAATCACCCCTCATAATATACTTCTGATTGAAACGTCTCTTATTGGCACTACTGGCTTCTGATGGATTTCCGACGATATAGTTCAGCGCGTGCATTTCGATAGGTGACCTGTTTGTGTTAACTGCTTGGCACATTGCTTCCCGGATGATACAAGATTCTACATATGGGATAGATAAAATGGCGTGTCGATAGGTGCTGCTCTTCTCATCTTGTTGTAGACATTTGGCGCGTAAGTTGGCTGGTAATCAAAAACTCTTGGTGATGGTGCTATTTATGCAGCTGTCGATCCAAACAGTTATCCAGTCTCCAGTCCATTATTTTTCCCAACCTGGTCTTCTTAACTTCATTTAAGCCATAGCGCATGACGAGGAATCATGCACACTTCGGTCTGCCCTTGTCCCTGTCCATGTGCAGAACCCAGTTGTGTATTAGAGGCAAATTTTGGCGACCCCCGTTAATAGATATCGGGGTAAATGGCACGCTACATGCTCTCTCGCACAAGCATTCGTTGCTCTTCTAGGGTGACACCGCGTTTTTACTCTTTTACTCTTTTCTTCAGCCTGCGACAGATATATGCATTGCATACATCAGTGGTGCAAATTCTTTGCGCACCCCGCAGCACTTCAAAATCAAGCACAGACTACCTTGCTTGTGGCATGCTGCTGCTCTAACAGAAAAATGCTGAAATCCTCAGCTAGTGGTTTAGATACATGCTTGCGTAATATCTTAATATCTACTCCAGATATGTACAAACCTGAGCCTTGTAGTGCTTTCCGTCTTTAAGAGCCAGTAAGATTTTCAGTAGACAGGCGAATAATGAGTTGCTTTTAGCCATCTCATTCCGTAACTTTCTTCTGTAGCCTCTTTATATAGTCTGCACGTGCATAAATACTCTTAATATCGCAACCCTAATCGTGCACCTTACAGAGCCTATATTGCTTATATATTACGGTATGCAAGAAGGATGTGCATTATATATATGCGCGTACAAACTATATGTATAGAAATAGTTCTATTCGCAGCTTATACCGTTGTGGATACAGCTCTATATTTCATACCCGCTACGCTGTTGATATTACTATGCAGAGTAGCTGTGGCCGTGCAGGCTGTAGTGCACGAGCACTGACACTATAGATATGCAGGCATTGACAAACAGGCGGCAGACCACCAAGCGCTATAGTAAGAACGTAAAAGATTGAGATTCTTCTAAGAGTGAATTAAACGAAAAGCGATTAATGGTAGGCGAGCATTCCAGCATATTTCGTTGAACATCCACGGAAAGCCATTGCTGTCGCTGGTTACCAAAAAAATTAACATTCATCTGAGCAGCGGAAAGATTTGCGTTTCATTTAGTCATGTTGAATGACGCATATCAGGCATATATTCATACGTCTCATATTGTTATCCTAGTTACAGAAAAGCAACGTGAGAGCACATCGCAGGGTGGCATATTTGACTTTATATGCGAACCTTATCAAAAATGAGTTCCTCACTAATCTGAGTTAGAGTTCCATCTTACTTTTAATTTTATTGCTTTTTTTAATTTCTTTCCTTTGTAGCCTTCGCACACAGTAAAAGGGCAGCAACTTCGTCTTGCTTTATGCCGAGTACTATCCGTTGCTTCATCTGTCCCGCTCAAGTTATTTTTGGTCAGTCTTTTTCTTCGTTTTGTTGTAGCCCTAGAGTTGTTACGTTCTATTTTGTTGGTGGGATATATACAAGAGTGTTCTCACACTAGGATGTGGATATTGTAAGTTATTACCAGAGACTGGTTGCTAGACAGCTCTGCAGGTGCCAGTCACTTCCATCTTGGTACAGTTCTTGTATTAACATTATGAATTCCAGAATCGACGACTCTGGACGTTTTCATACAAATCTGCTTACATCGTTATATGATTTAATAGGTATTCAGCTTGAGTTCGGTTTATCTCGACAACTTCGTGAGTGATCTAACAGTATCGTAGTACCGGTACTCATTTCTCATAAACGGCTTCGTATATTGTGATAACAGGCATTATTGGCTTTTAATCTCGATATCTGATTTAGTATATATCTGAGCATGTACGTTGAGTCAATGAGTCCATGGAAATGGCACTAGAGACAGACACAGTTTACATAGTCCATGGTGATTGTGATATGTAGAGCTGCATTCGATATATTGCTAACGTGCTTATGACAGAACTCGCCTTTCAGCAGAGACTACTGCAAGATATATAGCGAAGATACATTAGCTTTGTTATATAATATATATGCTTCTTTGTGTCCCTTAGGTATCATATTTGTGAGTCTACAGGGTCTAACTTCTACTTGACTAGAATTATACAATCTCTGGCACTATACAAAAAGTTCCATACCTTAAGCTAGATATTTATCGACTGGCAGTAGGAGACAAGCGTTCTATGATCCACTGTTAACTTTAAACGTGAAATTTTAGCTAATAATACTCGCATTATATTCAGTATTTTAGGACGCTGAAGTAGATATATATTAGTCACTATATAGCTACGAGCAGACTAGCTCTGTGCCTGTCAAAGTCATTCAAATTTTATATCAGATACCTCAAGATAATTTCTTATTTCCTCGAGGTAAAAATATATTGCGCATTCAATTCTAGCCTTGCTCGGCGAATTGATTCTTAATGTCTGCGACTGCTCTCGCAACAATTCGTAATGAAGCTGTATCTTCAGCATCGTCTCTCAACGAATCGAAGCAACAGAGCTCTCAGCAGTCTGTTATTATGCTTCCTTCACAACAATCGTTACCGGTATCGGCGTCAAATTTTTATGGGAAGAAATCTCAGCTGCAAGTTCTAAATACAGGACCGATTGCCAAGGAACAGAACAATCAGAGCTTAAAGTCTACTTCTGACAATGTGACAGAGTATAAGAGCGAAAGCATAGCGACGAGCAGTAGTAATAAGAGAGAAATATCTGACATCGCTTCTCGTGCAATAAATGGCCATCGAAATATAAGTGCCATAGATCCTAAAGAAGATTATGCTGATGTGAAGAGTATTGAGAGTCTTGATATCAAAAAATATGCAACGCCCTTCAAGCGAGCTCGAAGAACTGATAACTCTGATTCTGATGAGCAACAGTTAGATATAAATGAATTTTCAGAACAAGCCACACCATCTTCGTTATCTGCTCGAAGCCACTCTCATAGAAAGCGTATGTGTTCATTTTCTTGGGAAGTTTTGGCCGAATATTGTTGCTAAGTTGTATTCTACTTTATAGGTGCTGCTCCGATAAGCCAATTACAAGAAACTCGCGAGTCACGGACAAAAGACCGGGATTCTCATGCTAGTGTGGGATACAATTCAGAGACAATAGGGAAATTTATTGAGAACCTAGATAAACAGATTAACGAAATTCAGAGTATGGACTTAACTTCGAATGTGGATTCAATATCCAATATTATAGTGGACGAAATTCCGGAAATCAATGCTTTGAAGCATCTTCACGGAACTCTACGAAAACGAAAGCATTTATCAAAGCAAAAACTTAGTTTGGAGCATCAAAAGATATGCCGAGTAACGAAAGGCTATCGCGAAATCATCTGGTTTGAATTTTATAACAGAAAGAATAACTTTAAAATGAAGCTCATTCAAGAAGTCACTGAGATGATATCAAATATTCAAGGGAGGGCTGAACAGCGATGTGTTCTTACATCCACTGGAAATGAGAATAAATTTCAGGGATCATGGAGTGGATATAGCTCCTACAAACAAGATGGTCCTGAATTGAAGTCTCTGAGCCCGTCTGAAGTACTGGCAGATATTGAGCTTATTAAGTCTGTACCACCTAAGAATCAGCCATCTCTTGAGCGCACTGATCTTGATCTTGATATTGATAATGCAAGGACTGAGCAGAAGTCTCTTATTGAGGAGCGTTGGTTTAGAAAGCAAATGCGAGAAAATGAATGTCAAATTTACCAGAATAAGAATGATGGGAATGATGGTCTTGGTGTTTTGCTATCTGCTGTAAATGGTATGGACTATGATACTTCGCGTAATAGTTTGAACGGCGCTTTAAAAGATCCAAATGAGAGTGAGAGCAATAGTGCGATCTTGATCCTGGCCGAATTAGATATGCAAAATCGGTCTGCAATGAAGAGCGCCGGCAGTTCTGAGAAACTGGAAATATTTAAAAGTGAGCAGACGCTCAAGCAAAGACGAAAGCATACTATCAAATCTGCTCAATCGTCCAAAGATTTGGCAAAGGCTACAGTGGACGTGGAGCCCACGTATTCTGGTAGTATTTTGCCTTCAAGTCAGAAGGTAGTGACGGAAGAATCTAGAGAGAAGAATGCAACGTCGTCAAGATCGTCTAGTTCAAGCTTGTCTTCTGTTGTAGTTACGAAAGATGTATTTTATCCTTCAAACGTCAAAGGTGAACGAGTGCCTCCATCTTCTCGAAATAGCGAATTGATTGCGAATAAGACTTGTGATACTCAGACTGGAGATTCAAAGAATGCAGTTATTATTGGACTCAGAGTTATAGAACAGAAGAATAGGAATACAGAAGGGCATCAGTCTCCAGAGGCAAATTTATCTCAAACTGATCATTTATCAAATTCTGAAAGGTTACAGCAGCGCAATCAAGCATCAATCGGTCAACGCACTGGTTATAGCGTTGCATCACTAATACAAAGCAGTTCTCTGTCTACCAGTGAGCAGGTTCCGACATCGCACTTAGATAGCGAAAGAAATACCGCTACACTGTCATACTCGATGTCAACGCAAAACCTGCAAAAACCATCATCTAAACAGAATTCAACGATGTCTCCAATGTATACTCAAAGTTCACAATCAAAGAACTATACTGGCTATCCCAATGGTATTTCTGGTAATGGCCACCCACAGCATGTTGATTATCAGGACACATCTACCGCTAATCTGGGATACAACAGAAGCTTAGGTAGCCACGAGTCAAACCAATTACATTCAACTAGAGAAGGTTCTAACTATTTTATGCAGCATGTAATTACGTCTAATGGCTATGATAGCGATCAATATTCACCTCATGTAGCAGCACCTAATAGTCAAGGAAGTCAAGCTTTTCATAAGCATATTGTCAAAGACTTAAACTATCCACATGATCAGGACACTACATCTCTATCATCTGTACCGTCTCATCATATAAATAGTAGTGGTCAATCGTTATCTCGTCCTTTTCATCATGAAACACCAGTATCCCTGCACTCAAATCATGCTTCAGCAGTTATTGCATCCGCCCCAATCCTTTATCATCAGCAGGCACCTCCGCCTCCATTCTCGTCAGCATCAACATCACCTTCACTACACAATCATTTCGCTCGCGACAGTGTAATAGGGCCTAACGATTATCTTCCTAGATCTGGATATCCAGTTGATCATCGAAGTCAGGATTTTAGAGATATACATCATTGTCAAAATATGACTGCGTCCTATATGCAACATGATCAATATTCGGGAAGTAGCTCTAATGGTGGACCATCTGAACAATCTGATATATACGCGACACTACCATATAATATTGGTCACCAGGGTCCGAGACCGGCTCTCCCTCAATCTACGATGTTGTATACTCTTAATAATCCACAAGCACAAGAGCACAATATGTATTATCAGCATTATCGCTACTATAACGCTTCAAATAGCGAACATCACTATCCAGCGCATGCATTGCAGCATCAACAACGGCTACAATACGGAGACTAGGAACATTCGCAGCACTACATGCAATATATTCAGCAACCGTTACTGCACGCTCACCAGCATCATTACATACATAATTAATGAATGTCTCTTCTAGAATGTAATTTATTAATTAAACCATAAATTAAATTATTCTCATATTACAATCCAATCGTTCTATCTGCCTATGATCAAAATTTATGAACTGCTAAGGCACACAGTGACATGTACGAAGAAAATAAGTCTTAATTGCTTAATAGAAAGTTTTATTAATAGTACAGACCCTCCAGAAGGCGAACATTCAGCATTCACTATATAAAACTTGATATCGTATAAGCCAATATATATTAACGTTCCTTAGTCTCAGTATTTGTAGTTTTTGATTAATTCAACAGTTTTTTTGACGTAATTTTAAAAAGTATCGCATATTTATTATGTTAAAGAGCTATATATAAAGTATTCAAGCATTTTAAGATTTGGTTCTTTGAGCAACGCCGCGAAAATAATATTTCTATCAGGCTTCATTTTGAATTCCAAATCATTCCCTCTCCTTATATACAAGTGACAGTGATATTAACTACATAATAAATGCTATTATGAAGTATTGTAGTTCAAATCTAATCTATGTTCTAAGTAGAATCATTTGTAGTCACGTAACTCAATTCTCCAAACGCCGATACCAGGTCTATTCTGTATTGCACAGATTTTCACCTTTTGAATAAGACTCAGCTCCTTGAGCTCGTCAAGCGCAAGACTACCAGAGTCGTTACTTTGACTATTTACATAATCTTCAAGGTCGCATCCTATATCATCAAGATTGACATGTCGCAGATACTTCCATTCAAGAGAAAGATAGTATGGAAAGTCACGGTTATCTATTAGTTTATGTAAGCCCTTCGCGCTAAGTGGAGCAACAAATAAAATGGAGTTGTTTTGATCTAAGCTTATCGGATCAATAGAATCTTCCAAAAGTCTTGACTTAGATTCTATTAGGTCCAAAATAAGCTTCTCTACAACAGAAATATCGGAGCCCATTAAATCCCATGTCCTAATCCCTTGTACTGGACCACTCAAATCTGCGTTTGATTCCAGATCAGAAAGTTCAGACGATGAGCTGACACCGCCATGGTGCGTGAACTCAGCATCATTTCCCAACAGCCAGTCTGGAGGAGAATACGTTTTCCACCAGACAACATCACGTATAGTGAGTGTACGAGGCGCGATATAAAATGCCTGTACTGGGACTACTCCGCCTTGATGCAATATCCCAAATATTGTTCCAAGCACAATATTATACATTGCTAGAGACATAATTATTAGAGTCTTCCAAGGCTTCCTCCTTCCAGAGAAGGAAGGTAAGGAAACTCTAGTCAGAAAGAGAGGTACTGCTGGCAACAAAAATCTAGCTTCTTGATGTTTGAAGAAAGAAAGTATAAGGGTTCCAGAACAAGCCGAAAGAAATGCAATTGATAATCGTGGCCTTATGAATAGTAAATATGGACCAAGTAATAAGGGCAGATTGATTAGGACATGCGTATATCGTGGATGAAGACCATGCTTTGCTAGATTATCTGTCTGAAAATTGTATAGAAGATTGTTCAGAGGAGTCAGAACAATAGTCTTAGACATGTAAAATTTCGTGTCAATATAGACAGCTACCGCACTAGTAATCGCAAAACATACACCAATAATCAGAACTGTTGAAGGAAACTTTATAAATCTCGGAAATAAATACAATGACGGCAATACGAGAAACGTTGGAAAGGTGATTCGATTGAATGTGCCAATTGCAACAAGAGCTCCAAGGAGACAGCATGACCAAAAATGCGAAGTAGGACCAAAATTCTTCAATGAGATTCGTTTTATCAGAACTAGACTCCATGCCAGAATCATAGTTTCTATTGAATTGGAAAATGTATGTGTCTGATATGTCCAAGTTACATACGAGCTGGCAACGTAAAGCAAGTACCTCGCTTTGACATTTGGTGTAGTACCTAGCTCTTGAATTGCCCAGTCCTCTATAAAAGTTATTAGATATAAATGCAAAATCAGTCTTATCAAGAATTTGTTATAAAAAGCGTGGCTGTACCGATTGAGAATGAAGTTATAAAGAAAAATATGCGAACCGCATAGTATGCTATTACTGGACTAACGGACACTATTGAATAACCAGCAGTTAGTACGCACTCGTCTCGTTCGAGAACGTTTTCTCACGTCAATAACCAGCATAACGACGTACTTCCAAATATCCACCTTAAAATAGTCATCGGTAAACCGTATCCGAGCCAAAGAGGTAATATACTCCTAATTGGATGCTCACTCGTGAATTCCCATGTCTTCGTGACTTTCCATCCAAATATCTCGCCTTTCATCAACAAAAGTTATTAGTATCAACACAATCAGAGTGGTAGGAAAATGTTATTAATAATATATAGCTTTGCCCATTACTATTGATATCTAGTTTCTGACTTACCCGCAAGAACCTCCGGACCTTGGAAATGCTCATCGGGGTGGATGTATGAAGGCGAAATAGTATAATACAGTCGAATGATCAGTAAAATCAAGTAAGTTAGTCGCCAAGATAACATCGCAGCATGCTATATACAAATATTATATGCTTCTTGAGCTGTCGGAGTGTTCACGATCTATATATTTAATATGTCTATTAGTTTAAGGTATTTAGGAATCACATACGCAGAGTGGCCGTGTATATACTCAAAAATAACGCACCGTAGTCACTAGTATGTTATAGAAAGGTAAATTCTTCCCTTTGAGCTTCTAAAAAGCACCGATTCAAATTCTCAGCCAGTCAATTCAATCGTCTTATAAATCTAAAGGATAAACACACTTTATTTACTGTCTGAAATGCACGAGCACGCGATGTTGCATCCACAATATCCTGATGGGTTAACTAAGAAGCAGCTTAAATACGATATTGTTGGTGATAGAAAATTAGCTAATACTGAGGTACCCTCGAATATATGCAACGAGATATATAATCTGCAATTAATAGTCGAGACTAGTAATCTTGACCCAATATTATGTGGATTATAGAATTAATGGAAGAAAATACTGATGGGCCAAGAGCAGTGACTTCTCTCTGGTAACATTCCTTATTTCCATAGTTAATTTCCTCGAAGTCATCGGCGTGCGGCTTAGGACTCTAGCTGGTAGAGCAGTATAGTACGTCTTTTGACCACTAATTTACTCGATTCTTAAGTATTCTACAGTAATGTTACAGCTATCTACTTGTATTCCTGTAATAATAGCTGCATTTATTATGGATCTTCCCTAAATAGTATGACCCTCTGCACCCACTATCAATGATACGCTGTTAATTCAGAATAATGTTATTTCCTCGTTGTTTGTCAGTAGAGTTGAGATAACCTATGCGATTCAAGCAATATAGTACAGTCTATTACAAAAACTAACATAATAATCAAAGAGTGCAGGTACCTTGAACTGCCAGGATACATACAATATAAGAGCCGTTCCTGAAAGTAGACAGTTCAAAGGTAAGCATCGGTACATTCCATATTGATTAGGGTAAACGCGATCGATCCACGAATAAAAAAAAATCGCGTTATGCGCAGCCTGTTTGCGCAGCAGACCGTGAAGCTTGTATCTGAACACAAATCAGCCAATTCATTCAGCACATTCTGTCGAAGTGCCATCGAGTGAGATATAGTCTTCTACCAGTGTAACTCTAGAAAAATATAGTTACGATGACTAGAGAAACTGAACCTCTTGAAGAGATTGTTCTCGATCTAGGTGATCGTAGCAGCGCTGGCAATTTCGAATCTGAGAGGCTTACTGATGAGAAGGTGGACTCAGAAAATGCAACAGACGGGAAGAAAAAAGAAGCTGTTACAAGCGAGACGCCACAGCAGTCAAGTTTTATTGTTTCTCAGGCACTTGGAAAATCGGAAATTATAGAAAATCATACGCATAATAAAGGCGAAGAACAAAACGCCCGTAATATTATACATTCTAAGCCAGAAATAACAACAGCTGATTTGAATTCAAATACCAATAACGATTCCGATACCGACGTTGATACCGATATTGACTATAATCAACTTGGACTTAGTGATCATACTGAATCAGGCGATACCATAGACAAGCAGAGTCCATCAAATGATACCAAAGGACAGATAGATGATCTCAATTCAACTGCTCAGAACTACAAAAAAGATTCGTGTTGTGTGCTATCTACAGCTTTGAATACCACAGTAGATCCTCTCAGTATGAAAGAAGCCAAAGAGGCGGTTATAAAGCGGAGGATCGAAGAGAAGCAGAGCAAATTAAGCGAACTGCAACAAGAATATAATGACTGGATTCAGAAGCTCAAGTATGTACAACTCGTTAATGTTCTATGCCAAAAGCTTACATGTCATATATCTAAAATCTAGGAACCCCGATCCTAATCAAACTATTAAAAGACATATTAGACTTCTTAAGGACTACAATGATATACGAGATATCGCTCTTGGTCTACTAGGAATGGTAAATTATAATATATCATTAGTTGTAAGAACTTAACAACTAACCTCACTTTTATTTACAGATTGCGGATACCAAAGGCGTTCGCGTAGCAGACGTCATGGCCGATTATGGAGTTGAAATCGAAGATTAGAATATCGCCTGAGTCAGGTACAAGACGGACTTCGCTAATAAAAACCATACATGAACCGATCCAAATGAAAATTATATAATATATTAATTATATTTTGCTGTACAGAAAATTTTACGTATTGCATACCGGAACTCTTAAATTAACATAACATTACCATCCTAAATAGGGTTTACACGAGAAAAGAGAAAGAATAATAAACACAAACTTAAGCAGATTTAAATTTTGATGTGAACATTATTAAGATATATACCTTAGGCATTACGCTCTAAAGCCTGTAATTTGACCAGTTCGTAATACTTCGATTTCATATCAATAAGCTCTTGATGAGTACCGGACTCAAGAATCTTACCATTTTCAAACACATATATAACATCTGCATTTTGAATAGTACTTAACCTATGAGCAACGGCAATTGTAGTACGACCTTTCGCTGCAGCGTCCAAGGCAGCTTGTACAATCTTTTCAGATTCACTATCCAGAGCTGAGGTGGCCTCATCCAAAAGTAAGATTCTAGGCTGACGAATCAAAGCTCGAGCAATAGCGATACGCTGCTTCTGTCCACCACTAAGAAGCGCACCTCTACTTCCACAAAGAGTATCGTAGCCATCAGGAAGTGACGTAATGAAGTCATGGATATTAGCCTGCTTACAAGCTTCAATTATTTCTTCATCAGTGACATCACGGCTGGCACCAAGCTTGATATTATATTTTATAGAACCAGCGTACAGAGTTGGCTCCTGTGATACTAGAGCAATATGCTCACGGTATGCAGTAACGTTCAATGATGCAATGTCCACTCCATCAAGAAGAATTTGCCCAGATAAGGGGCTATAGAAAGACTCGATTAAACTAATAGTAGTACTTTTACCACAACCTGATGAACCGACCAGTGCAACATACTGACCGCTCTTGATAGTTAAGTCCAAGCCACGTAATACAGGAACTTCAGGTCGAGTTGGATATCTGAAATGAACATCTTTAAATTCAATGTCACCTGTGACAGTCTCTGGAACAATACCTTCATCGCTCCATGAATCAATTAAGGGGATCGAGTCAAAAAGTTTATGTATGTTTATAGCTGCTTGCTTAGCTTTACCCATATCAGGTGCAAAAGAGAACACAGTACCAGCAGATTGAGCTCCGAAAATGAGAGCCGAAAAAGTGATGAAAAACTGCGTGGTTCCAAGTTTTCCAGATGCAAGTTGAGTACTACCAAACCAGAAGCCAAGAGCCATCACAAACAATGCTAAGCTTTGAGAGCAACCATAAAGAAAAGCTGATTTGAAGGAAGCCCACCTACCGCTGGTAACTTGTGACTCGACTGCGTCGGTATACTTTTTAAGTACACCTTCTTCTCTGGTAAGAGAAACGACAGTTCGAATAGCTGATGCTGATTCACAAGCATAACTAGCAGAATCATCATACGATTTCTTAGCTCGTTCCTGAAATTTTGCAAGAATCCAGAATCTAATGAAGCCACATCCAATCAAAATTGGCATACAAGCTGTGCAGACCAAAGCTAGTTTCCATGCAACGCTAAGAGATAAAATAATACCAACAATAATTGTAACTATAGAATTGATGATTTGACCCAGTGTGGCACCACTAAGTCCTTCAACACTCTGTGCATCCTTCGACAAAGTACTAGTTAACGCACCGGTAGTATTTTCTTGACGATCAAAATAACTTATATCTTGTCTCAGCATTTGTCGAAAACTTTCATATCTGATTCTATGAATTAATCTTTGACCAACGAAACCAAGAGAACCAACGCAGATAATATGAGCAAATCCCTCAACAACTGCAAGCAGAAAATAAAAACCAGAGAACATATTAATCTGAGATCGCATATGAGGATACATAGATGGATATACTTCAAAAGCGACGATACACTTAGCAAATAATACAGACATCACAGGATACGCCACACCATTGATGAAAGCGCCAAAGACGCCCAAGACCATGAACCACTTCTCTGGTTTACTGAATTCATTGAGCATAACGATTAGCTGCCAGATGCTATATGTTCTCTCAGGCGCTTTGTTAATATGCTTTAATGCTTGACTTGAAACAGATTGAACAGACTTTGTCCGCATTATGTCAACGATGTTGGAATCTTCATGTAACTCCAACTTCATTTCTTCCGTTCCATTCTCGCCATCTTCATCTGAATTACGCTTAAAAATTTTCTGAGCCTCTACCAAATTGTAATACATTCCTTTTCTATCAAGAAGCTCATTATGAGTACCCTGCTCTACAATCATACCCTTAGACATAACAATAATCTTATCGGCATCCTTAATTGTTGACAACCTATGAGCAATGACTATTGTTGTTCGAGACTGCGATGCTCTGTCCAGGGCATCTTGCACAATACCTTCGCTCTTAGTGTCCAAAGCTGATGTAGCCTCATCGAGCAGCAAAATTTTAGGATTGCTAACAATCGCTCTTGCGATTGCAATACGTTGCTTCTGGCCACCAGACATCAAGAAACCACGTTCACCAACATTTGTCTCTAGTCCCTCAGGGAGAGTCTGGATGAAGTCCCAAGCATTAGCTTGCTCACATGCTTCGATAATTAATTTACGCTTCACGTCATCTGACGCATTTTCATATTCAGTTCCAATTAATCCGTAGGAAATATTCTCATACACTGAACAGGCAAATAAGGTTGGTTCTTGGGAGACGAGAGCGATCTGCTGTCGTAGCCAACGTACATTAAGAGTAGAAATATCATGACCATCCAAAGTAATGGTTCCCTTCACAGGAAGATAAAATCTCTCAAGCAATCCAATAATTGTACTCTTGCCAGATCCACTAGCACCAACAAGTGCCACTGTCGTTCCAGCTTCAATTTGAAGATTCATATCCTCTAGAACAGTAACATCAGGACGAGATGGATAGATGAACTTAACATTTTTCAATTCGATATCTCCATTAACTGTAGCTAATGAATCCCCAGAGTCAGAAGTAGCATCAACAGCAGGAACCCTATCAATGGTGGCATAAATTTTGGCACAAGCAGTAATTCCATTAGTAATATTGGTAAAATTAGGAGCAGTCGTACCCATAGAAAAAGCACCGATCAAGGATGACATCAATACTGAAATAATACCTCCAACAGAAATATCGTCTCGCTCAAGGAATCTAGATCCTTGCCAAAATCCAAGAGCATAGTTACAGTAAACATAAAACCAGAGCAATCCTATCATAAGACCGAAAATGAGACTTTGTCTTAATCCCCAATGTTCGGTAATGTCAAGATACCTATCATACTCCTTCGCCAAACGATGCTGCGCTCCGAAAGCATGCACGTTTCTGACACTTGCGAAAACTTCTTCTGCTATAGTTCCACCAACTGAATATCCTTCCAAAGACTTTCCAGAGAACCTAACCATGAATTTTGACAAAGTGCCAAGTGTAAGGACGATTGCTAGAACGACACTACACATGATCAATGTGAGCTTCCACGACTTGATAAAGCCAACGACGAACGCAGTAATAAACGTCGCCAGGCCATTCAAGACAAGACTGACCTTTTCAGACATTCCCTCCTGCACAAGATTAGTGTCTGAGGTGATTCTGGAAGTAATTTCACCAGATCCAAGTTTATCGAAATAACCAATGTTCTGACGCAACGTTGCAGACAGATAACGCTGACGAATTCTCGACGACAAAACCTCACCTCTGTCTATGAAAATGAAGGTAGAAGTACAGGTAAACACAAGCTGCCCGATGCCCAGATACACGAAATAGAGCGCGTATTTTGAAACCTCGTGATTGAAATGGGCTTTGGTAACTTGTCCTAGAAAGTAATTCGTGAACGTCTGAGTAAGAGCGCCAAATATAATTGTCATGAGAGGAAGTAATATACCACCGATGATAGCAGCAGCACCACCGATGAAAAACATGAAGATATCGAATTTAGTCGAGTATCGATAAAAATTAAGAAATCGAGGCTTAGGCTCATCAATATGGATCTGCCGTCGCAGTAAGTTAGCTTCATCTGGTGGCAGAAGAGCGTAGTGGTCTACCTCAGCATCATCCTTTAAGCCAGCTTTATTCTGCTCCTTCTCGTTATATCCAGAGGAGCGACTCTCAGTTAGTGTAGCCATCTCCCTCGTCGTATCCACGTTCGACTTCTCCATATTTATCGAAGACTTGTCCTCTGATCGCTGCATTCTGACGAAGTCTTAGTACAGACTGTATCGTAGACGAGCCAACCACAGAATAATAGAAGATGATATACGTGAAATTTATAAGAGTATTTTCCTCCTGAGTGCAGTACTATTTTAAAACTTCAGAACAACTAAACTTGCAGATATATATAGATATATATAGATATATATCTATATCTTAAAGCATATGAATTTGATGCTCGAAATATCTATATAATCTCCCTGGAAAAGTTAATAAATAGTAGACAGCTGAACGATTTTATTATAGTAAATGTCGCATTCTATTTGACCCTGAGTATTCTCTTAATTCCGTTATGGTTTTTCCTGTACAGGCGAAACTTGCGAAAAAGTTCTAGATAACTCTTAATCCGTTATTGTTTTTTTCCTCTATAGGCGAAATTTGCGAAAAAGGTCTAGATAAATTTAGGAATCCTGTGGCGTCGGAACTATCTTATCCCCAGAGATCAAAATATAGTAGACCTGTATATCTGTAAGTAAACTCTATCACATTATTTGTCAAATCGTTCTTTATATATACGAAAGTATATATATATATATATATACATATGTTTTGTTTGTACGGATGTATATAAAACAAGCTTTGTGAGGACTTCAGTGAGAGTGTGCATACTTAACATTGTGGAATATGTACGTATACTCACGCGCCTGATGCTTCAGAAAAATTCCAAATACGACGGCGTTAAGGTTGTTACCGCATTTTACAGGCATCGAACTACTTCTCTTGGGCTAAAATTCTCTAATCGCGCTTTAGGCGAGTTTGCTTTGCCGTATTCACTTTTCACGTTTTAGCGAGCCATTGTGCGTTACGCATCTCGGATCTTCTAACATCCGATTATTAACGTTTTACTCATAACCGCACAAAGATATCATTCAGCAAATATACTACTTATTTGTTAATATGTAAACAGTATTCGACAGCATCTTTGACAGACCCGGCTAGTCAGCTTCTGTTCCTGGCCTTGAGAATTGTCCACCCATAAACCTGGGTTTAATAGTGCCAGTCGATTACTGCTTCCACAATACAACCACTAGGTTTCAACATAGTAACATGCTTTAACCTGTATATAATAAACGTAAGCTATAGAATATACGTAACACAACGCTGCAAAAATAGCGTTGTGCAATCTTAGTAGCTATGAAATCAGAGTATACACATTTTTCATGGTACGTCTATGAACGCGGTGTGCCCTGCTATTGAGGGAGTTGATGGTGACACGGAATATTCCATGTTCCTGGTAGGCAGATTTAGCAGTTCGTATTGTCAAAGTGTATTTCGATATCTTCACGGATATATCGAAAGCCGTGAAGCCAGGGTAAAACAAAATTATGTGGAAAGCAAAAGCACTGTCTCCCGTTTCTTATAATAATAATATTCTTTCATTGAATGTCAAGAAACAACAGTTCTACGCAAAACTATACGTTTTAGTACTAGTGGTCTCCGAGGCACCTGTAAGTGACCGCGCTGTAGGGTTTGCGTCTAGAAAGTCTAAATATCATATAAACCCCTTTACACAATACCCTTTTCAGCACCATTGCTCAAAGTCATTTAGTCAGCCCCTGATGACGACAATAAGGGGTTTGAACCTTGTTAGGGTTTTTGTTAGGTCAAAGACCTTGTAGTCCTAGAACGTAGAAGAAAAACGCAGTCACGTTGATTATGTGGTAGTAACCATGTGCAGATATGCTAGTAAACTCGACATGCGTCTCCGACTACAGACGTTTGATTTACTAGTCATCTGTTTTTGATTTCTTACTCTCAAAGAGTTGATACTATCATACAACGCTCGAAAGAATCAAAATGCCGGTAGGTACATTCGATTTTTGTATTTTCAATTCTGTTTGCAAGCATCGTCATGAGTTCTACGATTTATTCGTGTCTTATGGTTGTTGTATATTTCTTTTTTCGTTAGGAAATTGAGTCGTCGTGACCTTTCTGGAAGTTCGGTTGACTGGACTACGAGAGAATTTTATGTGAAATGATTGCTAATGATGGATGACTATAGAGCCACAAATCTTTCAGGACTAAAGTCAAGCTTGCTAAGGCTCAGAACCAGGATGGTCGTGTTCCACACTGGTTTAGAATGAAGACTGGCAACACCATTAGGTATGCTCTTTTTTTATTTACGTTTTCGGTTGAGTAACTGGAAGAAGTATCACGATAGTTAAGACAGTAGATTTTACTAACTGCATTTTAGATGGAACACTAAGAGACGACACTGGCGTCGAAAGAAACTCAATATCTAAATTATCAGTATGCTTTTTAAGTGTATTGGTACAGATGATGGGGTTTTCTAAATAAAAATGTTGGCATGATATATCTTCAGGGATAGCGGATACTTCAGGTTTTAGTTCAGTTCTAGTTACTGTATGGAAATACGGATGGTGTAGAAGCGGAACTATTGATTTATCTATTGCTTTTGTGGATATATTGATTGTATAATACAGAAAGTGTCATTTCTCATTAAAATAAAACGAATATCATAGCTAAAGTTGATTTTTTTCTTCAATCGATCAGTAGAGAGCCATACGTAATTATTTAATTGTTCAATACCATTCTAGTTTTATCTTTTTAATAGATAGAGGTCTAAATAAAAAAAATATTAGTGTTGCTGAGTTTTTGTTCTCCATATTTCATCCTCCCATAGCAGAATAATTATTGCTACTGTGAATTCTCTTTTGAGATCGAAAGTTCTGCGTGAGGGTTAGGTTTTTGTGATAGTCTAGTGAAATAATAGAAAAAGATTCATAATAAGAAAATTACAGAAGAGACGCGAACGAGGTTCCAACCTATTCTTTATTCGAACGCGTCAAATAAAATACTGTTGTTCATCTATCAGCAATGGTAAGTTTATTACAATAGAATATGAGAGTATGATGCGTTAATGACTTAGAGATACTAACATTCACGTTCTGCGTTAGTCTGTCCAAATTTTTGGGGATCAAGTAACCGAGGAGAGAGGAGAAAATGCTCGTATGTAACGATGGGAATACTAGTGATAGACATCATAGGATAAAACTAATGGTTGCATTTAGGTCTCTCTGCCTTCGTTGGAGCCATCGCTGTTGGTGATTTAGTAAAGACAACATTGGGTCCTAAGGGAATGGATAAGTTATTACAGTCTGCATCTACCGGCGAGGTTCTCGTAACAAATGATGGAGCTACTATCCTGAAATCTATTGCTCTTGATAATGCAGCAGCAAAAGTCCTCGTCAACATTTCTAAAGTGCAAGATGATGAGATTGGCGATGGAACAACTTCAGTCACTGTGCTAGCAGCGGAATTACTGAGAGAAGCTGAAAAACTAGTGGATCGAAAGATTCATCCTCAAACCATTATTGAAGGATATAGAATAGCATCGAAGGCTGCTCTTACTGCATTGGAAAAATCTGCCGTTGACAATGGTCAGAATCCAGAGGCTTTTAGAAAAGACCTTTTAGCTATTGCAAAGACTACTCTAAGCTCAAAAGTTTTGAGTCAGGATAAGGATCATTTTGCAAATCTTGCTGTCGATGCTGTATTAAGATTGAGAGGCAGCACCAACCTCGACCATATACAGATTATCAAGAAGGCAGGAGGGAGATTGATAGATTCCTATTTAGATGAAGGTATGTAGTTTTTGACATAGATTGAATCATATGGTTTTAGGTTCTAACTTACTTTATTTATAGGCTTCATCCTTGACAAGAAGATTGGCGTAAACCAACCTAAGCGTCTTGAGAATGCCAAAATTTTAATTGCCAATACTGCTATGGATACCGATAAGGTCAAGATTTTCGGTGCTCGAGTTAAGGTCGATGCTACTAGTAAGCTAGCTGAGTTAGAGAGAGCAGAGAGGGAGAAGATGAAGGCTAAGGTTGAGAAAATCAAATCACATGGCATTAACTGCTTCATTAATAGACAGCTGATCTATAACTGGCCAGAACAGCTCTTTGCTGACGCCGGTATTGTTTCTATTGAGCATGCTGACTTTGATGGTATCGAGAGACTTGCTCTAGTCACTGGTGGTGAGATTGCATCCACTTTTGACCATCCTGAGCTTGTTAAGCTCGGACACTGTGACCTCATAGAAGAAATCATGATCGGTGAGGATACTCTTTTGAAGTTCTCTGGAGTTGCTGCTGGTGAAGCATGCACTGTAGTTCTTCGTGGTGCCACTGAGCAGCTTTTAGATGAAGCTGAACGTTCACTGCATGATGCACTGTCAGTTCTTTCTCAGACTGTCGTCGAGACCCGAACCGTCCTTGGTGGTGGCTGTTCAGAAATGATAATGAGTAAGGCTGTGGACGGTGCTGCCCAAAACGAAGATGGCAAGAGACAGCTTGCAGTTGAAGCGTTTGGTCGTGCCTTACGTCAACTTCCTATCATTCTCGTAGACAATGCTGGTCTTGACTCCAGTGAGTTGATCGCCAAATTGAGAACGGCAATTTACAACGGTATGTCCACTTCAGGTCTGGACCTTGACTCTGGAAGAATTGTAGATATGAGGGAGGCTGGTATTGTTGAGAGTTATAAGCTTAAAAGAGCTGTTGTTTCTAGTGCGTCTGAGGCAGCAGAGCTATTACTGCGTGTAGATAATATTATCAGGGCTAAACCGCGAACTGCAAACAGAGGTGCGGGCGGAATGATGTGATCTATTCATACGAACTTGAAGACTCAAGATATGTTTACCTTTAAAATGTCTCTATAATTGCAAAATCTGTTGTACATTTTTTTATATTTACTATCGAAAATAATAGCATATGTTTGAATATTTGAATTAGATATTTCTAACTATTATTACTATTATATTGTACGTTGGGTCCCAATGTCTGTATTGTAGAGGAAAATAATATCATGGGTTTGGTGTTATCTATTTCCAGAATGCCGTATTTTCAGCCGTATAAAAGAAAAATCGATAGTATCGCTCTTTATTTATTCGTTATTCCTGGATCCTTTTCAATATTATCTTTGAGTCTTTAACTTGCCAGATATCTTATATAAATATTCGGGTATATATTTGGAGGAAGTCGGTGGAAGCCTGGATTGTTTAAATCTTGGCTCCAGAATTTCTCTCGTGCACTAGTGAGGGATATGTTGGGAAGTCGAGAAAGGCTAAAGCGTTCGTAATGTGTGTAGCTGCCTAATTTGTTCTTCCCTTCCTTACTTTTCCTTCAGAATTATTTTTCCTCCTAAACGAAGAACAGCTACCGGAGTCATACTAATCACATATCTCGCTATAACAGAAGTGATTTAATTGCTTTATCTAAATATTCGCTCTATTTTTAACAGCTTTTTGCTGACTGAGGAAGTAGCACTGAATGCAGTACAATTGCATATCATTCTTGAATCGATATGTTACGGCATTGTTCATTCTGCTGCTAACACTCCAGGCAGGGCTTTCCGAGACGGCGTCATTGGTCAGCGGTAGCTCTGAAAGAAATGATTTGGTCGTGACACCTCATATACAGGTGTCTGAGAAAAGTGGTAAATCATCTTCTATAGCGCCTATCAACGGACACAAATTTCGCTCGCACTCATCATCTAGTAGTTCAGGCGCATTCACAGGCGTATCTACTGGGAGACAGCTTAGTGATTGGAAGCTTACCGATTTTCTTCTCGTGGCTACCGTAGATGGCTCGATTCATGCTTGTGATAGAAATACAGGATTAGAACTATGGCAACTAGAAGGTGAAGGCTCAGTGGTACGGGTACAGCAGACAGAAGACGGACAAGAAGGAGAAAATTTCCCGGAGGACGATTTAATTTGGATAGTCGAGCCTTTAGGGGATGGAGCACTTTACTATTTTGCAGCAGATACGGGTCTTCAAAAATTACCAATATCAATTAAACAGCTTGTGGCGGAATCACCATTCGCTCTCACCGGAGATGACAAGCTTTACACTGGTTCTCGTCTTACAACACTATATTCGATTGATGCGAGAACTGGAAAAATTCTAGACGTTTATGGGTCGGGTGCTTTACAGGAGTATTGCAAGCCAAAAACCCTCGAAGATCTGGATGAAGATGATAGTCTCTGGGATGATGCCTCACGTATCTCAGATACTTTTTTGTTGGGACGGACTGAGTATAGACTCGAGATACAGTCCAAGGGTCGTGTCTTATGGAACGTTTCATACGTAGTCTGGGGTCCAAACAACATGGATAACGATTTGGCTGTGCAGCATACTATGAGCATTGATGATCGATATGTCTGTTCGCTTCATGATGGCGTAATTCTGGGTGTCGATGCTAATAACTCTACAAATACGTGGGCTCAGGTGTTATCGTCACCTGCAATCTCTGTTTTCGATATCTTCTCGCCTACTTCTCTTGTTGCTGATAGCAATAACGAAAATAATCATCTCATTATTCTTCCACAGCCACGGCTGAAAAATTCTAAGGTTGATTCTACTGGAGATGCATCTATTTCAACTTACATAAACAAAACTATGGATGGTGGTTGGTACGCACTCTCAGAACAGCATTTCCCGTTTTTAGTCCAAAATGCACCTGGGGCTCTTTGGAATTTAATACCTGCATCTAGTAGAAGTAGTAAAGAAGTGACTTCATTGATAGGTGTTCATGACGGAAAGAGACTCACTAGCGGAAGTCCTTTCCCTGGAATAGAAGGACCTGTATCGAATTTTGGTGGCTATCTTCCTGGACATTACTATCCGGAGCCCAAAGTATCACTCACTCGTCGTGCGTTTGTTGATATTGCGCTAGCAACTCCATTTTTGATGATCATCTATTTTATCTTGAAAAGTTCTTCTGTCAAAAACTTGCTTGCAAGTAAAAAGTCAGAGCCCATCAGAGACAGCAATATATTCAAGAATGGATCAGTTGAGAATGTCATGGAGGCAACTGTAGACAAGCGAATAGCTTCCCTACCATTAGAGCAACAGGATTTAGGAGAAAACGAGGAAAGGCAAGGTGATGACTCGATTTCTACAGGCCCGGTGTGTGAGACGTCTAATGATAAGGATGGTGCCCAGGGTACCATCAAAAAACGGAAACGAGGTGCTAGAGGTGGCCGTCGAAATGGTAATGGCGGAATGAAGGCTTCGAAAGAAAAAGAAGCTGTAGATACTCTCTCCACTAGTAAAGAAATTGGTATAGCAGAGGATAAACTATCGGATAGACAGATAGAAATTGTTAAAGTCACATCGAAGATTTCAAGCACTCAGAGGGTGGATGGTTCTGATACATCTACCGCTCCATTCAAGCTGAACTCGCTAGAAGTATCCGATATCATACTTGGCTATGGAAGTCACGGAACAGTCGTGTACAAGGGAATGTTTGAGAAACGAGAAGTGGCTGTTAAGAGAATGCTTCTCGACTTCTATGATGTGGCGTCACATGAAGTTTCTTTACTTCAGGAAAGTGACGATCATCCAAACGTTGTGAGATATTTTTGCAAGCAAGAGAGCGAAAGGTTCTTATATATTGCGTTGGAACTATGTCCTGCTACGCTTCAAGATGTAGTCGAAAAGTCTTATGATTTTGTGGACATTGTCAAGCGCATGGATACTCAAAAGACATTATACCAGATTACGAATGGACTACAGTATCTGCATTCTTTGAAGATAGTACACAGGGATATCAAACCACAGAATATTCTGGTATCAGCGCCGAAGACAACTACTGCTTCAGGTGATATAAAACCAGTTAGACTTTTGATATCTGATTTTGGTCTATGTAAGAAATTAGAAGGTGATCAAAGCAGTTTCAGAGCGACCACTGCCCATGCTGCTGGAACCTCAGGCTGGCGAGCGCCTGAGTTATTGATTGATGATGATGATGGTGGAAATAATAGCAATAACAACAGTGGATCAAACTCTTATAACAAATTGGGTATTGCGTCTCAAAGCAATAATGGTGGCTCAACGTCAGAACCAGCAGTGATTGATACATTGTCGAATCGAAGAGCAACAAGAGCGATTGATATATTCTCTCTTGGCTGCGTGTTTTATTATGTTCTATCAAATGGATCACATCCATTTGGAGATCGTTATATGCGTGAAGCCAATATCATTAAAGGTCATTACAGTCTGGAATACCTGGATGCACTGGGGTATGAAGGCGTGGAAGCTAGAGATCTCATAACAAGAATGTTAGATCCAGTACCAAAGAATAGACCAACAGCCGCAGATATTATGATGCATCCATATTTTTGGTCGCCGCAGAAGCGATTAGACTTCCTCCTAGAAGTGTCAGACAGATTTGAAATAGAAAAGAGAGACCCGCCGAGTCCATTGTTACAAGAGCTTGAATCTCGCCCAGGGGAAGTTGTTTATAATGACTGGCACAAGCGACTGGATAAATGTGTATTGGAAAACCTGGGCAAGTACCGCAAGTATTACCCTGACAAGGTACTTGACCTATTAAGAGCTCTTAGGAATAAAAAACATCATTATCAAGATCTTCCTTCTAATGTTCAAGTGATGTTTGGATCAATGCCCGATGGATTTGTAAATTATTTCGCAAGAAAATTTCCAAATCTTCTAATGCATGTGTATTACGTTGTTAAGGACTCCGATTTAAGAGATGAAGCACATTTTAGGCCTTATTTCAGCACTGAAGCGAGCTAGATGCTTTTTATTAATCTGGAGTGATTATATATAGACTTTTTTGTCTCAAGTAGTTGATCGCACGTGATAATGAACGATAGGATATTGTTGAAATAGGCGTTTACGGATTTGGTTAAAGAAAATTTAAGAGGTTGATTGTATTTATCATTCAGTAGTTTTATAAATTTTATAGCTATACATCTATTTATACTATCAAAAAAGTAGGTAGATGATATGTATTAGAGAGAGGAGTCTATTAAGCAAGCAATTCTTTACCGCATTTTTCACTACATATCGGGATTGATATCTCTAATGATGACTCGGAAGGCTAGTTCTTTTTTGATTCTCGAGATGATAATAATCCCGTGTTGCATGTAGTAGAAGAAAATGGATCTACTATTAGTTTGTCGAGCAGGATAAGCTAAATATGTAGGCTTGCCTATTGAAATGTAGTTGTAGATTACTGTACTCTAAATTGAGCCGCAGTACTTGCAAAACGATTATGGATAATTTTTCTCCAGGAAATTTTTATTTTGGTAACCAAAGGCGCTTGTATTCTTAAGGAGTTTAATAACCATTTAATTTGATCTACTCTGCATTGAATGAACATAAATCGGTAATCAAGGATAAATAGAAATAAGGACATTCTTGCTGGTTAGTCGCTTGAACGTTGATATATAGGCTAGATTAAAAAAAAATTGGCCATGTCAGGACGTGGAAGAGCTTCTTATGGAAGAGAACCGAGAGGAGCTGACGGCGGATTTCGACCTAGAGAAATTGTCTTCGATAAATCAAATAGGGAGTAAGTGAATAGTAATATATGCACTCTACATTACCATGGGACTTGAAATTGGGTGAGCAGATCACGTTGCTAACAGTCTCTGAACTATAGGGAATATTTAAAGGGCTTTCACAAGAGAAACCTCGAGCGAAAGGAGCGCGCTCAGCAACGACAGAAGGAGATACAACGCCAGGACCGTCTAAATGAACGAAGAGAGGTAAATACAATTATGAAATAAAACGCGGAGTCTACTAGACTGAGTTAACGAGTTAAACTAATAGATACGAGAAAGAAAAAAACAAGAACTCCAAGAGAGATTAGAATTTGCTAAGCAACTCTACGAAGGTAACATGATTTCGAAGAATTGAGCGATATTGTCAATGATATTAATTCTAGAGTAGGTGCGAATGGTTTGACTGACATGAATGATTCATCTGAATCAAACGAAGAAGAGGAAGAGGAAGAATGGCATGGCATAACCTCAGATCAGGATAGCACAGAACTCCTGAAGCCAGTTGGAATACTAAAGACTCAGAAAAGGCAAATACAAAAGTTCGAAAGTGAGCTGGACCATGATGACGATGACAGGGATAGCTTAATCAATGGAGAAGCAACGGTAGTTATCGAGCAAATTGACAGCTCAGATGAGGAGAATAGACGAGATCCAAGTTTAGATAAACAGTCCAATTCAGATGAAGTTTTGAGAAACAGCCTAGTAAAGGTATAGATATTAAATGCGTCCGGGAGATCAAAATGTGTCCTTGTTACTATTGTGTGCTAACTACTTATTTCGTGTCACTAGGCCGGATTCTATGCTAAACGAGTTGAGAAAATCATGAATGGCCGAAGGGTTCCTCCGAAGAAGCCCAAGAAGAAATTTCGATATTTGACGCCACAAGAGAGAAAAGCAAATGCAAAGAAGGAACGAATGAGAGGCAAGCGTTCAAAATAAACTAAGATAAAACTATAATGACGTCTGTCTTGTGTGTTAAATAGATAATTTAATTATTGCATATATTATATGTTTGATGCCCATGAAAGTTCTATAAGTAGACTGAGCTGTTTTGTAGAGAAATATACGCTTATATACATTCAGATTCTATGCTTCAGTCATTAATGTGTAAAGAACGAACGCATTAAAATACAACGTTTATTTCATATGCAGTGAAATTACTTTAAAAATACAATGTCAATCTATAAAACAATGCCAGTCACATTAAACGTGGATGATACCATGGCTGCAAAAGCTACAGTAGTGCCAAGTATATCTTGTCAAGGCGGAAATTAGTCTTTTGCCTCGTGCATTTCAATTCGTTCACTATACATTGGCAATTTGCCGTGAGATCCTTGTCGTATCCATTCGGTTTCCAAACGTAGTATAAGCCAAACCCATCGTCTAATTAGTTCAAATATTTCAAGGGCAAATATGCCACCCTCGTTATTAAAAAAATATAAGTGAGGCGACAATTTGACACTCCATGAAAGTCTAAGGATGAGATCAATAAAAATAGCAAAGTAATAGAAGTTCCTTGAAAAATAGAGCTTGGCCCTAAGTCCTTTATGATCCTCAACGCCATTTTGCTTGGTCCTGAACAGTGTTAAATCCCAGTCTTTAGTAACATCCCACCAATAAGAGTAAAGTGAGTTGACCAACAAAGATACAATCCATAAATTATATAGAGTAGATTCATTAAAAAATTCCGAGGAGCCTGAATAACTCGCTTGAAGTACTGAAAGAACGATCACCGGAAATGAAGTGCTGTATTTCAATGCGTTCATTAAGTGTGAGATATCTTTCAGGTTGCTGCGAAAATAATCAAGAAGACACTGTCGAAGACGAATCATATACGGCAATGCTATCAATAGAGGAGCAAAATACCTGCCTCCACACTTTCTATCTGGATTACCGAGAATCGACTGTCCAGATGTGCACATACATCCAACGATCCACATATCTCCAATAACTTTCGTATAAGATGTTAAGATATCAGCTACAATGATATCTCCAAACCTAGCTTCCTTATCAAGTCCACCTAAAGCTATTCTTCTTAAAGTTCTATACGAGAGGAATTATACATTAATGATCGTTTTTTACTAGTCTTCCGGCTACTAGTGTCTTACCTGACAAATCGATATCTCGCAGATTTGTGTAGAGCTATGCCAGGATAAAGTAATACGACTGGAATAGACGAATAACAAACAAAAGGTAAAAGTTCAATGCCTGGAAAATTTTTCTGA
The DNA here is from genome assembly GCA_030568195.1 of Dipodascopsis uninucleata var. uninucleata. Lineage (NCBI taxonomy): Eukaryota > Fungi > Ascomycota > Lipomycetes > Lipomycetales > Lipomycetaceae > Dipodascopsis > Dipodascopsis uninucleata. Next base: position 348,422 of record JAJLTO010000002.1, on the reverse strand, counting down.
CCATCAATGCTCGAACACATCCAGTATAGCACTGTAGTGGCAATATAGACCACTGTAAAAACGACAGCCATTTGATATGCAACTACATATAAAGGTATAGTAGTATAACTGTATTTAAGAAGGTGTTCGACATCAATTCGGTATTTCGTCATTAGCTGTAAAATAAAAGCCCATGACCACAATCCTATATATAACACGTCAATATATTGGAAACATGCAGTCTGCATACATATATCATGATCTATAGAGAATCAAAATTCGTGCTCTTCATACTTACCAAAGACGATCGTGAGCTCAATTCGAAACGGCAGAGGAAAATAATAATTGAAATGGCTACTCAGATCAGGCATAGAGCCTGACACAGTTTCTTCCGTCATATTGTACCTTGACTATTTAATAGTCCTCTGTGGTCCTTTTGGCAATTTCAAATGATTCAGTTTTTGGGTAGCAGCTGTTGCGAACCTATGACCGAATACTAGCATATCCCGCCTTCAACAGCTTTCGCTTCTCTATAATAGCTGTACACACCGGACCTCTATATATCTAGATGGCAGCTTTTAATTATTCCCGTAGTCGAACTAAGAAAGTAAGTCGTTCATAGACACCTTGTGCGGATGCTTCCACCTAATAAAATACAGAATCGTAGTCAGGGTCGTAAAATAATCTGTGCAGGCGTTGATCGACTTAAGCTGCAGCGCTAACTTATTACAGCTATTGTTCTCTTGAATGATGCAGCAATGGATATCCCTTACCCTATAAGTAAATCAAGAACAGGGTAATATCTGCATGCGGGTTGTCATCATATTCACGTGCCATATAAACATGTGGTATAATATATTATGTAATCTACTATACAATATATCATTGAGAAAGTGGAGATATGCCGGCAATAGTTAAAACGATATTGTATGAAATTCAGTGGAAACATTTACGAACAGCTCTTCTATTTTGATTAAATGATAGACAATGAGCGCAAATGATAGTGCAATAGAAAGTACTGCAAATGTAGTGAGTTTTGCACCGGCTGCCGATCTAAGTAAGTATACTTGAAGAGTCGTGTTTGATGAGATCATAGAAGTGCGTGTTTGGCGGCAGTTTGTGAGAGACCTATTTGATTCTGACGATTAATATTTTGTAGTAAGATCTAGTCAAAAGGATGAATACATTGAGTCGACTCTGCGTGACAGACTATCTACGGTAATCAGGAATGCTTATGGTAAGCATTGATATTTCTGTTCTACGAAGTGTGTATTCAAACTAACCAATATGTTTTACTGCGTGCGTTGTTAAAGGTTCTGCTTTCGTTCATAGATATGAACATGAGATGAGCTTCCTTGCAAGTTTCTTATACCTTGGTTTAACTACATTACAAGGAAATCGTACACTAGGTGAAGAATACTGTGACATATTTCCAGTTAGAAGTGACCTGAAGGCCCAGTTCAGCTTGAAGGTATGTGCTATTGTTTGGTAACCTACTTTTACAAATCGCATATGCTAATCGATGCTGTAAATTTCAAAGAGACGGCTAGGATTTGTACTATCAAGCACCTTTTTTCCATACATCTTACAAAAGTCATTGCCGAAGATCAGACAGAGAGTTAAAGACTTTCTGGAAGGAGATGGCTCTTGTTATGGTCCAGGATCCCGAAGTAATCTTTCTGCTAGATTAAGACTTTTCCTACTACGTAATATCAACAATATCTTGTCTGGAGAATCTATAAGCGTTTTACATTTGGCATTATTTTATTTCTATGGTTCTTATTACAGTATTATAAAAAGGTTATGGGGAATGCGATATGTGAGTATTTTACTGAAGGTGCGTCGTTGTGACTACCATCTTACTAACATTTAAAAGATATTCCCAAGGAAGCTTAAAGATCACGAACAGAGACCGGGATACGAAATATTGGGATTACTTCTTATGATACAAATTGGAATAAAGGTTTATAGACAGACAAGTACATTGCTACCATCAAGCATAAAATCCTCAGAAAATATCGCGGAAGAAAAGACGTTCCGAGCGAGCGATACAGACACAAAACAACATCAATCTTCAGTGGAACTTTCAGATGCAGGGCAGATGAATTTTATACCTGAGACTTCGAGGAAATGTACTCTATGTTTATCATATATGACAGATCCCGCATCAACTCCTTGTGGTCATTTGTTTTGCTGGTCATGCATAACGGAATGGTGCATAGAGAAGGCAAGTTATATGTTTTTGAATTTTATAATAGTATCACTAACATATGATATAGCCTGAGTGCCCCTTGTGTCGTCAACCTGCAAAAGAGCAGAACATATTGCTATTAAGTTAGTATATTCTGCATTCTTTAGCTATCTTATTTTCATAAGGAGAATATAGTTGTTTATATCAGTTATTAGTTTATTTTGACTACATATTTTTGTAAAATAACGACATATTGTTACGTGCAGTCATCTTAAAAATATATTCCATCTTAATACAAACCTAAGCCGATGCCTGTTATTACGAATTGATTCATCGAAAGACAACAACACTTTTCTTGCCCTTTTTAACAGTCTTAAAGCTCTCTGGCTGCAATTCATCCTCGGTCCTAGAGGTTGCAGACTGAGCCCATCCATTAGTAGCATTAGACGATGATGCAGCTGACGACTTCGTAGATACATAAGGTGCAATTTTCTTCTTTGCAGGAGGCAGTGAGGGGAACTCTTTGAGATTATTTCGAACAATCTTCGAACTGCTAGAAGAACTCGAGGACGTGCTAGCCGCACTAGACACAGGCCTCTGAGCAGTAAAACTCAACTTCTGTGGAACTGAATTCGGTGTCGAAGAGGGTTGCCATGTATTTGCATACGCAGCGGATGCTGATGGAAATGATGAGGACTGTAATGAAGAGATTGAAGGAAACTGGGAAGGAGACGTCCTTGCAGAAGCTGGCTTTGACATTGGCATCCTTGATACTTGCGAACCAGGTGCTGGGATTGATGACCGAGTCGACGAAGATAATGACGGCTGACTAGATGCCGCACCGCTCCAAACAGAACCCACATTCAAAGGCTTTCTTACCACTGCTGATGATCTCATAGCACCCGACTGGTTGGCTACTGAAGAAGTAGTAGGAAGTTCAGGATAATCTTCATTTCGCGCTCTCCAATCACTCCAGGCACTTAAAATAGCATCCTTCTTTGGTTTCTCGTCGTTGAATAGTTCAGCGAATTCATGTATAATTATAGTCATTTCATTGGAATCAGTGTCAAAAATGTTGAGATATCCGGATATTAGCTCTTTCGCCTGAATATCGGAGTCCTTATATGCAGTATTGAGACGTCGGAACTCAGAATATTTGGGCGAATCTCGATTCAGATGTGAGGCGGCACGCTCATCCAAAATTTGATGTCGACTAATTGTAGGCCATGCATATTAGATCGAATCTTTGATATTAACTCACATATTTCTCTTTCTATACTTACAATTGAATTAAGTCAGACGACGAGTTCGACCTAACGGGATCATTTGTACGTGAATTCAAATCATTATTAACATGCAATCTGTCGAAATCAGAAGACAATTGAGAACCGAAACCGATACGATTGTTTCGTCTACCATTTTGTCTCCTAGACTGACCACTAGAACCGTTCACAGCAGAAGACTGGTGCCCAACTCCAAAATGAAAGTTGGTTTCTACTAATCGAGCTGACTTACCACTACCTAACATATTGGGATGCTCAGAAAGCTGATGTGCTTTCAAGTCAATTTCGTCTTCAAACACAACAAACTTCTTCTCCAGACATGAGGCAGCAGGACAAAGAAAATGCTCTGTTTTGAAGTGTTGTTCTAGCGACTGATAATCGAAAAAGTACTGAGGCTCGCTATTTCCCACTAGATGTTTATCACATATATGACATCTTTCATGTCGTTCTCGATAGTGGACACGTAGTTCGTCAACTGAATAGTACCTGTCCTTACAAAATTGGCATTCAGGATGACCAGTAAAGCCTTCTTCGTCACCAGTACGTTCATGTTTCGCAAGAGCTTTAGCAGTATATAATTTGTGCTCATGCGTAAAAACCTTTTTGTTTCGAGTGCATAGCTGGCACATACTTCTATGATGTACTTCTCTAACGTGACGTCTTAATTCCGTCCAGTTCTGACACACTGTATCACATTTCTTGTCCGGACAAGTCAGCTGGAGTAATCTCTTCGTGTCCTCTTGGATTTCCAGCCTGTCAAAGTCAATTCCAAGTTTTGAATCAGATGCCACAATATCTTGTTTAGTGTAATCTTCGTAACGCTTCGAGTTATCTATTGTAAAGATAATTTTCTCTTGACTTGTCTATATGTTAAAATTAACGTCAGAAACTGACAATTATCTATGTAATCTAGTACATAAATACTTACTCTGCAATGAACACACGCATTGGTCTTATATAACGCTCTCATCCGCAGAGCACAAATGTGACAAGATCGATGATTACATGGAGACACAGCACTGTACTTCACTGGTTCCGCACAGATGAAGCAAATCTCAGTCTAACACTCAAGTTAGTTTACAGTTCGTTGAATATTACAGCGTTTGATTTATAATTTCCGACATACCTTTGATCCAGGCGCAGAAGGCTCAGAGGACTCGATCCTGTCTTCCGGACTAACAGACGAGTTGCCATTTGAAGACTGTAATGAGTCTACTGGACCTTTATCACCAGCTAAAGATATAAGTCAGATTAGTTAGTAGGTTCTTTTAATCGCACGAAGATACTAAGCAGAGTATCGAGACATACATAAAAACTTGTTCACATTTTTGCTCCTTCTGCCACGGCGTCGGTGATCATTGCCACCAATCGATGAACCGTGGTTCTTGCTGCTGTTACTGCTAATTGACTTAGAAGATTCTTCTCTCGATTGACGAATTATTGATGAACTACCAGAAGAAGTAATATCAGAGGAAGATTCTGCCGACATGAAATTAAGGATAGTGGTAAAAAAAGTAATAAGTAAGAAGACGCTAAACTCAGCGAATATATCTTGTTTACCGATAGGTATAGTCGTTGATAGTTGAAATATCAAACAACAAGAAATAGATACTTAGTTTGAAACAAAAAGTACCTTTCAGACACAAGAGCTTAATTTTTATTCCTCGAGAAGTATTTAAGTGTCAGTTTAGATAGGCCCTTAGTCGACTGAAAAGCGTCGAACGGTGACAGAATCCTGTTAGTAACTTTGCGTGTTCAAACTGAACTAAAAATGTTTATTTCAACTCCTGATGAAAAATACAATTAATAATTGTACTTGATGCCCGCTAGAATATTGATTCGGTTTGGTTGACAATATATAATTCGTTCTCAATTACGTACGGTATTGGTGTGCTTTGGCAGATTTTGATTATTCTTACACCGAAACTTCGAAGAGGTAAGAAATAATGTTTATGTCAGCGTGAAATTTTTCAATATTTGGTGAGGATTAAGTTCGCTCATATCGAAACACTCAAATAGCGTATAGCACTAAAATGATGAAGTGAAAGTTCACAGAAGACTAGAAATAGCAATATTTTTTCATAATATCATTTTATCAATATAATTGATCTATTCTACAGAGCCAGTTATGTACAATTTTGTATTTCCCTGATTACGTATCTAATTTATAAATTGACTAGCTTGATGAAAATGCATCGCTCTCCAAAGATTTGACTTCTAGATTCAAGTTTTCCTTGACGACCTTATATAACAGTGATAGTAGTCTATCTTCAATCTCCAGAGTCTGGGATGATGTTCCCTTATTAGGAACAGTAAGAGTATCTGATGTCTTAGAATTGAATACCTTGCTATGAAGGTATCGATCTGAATAGCCGGCATCTTTCAGCTCATCCAGCGTTTTTTTTGCGTTCTCGTAATCTTGAAAAAATATTAAGTGTTTAATAAAAGCCGTGTATAGTTGAATTGGGGGAACTATTTTTCGGGTTTTTAATTCTTTCCAATACTTGAAAGCTCCTTGATAGTTGTCACCGTTTAAGTGAACAAATATCATACAATACAATATATCTGCGCTTGGCTCCAAACCAATCTGAAGTAGGAGCTTGTACAATGAGTCAGCCAGACGCTTATACCCATTTTGTTCTGCACCCTGTATGAGATAAGAAAATACCGGCTCAGATAGATGAATATCGTATTTTTTACTAATTCCTAACATAGCCATAGCACTAAACAGTTGATTCCGCATTACACACGCACCGACAATCGTAGCGTAGCAATCAGAGTTGACTTTATCAGAGTGCTTAAAATTCTGCCGAAAATACGCAAACGCTTTTTCTATTGAAACATAGGATCTAGAGATGCCACGCGCTATAATATCCAGAGTGTCTCTAGTAATGGGAACTGAAAGATGATCCGCTGCCCGAAGAATAACCCAAGCATTCTGAACTTGACGAGTATTAATGTAGGCGTCCACAATAGTAGAAAGAAGATGTTCGGATATCTTGGATTTTCGCGCAATGAGGAACCTGAGGGCCTTGATACCGAGAGATGGATCATTATTTCGGGTAGCAGTCAGAATACTATTTTCGCAGGTTCCATCATCTGGCTCAATAAATGACGTATCAACTCCGTTCTCCCACGTCCATTTTAATATGTCATACTATTCGTAAAATATTAGCTTATTGTATATTTTTGCGAAAGCCTTATTACTCCTGCAATATAATACTCACGTTGAATTCTCGCGCAGCTACACTAAGTAGTAGATTCCATGTGAGTGTAGGTAAAGATCTATGCACTTCCAAGGCATCTTTAAATACCTTAAAGGCTACCTCCAATTCATTTAGATGGACAAGCTGATGTACAAGACTGTCATATAGAGTTGCAGGGCAAAATAAGCCGTGCGATCGAACTCTATCTAAAGTGTCCAGTGCAACCTCCAATTCACCACTAATCAAACAGCTCTGGATATAACTTTGCCATCCTCGTTCATTAATATTATATTCGTACTTTATGGCTAAGTCTAGTAGCTTTGACCGCATAATCGCATCCGGAGATTGTCCAATTAACTTAAAGTAAGAGTTAGCAATATGTAACAGAATAGCCTACAGGAAACTAGAGCGTTTACTCACCTTGAAAAGCTTTTCAAAAACAAACAGCGGAACGGTCTGGTAGTGTGCAATTATTTCCTCTACCAATTCCATTGCTGGGGGACCCATAGATACTTGCTGAACATTTGTCATGGCCATAAGGATTTCAGAATAAATATCCATGGGAGGGACTTTTCCATTAGTAGCAACTTGATTTGCCAGCTGGAATACTTCCTTTGACTGCCCACCGGAATTGAGAGCTTTCATCTTAGCTTGCACTTGTCTCCAGTAGATCTCGTCGTCACCTATTGTCTCTAATTCCGGAATCTCACTGCTTAAAAATGACCCTGCCGTTTCTCGACCTGTTATGCCTGCTGACTTTGAAGGCTTGGCCGTCTCCCCGTTATCAGCTCCATCTGAATTTGCAGTCTGTCCTCTAGATCTTTTATTGGATGGCTCAAAATATTCTTTTAGCTTAATTAGAGATTCTCTATTAATGTAATATAATTAATATCAGCATTATAAATTTACCACAAAGTCATATTAGCCGTAGACCTGTTTTGTTACTTACAAACGCAAAATCCTCGAATCTTCAGTAGGTAATTGTGGTGTCGACAATGGAGATTTCTTTCTTGGAGTACTGTATTTTTCACTCCATTTAGAACCTTTGGGTCCTATATTATCCTCGGAAACTGAAGAAAGCTTTCTTACTGATTTGCCTATATGGCCCATGCCAGCAAAGCCATTAGATCTAATACTTCGATGCATCGAGTCTTCACTTCTATTTATAAACATCTTGCCTTACCTATACTACCACATTTTTCGCAATATAGTAGTGTCTGACGGTACGCATTATAACGCACACGTTTCAATGAAACAGCACGTATTATTCTGAGATGCATCGCCTGCCGTCCATACAATCACCTTACTTCGCTCGTCCTTCTACTATGTACAATGTGAACAAGACGAAATGAAATTCTCCTGATATTTCTTCTTATGTAATATATAATCCACACTTAATAATCAACATTGGGATGTAAGTTTAGGGTAGATGAAAAATTCTCTAGAACTAATCCCGAGAAGATTGTTTTTTTCCCTGTCAGACAAGTTCAGAACATATATTTTCAGTAGAGCTAGAACTCACTCTGAGAAGTAGTTAATCGCAGGCTTTGTGTATTAGTGTTCTGAAAAAGAGAAAGACTGTAATATTAGAAGACTTTCTGAATTGTCGAGAAACAGAATAAGTTAACATATAGAGGTTTGAAGTAATCGAAGGAAATTTTCACCTATACCTAGCTATTTCTCCTTCTTCTTATATTATATCTCAAACTGTAAGTCGCGATTCGAGAGCGTGAAGTTATATTCATGTATTACTCGGGAACTGTAGAACAATCGGCGTGCTGATCGTTGAGAGAGACCTAATGCTAACAGATCGAAGATTTGGATTCAAAACATACATACCTAGAGGAAATTTATAATTAAAAAGCAGGACGGAGATGAGAGTTTTATTGGCAGCAGAAGATTCTGGTAGTTTGAAAGGTGAGAGATAGTGGATGTGTAGTTTAGATCGATCCAACTTTGAGCCTTCTTGACTGACATTATTTCTAGATGTACGATTTCCTTTTGGAGCGAACACATCTCAACAGAACAGTATACAACCCGAAATATCTACATTCGCTAGGGCCGGAAGATCATCTTATGTCCAGAAGATGACTGTGGTTAAACTGGCAAATGGCAAAGAATATGTAAGCTCTTATGAGGATTTTCAATTGCTGAAGACTGTATAGGCATTTATCATTGTCGGTCACGACCACTAACAGTAATAAGATTTGTGTTGCTCGAAAAGGTGGTATAATACAATTACACGACCTAGAAGAACCGCATCTTCTGTTTGCAGAATGGAAGGACACGATGCAAGAATCAGATGACGCGTTTATAGGCTTGGAATACGTGAGTGGTAAGCTTAGTAGTTGCACAGCTACTGGAAAGCTTATAATGCGCGATCTCGATGCATCAGCGGAACAGTCTGGAGAATTTTATACGGTATGGTCTAAATATAGAAAATGTCTGTGATAGCCTTGATGCGAATAAGCTGACATAAAATTAGCTTCTCGGATATCCTATCAGCTCTTTTAAAGTTCATCCTAAACAACCAAACATTGTTGCGTACGGTGGAAAGGAAAGGGAGCTGGAAGTTAGCACAATCGAGAACGTGCGCGGCAGTGAAGGTAACGATGGAAACTGGACGATTATCCCATTCCCAGCTACTGGCAGAGTTCTCTCAAGACGTAAACTTTGGAAAGCTAAAAATGTTAAGAATGATGAGCTTGATCTACGAGTTCCAGTCTGGGTCAGTGATATTAGATTTCTAGATGTGAACCGAGAGAGTACCACAGATTGGCGAATCGTGGTCAGCACAAGATTTGGCCACATTCGCGTGTACGAAACAAAAATGTCGAGAAAGCCTATAATCAATGTAGAAGTAGGTGAGCATCCATTGATTGCGCTCTCGCCTTCCATGTCAGACAAGTAAGTGCTTCCGTGAAAGCTGTAGATAAAAATACTAGCGATGACTGTGTTCTAACTTGTATTAAAAATTTAGCGATATAATATACTGTGACACTCATTCAACTACCGCACGTTTTAGTTTGCTGAATTGTCGTAAAGAAGGTCATTATGCTGGCAACGCAGGTTCCGTATTATGCCTGGATTCTTACTTTCCTGCAGAGAGCAATAAAACTGAGGACAGTACAATCAACAGCGGCCAAGAACTCACTCCTTTACTTGCATCTGGCGGCTTAGACCGTTTTTTACGAGTATACGACATGGCAACCAGAAACCAACTAGCCAAGATATATCTCGGTACCAAAATAACGGCAGCTTGTATAATTGATGGTAGTAGTGGTAACTCTAGTACAGGACTAGAGTCAGATGTAGGAGAGGATATCGAGGATGTAAATGATGAAAAGTCATCTGGTACTAAGCGACGGAAAATCAAAAGGGAAGTTGACAGTGACGACTCTGACGAGCATAGATCAAGACAGAAGAAGAGAGCTTACAAGAAAGTTGTAGATGAAGATGAAGATGAAGAAGATAGTGATGATGTTTGGAATATGCTTGAGCAAATTGAGGAAGACTCTTCCTCGAGCGATAAGATAGTTGTTAAGCATGAAGATTGCGATGAGCTATCATAATCTTCCACCGAGGTTATAAGTGGCGTTGGTAAATATTGAATTTTTTTTCAGCTTGCAATGATAAAAGTACATGCTTATTCTGGTTTTCTGTCTTCTCAATACTATGGTGTAATGATTCGATGAACGGCACTTCTACTAGAGACCTATTCTAATAAGTTTGTGAAACTCGACAATCTACGAAAACTACAAGTTGTCCCAAAGTTAACTTCGAGTGTTATTTGTGTAAATTTTGATCGTATGCTATTGAGTATTGAGCTATCTTTAGTACTGCAACGGAGCACTGCCCTCTGCCCTCTCACCATTCTTGTGAAGAGAAAAGCACATCATTGACCTCGTCAGCGTTGTAATTGGCAGTATAGAATTTCAAAATAGTACTATCATTTCGAAGATGCTATTTTTGACTTTCTCTCTAATCTGCTTTGTCCCGTAAGACCATTTTCATTCACTATAGGTCAGACATGGTCTAGGAATCTTATGTACTAGATCTCCATCGGTCATTGCCCAGAAGCAAGCACAGAAACCTGGTGACTTCTCACATCAGGAAACGTACGAGACATGCGAGCCGAAGAGACAAAAATGTGGTTGTGGTGGATATGGCATGAATTGTTGGATACAATTACTGCAGTTAGGAAGCACCAAAAGTGATAGCTGAGTAGTCAGTCGGTGAGTGTGGCTGTTGTAGGCGCTGGACCCTTCTATGTTTCAAGAAAGTTGTCGAGCTGCATATGCTAGTCGTTTCCGTGTAGCTTAATACCCTGCACGTCGCACAGAATTCGTGCATACTTCGGCCGTACAGATATATCCAGATAAGCTTTAAAAATGTAAGTAGTGCTGCTAAACTCTGAGTAGGTTGAAATAAAGTTTGAAGAGCCGAAATGTTTAAGTGCTGAGATGAACGCTAATTAAAGTTACACATAAGAATAGGCCAAGGGTGCAGTTGTCAAGAACAGTTTAGTCAGTTAAATAACAAGAGCAAACAAAAACCTCTTTTGAGCCTGCAGCAACTGAACAGATCACATACAGAATAGAGCATTACAGGTCACGCAGCTAGAAATGCCGCAAATGCATCTTCACTAACATGAAACGAGATTCACGATACCAGGGCGGGGTTTTACATGGCGATCGAATCAAGTAGCGTAAATCAAATATTTCAGAGAGGCCAGGGTATTGGGAGCCGAGACTGCGCGAAAAGCCGAGGCGTAAACGAATGCTGTTGCCCTGCGCAGCATTATGCATGTGAACGACATAGAGAAATTTTAGGACCATAGAGACCAGATTTACATAGTAGTATACTGACTGACTGCTGCAATGTTTCGCTTTGCATTGCATGGAAAAAGCCAAGAGGCCACAGTGATGAACAAGACATGGTAACTGAACCTCAAGCAAGTGACAGCAGTCTCAAATAATCCACATGACTTGACAAATAAGTGAAATTAATTAATACTAAAAATGACTACCATTTAAAACACACTGGCATTGCTGATACCTGAGACTGCCAGCAGATCAGCTATCTCGTAGGCTTAGCACATGTATGTATCAGGTGGTTTCAGATGGTGCCAGGTAAATATTGACCAGCAGACGATATTTGTAGCACGAGTCCTACTAGCCTTGGAAGATAGCTGAACAATAGGCTGTGCTGTCTGTTAGCGCCGAGTGAAAAGGGAAAAGTGTTGAAATCAGCACGAGAACAGCGAAAGGTAGGACATTATTAGGGCAGTACATGCCGCGCCCGCTTCGCAGTAGCCTAGTGGATTTAGATATACCGACAGATATCGAATGTTGCCCGCTCGAATAGAGGCTCGCTATTCGGATATAAGACGATATGAAGGAGGAAAATACTAAGAAGTGCGAGCAATCTATACAACCAGGCTCACAGCGCCCACCGTCTACTCAAACCGTCAGGGTAGAGATACTAGTTCGGTTGAAGGTCATACTTAAGTTTAGTGGAAACAGCTTTACTGTGACCGCAGATACGGAGCTCTGGGAATGTCGTCTGATAATTAGCGGTATTCGAAGCACATTACGTGGAAACCGCAATCGTAGTAGAAACCCCTCAAAAATATGTTCTTGTTCTACCAGTAGACTTTTTCAGCGATAGGACTACTATAGGCCATTTTTTATTTTTGGTCGCTATTTTTATTTTTATCTTTATTTTGGTTTTTGGTTTTTTAGCATAACCAGACTGCATACTGTCAATTAAGACGTCAGTCTATTTTCACCTAGATGGCCGCAGGCGCGTCTAAGAACAAGATGCATAGCATAAAATCATTTTTCTTCTTAACCAGAACCAGAACCAGAACCAGTGCCCCGAGCCCAGCACAGGAATAGGAACAGCCCAATTTACGAGCCAAGAGCACCAGCAGCAAAGAACAGCTTAAGCGCGAGCTTTGTACTTATACCAGTGCATAGACGGAGTGTGTACAGGCAGCGAATACTAGATGTTAGAAAATTGCGTGAAGCTTGTTGCGGCAGGCTAGCAGGTTGTTTAATATTTTTTAGTTTTTTCTGTGAGAAACGCTATGTGCCATAAAGATCACACGCCATCGCTCAGATCCTTAATCTGTGCTAGGCGTCTTTCTTTCACTTTACCTTTCCAACTTTCGATTTCAGATCTAAACAAATTTCGAAGGGAAGTAGATAAAGACAAAGCTTAGCGTGTTCTCTCGTTAGAAACATAGATTGGTTCTATGCTGTCCATATATATAGATATACCGGGGTCTAGAGCTCTGTCGTTGGCCGCGCCCCCCAGAACATCTAGATTGTGGGCCATGCACACATCCCGCCGTTGATGCCCAGCCGCCATACAGGAGCAGCATCAAGAGTGCACAGTGCCATCAGCTGACGAGAGCTCATAGACGCCTGCCCACTGACCCTAGCGTCAAAAAAAAAGCGAGTCAGCCAGAGAAATCCAGTTAGCCGTGTTTTAAGGTGCTTTAGAGTGTACGCACCGTGCTAAATAGTGTGGGATGTATGCGAAAACCAATATCGCTAATAATATTACTAGAAGCTTATTAATACAAATAGTGAGGCTCTGCGCAGGTAGCAATGATAGTACAGCTTTTTTGTAAGCTCTACTGGCGTAATTATGCTTTCTGTTAAATATCGAGGGAATACAGAAGCCGGGTATGGTTCCTATCATTCTGACCCATGCCACACCCACGCATAGCCTTCCTTGGCCAGTCTAATGAGGTACGAGTTTTGCTCTTTCTGCGCTAGACCGGTGCTACAGCCGTCATGTAACTTTCTTTGTTCGCTCGCTACTTCTGGCCGCTACTTCGCTGCTATTTGATTTTAGATTATTTTAGTAATGCACCCGTACATCTGTAGACTGGATGTCACGATAAACGTGGATATTCGCGAGGCTGCAGTGTGGCATCTTACGCTACTTTAAGCTTTGTGATAAACAAAGAAGCAGATTTCTTTGCGTATGACTAACAGAACTCGATTGCCAGCATACATATGATCAGTGAATGACCTATCAGATGATATCTACCACCAAGGCACAGCCTAATCGCAGCATATGCATGCAATACGGTATCAAGTGAAAAGCCGGTAGTTCATATGGACCATGGCTAAAGCGGAGCAGCTCGCGCTGTCTGTTGATGTGCTCCGTCGAGCAAATGAATCTCTCACATAGTCTCCTAGCTCGACGGTTCGCCGAGCCCGCTGCTGGACATTTCTAAGCCCCACGACAATTACGCAGAAGACATATGATGGCTCAAGCGCGCAGGAGTGCCATGTAGCGAAAACGCTCTGACAGCACTATGGGCGTGACTGTCACCACCAAAGACGAAAACCGCAGGCATCTGAACCTCGGCATTTCGGAATTTTTAGACGTAGGCGCAGTCAGCGATACCACGTAATGCATAACATATTCTGGTCGACGAAAGTCTCCGCAGCCATTTCTAGTACACAACAGCCCGTCAGATAGGCTGATGGGCTGGCGTGCTACAGCTCCGTCCATATTGAGCGGGCAAAACTATTTAGATATTCCGTAGGAAGTGGGTAACGTTAATCCGAGCATACCGCAGCCGTCCAGCAGTCGTCAGGAGATTTAATAAACAAATGGATCTCTTTCGCCGTAAGGACGAAAACAACTCTTAATTGCCAAATATGAGACACGTCTAGTTCTGGTCTTATGATATCACTCAGACCATAGCATAACTGCGATTGAGATCCATTGCGAACGACAAGCGTTCTAGTTTACAAGCCGACGTCTTATATCGGGGTGACATGGTATTCCATTGTGCGGATCGCACACCTAGTCTGTCTCGCTGGCTGCGCACTAAATTAGACAGATCCGTGTAGCATGCAAGCATGCCGGCGGGCACTACTATGGCCATCTTTGTCGGTGTGTGGAAGAGCTTGCACGTGAGAGCGACTACAAAGAAGTGCTAAGCAAAGCAGTTACCATAAGAGCAACGGGGGCTCAATATGCGGTAGGTATGGAGGACCGATGTATGCAACTGGAGCAACGCAAAGTAATCGGAGGGAGAAAAGAGTTGTGGCGGTCACCTGACAGCAAGGCTATAGCACCGCACTTATAGAATCAAACAACTTTTTGCTATTCTCTTTCCTCTCTTGGTTATTCATTTTTTTGGGAACCACGTCCTTTAATCTAAATTTGACTGATTTGGGTGCCGATGCGCACCATAGTCGTCTTCACGTCAGTTAGAAAAATGTAATTAGCTACTTAGAGTATGATTGTGATAGCGTTTTATCGCCAATTAAATTGAACCCTTTTTGGGTATGAGAAGATGTGAAATACATCTTTAGTTTCAAACAAAAGTGTCCTACCTCTTGCAAGCATAGTTTTCGCTTTTTCGAACTCTATTAGTCATAGTTTACTCAATAATACCTGCTTGGGTTTTAGATTATGGTATAGAGTTTTTCCTCCCAACTGGGTTTGCCATTGCGCGGGACCCTTGTCACGTCCCACTAGTATATTTTTTTACCACCTCTATAACATCAGGACCACGGACTAGCTTGATCCATTATGGCTCATATCACTCAATCTCAAGAAACACAGATGCTTGTGCTATGCCAACGCTGATAGACTGAAAGGGAACTGTCGCACCGGCGTTAGCATTCTGGATTCTGGTTCAAGAATAGTTGTTCAGTGTAGAGACAGACAGCTAAGAAGAGAGAACTTTTGAGGCGTAGAAGAGGCTAGTAAGAGGGGCTTGAGGTCCTGGTAGAAAGAGAGAAGAATTCGAGTCAAAAAAAGTATCTCACATCAGCACCGTTTTCGAAATGTCATATACTTTTCTACCTTAGCTAGACCTCTCCTTGACCCACCCATGCCTCAGGCACTTGGTCTTTCCGCCAGTATCGGCTCCGCCCTCACTCAAAATTAGACCTGCTATCCCGCTTTATAAAGATTTCACAAGACATACTCTCCCTCATACGACCTGGACTGAGACCTGAATCTGACTACGGCAGTGAAACTACTAGCTTGCGTCTTGTGCTATTCCAACCCAACACTGAAACACGGATTTTGTGAGAGCAGGTTTGACGAGGAGGCGGCAGGATCTCAGAGGACATATATACACAATGGCGACTGCTGTAGCTGACAGTATGGTAAGAGCGTGAGCCCTGGTGGCTGTATGGTCAGCGCCTTGGAGGACGACGGTGTAAGCTGCTAATTGGAGATTGAACAAGATTTATCGCAGCAAAGCGGCAGAATATTAGTTGTAACGAAGAGAATAATGCGTTTGAAATATTATTTAGCTACTAATCCCGAAACCTATATATTATATCCGGCAGCAGCGGCAGCAGCGGCAGCAAGTAACCCAATAGAGTGATCAGGGTGCTGGTTAACTTTTGCACTTCAACACACATGAGGCTATTTTATTATTAGTTTTTCATCATAATAGAGAGAAAACAAAAAGGATGCAATGACTACTGCTAATGCCATTGTAGTATATGTCCTGCTATTTTCGATTCAATAAAACCATTTTGGTTCTTCGGCTTCTTAGCGCTTGGAGAGCGCCTATTCGTCTCAGACCTAATTCTTTCGCGGGTCCAATACTTTGCATTTCAAATGTTGATTTTATTTCGGTTTACACTGTAATAAATTCTTTTTTTTGGTAATCACACGTTGTTATGTTATCGTCGTCTCTGAGACGACTGGACGTAGTTGTGTGGTCAAGTATTACGATTTACTTGATGACCTCAGTGTTAATTCCCATTCGAGGGGGGCATAACTTAAGTAGTAACTTCAAGTTCTGTCGCCTTTTACATCTTCTGACTTGACAATCTGCTGCGATGCCACGTAGCCCAAACCAAGAAAGTTCTCAAATATGGTGTATCTTGGCACCGTAAAGACGTTGTCTCTAGTGAAGCCGACAGCAGCTACCATCGGATCCATTATCGTGAGACGAGCCACTGGTCGCTGGTATGTGCCTCTATGCTAATCTACGCTATCTTTCGTGACACCCCAGAATGGTCTTTGGTTTTCAGTTCTCCAATTTGTGCATATATATTGCTGATTTGAGTGCAAGAAGGAGGCCAGTAAAACAGGAAACTGGATTAAGGTTTTCCATGTAGTACTCACGAGAAACAAAATGTCAAACAGAGTTTACCCTTCTTCAGTTTAACGTTTGTCTCTCTATGTAAACGCGTATAAAATACTTCTGTTTAATCTTGCACTAGTTAACACAACTATTTTAAAAACCTTAAATTAAAAAAACTCACTAGTTTGCTATCCGTCGTCATCAGCATTATTATTGCATCTAGATTAACGAAATGCTCATATAACATAATATATAATATACGAGAAATATATACGTAAAACTACTTGTAAATATATGCATGGTCATACATACGCAAATCAAGTGCGTGTATACGAGAAACATTCCTAGATTGCAGATATAAATTGGTTAGCTGCTGTAATTGGGTAACTTGCCCTTTATTACATAAGATGTTGAAAATTTGGCTCGTTATCATATATGCTATATCATACATGTTTGAAGATGGTCTAAAATATAACATTCTGTAAAGTGAAGCTATCCATTCTACGAAACCAATCCAATATAGTGGACCATGCAGCTCTGAATCTTGCAGTGCATCAGACCAGCGTTGTAGTAGCCGGATCTATGACCAGAAGGCAAAACGGTAAAGAAACTTAGGGTCAGCAAAATTTGTAGCCAGAGCGCCAATAAAAACCGTGTCCTCTTCAATATTGAGACTTTTGCGCGATTATGATGTCGTTGTACTTTTGTTAGAGATATGCTAAATATTATCGGGGTGTTATTGTCACAGAGTATGTATGACTTTCGTCGTAAATCACCTCTCTTAGTAGTAAATTGCTGCCACGCCGAAGAGTGTCTATCCTCATATAGCCGTACGCTTGAAGCATTAATTTAAAGCACGTTAAGTGAATGTTCAGCTATGGACATGAAGTGATATATACTTTCGTGAAAAATCTCAAAGTGATACTCTGTTTACATCACCACTTGCTATAGGTGGAAAAACTCATTAAATAGATTGCATATTCGAGTTTCCCACATGCTATAAAAAGTCTACAACCAACTGATCTTGCGGATAATGGTAATAATACAATATATATTATATTAAAAATCAATAACATATACACGGTACGTAATAACAGATAACAATATAAACTAATTACAGAATTATAGACAAAAATGTATCAAATAGATAGTAGGTACTGAACTGACGCAATCAAGAAATTAAAAGCAAGATGGCCCAAGGAAATTAAATAATCCGACAGAGGCATATTATGATCGTATAATAAATTCGCAAACAAAGCCTGTCCTCACTAACACCACAACATGCACCGAAGGCGAAGAAATATAGACGTAGAAACAAACAGAACACTGATACATGTAAAATCCAATTAATATATTCTCGAAATCCATAAACACCAGTTTGTATACAGTGATTGGTAGTATTTATATGTTACTATGAGCGTCATCATAAACTAAATAACGGCAGACATTGCAATGCTAGCGAGAGCGTCAAGCCTGCTTGCAGAGCTTCGGTCTCCTCCAAAAGAATTTTCTGTAGCAATGGACATTGGATTTGTAACAGCTGCAACAATCATAGCCCTCTGAGCACTTGAAACAGAACCAGTGTGCTGCTTCTGTGCAGATTGAGTTGGTTCAGATAAGGATGATACATTTACTTTCTGTGGCCGTGATTTGGATTCCACAGACTGAGATAGTTCCGATTGCCTTGGAGACAGCTGCCCCGACTTTCTCTCCGAACTAATAATCTCCGTTTTAATAGCGGTTTTCTTCTCCTTTATATCGCCACTCCCTGCGTTAGAGGCCCTTCTCTTTCGCAAGTTACTAGTAGCAGATAAACTACTAGTGTCGCTAGAAGAATTCGAGGATGAGGTGGCACTAACTGCAGTGGCAGCCCTTCCATTTCCCGAGTTCCCATTGCTTCGTCGACCAGATTGTGCTTGATGTGTTCTATAATGTTGCATGCAGTTATCCTGCCGTGAAAATCTAGCACCACATCCAGCTTCAGGGCAAGGATAGTTTTTCTCACCAGTGTGAATTCGTGTGTGTCGCGCTAAATGGCCAGATGTGGTAAATGACTTCCCACAATGGCAATTATATCGTCGCCTTCTACGTTCCTCAATAGGCAGCTGACTATTCAGAGTATTCACACCAGCTCCCTGCGGCGAATGCGATGGTGAAGCTGAATGCGGTCCTACCAGACCTTTTTGCATATTTCCTGGCGAAGTGCTTCTATCTCGGTAGATGTCTTGTGCGGTGGCTTGGCCATAAGTTGGCTGTGGAGCATTAACCACAGAACTCTGAGCCTGTGGCTGAGGTGGCTGGTGAACTCTGTGCAAAGCATCATAATAATAAGATGGCGGTTGTGAATGTGTCTGCGTAGGCGGACCGGGCGGATGACGGAGTGGCATATTTGAACCGTGCGTTTGACCTGAAATGGGACCCATATGGGACGGTGCAGGTATCGACGGTGAAATTGATGTCTGCTGTGTATGTATAGGAGAGCTTGTTGTAGAATGTGTAGGTGCAGAATATAAATGGCTATTGTACATAGAACTTGGTGGTTGCTTTGGAAGAGAAGCAGGCATGTTTCTCTGAGGCTGCTGATAGGATGGTGAATACTGAGGACTTGGCAATCCATTTTGCACCGTTCCATGCGGAGTATAAGTAGATTGAGTATGATGTGTCTGCGGTGGCTGCGTGTAGGTATTAGGTGGCGAAGAACGATAATTCTGATGCGGAGACGCAGAATACATCTGCTGACTATATGATTGAGGAACCGAATGGCTGTAGCGTTCATTTCCATATGAACTTGATATTGGATACATACTCTGCTGCTGCTGCTGTAGCTGTGGGTGCAGTTGCGACTGATGATGACCGTGAGAAATCATCTGTTGCGACTGTTGGTACGGGTACTGCTGAGGCAACGGAGGAGATGCATAATATGACTGCTGGGATATGGAACGGTTTCCATATCCTGGAGGGCGATATCCAGGTGGCGGTGGATATGGTGAACTCGTTGGTCTTTCAGAATAGTAGGGAGTTTTGTGATACTGGTCATTACGTATATCCTCCACACTTGATGAATAGTGGCCCTGCTGTTGAGGGGCCTCATCGCAAAGCAGCGACACTGAACGGCCAGAGGCAGTAATAACTTGTGGGATCATTATGAAACTTGTCTTCTAGCTTTGCGCCGCTTTTGAGGACTTCAAATATTGATTAGTAGTGTAAGAAAAAGGCAGTGTTGTCAATATTATGCACCTAAAAAGAAGACAAGCGAGAATCTATTATTGCCTTCGTCAAATGCGTCCCTCGATAGAGTAAAGATAAATGCTCTAATTATTTAACAAAATTAAAGCACTTAGTCTCTTCTTCAGATAATGGAATTGTAAATGCTAACACAGTATCTGCTTTGACTTATACGTATGCGAACGAATCGTAGTAGAAAACTTCAAAATGTTGAAAAGCACTATATCAGAGACAGCAGATACACTGAATTAAAGGAACGGATAGCTTGTGCTAGGATCTAACCTGATTTCTATACTATCAGAATCTAATCTTTATGTTTTCGTGAATGTTCGAGTATGAGTTGTTGCTATAAGTGTGCAATTATGGTCTATTGGCTACAACCGCACTAAAATTCTAATACTCAACCGACAGCTGAACAAGGTCTATATCGCTATTCTAGATTTCAGTCAGCGTCAATAGCAAGAGACACCATAAAGAAGAAAATAATACCTGCAAAAAAGAATTTTGTCTTTCTATGTAAATATGTCTATCTATTGCATTTCGACAATCAAGAGAAAAAGAAACAGAAACAGAAACAGAGTATACGAAGGAAGAAGAATAAGAAAGATTTAAAAAACAATCCAGATAAATAAGGGCCACAAAGAAAAACTAAAAATTATATATAAAAATTCTAAAGTAATCATATGGGAACAAAAAAGAAATGAGTATTCGCGGTAGTGTGAAAAGAGGATAGAAAGTAATGAGCAAACAGAGAAGCATTTGCACTATAAATTCTGAAGTATAATCGCAAGAAATCGAGTCCAAAGAGACAAGTGAGCAGGGGCCATCTGACCCGACATCGCTCATGTGTGGGCCTTCGTTAAGTTGCTTAGTCCTACCCAGAATTAAGATTTTTCCCGTACTAATTACTATTTCCCTTTTTTCACTTAAAATGCTGAGAAATGCGTATAACTCTACTAGTGTAGCGAAGTCTATAAAACAAATAAACGTTTAATTTTAAGTTCATTTAGTATGTTTTTATCTCCATCATTGAAGCTCAAAGTCAAATGAGATCAAAATATATATTAGGTAATGTTATATAATAGTAAGTATCAATAATAATATTACAACCCATAAATAAATATTGCTTTTTTTAGTACTACTTGCGTTTTAAGACATTAAGTTCCTGTGATTTATCAACTAGGGTGCAGCAGCTTCCTTTCAACATTAGCAATATAATGGAGTCACCAGTATCCTCGAACAACGTATTACGTGAATGTCTTCTATATTGTTGAAACAGTAACAAGTATACGGCACTGTCGGATTATTTCTCCCCGAGTTAACCATCAAAGACTTGACCTCCTTATATATGACCTGGAGCTGCTAAATAGCTAGCAAAACGGCGAGATACGTGCTCGTGTCGCTATATTTAGTAGTGTAGGCAAGTAACTGCAGAAGCAGGAGACTTTCTTGCGCCTTACCACTGACCGCAGCCCATTGTAAGTCTAAGAATGCAGCGGACAGCTGTTCTGGCTGCTGCAGATCTTCAGATTTCTTGTCAATAGTACCAGACAACCCAAAAACCTGACCTTTCTTTCCGCCGACGGACCTGGTAGTAGTCAGGATCAGCGGGCAAAGGAAACTAGGCACTGGTAGCTGGTGGCGAGGTACCAGGCACTCGAGCGCGCTACGAGAAGTAAGAGACAGACAGCCTGGCATATGACATCGCATCCAGCGGAAATAAATTACTTTTTGGAGGATCGCACACAAGGGATCAGCCATCTTGAGGCATAATATTGAACTTTTAGAAGTGAGTAATGTCAAGGGACGAGACCGCACAAAGAAGGGGGAAAAAGGTTGCGTCAATACCAAAAAAGATTTACCTTCTAGTCATAGAGAGTGTATGTGATCATACTTCTAGTCTGCTTCTTTCAGTGAAAGCGAAGTCTATATTGCAACTATAATTGGCAGAGTTGGCAATCCATCCTATACGCTCCTACTAGCACCGTGTGTCAAGGAAAAGAGGCGCTGTAGACGTGATGCTAGCAAATGTGCTTCTGTACTAGCGAACGGATCCGCTGGTACGCTCTACAGAAAAGGGCTTAGTGCAGATGTACCAGTAATACTCGCGAGAATCTTCCGTAAACCAGTATCATGGCTCCTCGTATATGAAACTACTCGTGACTGGGCCCAAGCCGATTAATGCGCAGAACAGAAGCAGCTAGACTCTGTATCCTTAAGTTTTGGAACAGTCAAATTTCACCTTCAGTGGAGACCCTGGGAGACCTTTATCTAACTTAGCGCAGCTGGCCGTAACTGAGTTTCATAAACCTAGCTAAATGAAACTAAATGTACTATCAACAGTGTCCTGCATTTTAAACGCAATTTCAAAACAATTTTATACGCCGCGAATTCTAATACAGAATGTCTAAGGTATGCGCAGGAAACTGCAGTGCAGTATTGTCATTTAGAGTTTCCTATATAAACTCTGTTCTTACTAGGATCATGCATTAAAAGTGAATACGACAAATCGTGCTAGCATGACACCGCAGTCAAGCAACTAACTATGTTCTCCAATTTCCTTTTTGGCAGTCCCTAGGTGACTGACTGCTGTGTTGGCCCACACTCACCGTACGCAATATTAGCACCTGGCGTCTACTCTTATACACTGCCGCGGTGTTGTATGTAGTCTGCTGCAGGCAATGAGATAGTCGCTATGAATAGGGTCAAGGTCAAGGCTGCTTGATCGTAACTGCCTGATAGCGCGCTCGTCTAGCAGTGCGCTGTCCAAGACAGCGAGTCATGAAGAGCCGCAGTCGATGTAAAGCCAGTAGCCGATACGTCAGTCAGACTCATCCGTAGAAGCGTCCACTCAAAGTCTGTGAATCACGGCGCGTCCTGCTTTACACGCGCAACACGGTGGCCTGCGCTCGCTCTGAAGTAGCAGCAGAAACCAAACATGCAATTAAAGCCGATGCCGCCAGTGCATAATTTCTATTATACTACGTCTAAGGCAGTTATTGTACATATGCACACGAGCCGGGTAAAACGTAACGCAGGGCCGCGATTGTAACCTGACTAGCACCATGACTAGACTTCAGCGGCGTAACGTACCAAATATACTACTAGGCGTGCTTAGGACAAAAGTGGGCGCACGAAATCCACATGAATACGCCCGTTAGCTCAGCTAAGCAGGCTTAAAATGCCTTCCACCCTAGCACATCTAATTGAGGCGCCGTAGTTCACAGGTCCGACATTATGCTCTACACTACTTGCTCTTGCATATGACGCGCACTTTCTGTTTATCTTTTGACGCGTGATTTGAGATTAATCGGATAGACAGCTGGCGTCATTACAGAAGTGGATGTAGCATGCCAGTGGTGTCAATACCATGTTCAGCAGCCTGCAGCTGTGCTTGCAATGGAACAATAGTGGCTCACGCAGCGTTGCTGCACAGATGCCAAAGCCCTCACCGTTCACCGATGTCCAGTGCTCTGCCGCGCACCATGACCACCATAACAGAACTTGGAATCGAATTTTAAGCGCTGCGCACTGGTTCCAAGATTCGTGTATATTAGTATTATATTAGATACTAAAATATATATGCACGGCTTCGTTCTGTGCTTAGAAAGCGCACTAGTAGAACTTTGGCCACTGAACGTTCACAGCGTTCTTTGTTGGTGCATTTCGCAGTGCAGATCCCTACTGAACTATGCGAGACTTCAGAAGGAGACCAGCAAGTCCAGCGAATGCTCCACTTGGCACTTACTCTCTGCGTCCATTGACGACAAGCAGCCAGGTTAATAATACCATCGCATTTGTGTGCATGGAAGCCGTAGCTGCTGTAGCTATGACATCCGAATAACATCTGTTTTATGAGATTATATTCTGCGGAGATGCTAATTGCGGCATGTTAGTCTACTTATTATATTGCGCACTGTGTGCAGCCTAGCAGGAACGGCCAATACTGGCACTTATAGAGTCCCTTTAGAGTCCCTTTTACTCAGCATCTTCTATTACTACCACTATCAGCACACAAGAGTAAGATTACTCTGCGAAGAGCCCAGTAGCAAACCCAAAGTTCGCCAGAGAGGATGGTAGGACCAACACCAAGCTACAAAGACACAATGCTCCAGGATTTCAATTGAGTATATGATATTAACATCTTTAACTGTATAGCCACCTACTAACAACGCTAGCGAGGAAGATATCGCAAAAAACGTAAGAGACTAAAGAAGAATCTGCATAGAAACTTCTGTCATGCTTCTTATTATTATTCACACGTCTGTCAAAAAATCTTAAAATGGAGCTAATAAAACAAACTGGAAAGTTTGACCCGCTCTTAGTCTGTATAGTGCGTTAAAATACTGCTTCCTTAGTACAAAGTTTAGAAGCTCGCTATTCTTGGCAGTATTTACTTTCCAGCTGAATAGCCATTTGTAATTTTGCCCTGCACAACTGTAATCTAACGGCGAGCAAAAGGTACTCGTAAAGCCGAGATGGCTTGACCCTTCTGTGCCCAAAAGCACGAGAGTTCCAGAATAAGCGACCTGTAGCCCAGTAATTCATTTAGCCAAGATTTCAACTGTCTACGGTGCGAGGTCGCTGAGACAAAACTAGATCGATGGAAGAAGTAGTAAGATACGCTTGTTAAATGGGCCTGCGTGATATGCTATACGACGCTATACTACACTTCGTGTAGAATGTCATTGATGTCTGTTGCAATCTGCACTTATTGTCTCTGAGTTAGTGAGCCTATCTAGTCTGTAGAGATCACTTTAGCCAGCTTATTAAAAATCACCTAGTGTACATCATACCTACTCTACATTATTTATAAGTATTACAAAGAATGGCTGCTTAATATTCTACTGCAACTGCAGTATCTAATGCATATAAAATACTTCGATCTACAGAAAATCTTTGCGACGCTCTACAGTTGTCGTCCCAACTCAAGCAGCTTACCTAACCAAGTGGCCTGATAATATTGGGAGAGTTTATAATTTACAGGCTACTGTCAAAATGGAGAGTAAAGCGCGAGAAATATGTGAGATTTAGAGTCTAAATATAGTCCTGTTGTTGAGGGTTTCTATACTTAAACTCGATATCCCTTTGACAGACTTCCGCCGTGAAACAACAGTGGATTTACACCTTCATCAATCCATAAGTCCCAAAAGTGTAATAAATTGAATAGAACTCTCTAGATTTTCTTATTTGTAGCATATTGTCGATATAGATAATGCCTACCGCAGATTAGTATACAATAACTAGTAAAGAGAGTAGACTCTCCAAGGCACTGCATTGGTGTATAAATCGAACACTAGTAATTAAGCTTCCGAAATCGTGTCAGTTAGAGTGCAATCTAAAAAGACTATTCCTTGTTCTTGATGTATTTCTGTAGTGATATATGCTTTGTTGTATAAACCTTGTTCGACGAAGCTACAGTCTACAGACAACATCACGTGATTGTTAATAATATATTGGGTTGGGGTAAAATGATACTGACTATTTTTGTTTGGAATATTAGAACACCATAGCATATAGGAAATTTCAGATATTAGTGCTCTGGAATTGCCATTATCGATTCGAGCTATATTGATCTAACGCCGTACATGGTGTCTGTTAAGCTCAATGAGCGAAGAATTAGAAGAAGAAATCTTTTCAATTAATGCCATTTATCCAGAATGTATGGAACAGCAGTCCTCTTCAATTTTCGTGCTTCATCCACCGGCATTACCCGAGTGCTCCATTCAGATATCATTTCCATCAAGCTATCCTCAGGAACAGCGCCCAATTGTCCTCTCAGTAACTTTATCAGACAATATAGCACTAATAGACAAGTCAGTAGACGTTGATAGATTAAACGGCATTTTGCAGGGTTGTTTCCACCCCGGCGAAGTGTGTGTGTTTGATTTCTTGGATGAACTGAGGGAAGTGCTTGAGATTGACGATAAACTTGTTGAACAGAGAAAGCAAGCGGGCTATGTGTCAGACGGAGCCAGTAGTGCTGAAAACGATGACCATGATGACGAGAGCGATCCTTCGTTGCATTGGTTTGTGTCGGATGTAGTTATTGATCGAAAATCAAAGTTTGAGGGACGAGCAATCGAAGTCACGTCGGTGAGTGATGCCAGGGCGAAGCTTGTCTCCTTGAAGATGAACAAGAAAATATCTAGAGCTACGCATAATATAACTGCTTGGCGCATTAAGACAGATAAGCCTGGAATAACTATCCAAGGTACGAAATTCTCATATTTCCATGCATACGCCTATATTCAATGGATGAAGCTGACACTGTATTTGATCTTCCGTTAGATTGTGACGATGATGGCGAGTCTGCCGCTGGCGGAAGGTAATAATATGGCTTGCAAATTTGGTCAATTTTAATTTCCTACTAACTAATCAATGCTTTTATTTGTTAATTATTAGGCTCCTGCATTTGCTTACTGTGAGTTTCTTGGACCTGATAATTGTTTAATATTGATGATCGGAATTGGAAAACTAACACAGTCATATTGCGTCTTTTAATTAGTTAACGGTAAGTGTACGAGTGCTTTTACGTCCTAAGTTTTTCCATCATTAACTAAGTTTAGGACTCTTGGAATGTAATGGTAGTTGTTACTCGATGGTTCGGTGGTATTCATCTTGGTCCTGACAGGTAACTACAATATGAATATTTACGGTACTTCTTTTACTAATTGTATGTTTCGCAAAGATTTAAACACATTAATGTTTGTGCGCGTAATGCACTTCTTAAGGGGAGTTTTATTCCTGGTCGTGATAGTCTGGATACTAAGAAGAAGAGCTTAAAAAAGAAACGATAGTTGCATACAGCATAATACCTTTCATTGATCTAATTTTACAAACTGTACAAATTATCTACATCATTATGATAAAACACAATCATAGACATTCTTGAATATGTAAGGGTAGCTAAACCAAACGTCGTTTTGAAAATATCTCATTTTTTCGGCTTCTTTTTCTTTCTGTCGGTCATGCTGCTATCAAATCCTCCACTGGGTCTCTTCTTATTGTTTTTCCCCGATTTTACGGTTTCTGCAGCTAGTCCACCAGATATACGATGCTGCTTCTGTGCCCTTAACATAATGTCCTTCTCCATAGCCAAATCTTGGCGCCTTCGCCTTTTAACTTCTTCTTCGTCCTCAGATTCACTATCCTCCGAGTTGTTTATGGCGTCGTCATCAGCATCATCTTTCCTCGATATATCAAATTTCTGTATATGTCAGTTAATTCGTTTCATAATCGTTTGGATTTATTTGAACGTTACTATTTGTAAGAACAAAACCTACCTCATTAAAATTTCCCCAGCTCCGTCTTCCAATATTACCTTGTGGTCTAGGAAAATCTTCATCGACTTCACCTTCATTATTTTGCATTTGATCTATCACATTTAGTCCCACTCCACTGATTATGGTATATCTACTCTTAATTTCGTCTGTCTCTTTTAACTGAAGTTCATCGTCACCTAACGTCCATTTAGAATCACTGCTTGCAGATTTAGTTTCTGTTGTATTTTTTGTATTTTGCGATTCTGCTTGTCTCATGAACTAATTTTTAGTTAGCTTTGTTGATTGATTCAAGAGTATTGCAACTATCTCAGCACTGGCTTTTTCTTGTAGCATGCCTTAAGATAAGGAAACTATCGCTAGGCTAAAGCTCTAGACGAAATATCCAACCTATATTCTGCTGCTTACCTTCATAGTCAAGAGCTTCGAAGAAAGACCCTTTGAAGCAGTAGTGTTGGGAGTACTACTTCCCGAATTGTACGTTATACCACCTTCATCCTTTTTTGACTTATCAGCTGCCATGTTGATAGTCTCATAAGACGATATTCTACTCTAGCAATATGTGACTTGGTGTTCTCACAAGTAGCTTTGAGTCGACACGACAGTGCAACGACGAAAAATTGGACCTTGCAATAAAAATGACATTAAAACTGCTTAGATATTGTTAATACCCTGACCTCTAAATGCTCACCATCTCACGATTGGGAGAAATCTCAAATTTTTATGAATGAAAGAAAATTATTTTCGCGCCTCTATTGAAAACTAATTATAAATTTTCTTGAGCTTAGAAGAAGCAAGAATTTGAAGATTCATCAATTAAGACGAGATCAATTATCTCTAAAAGGTCCCTTGTATAGATCGAAGAACTATGAAGACCGAATTTAAGGTAAGCAAAAATTTCTATCGATGGTTGCTCAAGTCAAGGACTTGCTCGTATTACTTGAGACATTTGTAGGATGATCAGTCCTAATTTTTTGTCTTTTAGTTCTCGAATTTGCTTGGTACCGTATATAGACAGGGAAATCTTGTGTTCACTCCCGATGGAACTTGCGTTCTTAGTCCCGTTGGTAATAGAGTAAGCTGTTTCGATCTGGTGAACAATAAGTTCTTCACATTTTCATACGAACATAGGAAAAACATATCGCGAATCGCTTTGAATCCCAAAGCTACCCTATTACTTTCAGTCGACGAAGATGGAAGAGCAATTCTTGTGAATTTTGTTCGTCGTACTGTATTATATCATTTCAACTTCAAAGAGCATGTCACTGATTTGCAGTTTTCACCAGACAGTAAATATATCTCTGTAACTACCTATCGACAGATACAACTCTGGAGGACACCAAACTACTTGGAAGACCGTCAGTTTGCACCATTTATTAGATATAGAATTTATACGGGACATCATTCAGAAATACTATCTCTCACATGGTCGAGAGATTCGCGATTCTTTCTTACGGCGTCGAGGGATTTAACTGCTCGAATATATTCGGTTGAATCTTCAGAAGCATCAGCTGCTAGCGTTCTCGGTGGTCATCGTGATGCGGTGGTAGGGGCTTACTTCAGCGCTGATCAAGAAAGCATTTATACAGTGACAAAAGATGGCGCTTTATTTATTTGGAAATATGCACTTCTAACCTTTAAAGATGAGGATGAAGTTGATTCAATGGCTGTTGACGATGGTGATGAGAGTCGCATGCGCTGGCTGACTACTCAAAGACATTATTTTAACCAAGATTCGAAGGTCCGCAGCTCAGCATTCCACCCAGATACTAGTTTACTAGTAATCGGTTTTGATTCTGGCGTTTTTGGTATTTATGAGTTACCTGATTTCAATATGATTCATACCCTTAGTATCTCGCAGCACGAGATTGATTATATCTCTATTAACAAGACTGGAGAATGGCTGGCCTTTGGCGCTGCTAAATTGGGTCAGCTCTTGGTATGGGAATGGCAGTCTGAGTCGTACATTCTGAAACAGCAAGGACACTTCGATTCAATAAATTGTCTCGTCTATACTCCTGATGGATCTCGTATCATTACAGGTGCGGATGATGGCAAAATCAAAGTCTGGGATGCTACTTCAGGTTTCACAATTGTAACATTTGATGAACATATATCAGGTGTAACTGCTCTTCAGTTCTCGAAGCGAGGGAATGTGCTTTTCTCAGCGTCATTAGATGGTTCTATTCGCGCTTGGGACTTGATCCGATACAGAAACTTCCGTACATTTACAGCTCCTGAGAGACTTCAGTTTTCATCTTTAGCCATAGATCCCAGCGGAGAAGTCGTATGTGCTGGCTCTCTAGATAATTTTGACATACACTTGTGGTCCGTTCAGACAGGTCAATTATTAGATAGATTATCGGGTCATGAAGGTCCGGTGTCATGCCTATCATTTGCCGATGAAGGTGGTGTTTTGGCGAGCGCATCATGGGACAAGACTGTAAGGATATGGAACATTTTTGGTCGACATGTATCTGTAGAACCTTTCGAACAGCAATCCGATGTTCTGGCAATTGCACTTCGTCCAGATTCAAAACAAGTAGCAGTCTCGACGCTTGATGGCCAATTGACGTTTTGGGATGTGGAGAACGGACGACAAGTAGGACTCATTGATGGTCGAAATGATATTTCAGGCGGAAGATATCAATCTGACAGATTTACAGCTAAAAATTCGAATCGATCAAAGAGCTTTACTACGATTTGCTATAATTCTGACGGTACCTCTATCATCGCTGGTGGTAACACGAAGTACATCTGTCTATATGATATAGATAACGAAGTATTATTGAGAAAATACACAATATCGAGGAATATGGCTCTTGACGGAACTGTTGATTATCTTAATAGCAGAAACATGACTGATGCCGGTCCACTAGCTTTACTTGATGACCAGGGTGAAGCCTCGGACTTGGAAAATCGTATAGACAAGACATTACCTGGAGCTTCTAGAGGTGATCTTTCGGCCAGAAAAGTTAGACCAGCAATTCGAACCACTGCCGTAATGTTTTCACCGGCAGGACGCTCTTTTGCAGCAGCATCAACTGAAGGACTACTGATTTATTCAGTAGAAGATGAATTTTTCTTTGATCCTTTTGATTTAGATATTGATGTCACTCCGTCTGCTGCACTCTTTGCGCTGAAAAATGAACATGACTACTTGAAGGCAACTGTTATAGCTTTCCGACTCAATGAGCGATATCTAATTCACCAAATTTACGAATCAATCCCACCTCGTGATATCCCAATTATTTCTAGAAGACTTCCTGTGGTCTATCTTCCGCGTATGCTGACTTTTATCGCTTCAATAATGGACGATTCTCCTCATTTAGAATTTCATCTACGATGGATCAGTTCTATATTAAATTCTCATGGTAGATATCTGAAGGATCACAGAATTGAAGTTGCTGCAGAACTGCGAGGTATCCAAAAGCATGTTACGAAGCTGCAACGGGAACTTGTGAGATTGTCCGATAAAAATACCTATCTACTGGAATATCTGATGAAAGACCAAGAACCACTTGACAGCTTTATGCATTTAGTAAAAAACTAAGGAAGGATTAAAAGTCATTTTAATGTCTGAAATAGCCGTTCTATTGTTGGAAACGGTCGGCTTGTGTACATATACATATTTCAATACTTTTGTTTCGCCTAGCTTGTAGGTATTTTAGCAAATATACTAGTATTCCCACAATTTTCGTCTGCTAATTGATGTCAAAAATAATTACCATATAAAGTTTAGTTTTATAAATGAGACACCTATGTTCACATAGAGGATTAAATACAATAAAAAAGCTGCCATTCCATGATATTATATGAATATACAATCCACTATTTGACTTATATGATATGAAAAAGCTAAAATTCTCATTTATTAGTCAACCAGTACGGAAACAACAGGCTTCCAAAATGGATTCATGATAGCCAATTTCTCTAACCTTGAGAAAACCAAATCATAATTAAACCACTTGAAAGAGCCCCTTAACATAAATACCATAATTAAAGCACGAAAATGAATTGTATCTGTCCAGCACCATACCGTATTGAAAGGAGTGATATTAAACTATTGTCGAAATACGGAGCCAAACAGCTGAAAAAGATACATAAAACGAAGGACAAACGAAGACCATAAAAATACAGAACCGTAGTGCAACCAAATCATGCCATGTTTATAATAAATAAGACTCATTGAGAATCCCACATAACCAGGAAAAAAACACAAAATTGACAATCTAAATTATCTGCAAAATATTAAAAAAAAAATAAACAGTTTTAGAATTAAGGAACGATTAATCATCCAGGCAACAATAAAATGAATAATGATTTAGTTCAGGTCGATTATATGTAAATATTGTCGAGTGAGTATTCTGAATCGTCTCTCCATCGATCAAATTGCATCAGGCCCCCAACAATTTTATCGCATACACCAATCCACAAAGAGCTATCGTCAAATGCATTGTATGGAGAAAATCCAATTCCAGCTATATCACCCCAGAAATCAATAATTTGTCCACGCGAAAAATCACGAGTGTTGATGGCATGTACAAAGTCTACTGGCTCTGCCATTAACATGTATTTTCCACTGTCGTCAAAACGCAGAGATCTAATTGCTCCTAGTTGGGCACCAATAATATGAAGTGGCCGAGTAGTATTTCGGTAATCGTACACACGACAAGTCATGTCTTGGTTTCCAGTTGCAAAAGTATACCCATCATTGCTCCATGCACAAGCAAAACTGTAGTCCCTGTGGCCTGTTAGCGTAGATATCAACTTGCCCGAGCTTGCGTCCACAACCACAGTTTCCGGCGTATCGCCGACTACCAAACGTATTTTGGAATCAGGAGATGTTGCAGTACAATTAATGGCAAGTGGATACTTATGCGCCGAAATTATTCTGTTTGTCGTAAGATCTAACGTTCTTACCATGCAATCATTGCATGAGAATACAGCTCTCAGTGCTCCATTTGTTCGAATAATATCAGCATGATTAGTAATACTATTGACATCTGAGGTCATTACACCTTCTGCAGATGGTACAGAATCTTCAAAGTTAGAGTCCAGATTCTTGTATACATATTGTCCTGAAACACCACCCGCCACAGCAACTTCCTTTGAAGCCGCCATAGTAGAGATTTTGATCCATCTTCCTAGCGCAGTTTTGCTCTTTGTTCGATCAAGGACGTCATTAACTTCACCCGTGTCGCTATTGAATTTTTTAATAGTTCGAGAGTCAGAGTATAATATATTGTTTTTAGACAGTGGACACATAAGATTGCGCAATTGAAAATGAACTAATTGTGGTCTCACAGCAGTGTAGGTAGCTTTAAAGTGAAATATTTTCTCATTTGTATATCGTCGATCGATGACAGACAGTAAATTAGACTGAGAGCCAGAAACGTTAGAGTAGCCTGTGTAAGCTCTTAGACGCCGCTCTCTAGCCATATACTCTGTTTTGAGCTTGTCAGGCCAATGAATTCCTTGATCACTAAATAAACCGCTCTCGACTTGATCTGCTGTTATAACCGAGGGGCGACGTATATCTCGAAGGGCGTAAAAAACATCTGTGTCAATAATATGATGCTTTAGAAGATCGAAAGCAAACTCAAAAAATTCAGCATTTCTCTCAAAATACTCAAACTGATATTGATCCAACAAAGATACTTCTGGTGAGTGCTGAGGGTCCTCCAGATCTTCTTCATGTTCAAAAATCTCGACATCTTCCTCATCTGGGAACTCTATGCTATTAAAAGGCTCATGTATCGAGAGCATTATTCTACGCAAATCACCAGCACGATACATCCGTCCCCCAGGTCGCCCATCAACAGATACAACGCCTCCAGCACTGATGATGAGAGATTCAGGGACGTCATATTCATCACCATCATCGTCGTCATCGTCGTCATCGTCATATCTGCTTTCGTAAACGTCATCGACTACATCCATGGCTTCGTTAGGATTGTATTCTTCATTCTCACTCGGCTCCTCTTGTGGATGCGATTCTTCTAGGCTACCCAGACGATAAAGAGTACCACTATTTGAATCAAGACGGTTACTCATGGTAGTGTTCGTACTGTTGGTATTAATACTGCTATTTATGCTGCTACTGCTGCTACTTCTGCTACTACTATTATCTAAAGTAGGATTGGTGCCAACTCTAATTCTTGTTCTTGAGGGCAAGTCAACATGAGATGATTGTTCAGTATCTTGCTCGCGATCGCGTTGCTCCCGCTGTTCTTGTCTTTGACGCTGTTGCTCACGACGATATCTTTGATATGTAACTTGTTGTAGAAGTGAATCAGCCATTCGGTTGTTTACCGGTTCGATTGTCTGGCGTAATAGTCGTGGAAAATAGTCGTGATGAGAAGTCGAAACATCAGGTCCTTCACCTACCAGCTGAGACACTCCATCTAGGCTCGCCGAACTTATATCAAAGTCACCATCAAAATAAGAGCTAGTAACGCTGTCAGTAGTGAAAGACATATTACCGGGCAATATCTGAGTAGTGGTTCCTGTAGGAGTGGTAGATGATGCGGTTACACGCTGTGAGGTCAGAGATTGCCTAACAGCATCGTCGCCATCAATAGAATCATCCATGTTTCTGATCTCTAGCAGCACTTATATGATTTCTACAAAGGATTTCAAAATGCAGTCCGCTAGTATTCGTTTACGATTGCAAGCCCCTTTATAAGGAATAAGTTAGCACTCTCTAACTAAATAATACAAAGTCATCTTTCCGCCATTCTAAACCTCGAGAGTTTCAGATCACTTCAGCTTCTCAGCTACGATGTTAATCCACATACACTTTGCGCGCCTGTTCACTATATATGTTTAAACAGTTCGCGGCCTTCAAAGGCAAGTAATTTAGCTGATTTGGAATATAAAAATCTCTCTTCGGGTAGATAACCTGGATGACGAGCTCTTAATCTTCGTCATATTGCTGCTTTATCTCTCTTACTCTCACCACCCCGCTTCCTCGCGCATTAGATACTAGCTTACCTACTTTCTTTCTAGTCAAAAGCAGTCAATATATATCTCATAGGTATACCGCGAATTTTTCTGCTTTGTGAGTAGATATGTATAGTTGTTGTAGATGAAGATATAGATCAACAAACACTTTAATGGCCTTAAAACCTGCGTATAAGACTTACTAATAAAAGCAAAATATATAATTTGATATATAGATACGAATTTTACAGGTATACACAAATGTCCCCATTTATTTACAGCAATAACCATCAAATGAATTTCTCTACACAAAACTCATATCATTGTAAAAGACTTGCTTCTAACGTTAAATGAAATAAGCCGTAGAACGAACATAATCCGATTCTTCTTGACAATTGAAAAGCAGCAGCCCATCAGGAGAGTTGGTCCACGTTCTACGCTAATTACATTTAATTACTCTACAAAGTAACCTACTGGCCGTATTCTAAATTGCTATATATTTTTGATATATTATAGAAGCTCCGATCTCAAACTGATCCTAATGCCTCCATATTCAACCGAGAAAGAGAGGAATGGTGTTTCTCTTGCTGTGAGAGAGACGAAAATTTGCGAACATAAGAGAAACTAGAGTAGACTACATTTGAAGTATCTCACATAAAGCAATCGCTGATCAGGTCTATTAACCTCCAATTCAACATAGTACTTTGAAGGCGAATTCAGGCAAAGAATCTCTATTATTTGCTTCTGATTTATAACCGTAGCGCTAGAACTTTCACTTTTGTTCAAACGCAACTTAGATCATCATATTACATACTTCACTAAGCCAGTCATCATAATTGACATTTAATAAGCAAACAGAGTGATTTTAATTACTAGTAAATCGGAAACGTAATTAAATAAATTATTCATTTTACAGAATGCATTATCCTCCAAGAACTGTAGAATACTATACGTGTCTAAGATCCAGTTTCTATAAATAAACTACATACTAACGAGTTCTAAAGATTAATTCTCACATATATATATATTAATTCATTATATATTATATATAAAAGAAATTTATAAACAAAAATATTGAAAGCAGATAACAAAGATAGATCGAAAAAAGTCACTCAAGAAAAACTATCGCTAGATAAAAACCTTCTAATTGCTAAAAAATCTTCAGTTCTATTGATAGCTGATATTCTACTCATTCTCTCCCACTTTTAATTCCTTACTTTCCACCAGTAGTTGGGAAACCAACGGCGACCTTGAAAGAATCATAAATGAGCCATTGGAGACCAGTCAAGGTACCAATCATAACAATACGAACTGGCAAACCGTTCCACAATCCTTTGAAACCAATGTTGCCGTAGATTCTGCTGATAGCAGCACCGGTGCTCTCACTGGCCTGCTTCTCAGCGTTAATCTTAGAAACCATAACATCAGCTGGATGAGAAACAACTGCGCAGAAAACACCAGCAATGTAACCACCCAAGAAAGAGACACCAGTTTGAGCAAGGACAGAGTATTCGCTCTTAGACTTTGGAAGCTGAGCATAAATAGCAGCAACAGTACTCTCGAAAGTAGCGAACTTAACCATAGTGTAAGGAACTTGACGAGCCCACAATGGACTGATACCCTTGTAAAATCCACCGAAACCCTCAGCGGTATACATCTTCTTGTATCCATCGAAAACACTGGTAGCAAATGGTGGAATGGTGGTCTGAGTCTTAACCTTAATAGCTTCCCATGGGCAAAGCAAAAGATCAGCGAAGACCTCAGCGGTGGCAGAACCAGAAAGATAGATCAATGTCTTGTACTTGGAAGCAGCCTCCTCACCAACAAGGTCGGAATATTTCTTCTTAAACAGCTCGTACAAACCGTACTTTCCAGCACCCTGGAAAGAGTAACCAACCAAGGTAGCACCGAAGCCAGTAAAGATACCACCAGCACCCTCAGTGGAAATAATGCTTCTTATTCCCTGAACATTACCACTGTAAAGAGATGGGTTAACCTGTCTTCGGCACTTGACGAGATCAAGAGGAGTAAGAGAAGCATGGGTAGTACCACAAGCTACATAAAATTTAACGTTAGTATTTCCTTCAAAAGCCTCAAAGAGTATTCTCTATGAAATCCTCCAGTATGGCACCAATAGCTATTAAAAATTAAAACTCTAGGCGTATACATCCTGTTATTCGACACGGGTATTATCATCTTGTGGCATATATGTTCATTGATATTATCTCGTTAGAATCTGAACTGTGCTACAGTTCAATAGTACCTTCATCAGCGCTCGAAATGCCACGACCCATAATCTACATTACATAACTAAGAATAAGACGGAATAGACTATTATCCCGGGTCATTTTCTTCGAGGGATATAATGCTGTATGATCATATAAAATACCACAGGTTGCATTCGATCGGGATATTATCCATACTAAATTGCTTTTGAGTCGACGGAGGTATCTTTCCGATTCAATCTTCGCTAACAAACGGTGCAGCCATGTATATACTCTCATTCCCTACACCTATAATGCATCTGGCTACCAATACTTCACCATAAGCTATTTGTAAAAAATAATTGATTACTTACCGACACTTCCACCTAAGGCACAGGCCCAGTAGTACTCGGCCGAATAAAGCTTAATACTACCGGTGGACTCGGCTGGAGCTCGAA
The DNA here is from genome assembly GCA_030568195.1 of Dipodascopsis uninucleata var. uninucleata. Lineage (NCBI taxonomy): Eukaryota > Fungi > Ascomycota > Lipomycetes > Lipomycetales > Lipomycetaceae > Dipodascopsis > Dipodascopsis uninucleata. The sequence goes on along the minus strand of JAJLTO010000002.1, from coordinate 311,561 downwards.
TCCAGAAGTTCTCTGACTTTCTGTCAGAAGCACCTTGAGCAGAGAATGCCTGAGCGACAGCTGATGTAGATGGCAACATTTTTATAATTGTGGTTGATTATTGAGAGGATGAACAATTATCAGTCTGAAAGAAAAGAAAAAGAAGAAAAACGAAAAAAAAAAAGATATCAACGGAAAAAACCAGCGAAATACCTTAACAATAAGGAGGGCGACGAACGGGAAAAACTCTGAAAAGAGTTATGGATAGCCCTATCTTTAAGAATAGTGAGAGCCAGTTCTCTGCGTGCTGGTTGGCTGAAGCGTTTTTAGCGGGTATGCTACTTCCGAAAGAATTAGTGTTGCACTTATGCCTCGAGCGCATAAATTAAACTACATATATTCCATATATCCACATCGAATGTTCGTAGAGAAATTATCGTTGCATCGGATAACCGTCACAAACCCTTAATTACTACTCCTATCGATGCGGCTCGAGGAGACTTTGTGAAGTTCCTTCATTCAAACGCTCATCTCTTCATTAGAATGCTGCAAAAGTTGTATATCAAGATTGCAATAGGAGAAGCTGTTCTCATTAATATCTACGTCAGTAACTGAGCGTGAAGTCTATTTGATTTCGGTGTACCTTGGCGCTGACGTTCTTTGCAATGGCGTAGACTAATGTCTTAGTATGGTAGTAGGCGATCCTGCGGCGGAAGGACCGGAGTACGCAACAAAACTATAGTGGAAATATGTAGACGGATATGTCTTGTTCTATGATGCTATCTTAATTATAAAAATACAGTTAAAATGTAAAGATATTATCATAGCAGTTTTACAAGGAGCCTATTAGACATAGTAATAGCAACTTGCATGATAGCATGCTAGAACTAGTGCCCTATATCAAAATGGGTGCTTCATGAAAAGTGTAGAAATCGAAATAACAGACGCGTTTAACCCGACTATTGACCAATCAGCCAGGCTTAAAATAATCGACGCCAGTTTCCAGAAAGCGCAGTAGCAAACCAAGGCAAATCACTCCTGCATCTACCCTAGCTCAGTTATATATGGCGGTGGAACTTCTATCTGCATAGAAGACACGAGCTCTGTTACCGATTGGTCAGTCTTACAAAATGGACACTCAAGAAGAAAGCAGTAATATAACTTAATAATATGCATGCATATTCCCATATTAGTAGTATTTGAATGTTATGACATGAGTACATTACCAAGAAACAAATTTGTACAATATGTAGACCTAAAAGAGTGGAAGTCATTATAAACACCGTGTGAAAAGCTGATCGTGCGAACAAGTGCAGATCAGAAAGAAAGACGTCGAAGTAAATAAAAAAACTTCAATAGAGAACTGAAATAACCTATTTAGATGTTATTAACAATTAGACTCTTATTTATAAGGAAGGAAATCAAAATGCAGACGTAGGTATACTGACGAATATCAGATCAGATCAGGAATGAAGTCAAATGACAAATATGTAATAAAATAAGATAAAATAAAATATAGTCTCGATAACTACGATAAAATTAGCACATAATCATAACAAACCATGAGGGAAAAAACAATTAGATACAAAACGAAACGAAACAACCATCAAAAAGAAAACATATAGCATATATCTATATCTAAAAGGATTCATGATTCATATCAACTATCAACATCCCAATTTGCTGCTTTTATCCCAATTGAAAATTTTGGCATTCATGACATTGTATTTTAGAATATTACAACCTTCTGACTATCTATTCAGCAGGCCATATTCCTGGACTTCGAGGAGCAACGCTAACTACATTGTTCATTCTCTTCTCACGTTCAAAATCTTGCCACTTCTTCATAACGATATGCGAACTATCGAATTCACCCTCGGCCTCGTCATGACCTTTGTCTCCACCTTGTACCTGACGAGTCTCTCCCCATGAGAAATCGTCAAACTTCCAGTAAGCATTGAGTGGAAGGATAAAGTTCCATACTGGAAGTGCAAGGATATAAATCAACATCCAAAGAACATAGCTCCATCTGTGAGCGGTAACAATCACTAGAATACCCGGTAAACCAAGAATCATACCAAGCAAAACAAGTGGAATAATAGGAACTGGTTTTCGAACAATTGCAATGACAACGACATACAATGTGAAAGCAAGCGCAACAGGCAAGACAAGAGTACCAACCAATTCAACCATAACGACAAATTGCATAGAAGCACAGAAGACACCACACAGCGTATTGACCAATGTAAGCTCCATCAAATTATGTACAGTCGAGTTAATCCACCGACGTCGCTGTGACAGCAAAACATTGAATGTATCCGGAACAATCGTTTTACAAACAGCCTGCGGTACAAAAATTTGCTTTCTTCGAGGGAAGGTTCGCAACATCAGTGTTGATAGGTATCGATCCTCGCCGAGAAGTAACAGATTCTTCTTGTGCAGAGTATTAATAACATTGTCTGAATATCGCTCAACAATATCAGGATTTGCCAAAATAGGGACCCAATAACCGTCTCCGCCTCTAGGTGCCTTGATGCGATACATACAGAAACAGCCTGGCAAGCAAGACACACCACCAAAAACGGATTCGAACGCCTTTGTCAAATGATGAGAGACATAGTATTCGAAAACCTGGATAGCTGTAACCCATGAGTCTCGCTTGTTAGCGATTTTGGTCTCTCCACAGAGACCCATAACTTCAGGATCATGCACCATGCATGAAATCATATGAGTAAGTGAATCAGGATAAACCTTTGTATCCGCATCTACCATAAGAACAATCTCATACATATCTGGTGATATACCAGTTATCTGCCAAATTCCGCTAAATATTTCATACTCCAATTCAGTCATGCGTTCGTCAAACATAACTTTCTGGAAGAAAGACATTAAAATAATCTGAGAATCACGCTTTCCTCTGTTACCAGGCTTTGCATTTTCAGCCTCTGCAGGAGTACCACACTTAACAACACACATCATCGGAACTCTTTGTTGTTTAGAAGGATCAATGGTAGTATCGTCATAGAGGTAAAAACCAGAGAAAACTTTAGCCATGTTATGACGCTTCTTTCCTGAAGCTACAGCAACATATGAATATGGCTGCACTTTATCCATGGGAACAGAAAAGTCGGTCATCATACTAAGTACAATATCAGGCGTAGTCAAATCATTACCGGCGCCACGAACAAGGCCATCACAAACAACAAGAATGAGCTTGTGAGAATTAGGATAGTCAGTCGTAGCGATAGAATCAAGAGTAGTTCGGAGACCTTCGATGGATTCTGAATAAGCAGTAACTAAACAAACGGTATGAGCAAGTGGATAGTTGAAAGGTTGATAGTCTGGTGGAGGTTGCGGAACGACATTATCTTGATAATAAGTCAATGCATTTTCAGCAGCTTCCTCATCATCGGCGATAAGATTAGAAAGTCTAACATTATCAGTTTCAGGAAGAATAGTTTCATGACCACGTGTAGGAGTATATCCACCAAGTGAACTTGAAGAACCAGTATAATGATGGCCAAGTGCAGTAGATGGTGAAAAGCTTCCAGTCTGAGCGCCATATGTAGAACCAGCACTAGAATTATAGAAAGCAGTAGCGGAATCATTCCTTGAGTGATTGTAAATCGATTCAGGAACAATTAGATGAGTCGTGGATGATTGAGATGCCATTGTTGTCATAGGACGTCCTCGAGAACGCGAACGTTCATTATGTGCGTAAGGCGAGGTAAATCTAGAAGTCTTCGGGAAGAATCTACTGGTACGATTTCCCATGTTGGTATTCTTCGCATTGATTATATGAGGAGCTGGTCTATAAATATCATCGGCCCAGTCTTCAATTTCCGCTTGACGCTTCTTCTCCTTCTCCTTCTGATAATTGATACCTAATCTCCAAGACAAGAACCAGGCAAAGACAATCGCAAGAATAAATCTGACAAGCACAATGGTAACGATGAAGACTAGAGAGACATACAGAACAACTTGAGAAGCAATACATCCAATAGTGTCAGTATCGATAGATCCGACTTTAACAATGTCAGTGAGACACTGAGCAACCTTACGATCAATTGATGAGGTCATCAAACGAGTAATGTCTGTTCCACGAATGTTATCATTTTCAATTGCATCTAGCATATCGGTGAAACGACCAGTAGTTACAGCAATATTATTAGTATCCAGCCACTTTAATCGACTAAGATCAAGAACATTTCCATTATAGACCACAAGACTTCTCGAAGAGTTCTTGATATCATCCCAGGTGAAGTAAACTTCACCCGTAATTTTTAAACCATAGTAAGCCTCCCGAGCGATTTTAGAAGTGTGGCACGCATACCCAGTATAGTACTCCCAAGTCATATTCGGCTTTGAAGCGCCATCCTGGTCTAAGAGCTTACATGGAAAGTACCAGCCCATATTACCGTCAGAGTCATGTGGAATCTCACTGTCATTGGTTGGTACAAATAGACCCTTGCAGTGTGAATTCACATTTTGGAATAGGAAGGAGCCATCCATACCACCAGCATCCACTGGCGGATAAAGAACATTTGATCTTGCAGGGATACCGTTCGCCAAAGGATGTTGAGATTTCGTTAAATCATACGCCAGCCCATTGATAATCAAATAGCCAGAATTAATTGTTCCCGACCGAAGTCTGACGGTGTCATTCTTGCAAACTGTCTCTGTGAAACCAAATGTTAAGAAACCAACGAACGCACCAATCAGCAAAATTACGGAAATAAGGCCAATTTTCTCACGCCAGGCAGACTGTCTAGCTTTGGCAGGCATGCCGCACCAACTAAGCACCTTGGAAGGAGCCCAAAACGTGATCAAACTACAATATACTTGCCAGAGAGAGGGAGGTTCGTATCTGCCAGCAGCTGGAACAAGTTTGCGTTCAGTATGTGGTACTGCAACACCAGTAGCTTCCGCGATCTTAAGATTTAGTGTTTGTGATTTTGAGGAAGATACTGAAGGCGTGTCTGAAGAAGTTCCTATATCTGCCGACTTGGACGTTGGTGATTCCTTGACATCATCGTCATCAACATCAACTTCATAGTATTCCTCATCTTCCGAATAAACTTTATCACCGTCTGCACCAGCGCGATATCGCCTTCTTCCTCTTGTTCGTGTACGCTGTGGTCTTGAAACGTCGGGAGAAGATGATCCCTCGCCAGCTTCCGCGGCTTCATCAAGCGTCGAAGGCTCAATACCGGTGGTGGACGGAATAACCGCCATTTTTTGTTGAGCAGCATGCTGAGCATAATAGTAATTTGGGTGGTCTTTCGTCATTCGACTACGCTCAGGTCTAATAAGCGATCGCTTTCTCTGAAAATCCGTTGTATTGCCGCTCGACGACGCTTGACCTGTATGTGATGGGTGTCGGTTGATACCATCACGTTCAATGTCCTCAGTTGCAGCATTTGAAACTAGAGGTGCAGTTGAAGATGGCGACATGTGTGGTTGTGCACCTCTGTAGGCCTTTTGCGGTGACTTGACTGGATCCCCTGGAGCCATTTGAAATATTAAAAATCGACTGCCACAATTCTTGAAACTTGATGAACCAAAGAGAACAAATAGGATGTTATTGTGTCGACGAATTCTCTGTAAAGATGTCAGTAGCCAACAAAGAGAAAACACCAGCCAAACGAATGAGCTTCGACAAGATATTGAACAAGTGAGTTATAAAAAAAACTGCATAAAAAACACTCGCAAATCTTCAGTTGGACAACCAAAAGCAGAAGCCAGTTAGAATCATTTAATAAAAATAGCGAGAAACAAGCTCAATATATGTATATATATATATAGAACCTACATAATAAAGGAAAAGAGTTAGAGACGCCCTACTAAAAAATTAACTAAGCGCCTCGGTGCCATAGCCTACGCAAAGATAAATATAGCATCTCACAAACATCACACCTGGCTATTCGGCCAGGCAGCAGCTACTTACCAGTAATAAAAGTCTTCTATTCAATCAATCTGAGCCGAAGACTAGTATTTGTGTTGATAGGACTCTGTCTGATCTATAACAAGGGAAGAGTGTCAAAGCAACGAAATTTCTGAAACTGAGCGAACCGATCTAGATGTCCACAAATATACTATTGTGGGTTCCCGACTAAGCAAAAACGAAACCGACAAGAAAAACAGCAAAAAGAATGCGAAGTGAGAAAATAAGTGCTGTCTTTCTGCCACGTCAATTTGTGTGGGAAGAAAAGTGTAACAAAAAATATATCGATCAATAATAAAGAGGTGTGGTATACGACTTAATATCAGGGATGCCGACTGCAGAAGTGACAGGGGAACATGAAAATTTTGGAAGATGGAGTGGAAATTTTACTTGCTATAGTAATAAATATAATTTGAGGGTACCCTCACAGGGGTGAACGTAACAAGAGGAACAGTTTGAGCATAAAACTATGGTTGCTAGGGAAACTTGCAAAATTGGCTTGAATAAACTTAAAATACAAAGGCACTATTTTTATTTTGCCTAATATAGTATCACGCATACTATTAATAGTATGATTTATATACGCCTACCAGCCCAATAGTAAAAACACATTATATACACTCACACGCCATATATAGCTATTGCTCTTCGTTTACCTTTATCGGTTATTACTCCCATTTCATGCCGCTGTCGGCCTGAGGATACGTGCATTTTATCTCAATGTAAGCACCAAGTTTTGTGCGGCTCACCAGGGGCATTCTGCTATTTTACATACGATGGAATCTGCAGGCGTCATACAAGCGAGAGGGCATAGATACAGGAAGGTGTCATAGAGTGTGAAATAGAGGGGAAACAAGGCAAGGAGGAGAACTTCAGAAGGGCACAACGGAATATATAGAACGGAGCGGCGTCTTGCAATCAACAATAAGGAAATGAGAAGTCTCGCTTTACTGAAAGAGGATTCGCTAATGCAACTAGTGCAGCGATTGACACATCAAAGTAATAACTAAATATTGAATTCAAACCTTAATCCCAAAATCCGAAAACTGCTTTTAGCTCAGACTTTATTACCATTTGAGTTAATATAACCACTGCTCGCTCTCGGACATCATTTCTAGATCGTGAGATGGACTGACTAAAGCTTGCATACCGATTATGAGATGGATCAAAATGCAAGTTAGTAGAAATTCTGGCCAATGTCACAGCTAATGGCTGCATGCGCTCTTATGATCCCCCACTGAGCCTAGAGAACAGCAATACCATGCGACGATAGGAAGCATATCGTAGCTACTTCATTTGCTGCAGCTAGCATAGAAGGTTATTCTAGTGGCCATCATGCAGAGCTATGCTGCATGGAATGCAACTGCACCATTCTCTTACTATGCAGGGCACAGATGTGCACATAGCCTACAGGTCGCTTTACACGTGCACTCTTTTGCCAAGTATGCTGTAATTTGCACGGCGTATATGTAATTGTTCCATAATTAGTGGGAATCCAGGAGACATATGCTGAGATGCTCTCCATAGCAGCAGGAACTAGCCCGGCTGCCATTATCAGAATAAAGATAGGGAACCTGTGGAACTAGACAGTGAGATCAGTAAATTGCATTACACTAGTGACTGTTGCCACTCTTTGGTTTTTTCAGTGACGTGATATTACACAGCCGTATGCATACCTCCCACGGTACCAGCTAGAAGTGGTTGGTTACTACATTTTCGCTTTTATGACTAGCCAAAATATGTTAGCATGACATATAGTGGAACGTCGTCCATCGGTTATAAATGTTATAAATCAGATGAACCTCACTTTCAGGGAACTCACATTGACGGTTGAGTGGTATTCTCACTAAAATTAGGTCTTAGGTAGCAAATAGAGAACCTGCCGTGTTATTTGGTATCCTGCATAGGGCAAGGCTGGGCATAACTTAAAATAAGGGGGGTAAATTTCTTATGCCTAGGTTGATTTTCTTTGTTCATGAACGATTTGCCATCCATGAAACGTGAATACCAGCTGCATGAACTAATACCAGAGCACTAACTTGGAATATCTTAAGATTTATCTCATCGTATTTCTAGTCCTTTTCTATCATCATGCCTGAATCAAAGAAGTAGCCAAATCGTCCAAAAACAGCTTGCTGCCATTAAGCACGCGCCAGGATCGATACAAAGCAGTAGAAGCGTGCCTGCTCTTCTCACTAACACGCATGGTTAAGAGGCCCCTAGCCATCTATGCCTGCCCTATATACGTCATACCCAGAAACTCTTGTTGACTAATCTCTGTCGTCCGGCGGAATATATCTGTGCCGCATAATTAAAAATGTAATTCTAGTTCATGCCACATAGTGAGCCTTTTAAACCGGCACTAGTAACAAACAAGCCTGTGACCTAAAGACTACAGACTGCGGGCCATCAAATGACAGTAAATAAACAAAAAATGACGAAACAACGCAGCCATGGCATCAAGCATGCTCTAGGAAATATACTAGATATATAGTTAAACGGTACCGGTAATTTCGAGAGATGAAGATAATCTGTTTGCCGTGCCAATCATTCAACATGCAAATACTATCAAGAAAGGTTTTCAACAGGGAAAGTCGCAAAACAAGAGCTATCTATATATTGTCTTGTTCCAGGTTACTACATCGGCACAAAGCGTTGCCTACCAGGACGCAAGGCTTACACTGGGGTCGCTTCCCCGGGTTCCTATCTTGCTAGCTCAATGGCAATCAAGAGGACAATACAATTTACACAACGGCCCATGTAATAAAAAGCATATGTCGCCATACCCTTCCGCTCATACACTGGCGATCTACAGGGTCAGTGTATATACCTAGTTAAGCATCATCTTTATACTGGTCTGGCCCGTAGAGTGGGAGGAATATATAATCAGGAACTCAAGTTTATAAAATACCACACAGAAGGCCTCTTGTCATGAATTCCCCTGTACACGAAGAGTATTCTTCCTACGTACAGACAGCTCTAGCAGCAATTCTATAGTAGATGACGTTCGTACGCTAATCTTATTAGATATTCGCTATGGAGTAGCAGTCGTCGGGCGTAAAGGCCAGTAGATTGAGCGGTTTCTCTAGCTCAAGTAAACTGCTTCAGAGGAGAGGCCCTTTCGCAAGGGTGAGAATCAGAGCCAAGAGGTGTGATAAAAATAGCATTTTTGCCTCTAAACATTATTATTTTGCGTCTAAATTTACAAGAATCAAGCATTTGACCCATTACTAGACCCCGGAAATATGCCCAAAACCTTGTCTCTGGCGCGGCTACACACTGCTAGTAACGTACCTAATTTACATGCTGTAGGTTTTTGACCAGGTGTCGTGGGTCCAAGGCAGCATTCAATCCAGAAAATGGTTAACACTGGAAAATAAGGCACTCAGTCACAGAATACGTAGATATATTGGTTCGTGCCTGTCAATATTGGATATTAGCGAGATTTCTATATATCGATACTAGCGAAATACCAATCATAGCTGACATACGGCATAAGTGTAACCCATAGGTCGTGACTTATGGGAGCGAGAAATTTTTATAGATAGAGTTTAATAGCTAAAAGCTAGTAAACCTTCTTACCAGCCATCATTATAATAACAAGGTTACTTGATGCCGAGAATTTCAGCCCGACCTGTAGAGCTCACGTCACTAGATCTGAGCTCACCATGCTGTTTTAGTCCTAATTCCTTGGAATATGTCCAGTTGACGATGAAATTTAGTTGAAGGGGTTCAGCGCTATTTTGCAACAGAAAAAAGCTCACCTGCATATATCCACGCTTACACTCGCAAAGACAGAGAGTAACTTGAGCAAGAGAAACCTTATCCCTGGCCAAGAATGATGCAAAAGAACACCCTTTAAATAGCACGGTCGTTTATTTATGCTATGTCCGCGTCCACGCCTGCCACCTGGTACTGAGGTATCAAGGCAAGGACATGACTTACTAGTCTTTATCATCCTGTCTAAGTACGAAATTTTCTTGCTTTTTCCTATTCCTAAATTTGCTTTTTTCGTTTTGCTTAGATCTTACTATGGTGGCTGCATTGGATGGCGTCGTAAAGCTATTCCTAAATCTTTTACCTAGAACATGCTGGCGACGTCTTTCTTCTGTACTTGAAGACGCATACTGTGCTTGTTTCTCTTATTATCCAGATGCTATGGCAGGTCTAGTCGACAAATATTAATTGATACGATTTTGCCGTTGCGGAAACTAATAAATATCGTGACTGCTTGGTTAGCGAGACGAGAAAAAAAACTTCATGCGATAGTTTCTTTCAGACTGAGGGCATGCAGTTCTTTTGAGCACTCAACGTTTGGGATCCTGCCGCACGACCTCAGATAAACCTTTCCTTTTTTATCCGACTGCTGTAACCAGCACTGCCATACAAATGCTCTCTAGCTTGCTTTTTGGAATGAACCGATGATTTCATTTTTTCATCCTTATGTTTCACCCTTGCTGCTCCCACAGCTTCCTTGTTATTTTATTGCTTTCGTTTTATTGTACTTTGATCTGTTTGTTCTCCATTTGCATTCGTTCTCTAAGCAGGTCGATTTTTATGTACCCAGTATAATCTGCTGGTAACCCAGATCCCAGGCAATCTTGACGTTGTAACAAATAATGGCTTTCCTCACTTCACCTTTTTCAGCGCTAGACACCAGCATACACCTCGACTGATTAATGCAATCATCATACTCTGCTTCTCTTGTGGCAGGTGCGCTGCTTACGCTTACGTACTTTGATAGATGCTAGTAAAGAGCCGCAGTGTTGGCATAGTGCTGACGCTTTGTATGGTTCTTCCTCTTTTCCTGTGCAGTATCCTCTCCGCCTGCCCACCACCCCACTTTTGATTCGCATTCCGTCGCGCTCCTGTATGTTGCCTTCCTTAGTTCTGTCGGTTAGTATCCTTGCCTAGATATATATCTTGTAGGCAATCGCGTCGTATTGCTGGCATCTACTGCCTACTGACGAGTCTCGACCTCATGTGCGACACTCGCACGTAACAAGCTAGGTCATTCCGTGCTGGCATATGTAAGATCAAGGTTTAATAAAAACATATATCAGTAGTTGTTAGAATTTGAGCCATTCCCTAAACAAGCGAACTACAGCTTCCTAGGCGCACGCTATACTTTAATCCAAACTTTAATGCTTCGCCTTTTTGGAGCTGTTCTTACAAATATTTTTCTTGTCTACTCTCGGTACTTCTTTTTTGCTTCTACTATTAATAAGTATTTTAGTTTTCTGTTAGTGTTTTACTACTATTGAATTTATTGGGTGTCCTCTTTTTAATTCTTCTCCTTCTATTCCCTTTTCCTTTCATTCTCTATTTATATACTTACACTGCTATATTTATATACTTCTATATATATATATATATATATATTTACTTTCGTTTTACTTTCTCTTCGTACTTTGGTTAGTTCCTTTGCTGCTACCGCTAATCCCATTAGTTGTAGTCGACCTAAATTACGACTTACGAAGGAGGGTGCTTACCTAGTAAATAAATTCATCCTTTTTTTTTACTATACATATGCAATATATGTATGTGTACGATTATTGGTATATGTTTATGTATCTCTCTGCATAGTCATAGAGACAAATCGATATATAAAGCAGATTATTAGTATTTTGGTAGAGTATTTTCTCTGTTTTATAGGTCAGCATTTCGCAATTACGGTCGATAAAGTAGTGTCGTCGTTCAGTAGTTTATTTTATCTTGCAACCACGTCTTTCAGCGTTCATATTCAATTTTTATTTCTCTTCACTGCTTTCTGCACGCTCTCTCATCGAGGAATTATTTACTTTAGTTTGTTTCATCCGGGCTGTGGTTTTATTGAAAGGTTGATACAATATTTGTTTTTTTTCTTTGCTTATATCCATGGTTCCCATCCATTTTTTGATTCTTTCATCCGCGGGGACTCTGACGTGCAATAATAGTAACATTGAAAAACTTTTAGTTATAGACATTCTTTCGAGAAAATCCACCAATATTCAGTTTTCGCGGTCTCTTTAGTTTTTCACTCTCAATTTAGAGCATTTGTTGGTCAATAGCACTCAGTTTCAGACCCTTTTTCTGTTATATTCGGTTAAATAAACAGAATTTTGACCCTTTTTAAATTCGGGCAAAGAAGGGCAAGACAACAGAAAATATCAAAAATTAAATAGAGCAGCTTATATCGCTTCTGGGTCAATAAAGCAGAGATTTGCTGATACTGAAGGTAATAAACAATCTGACACTGCATTCCCTATTTATTATTTTTATTGTGTCACGAAGTAGATTAATCGAGCGTGCCGAGCTGCCATTATATAAACAATTTCTTTAATAGGATTGCTGTGGTCATTGCTTGTGTAGTACATTTTGGTTTACTTGAGATTCACTAATATTCTATTAGGTGCATAAAATTGATAGTCAAAAGGTGGTCGAGCGGGCCGATTTTTCTAAGTGAAAGCGAATCACGGTTGTATTCAGCGTTCCTTAACATCGACAAATTTCCTGTGGGAATATTTATTGTATTTTCCTTAAAAACAACTCTGAAGAAAAATACCTGTGTATTTATTGGTTTTTCTTAGCCGTTTGAAAAGTGAGGATTTTTTAATAATCTTTTATTCTTGACAGTCTTGTCTTGCATTTCGTATGAAATGTTAGTGGAGCGTTTGTCGAGATGTTGTTAGGTCTTTTATAGTAACCGGCGGTTTCTTGTTTATATAGGTCGAGGCAGGAATTATCCAAGAATCTGGATCTTTGACAGATCGGAATAATTATCACAATCACAGTCCCATTAGACTTGAAAGAGACACAAGAGCTTTTCAGCATTAAAATAAAATGTCTACTACGACTGTTCAGCATCAAACAAGAAGATCTGAGTCAATACCGGCGTCAGAATTACGCGCAGCAAATATTGCGGTATCATCAGCACCTTCGTCACCAGCTCATAGACCACGATCCACAGCCTCTTCCATGTCACTTTCTTCAGATACGACAGCTCTCTCTCCTGGTCACCATCCTCTCCCATATCCAAACAGATCTGCTTCTCAGCCTACTATATCACAGACACCGACAATGTTTGATCAAACCCATCTATTGTCTAATCTTGGTCCACAAGGCCAGCATGCTCTGATGGCCCATGAAAAAACCCTTGATCTTTATAGGGCGAATGCTAAGAAGAGCCAAGATCCAATTGTATTGTTCGAATTTGCGAATTTTCTCATTCATACTGCGAGGAATTTAGGTAACCCAACCTCAGGCAATGGTTTTGCAAGCAACAAGTCTGTTGCTCTTATTCGCAAAACCGATAGTAACCTTTCCTCCCATTCCAGTTCTGCCTCCTCGCGTTCTGAAACGTCTCTTTTCACGTCTGACGAATCCGGTACACATACGACTACGGCTGCATCTTCATCTAGCTCGTCAAATGGTCAATCCACAGCACCCACATCCCATTCATCTAACCCTGTCTCTCCTGTTCCCTCTGCATCAAATCTTCCAAATATACAGGCTCGTCGTGATACGTTATATCGAGAGGCTGCATCTGTTTTACGGAAATTAGCAGATCGTGGACACGCGGATGCTCAGTATTTACTCGGAGACGGGTATGCATCTGGTATCTGGGGTAAACGAGATTTGCGTGAGTCATTCATGCTCTTTGTTGCTGCTACTAAGCATGGACATAGCGAAGCTGCTTATCGAGCCGCTCTTTGTTATGAGCAAGGTTGGGGAACTGCTATCGATGTACGTAAGGCAGTTCAGTTTTACCGTGCGTCTGCTTCTAGAAATCATCCTGGTGCTATGCTTAAGTTAGGTATTGCATGCTATTATGGTCAGCTTGGATTGACAAATAACCAGAGAGAAGGTGTTAAGTGGCTTGGATTGGCTGCCGAGGCTGCGAATGAAATTTTTCCGCAAGCACCATATGAACTTGCTGGAATATATGAGACCGGTTTTATGGACATTGTTATTCCAGATCCCGGCTATGCTGCACAGTTATACGTGAAATCTGCTGAACTTGGGTATGCACCAGCAGCAGCTCGTCTGGGTCATGCATATGAGTATGGAAGGCTTGGTTGTCCACAGGACCCTGCATTATCCGTTCATTACTATACTGTGGCAGCTCTTTCTGGTGATGCTGGTAGTATGCTGGCTCTTTGTGCGTGGTACATGGTTGGAGCTCCGCCTGTGTTAGAGCGATCTGAAGAGGAAGCCTATGAATGGGCTCGAAAAGCTGCCGAGAATGGCTTACCTAAAGCGATGTTTGCGGTTGGTCACTTTTGTGAAACTGGCGTTGGCACGCAGCGTGACTTGCTTGAAGCAAATATGTGGTATCATAAAGCTGCGGAATGTGGTGATGACCGTGCTGCTGCACGATTAAAGACATTAAATGAACGAGATCCAAATAGTGTTCAACCTTCTCTAGCTAACCAGAAGTTGAAGAAGAAATTGACCAAGAAAGAGGGTAAGAAACCTGCAAGTGCGTCCAGTCTTAATCTTACGACCGGTGTTATACAGTCAGAGAAAGCAGAGACTAACGGTCAAGATAAGGAATGTATTATTATGTAATGCTATGTTATCGTTGCTTTCCCTTATCTCTACATATATACGTGTATTTTGTACTTATTTACTCATATCTTATGGGTATTCTACGACATTTTAAATCACTTTCTTTTTCTTTAAAAGAGTGTTTGAAAAAAAAATATATTCTGAGGCGCTATGTGGGTTTCTTGCGATCCTCTATGTTGAAAATTTTTAATTTTTGTAATTCGTTTTGAATTGTTCATATTGGTTGGGCATCCTTTTATATTTTCTTTTATGCTTTTATCATATTATCGTCATTATTAGTATTTTTATCGTTATAGTTATGAGTATCAGCATTAGTATTATTTGGGTGTCATATTTGATGTTCTCGTTTATATTTAATAATTCTTATGTGCGTCATGCCTGTTAAGTTTTCCTATTGGTTTGATTTTATATGACGAGTTCTCTTCATAATCAATACTCCAGGTACTATTTATGGATGTTTAACTTTTAGTAAGATTTTTCTGTTGTAGACTTCGTAACAATTACTGGGATTGACTACTGAACTCGATATTTCCTACTAATGATTTCGATTAAATGTGGAATAGCATAATGAACAGTAAACTGAAGAATGAAGTAGAAATACTAAAAAATTCATTTGATAAACAAGAAAATCATCTTATTGAACTCTAGGGCACTTTAAAGTAGCTAGAAGTGAAATATTTATTAGGTGCTGAAGCCAGGGAAATTTTTATTGCATAAGAATCAGCTACAACATCCTATGAATATAGAGATAGCAGTGAACATTGAGCAGGATATGGTTATTTTACAGGATAGTTCTATTAATCCATTCATTACTTTGATCAACGTTTGCCCATGAAATAGGCTACTTTTTTACTTTTGAATAGCCGCTGGACCTATTGGTACTTACTACGATGCCAGCATTCCGTGCTTGATTGTACACATTTGTCATCAATAAAATATGGATCATACTATCAATTCAAAAAATGGTACTAACTATGTTGCATATAACTTCCTTGTCACATTCTGTAAACTTCGTTTTATGTTATATAATATTTCTTACTGCTCGATATATATCGCTTGCACGGGTTTCAAGATTGTGACAGATTCCGATCAACAATTGAGAGATTGATTTCGGCCCTACCTCGAAAACATAATTTCATGCTTAATGTCGTTACTGACATAATTATAATGCTTGTGTTTCACCTTTACTACCTATGCATTGATATTGACTAGGCGTGCTATAGGTTTTTGGGGATTTAAAATATTATTCGTCTGCCGCCTTGCTTATAATCATGAGGCGAATAGCAGTGTTACAACGCCACTTAAACTAGATTATTGTTAGTGACATCTTTGCATTTGCTAGTAGACGAATCATTCCGGTGCTCGCATTAAAATTACATCATTGTGCATTATCAGATCGAAATTTGATTTGATTCGTCTGGTCTAGTCCTAGATCAGTACCCAAAAGACCTTATTTAATGCACTCATTTGCGAGGAAATACTATATCTGTTGATACTAAAATCTTTACCAAAATTAAACTGTCGAATGCTTCTTTAGTATCTATCTCATTCTGTATCTAGTATGAATTGGTTGAGTATTCCACTAATTGCTTAGAGCGTAGTTTTTAGATGTGGACTGATTTGAGAGCGTATCATTACTCACTAAGCTAATATTAATACAGAATATACACAAATTTTATGAATTATTTACGGACGAGATTTATGTACAGGTGACTCAAATAGTTGTAACTCTGAATGAATATACATTAGAGCTGAAGAGCTGAAATATGATACGGTATAACTATAAAAATGAAAGGATAGTCTCCGGCATCATAACAATAGAATATAAAATAGTATTAAGAGTAGTAAGGAACATATATTGCGAACAGAATAATCTCGAATAAACCAAAATACCAATATAGCCAATTATCACGGTTGAAACGTTATATTATAAATTCCACCAAAATATATTATTGGAAACATTATAGTATGAGAAATGAGCGATCAAAAATACTGTATAAAAAAGTTTAATAACGACAACAGTAGCTGCAGTGAAACCAAAGGATATATAAAAAATATAAAGAAAAGCCGAAACTATAAAATGTAGGGGAAACAAAATAATGCAGAAAAACTAGGAACGTATGTAAAACTCCTACGAAAATCAGCAACAAATGAGTGGATACACAAGACTTTCGAAGAAATAATAGACTACATCAGTAGTTGAATCTCACAGCTGTACTTCTCAATGAAGACGAATACTCATATTTGAGCTTTAAATGACCCAAGAAAAATAAGATCAACCTAACTCATAAAAAAGACTCCATGAAAGACTTCTGTGCACACCAGACTTTTTCAAATAAAAAAGATTATATGAATGAAATATTTAATCTTACTGATTTGTAGTAAGAAAAATTTTCAATTAGCTTAGAAATTCTTCGGACTTAATGGCTATGGGTGTGCCCATTTTCGTGTTCATTTTCGTCAGTGGCATTGTCCTTCTTAATACAGCATGCAGCTTCCGCACATCCATCAACACATAAACAGCTCTGGTCGAGATCCTCAATGCCTGGGGTAATAGTTACTTCTCCTGCATCACCATCCACAATAGTATTATCGAAACTTCTACTTCTGGGTGAACCACTATGAGATGAGCTGATAAATTCAGGTTGAATAGTGGCAGAGTGAATTCCATATTCATGAAGTAATTGTCGAATCTGTCTACTGAGAGACATAAACTCATCTGCATTTACGTATACAGAAACGTGCAAACTAGCAATGAACAAATTTTCTCTCAAAATCCATATATGCAAATCATGAACCGACTTGACACCTTCAAGCGAAAGGATGTCATGCTGTACATCTCTAATATCGATTCCTTTAGGGGCACCTTGCAGTAAGATCTTTGATGCAGATTTGACTAGAGGTAATGCAGATGAGAATATGATACAAGTAATGACAAGTGACACAACTGGGTCAAAGTAAAATCGCCACGAGTAATCGGTCAGCCAGATAAATAGAGCTGTAGCAATGACACCAACATTTCCTAGTGCATCTCCCATGACGTGTAAAAATACACCTCGCATATTGAGAGACTGCGTAGAGAGTTTTTTATTTCTCCGTCTAAATCTCTTACTCTGTGAATTATGAGATGCATGGTCATCGCCATCCAACAGAGCTGTCTCTTCACCGGCTTCATGAGCGGCAACAGTCTCCACCGGAGAAGGTGACTCTATCTCTCTACTATGTTGCATCATACGTCGCTGACGCTCCAAACTTTCCTGGACAACGGACTCGGGTAATAAAGCACCAATTTCCATAGCATCAACATCACCATCAAGCCCATCTGTAATACCATCACCATGTGAATGATTGCCGTGAGAATGACCATGAGAATGACCATGCTCGTGAAACAAGGCCAATCCAACAATGTTTGACACTAAACCAGCGCATCCAACTACCAAAATTAAAGCAGGATTGGTAATAACTTGAGGCTCAACAAACCTTTGTAAAGCCTCCAGGAAAATTGTCAAACACAGGGCCAGCAAAAATACTCCATTGATTAGAGCACCCAAAATCTCTGCTCTTTGCCAACCATAGGAGTACTCCGATGAGGCTTCCTTTGAGTTAGCAGCCTTGACAGCCCATAACGCGACAACTAAGGAAAATACATCATTCAACATGTGGAATGAATCAGCCACAAGTGCAAGTGAGTGCACAGTATAACCTGTATTGACATAAGTTAGTAAACTCTCTAAAGATTACAGCTGTTGTCAAACCTACCTATAATAACTTCTAGGAAAAAAAATAGAGAATCAATCACTAGAAGCGATATAATTCTTCCCTGCCGTCCAAGACCCATTTTATTCGAGTTCTGGCCAATCCTCTTTTTTTGACACCCAAATATCTGTATAAATATAACTAGTTACTCAGTTATCAACTGATTTTATTTCCTAATTGACTTATTTGTTTCGGCAGTGTCTCCTTCTGAGTTCTCTATCGACAAACCCTTAGATAACACGTAAAAAGTACTTCAAAGAGCCTTCGGTCAAGCAAATACTAATATATCAATACCACTTTAGAACCAATTTATCCTCTCTGTTATTTCTCGAGCTTGTCGTCTGTCTTATTTGTCTACAAACAACCTAATTTGCTGTGTAGCTATAAAGATTCGCTTCTAGGGTCAAGATCGTCTGTCACAGCTTAAATGGCGGCAGTTTGATCACTGAATGTTCACAAATCTAGATCACTCCTAGCTTAGAAGTATAGCAAACTCTCCGACAAACAGCTAATCAAATAGTTAGAATATGCCCGAAGCTAAATGATGGGAGTCGTCTATGATTTTGTTTTGTCTCGTACTTCAAAACTGTCAACACAGTTCACAGACTATATACAGACTGTTTATCTATTCTATACTATAGATGACTTGGTATTTTTAATCTTGTATAAAAAACAACTAAAACAGCGTATTAGTATGCAGTTTCGAAATATTAAAAATTATTAGTATTGTAAAAAATCCCGAGAATCTATTAAATATTAAAAGTACCTGATATTGCAAAATGAGAGCTGATAATATCAATTTTTTCAGGTTTAGGTCTTGTGAGGAGCTTGCAGGCTGTATACTAACCACTTAAAGGTATTATAAGGGTATTGTACAACATTGAGAAATGGTGATCGGTACTATACCCTTGTTAGTTGTAATAAGTGCATGAGCTTGGGTCACGAAAAGGGCGACCGGGAAATGCTGACCTGTTATGGGCTAGGTGATGAAGGAAGATATTGGGTATATATTTATACTGACCCGATAAATTTTGCGTTGTTGTTGGCAAAATAAGTGTAGAAATTTATTTTTTCTTTTCTTCCAGATGTTGACTACGATTCCTTAGTCAATTATCTTCGTGAGCAGTCAATTCTCACGTCAAGACGTGTCACAATCTGCAAGTGTTATAACCTTCAGTCGCAGTAAGTAGATAAGATGAAGTGCATGGCTTTGGGCGGAAAAAGAATAAAAGAGAAAGGATGGAGCAATAGAAAGAGGGGAGAGACGGGTATAGGGAACGCAGAGATTATTGGACTTTTGTTACACCACGAATATGAGAAATTGAGAGAAAGCTGGTTTAGTCTAACAGAATTGCCGTAAGGTGAATAACAGGAAGAATATTTTTTCGCTCGTGTGGTAAACTGCCAAAAGATTGAGTGCGAATTAGGTTATATTGGATTCCACATATGCATGAGAAGTAGGTTGAAAACGCTGCTACAATAATAGTGTACAAACGTATATACAAGTATAAGCAACTATATATATATAACGTATAGTTTTATGTATGTTTAATTGTATGTATATGTATAACTGTGCGTTTGTATATATGTATATATGTTTGTATATGTATATGCGTAAGTATATATATATATAATTGTCCGTTTATATATCTGAGGATAGAGAAGTTGAAACAAGGATTAGAACGGCTCTTCTAAGATATATAGATGAATATTCATCTCATTGTATAGTTGTCATTTCTATGCATTATTTGAATTGCGACTAACAGACTGGTTAATAACTAGCACGCATTGGAACCTATAAAGTTGATTTGTGATCGCTCTACTTAGTGCATTTGTGCATTGTGAACTCTGTCTCTTTCGAATTGTGCGTCTATATTATCACCGGTTCTAATTTGTTGTCGTGGTTATACAGTATTACGCAAACAGTATAGGTAGACTAGGAATAATTTGCGACAAGAGAAAATTCAAATAATAGAATAAGTTTTACTTGGTCTGGTGGAACGCTAATAATTATGGCGGATCACATTGAATTGGACCAGCAGATGTTAACGCTTCCTGGACCAGTGGCATATTCGCCGTTTAGACTGTTGTCTTTGGTATCTAGCATTAATACTGCGGTTAATTCGTCTGCAGTCACTAGCATTAGAGCGATATATGTGCATTATGTGGCCTTATTATCAAGTGAATTATTCGACCGGGAATCTACAAAGCGACAACAACTTGATTCTCTCTTGCGCTATGACACCCCTGTTGATACTAACGATGCAGGATATTGCTCATTGGTTTCAGCAATTGTATCTGGTTCTGCGAAGCCTATTGAGCATGACAATTATCTCTTGCGTATTGTTCCTAGAACGGGAACCATTTCTCCCTGGTCTTCGAAAGCTACAAACATTGCTCACGTCTGTGGTCTTCAAAACGATGTTGAGCGTATTGAACGAGGTGTTGCCATCATGATATCTGTTCGAAAGGGTTTTCCTTTACTTCAGCAACTTAAGTCTGTCTCCCTTGATTGTCTATATGATAGAATGACTCAAGATATTCTTGATCATGCTCCTTTGTATAAGGATCTATTTGAAAAGCAAGAACCGAGGCCTCTTGTGGAGATTCAACTTGGAAAATCACCAAAAGATCGTTTGGAAGAGGCAAATAAGAAGTTCGGATTAGCTCTAGCGCCAGATGAAATTGCATATTTAACAGATGCTTTCCATCATTTGGGACCTAACAGAAATCCTACTGATGTTGAGCTTTTTATGTTTGCCCAAGTTAACTCAGAGCATTGTCGTCATAAGATATTTAATGCAGATTGGAAGATAGATGGTGAAGTTAAGCAGCAATCGCTATTTAAAATGATCCGCAATACTCATGAAAAAGCGTCCGCCTTAAATTCTTACACCGTTTCTGCTTATTCCGATAATGCGGCAGTTATGTTTGGCCCTAGTGCTACACACTTCGCGCCAGTTTCTGACTCGAAAGAGTGGATAATCACCGAAGAAATTGTGCACTATTTGGCTAAATGTGAAACTCACAACCATCCGACAGCTGTTTCGCCTTTTCCTGGGGCGGCTACCGGTTCTGGTGGTGAGATTCGTGATGAAGGTGCTGTTGGAAGAGGCTCAAAACCGAAGGCAGGTTTGTCTGGCTATACTGTGTCAGATCTCTTAATTCCTGAAGCTAAGCAGCCATGGGAACTAGATGTTGGCAAACCTGGACATATAGCCTCGCCTATAGAAATTATGTTAGAGGCTCCTATTGGGGCAGCCAGCTTTAACAATGAGTTTGGCAGACCTTGCATTACTGGTTACTTCAGAACTCTCTGCACGACTATACCCCTTCCAAATGGAAAGCACGAAATACGTGGTTACCATAAGCCTATTATGATTGCTGGTGGTGTAGGCACTGTCCGTCCAATCCATGCTCTCAAAGAGCACCAAGTCACTCCAGGTGCATGCCTCATTGTTATGGGTGGTCCTGCTATGTTAATTGGCCTTGGTGGAGGCGCTGCATCCAGTGTAGCTTCTAGCGATACCAACGCTGAACTTGATTATGCTTCTGTTCAGAGAGGTAATCCTGAAATGCAGCGACGTGTGCAGATGGTCATTGACACATGTACGGCTTTGGGATCTAAAAATCCTATACAATCAATTCATGATGTTGGTGCTGGTGGTTTGTCTAACGCTTTACCCGAACTTGTTCATGATCATGGTCTTGGCGCTCAATTTGAGCTACGTGACATCCCATCTGCAGAGCCAGGACTCTCTCCTATGGAAATTTGGTGCTGTGAGGCTCAGGAACGATATGTTCTGGCGGTTTCTCCAGATGAGTTGAGCACATTCGAGGACATCGCGGAGCGCGAAAGATGTCCATATGCGGTTGTTGGTACCGCCACTAAGGAGCAGCGACTAGTGCTTACTGATAGACTCTTGAAGACTACCCCTATTGATCTCGAGATGTCTACTTTATTTGGAAAACCACCAAAAATGTCGCGAATTGCCACTACACGCCATCTTAAGCTTCCACCTTTTGATAGCACACTTGTTAGTTATATTGATTCAAGTACTGTGTCTGTAGCTTCAACTCACAGCAATGGCACTGTCACTGACGAAAAGATTAGTATGGAGACCGTTTCTCCTTTGAAGATTGCGATTGATCGCGTTCTTCATCTACCATCCGTTGGTTCAAAATCATTCTTGATCACTATTGGTGATAGAAGTGTTACAGGTCTTATTGCACGCGACCAGATGGTTGGTCCATGGCAAGTACCTCTCGCTGATGTTGGTGTCACTGTTTCATCTTTAGGTGAGGGTATTATTACTGGTGAAGCCATGGCTATGGGCGAAAGGCCTACTCTTGCGTTGATTTCACCTCGTGCATCTGCTAGGATGTGTGTTGCGGAGTCTATTCTCAATATTATTGCTGCAAATATCAAGGATCTTGAACATGTCAGATTATCTGCGAACTGGATGGCTGCGCCATCCCATGATGGAGAAGGGGCTGCTCTTTATGAAGCTGTTCAAGCGATAGGTCTTGAATTATCTCCCCAACTTGGAATCAGTATTCCTGTCGGAAAGGATTCTATGTCTATGAAAATGAAATGGGAAGAAGACAATGGAACGAAGGCACGAGATACAAAGGAAGTTACCTCACCTTTGTCTCTTATAATAACAGCTTTCTCTCTCGTGGAGAACGTTCATAATACTTGGACTCCACAGTTAAGAAGAATTGAAGAGCCTGGAATTGGGCCTACCAAACTTTTATTAGTAGACCTGGCTAAGGGAAAGATGAGACTTGGTGGTTCTGCTGTAGCTCAAGTATTTGGTAAAGTGGGTAATGTTTCTCCTGATCTTGAAGACGTTGACCTGTTCAAGAACTTTATTACTACAGTATCAATTTTACATTCAATTCCTAATCTCGTGTTGGCTTATCACGATCGATCTGACGGTGGACTTTTTACTACATTGGTAGAAATGGCATTTGCTGGACGCGTTGGACTCAATATTAATTTGCCGGAATCGGAAAATGACGTAGTCTCTATACTCTTTAGCGAGGAGCTCGGCGCTGTGTTCCAAGTTCGGGAAGAAGATGTAGACCGCGTTATCTCTATATTTGAGGCTAATAACGTTGATTCGCAATACATCTCAATAGTAGCTGAGGTTCGTCCAGCAAAGGACCAGGCGGTCACAATAAATAGTAATGGTAGTAAAGTTTACGAATCAACGAGAGGCTTGCTTCAGCAGGCTTGGACTTTTACTTCTTATAAAATGCAGAGATTACGTGATAATCCAAAGGCAGCAGATCAAGAATATGCAAACATTCTTGATAACTTCGATCCCGGTTTGTTCTACAGACTTACTTATGACATTAAAGATACCTTGACTTCTCAATCTTCTGGTGAGGACAATATAGAGTCAATTCCAAAACCGTTAAGCAGCAGACCACGAGTGGCAATTTTACGTGAGCAGGGTACTAATGGGTATGCAGAGATGGCTTTTGCTTTCCAAGTGGCAGGATTCTCTGCCATTGACGTCCATATGACTGATATTATTACTGGCAAGACCTCTCTGGATAGTTTTGTTGGATTAGCTGCGTGTGGAGGATTCTCTTATGGCGATGTTCTTGGTGCTGGCAATGGATGGGCAAAGTCGGTTCTCTGGCATGCTGATGTTCGGGCAGAATTCCAACGATTCTTTACTGAACGAAAAGATACCTTCTCACTTGGGGTATGTAATGGATGCCAGTTCCTATCGCAATTGAAAGATATCATTCCTGGTGCTGAGAACTGGCCTACATTTGAGAGAAATGCCTCTGAGCAGTTTGAGTCTCGAGTTTGCGAGGTCGAGATTGTAGAAGATTCTAAGGATGCGCCGTCCGTCTTTCTACATGGTATGAGAGGTTCAAAATTTCCAATTGCTGTTGCACATGGTGAGGGTCGTGCTCATTTCGAAACTGCTGAACAAGCAAAGAAGCTTGCCCAAGATGGTCTCATTTCTGTCAGATATGTTGATAACTATGGTAAGATTACTGAAAAATATCCATTTAATCCTAATGGTAGTCCTGGTGGTATTACTGGTGTAAGAACACCTGATGGCCGTGTTCTTGCATTGATGCCTCATCCAGAGCGCGTTATCTTCAAGGAGTCAAATTCTTGGTATCCTATTGAAGAGGGACAAGACTGGGGTGAGTATGGGCCATGGATTCGACTATTCAGATCAGCAAGAAGATGGGTGGGTGTCTAAGAATACCAATAAGAGGACAAGTCAAAAGGAAAAGAGCAATCGACAGTTTTTGTGAATGACGTTTACGTAAAATATAGAATTTGGTGACATCTTGTTTATTATTATTTCACTATACTATTAAAACTTTCTCTCAATTTATCTACCGTTTATAATTATACTATAAAATATTTATATTCTGATTTTCTATTTATTATATTCTATTTCATGTTCTATTTTTTTTTAATTTAGGAGCTTAATCAAATACTTCATTCGTTTTCAATTAATACTGTTACGATATTACTATCATTATCATTGTTTAATTTCTCTAGTCTTGCATTACAGCATATACATCAGTATTTGATGTTAATAAAGATATTATATATTGTCTTTAACAGGCCATTAGTGATAGCATCTATTAACGTGAGAGATTGCAGTATTTGTTGCTATTCTGTTTATATTGTTTCATATTGAGGAGTATTTCTTGCAAAAAATTTGGTAAATAGAATGGAAGAAATATATTTTATAGTATTAGCTAAGTGAGGTTCAGTATAAATATGATAAGTACTTATTTCATAAGTATCGTACTTTATTTGACTAATCTATGGCGATCTATTCTATCTTAACAATCCCGCTCAATCCGAGTCTAGAATAAGGGATTTACAACGATAATTCGGAACAAATCCATTTCCAAAATGTTTACGCTCTTAAAACTTTTGATTTTAATATCTACTTCAGCAATCGAGTGCTTAAGGAAGAACAATATACTTCTCAAGATGTGGAGGAATGACTGATCTAAGATTCTTGGATTCTAGCCACGATTTGCTAAATAGTCTGTCCGCATATCGGTATGCTATATATAGTAATATAAAGAGTCAGTAAACAGCCAATTTCAAACAAATATTTTCAATATTTCTGA
Source organism: Dipodascopsis uninucleata var. uninucleata (assembly GCA_030568195.1). NCBI lineage: Eukaryota > Fungi > Ascomycota > Lipomycetes > Lipomycetales > Lipomycetaceae > Dipodascopsis > Dipodascopsis uninucleata. Next base: position 286,201 of record JAJLTO010000002.1, on the reverse strand, counting down.
ATATTATTATGAATACTAACCGCCATCGCATAGTAGCGTAACAACAGTACTATTTGGTCCAAGGGTTTTCGCCATTTCAAAGGCTGCGACGACGTTCAAGCCCGAGGATGCTCCTAGATAGAGGCCCTCTTCATCCAAGAGTCTGTAAACCATCTGAATGGTCTTCTCATCAGGAATTGTCATCGCATCGTCAATGACACCAATTTCGCCAGCAAGATTGTCTGTTACGCGGCCCTGTCCAATACCCTCAGTAATACTGGAACCGCTTCGCTCAGTGAGCTTACCACCGCTCTTGACATAGCTTGTCAGGACTGAACCCGGAGGATCTGCCAAAAAGGCTTTGACTTTGCCACCACTAATATCCTTCAGATATCTAGTGGTGCCAGCAAATGAACCCCCTGTTCCTGTAGAGCAGGTGAATCCATCGATCTTCCCATCTGTTTGCTTCCAGATTTCTGGACCTGTGGTCTCAATATGAGCTTGTCTGTTCGCAACGTTATCGAATTGATTGGTCCAGATTGCATTTTCCAAACTCTCTAAATATATTGTTAGTAAAATTATAGACGCATAAAATGAAATAATAAAAATAATCTGTACCAGCATGACGCTTTGCTTGGTGGTTGTAATTCATTGGATTCTCGAATGCGACAGCGGGAACTGGATAAACCTCTGCTCCTAGGAGTCGCAAAAGGTCGATTTTTCCTTGGCTCTGAGTGTTAGGCATATATATGACACATTTATATCCCTTAGCACGGCAGATCTATATAATAAGTTAGATAACATACGGCAAAAAAGAGTTATGCTGCTTTTCCGATATGAGAAAAGTATTAATAAAATGTTCAACTCACATGAGCAAGACCGATACCAGTATTTCCAGCAGTACCCTCCACTACGGTACCACCAGGTTTCAAAAGTCCTAATCATGGTCAATACACGATTTATTATTGCAATTGATCTTCCTATAAAAGTATACCTCTCTCTTCAGCATCCTTAATGACGTATAGAGCTGCACGATCTAAAAGTAAAATATCTATCTTAGTAATGACGAACAGTAAAATTACACCATCAGCTTCCACAGATATATACAGTTGCATACCTTTCACAGATCCTCCAGGATTCATAAATTCTGCCTTTCCATAAACATTTGCTCCGATTTCTTTGCTTAGAGACATTAACTTGATCAAAGGCGTATTTCCAATAGCGCCAACAAAGCCATTAACAGTCAGAGGAACATAGTCAGCGCCAGCAGAGTACGCTCTCTTAAACACTGGAATTTTCACAGCTCTGATAGCTCTGGAACTTGGACGAAACATTTCCTATTTGCTGCAATTGATTGTCAGATGGTATTAAGGATCCACTTGCTGCCAAAAGAACACTCTATTTCTACCCAGATGAAAATGTCAATTAAAATCGCAGTAGCAAACAAGAATTCCAAGAGTAATCGGAAGATTTCCCTCATAAATAGTTTATCATATGCTCATCTATGGCATAATCATGTTTGTAATCATTTATTTATTGCATAAATGCAAGTTTCCACCTCACTAAAGTACCGAAGCAGATTATTTTGACTTCTAACAAAAACTCTTCACGGTCTCATCAAGACGACAAATAATTCTTGTTATTCTACTTAAGCATCGGTACCGATAAAATTTTGTTTACGGTATATTTTCTATTAATAGGCTGAAGGCATGATTCATCCGTCAATTAGAGGAAGGATTCTCTTCTCAGCAAGCAATGCTCAGTCTCTTCTATGTGCATTCAGAGCAGGCATCCAACAGTCATCCCGAAATTCGGTAGTTATTCAGAAAGCTGGATATCAGATCCCAGCTAGAAGTATGCGAGCTATGAGATCTCCTGAGTCAGCCAAGTATTTTAGAGACTTGTGGAATCTTGATATATTTTAATTGTAAAATTGAACGGAACTGATAGTTGTATTATAGGTTCTAAGGGACGCATCAAACTTTCGCCTGCGCCATCATCAAAAATACCGAAGGGCTCAAATGCGATTGATTTATTGCAAAATAGACTAAAGAAGGAATTAGATAACGATGGTTGGAGACAAAAACTTTTTGAGAGAAGCAGTCCTAATGCCCTCAGACCAGGAGATGTTGTTCGAGTGCATTTTAAGCCCAACCAGGATTCAACAACTATTATGGGAACTATTATGGGTATCCGCAGAGCAGGTTTAGATACAAGTGTCAGAATAAGAACAGAAGTGGCACGTCTCGGCGTAGAGATGTCAATCAAAGTATACAGCACTTCAGTACGAACATTTGAATTTGTTAGCAGGGCTGCTAAACGGGCAAGACGTGCAAAGTTGTATTATTTGCGTCCTGATGAGAGAAAATAAACAATACATTGTATATGAGCTATATATATATTAGAAATCGATTGAATGGTAAACTATGGCATTTAAACTAATCAATTAATATGTCTATGATACATGTAAACAGATATTATTAAGCAAAAAAGAGACAAAAGTAAGAAAATCTATGCTCGCCTCGAAGGTGATCCTCCTATAGGTTTATATCGTTAGCTTGTACGTACTTATGAAATGACTATCTTCCGCTTACTTCCTGGTGAATCTAACATATATAGATATCGTCCATTTGTAGTTATAGACGTAGAAGGAGATGTTGCTGGTGTAGAAGGAAGACTACGCGAGAGTTGATGAGGAGTAGGCGACTGTTGAGAAGCAGATGAGTTCTGTTTCTGAGTAGTACCAGATGCACCACCAGGAGTTCGAGGAGAAAGTCGATTGTTCATTGATTCTTGTATACTCTTCTTCAATAATGGAGAAACTCGAGGTGAGTCTCTCGGATGTGTATTATATGTCTTTACATATTTAGGTGGTGTAACCGGCCTTCCTGCTGAGTTAGATTTCACTAGAATGAGTTATAAAGAATCATTAGTACATATATTTGATCATTATCAACGCTTTAAATCTCACTCTAAACTCACCATTAACATCTAAACCCATCAGTTTTCGCTGATTCGGAGTCAAGGGTATATCTTCTAATTTGTCTCGAGGTTTAAGAAGTCGCATGATTCCATCCAAAATATTCCACAAAAATAGAAGTTGCAGAATTATACCTAGTTTAAGCTGTTAGTTTCTCTGTTAGTTTTCAAAAATGATAACTATATACCTATATATGTCATGTTCTTAGAAAATTTCTCATTAGCTGTAGACAGTTCCTGTATCCAGTTCCTATATCGAGAACATAGTAAGCATAACACCCGAAAATCAGTCTCGTCCATCAACTGGAATGTTTACCATTTGCGCAGCCAATGAACTGCAATACTATATGCAAGCCATGATGCTGCATTAAGAAACATTTTCCTACTTGTAGCTTGAGTGAATTCTGCTTTGCTTACTCGCGTATGAAGTACATCGAAGGCAGGGTGTCTCCATTCACCCCTAGGGACATCTTTTGGTGTGGAAGGAAGAGATCCGGTTGGAAGCTCCGATATTAGCCGTGATTCAGGCGATGTGAGCACATCTTCTCTTTTAACTGTAGGCGAGAGAGGAGATGATATATTTGCAAGGTTGCTAGAGGATGGAGACGGAGTATACAAAGTCTTAAAAGGCGATTGCGAGTAAGGAGTGGACGACCGGTTTTTGCTTGGTGTTGCTGCTTCTGGTGTGGACACTTGTCCCGGAGGCCATCTGGTCTGTATTGGCGAAGTCGATGCCATTATTTAGATCCTAAATACGTTACGGAATCTAGTTAAATACTTCGAATCCTGATTAAGTAGGAATGGATATAGCTCCTTTCTGAATCGTCAACATTGATTGTTTTATTATGGATGCTGTTTGTTACTAACTAGGCCTGCAAAGAAAGCGTCTAAATATCCCTAAACCGGATAGCATTAATAGTCATTCTGTTTGAAAAAATCTATACTTAACGAATCTCAGCAAATTTATATATAAGACGTAACCGCCGAGGATTATAACCCGAGTATATAAAACAGTTATAACAGATTTACTGTTTATATAGAAGACCTTGTATCTGAGCTGTAATTCATACTATTTTCAAATGGCACCAGTTAAGAAAGCAGGTATGTTATGATTATTCGCCGGCGTATCGTTTACTATTTTCATATCATGTTTCCTAGTTCATAAACCTTTGAAATGATAAAATTAATATGTTAAATCATTGTAGTTGCAGGAAGATATGATTCGGATTTTTTTTCTATAAGCTAATACGAGATTGTCTTTATAGGTGTTCTTGGAGCAACCGGTAGTGTCGGCCAGAAATTTATTCTCCTATTGAGCGATCATCCGGACTTCGAACTCTTCAAGCTTGGTGCTTCATCTAGATCTGCCTCAAAGGCATATAAAGATGCCGTTAAGTGGAGACAGACTGCAAATGTTCCAGAGAAGGCACAGGATATCATTGTAGTGGAATGTAAAGCTTCTGAGTTCAAAGAATGTGACGTCGTTTTCTCTGGGTTGGACTCCGATGTCGCTGGAGATATCGAAAAAGAGCTAAAAGATGCTGGTCTTGTTGTCATTTCAAACGCTAAAAACTACAGAAGAGATCCAGAAGTCCCATTAGTCGTTCCATTGGTTAATACGACTCATTTATCTGTTGTTGAACAAAGCATAAAGTCTAAAAAGGGAACTATCATTTGCAACTCTAACTGTTCTACAGCTGGGCTGGTGGTTCCTCTTAAGGCACTCCAAGACAAATTTGGGGAACTTGAAACTGTCAATGTTACCACATTACAGGCAATTTCTGGTGCTGGATTTTCTCCTGGTGTTCTTGGGATTGACATTCTGGATAACATTATACCATATATTAGTGGTGAGGAAGAGAAACTTGAATGGGAAACCAAGAAGATTCTTGGATCTGTTGATAATAACTTGACATTCAAGCTATTAAATGACTTAAAGGTTTCCGCTCAGTGCAATCGAGTTGCTGTTAGTGATGGTCATCTTGAGTGTGTTAGCATGAAGTTCAAGCAAAGCCCACCACCATCATTGGAGGAAGTTAAGGCTGCTATGCGTGACTATGTCTGTGAACCTCAGAAACTTGGCTGCAGCTCAGCTCCTAAGCATTCTATTTATGTTCTCGAGGAACCCGACAGGCCGCAACCACGTCTTGATCGATCTCGCGACAACGGCTATGCTGTGAGTGTCGGCAGAATACGGGAGGACCCAGTTTTAGACTACAAGTTTGTCGTCCTTTCACACAACACAGTTATTGGCGCCGCTGGCTCTGGAATCTTGATTGCTGAGACACTCTTGGCTAAAGGACTGTTGTGAGACGAAATTAATAGAATACAACGTATTGAAAATTCTGTTTTCTTACTGAGCATGACTATAAAAAGTATCAATTTTTTTTTGAGTTTATTACAATGACATTGACAATTAAGCATTCTTGGTTTAATACTCCATAAACTATTAGAAAAGCTAATGGAAGTATATAGAAAAGAGCAAACCGGAAATAGAGCTAAAAAAATACAAAATAAATCTATCGAAATAAAATCTTACCAACATAATTAATCGGTTGATTGCTTTGAGAAACAAACTCACAAAACTACTTAAATATTCACTTTTGTATTACCAGAAACGCCAAATATGATGGGATACAAAAAATCATTATTTGTTACTTTTAGTTAATTAGTAATCGCTGGAGAGTGAGGGAAGGCAGCTGTGTTCCTTGCGAAGAGGTCTAGGACCCGATCATTCAACTCGATCCTCTGAAATACAATATCTATCTTCTTCTTGTCAAGTAACTGAGCTAGTCGAAACTCAACGCTGAATAGCATCAAAAGTTCAGCAGCAGTCAAATTGTCTTTCGTTATGTTTGTGCATGCAATGTTTGTCCAATGTCCTAGTTCAATTTGCTGGAGATGTGAATTAGTACTGGCCAGTCAGCAAGAAACAAACTTAATTATTATGAGCACTTACATGATCATCAAGATACTTCTTAGCTACCATCTAAATCAGAGAAACCTTTATCAGTAACTGCTGTAATTGATCGGTATTCAGGAAAAATGAGTATAAGTTTTTACCAGAGAAGATATAAGCGCTACTTCACCCAAAATATTTCTTCTTGAAAGCTGAGATCTCAATTTCAAATAAAATTGATCTGGGTACCATGAAATATGTAATTGTTATTAAACGCAAGCTAAAATATAAATGGCTGTTGATGTTATCATACCTGACAATCCAGCAAGGATGGACGCGGCTGCAGCTATAATCTCCATCGGTAAACTGGACTGGATCAAAATCTGTTCTATTCGCTGTCTAGTGATCGTAGAATAATCAAATAATAAGCCTGCAATATGCATTGAACAAGCGGTGAAATCTATCTTCCTGCGAGTTCGTGCAGCATCTTCTCCTGCCATCTTACTATTTTCCTTGTAGCTGGAAATGCCATGCTGTACACATGGCTGAACATCACTGATATTAGGAGGAGTGGGTAGACAAGACAAGGATGAGGACGAGCTACGTCTAAACAGCATTGGCTCTATCATTTTTCGATATTTATATTGGCAGCGACGACGACGTCAGAAATGATAGTAACGGCGTAGTTAGCGAGCTACAGATCGACCTAGCAGATGGCAACATACATTAAATGAGTAGCGTTGAAAGCGACAACAGTCTCTCTATTTATGTAGATTAAGATAAGGAGAAAGATTCTAACGTAAATAAGGATACCTGATACTGCCAATGAAGAGGGTCAACATCAGTCAAAGAACATCCGAGCTCCCTGTGATCTATTTTTACCTCGATAAAGGAGAACTCTTCCTTTTGCTTCTAGTACTTGGCAACCCGTCCCCCCTCATTGGCTCTCTCATATGTAGTCGATTGTATATCATTTCCATCACTATTTAGCAAATATATCAATCTAGAAACCCCTTGGAACGGCTCATAACACGCAACATCCTTTTCTGCTGTTTGGGTGTCGAATATTCTTGTCATGACGATCCTACAGTAACAAGAATGGATATTGGAATAACAGATATTATCGTTTGAGATCGACAAAGCAACAAGCGTATAATTGATAAGCCACCAGAAACTGGACAGTCTCTATGATATTCATTTATTATCATAAAACACAGATCGAACTAGAGTCAAGACACATCATCGTCAGCTCAACGATATTTCGGTGTGATGTAGCTTATCCGTGGATTAATCATTCATCTACGCTGTCACTAGTCTCATATCGCCGATATCATATTTGATGAATAGCGTCCTCATTTTCTTGGTGTCAAACTTTCAACACTCTTCAGACAAGAGACAGATATTTCGGTAGCTGAAGTAACCATACGTACGGCTAAAACAAATACAGCCCGAGTGGACCAAGAGTGGATAAGGGGAATAAGACACGTCGAAATTACAAAATACGAAACGCGCGGGCTTGCGTTAGTTTAAAGCAGATTCTGTGTTTACTACATTAATTTCTGACAAAAGAATAAGTCCGCAACTTAAATGGAAAAAGCGCTATTGATCAGGTGTGTCGTCCGATGATTTTGAAATTTAAGATAACAATACAGAAATCATTTGTTGATCGCCTCAGTATCAGATAAAGCGAATTTGTAGCTCCGAGACAAGCAGTATGGCGTATGGACATCATCAATAGATATAAACTAAAGAATGCAGAAACTTGAATAAAGCAAAGATTTCAATTAATTGAATGAATGCTAAATAGCTGTAAGACGAAGTTAATTAAGGTTTTTCCTCTTTTTAAATAACAATACGAAAACAATGAACGAAAGTAACGAGTGAAATAAATCAAATAAACATCTTGATCGTATATACAATAAACAATAGAAATGGTTACAACAATCGTAATGCAAAGTGTAGGAATATAAGATATTTCGCATATAAATATAGACGTAGTACATCGAGAGAACTCAAAAGGAAAAAATGGACGTAATTTAAGCGAGAAGAGTCTCACATTTAGTCTCTCATAACACAAACAACGCATGTTCTTGACAAGTATTTCAAATAGCCTGATGGCGAATAGAAAATATTATCAAATTTCAGATCATTTGCTATGGTGTGTATAACCGTACTTTCCTGAAATGAAACAAAAGCGTGCATCCTTAAAATGAGAGATCATCGTGAACACAAAAGAAAAGATAAGAAGATAAATTGTCAGCTCCTTGAAGGACTGGCTCTGCAGTCATTATGATACACTGATCTCCAAAAAACAAAATTCGAATAAACATACGTACTGAAATAAACTGAAGTGAAAGAGAAAAGGTCGACTTCAGGTGATGAACAATACAAGTTTTTTCAACTCATTGCAAACATCGAATGGTCAGTTTAGATCCTTTGGTCTTCTGCGAAAATATTAACGTCAATAGACATGTACATCGCATATTAGTAGATTACGACCAACAATCGTAACTAAATATACTAACTATCTAATGAAACTTACTTGAAGAGCAAAATGTGAGGCTCTGGAGCTGCAAGTTTAGGTATCAATTAGCATAGTCACTGACATTGTTTACCATACGCAAGAACGGGTGTACATTTCCTAGTTGCCATCTGATTATATTTATACTTACTGTGCGTCTCGTAATGCTCCCATCCTAAGCTCTGTGTGATCCCCAGACCACGCCACTCTTCTTCCATCAAAATTCTTAGAGTTCCGGTTTCTGTATCAAAATAATCTTTTGGGATCACTTTCAACATGTTCTTTGGCAATGTGACGTGCCTATACAAGTTTTGGACGACATTAGGTAAGCGGTTCTCAGTTTTTTTTTTAAAATTCCTGTGCTGTAAAATTTACATGAAATCATACCTGTATTCAAAGTTATCATCGGCATATCTATGACCAATATTTAGTCAGTTTCAATCTCAAAATTCTTGATATTCTATTACGCATGTCATTGATTTCATTCCTCTCTGCAACAGATACTCATTTGAAATACATTATAACTTCTGTCCATACTTTGCATGCTCCGAAATATAATAATTAAAGCGGCACGTACCTGCTGGAATAATGGATCAGCTCTTGAAACTCTTCTAGCTTTGCACGCTCAGAGTCTAATAGTAATCGAGGCTGCTTTCGGTTGCGATGCTTGGATTCCATGATATTCTCTCTGTGCTCTTTGTTACCACCCCGGCTTTCAATCGTTCAACAATCTGTTCACTACATTTCAGCGATAGACAATTGTTAGCAGTTGTGGAGATTTCTCTAGAATCCATCTCTATCTCTCCGTCCTCTTGAGCCGGTTAGGCCTTCGTTTTTATCACACTTCAGCACTATCGGCGTACATGTCCGCCTCGGCTGTTATTGCACCCCATTCCCTCCATTTTTCCCTATTCTTCTACTCCCGTGTTTTCCACACATATGCTTCCTTCTTGCTTTCTTGAGGTCATACTCGCTTATACGTTATCGTTCCCGTCGTCATATATTTCACCCACCTGATAGGTCCGCAATGACTGATATCCTTACTGTTTTCAGCTAATTTAGCTAATCTGCTAGATATAGTTCGCTTGCAACTTCTTGAAGCACGAAATTCTGAGTGCAAGTCAAAAGAAAAGAACGCGTCGCTCTTTCTTACACATTTGTTGTCGCGTTATATGAATGTACATGTGAGGGTTTGGTGTTGTCCGGGTAACGTGCATGGCATCCTAGAATTTGATATTGTTCGTCCAAAAAGTTGCACATCACCACTTTTTTTCCTTGTGGTTTATTTGCATCTGTTGGCGACAGGAAACTTGGAAGTAAATTATAACACGAATAACCATTTTTGCATAGTCCAAAGTGAAGCTGCAAAAACGCAAAAAGAATTAGCGGAAGTAACAGTACAGTCAGCATACAAAATTAAACTTGAATTTGAATCTGATAAATATATTTAACAGAACCAATAGTAACAAAAAATTGATTGTCTGTTGTGGGTGTTTAAGGGAAAACCCTTACAGAGAGGCAGAATAATACACAATCAACGTGAACACGCAGTAAAGAACCTGATTTATCGTCGCGAATATATTCTTTTAGAAGAAGCCTCTCAACTAGAATCGATTCAAGAGAGCTAGATTGACATTCAACTTAAGAAGCAATCAAGCGACTGTCCTGATATACACTATACACAACATAGTAATTAGTAACCTGAATTTTCGGTTTTTACATTTGTGGGATGTTAACGATCTAGTTTACGTCTACAAAATACGATAACGGTAGGGATTCAGGTGTCTATGAATATTGAGGTCAGTAAATATCAGCAATTGATAGAACTCGCTCAGCAGCTGCACTTTTCGATACGTGATTTTGCTCTATACTATAGTCGAAATCATCAAATCATTCATAAAAGAATTCGAAACGCGGAATATCTGTACAGGGATTTGATATTGTATCAAAATACTTCTTAGGTGATATACAAACAAAAAAAATACATACAGCGGTATAATAGTGAAAATTTTTATGATATATACTCTTGATACTGAATCATTCTAAGCTACCTGCTGTTTTCTAGTATATCTGATGTTACCTTAAGAATCAGTTATATATATATATATATAGAAAGGACATAAGAAGAGGCTTTTGAAAGGAATTTACCTTAAATTAGAATAGGAGTAGAAGAGTGTTAAAGCCTTGGATATTTAATTGTGGGTGTGATCAAGATGACAGAAGCCGTGGATGGCGAAGGGGATTTTCTCCAAAATTTAATGTCTAGAGTCATTGATGCTCTGACTAATTTACGAATCAATGGGTATGTATAGATATTTGAGCATTATTCAAAACTTGAAGTCATAACAGGTTCGAGGACGACTTTCTTGTAAGCTAGAGCAGGTGATAGTGGCTGGAGAAATCATAGGTTAGTTTGAATTACGCAGAAACATATTTCTAACTTTTTTCTTGATAGTAAACGCGGTCGGCATTATGCTTCACTTTTTATGGTAGAGCCAGATGGGAAAGAATATCCAGAATACTATGAGGTCATTAAAAAGCCGATGGCGTTAGAAACGGTTAAAAAAAAAATTCAATCTGGGAAGTATGTCAAAATAGATGATTTTGAGAAAGATACTCGTTTGATCTTCGAAAACGCAAAGCTATTCAACGAAGAAGGGAGCCAAGTATATAATGATGCAATTGCTCTGGAGGTATGATAGGATTTGTATAAAATTTGTATGATATAATCTTATGATGAGATATGGAACACTAACAATTTGTTTTCCTGTGTAGGATGAGTTCAACACATTGATCGAGAATTTACATAGTGAATACAAAGAATATGTAAGGTCTATCGAGAATTCTAAGTCTCGCACGTCTCGAAAACGAAAGACTGCACCTGATTCAGATGGCTCTTCCAATCAATCGTCCACCCGATCTGTTAAGCTGAAAATTTCACTAAAAGACAATAAGAAGGAGGAGGTTGCTAAGGGCCACAAAATTAAATTGAGTCTTGGAAAGCAATTGCGCGATATATCGCAAGATGATGAAGATGATGAAGACAACAATGTAGTTGATGAAGCAAAGGATGAGGAAGAGGATTATAAAGAACCTACAGCTGAACCTGAACCTGAACCTAAACCTGAACCTGAACCAAAGGTTTTTGAGAAGCAAGAAAAGATTGAACTTACCCAAGAGAAGCCTGTTCACAGAGGTAGAGGCAGGCCACCTAAGCAATCTACGCTTGATTCTCGCTCTATATCAAGGGATAGATCAAAAGCATCTCCGGCTGTCGAATCATCGACTCGTGAAGCTGTGTCTTCACCTTCTAGAGCTGTACGATCCACAAGGTCAGCAACTGCAGCAGTTGCTGGTGAATCTTCTGATTCTGAACGACTGAAATCACCAGTCCCTCTAGCGAGTGGTGGTTCACCTATCCTCTCCGGCCAAGCGACGCCAAATGCTCTTTCTTCTGTCGGTGGATTAGCGGCACCAAAAGCCCCTACTATTAATCCATCATCTGTGACCGCACTTCCAGTTGTTGTGAATACTAATGAAGGTAAGACAATCAGCGGATCCATTAATAATATATCGACAGTTAGTACTGGTGCAAGTAATGCTGCAAGCCCACAACCTAATTCACCTGCCTCTCAGCAGCCTCAGCAGACGAAGATATCCGAGGAGCTCCGACTTAGATCTCCTGGTAAAACTTTGGCAGATGCATTAATAAGCAAATTCACAATTTCATCCGACTTTCGACAGCAAGCTTTAAAACCATTTTCTATCAGCTTCCCGCCTCATGAAACGGAAACGCTACAGTCGTATACAATCGTCTTACCAGCTGCTTATAGTGTTGTAACGATATCGCCTACGTTAGCTATGTCGTTACTTCACCGTCACTATAATCTGTACATGTCGCTAAACTCACGACGTCTTAGCCCAACAATTGTACCTGGGGCCAATGGACATCGCAGGACAACAGAGCCGCCAAAGAGCTATTATGAAGTGAAGTTAAATCCTGGAGTGAATATGATTGAGTGCCTTGTGCACGCCTCACCACCTCCCCCGACGCCTGTGGTTTCATCTGGTCGTATCGTTGTTCCACCGCAACGATATAATATGATAGGTACAAATCCACTTCCGCCGGATGCACCTGGTAGCGAGAGAGAAAAAATTGTTGTCTGGGTAATGTTATTGCGGCAGATGTAAAATGTACGACCAACGATATAAAACGTGGAGCAATGGATCCAAAACTGTTAATGATTTAAGTGCTGTCAGAAGATTAAGTAGGTTAGATCAGTCACCATCTAAACTGATTTTATTTTCACGAACAGGCATCTCATTGAGATTTATATTACAGGATACATAAGTTTTCTGTTTTATGTACGATACTGCATGTAAGATTTTATTAGCCTCACTATTTATATTACAGTTTTAATTCTTTTACGTATATTTATATATCTTACTTAATTTGATGTACCAAATCCGGATATATGATAGCCATAGTCTCCTTAACGGTCACTCATACATCTTTATCGTCGATTACTTTAATGCTTATCATGTATCATTATTATGTTATTTATATTATTTGCCTTAAAATATTGGTAGTGATGCTAATATGCGACCACTGACTCTTTGTATGTTTAAGAAATGTCTCTATTTCTCTTGGAAACGTGATTTCAATCCGTTTATCTTAGTAATTAGTTCCATATATTAGTATTCCATCAAGTATGTCCCGATATCCGTGATATATACGTGCATAGATACATCGGTAGCTGAAATTATTTGTATTATAAAATGACCTGCTTAATACTCAAAAGCAAAGTGTAGGCGAGTGAAAATAAGAAAGTTGGAAAAAGAGAATTTTTGAGAATATATACCAAAAACGAGGGAAGTCGTTTTAATGAAATAAACTTATACACAAAACAATTATCCAATGTCAAAAGAGTAAATGTTATTGGAGAATTAGATATTAATAATAGAAAAAGAAGAAGTAGAAACATGTACACTAATAACATAAGAAAGCACATACTAAACCAATTCGTTTAGATGAGATGAGTCAAACAGTTTTTATTTGAATTTAGTGGAATCGAGAAAGATTTGTGTAGGCAAAAGACATGTAGAAACTTTCGCCCAATCATATCATATAATAATCAACCTTTAATTTCTCACAGCAGTCAACTTTCCAGCAACAATTTCTTCGCGGCTATAGAACTTGTTTTGATCCAATCCCATACTGTATAGGTACTTGACAGTATCATTCCATTCCTGTTCCTTCCTAGATTTATCCCAATTGAGTTCATCTGCCATGATATCAATAACATTTGGTAAGCTTTCAAGAGCAGCGTTGCAGTTTAAGAAAGAAAGACGCGTTCGACGTGCGAGAACATCAACAGCCGTTCGAGCATATTCGTATTCTACAGCATATTTGACTTCACCATTAATGTATGGGTATCCCTCAGCGAGTCGCTTTCCAAGTAGAGGCCATCTTTTTCCCGATGGAGAAGACATTCTCAAAACATCATAGGCTCTATCACCATAGTTCGAAGCCAAATGTTGGGCAACATCAGTCTCAATACCGAATGTTTGGATAAGATGAACGAAAAGTAACTTTCTGTAGTGTTCTGCTCCGATGAGCTTGATATGCTTGGTCTCGCATTCATTCGTAGGCTTAAGGTCGAACTGCTTAATGCATATATCAATACAATCCTCTGCCATTTGGCGATATGTAGTCCATTTACCACCAGAGATTGTTACAAGACCACTGTCAGATGACGTAATCAGATGATTTCGGACAAGTGATTCAGTATTCTTTGCCTTAGGATCCCGAACAAGAGGACGGATACCGGACCAAGCAGCAAGGACATCCTCGCGACGGACGACAATATCATCAGAGACATAGTTGCGGATCTCGTTCAATATCCAGTTGATCTCGTTCTCCGTTGGAATTGGATCCTTAGCCAACGTGGTAGGAGAATCAGTAGTACCCGCCAATGTCTGACCTTGCCATGGCAAGAAAAAAATCACACGACCATCAGAAGTCTGAGGGTCAATTATTCCTACCTTGGCTGGAAGATAGTAGTCAGGTAAAATAACGTGCACTCCAGAGGAAGGAGCAACGATCTCCTTCACAGCAGGTGAATCAAGCTGTCTAACAGCATCTGCAAAAGGGCCGGTCGCATTTATCACACCTTTAGCAGAAACGTCAATCTTCTCACCGAACTTTCCATCCTTATCACGAGTAACGGCACCAACGACCTTGCCAGTGACAGGATCCTTTTTAAGCTCAACAACTTCCATATGATTGACGATAACAGCACCCTTCTCAGCAGCAGTCATTACAATGGCGGAATTCATACGAGAATCGTTATGACTTCCATCATAGTAAACTAAACCACCTTTGAGATTATCATCCTTGATCAATGGGAAAGCCTCGGTAGCTTGACCACGAGTCATGAAATAACTCGAGCAAAGATTCTCACGACCGGCGATAAAATCATAAGCCTTGGTACCAGCCCAGAAGTAGGGTATCTGCCACCACTGGTAAACTGGAATCATGATAGGTAGAGCAAAACTCAAATGAGGAGCAATCTCAAGAAAAGTAGCACGCTCAGCGAGCGCCTCCTTGACAAGCTTGTACTGCTCATAATCAAGATTCCAGAAAGCCTTTTCCAAGTATCGTACACCGCCATGGACTAGTTTTGTACTCTTACTACTGGTACCGCTAGCGAAATCATCCCGCTCTACCAAGGCCACTTTTAAGCCCCTGGTAGCCGCGTCCAGCGCACATCCTGCTCCTGTAGCTCCTCCGCCGATGATCAGCAAGTCAAATTCCTCAGAGCCAAGCTTTTTGATCTGTTCTCCACGACTGAGAGGTTTTGGTGCCGGCTCTGGAACTTTCATTTTCAATAGCATGTCTTTGTCAGACTCGACTTTGGTGTCAGCGCGAAGCATTATCATCTGAGAGTTAGTAGCATAAAATGCAACGGTAGCGATTCCTCCGGCGGCGATCGTCGATCGCATGAGCATTCGCGTCGTCGACCTAGATCCAGCCGACGCGCGCCATGGGCGGGATCTGAAAAACATTGTTACGTTCGAATACGGTAGCTAGAGGCAGACTAGCAAGATTGTCCTAGAAGATGGGCTTTGATGTAAGTAAGAGTTTCATTTCGAAATAGCAAGACCGACGGGGGCCAATTTGCTGCAGCGCAGACCCGCGGAACCATGCGCTGAACAGTCGAAGACGGCAGAACAGAGTCCTTCAGGTGCGATGGAACGAGACAAGAGGTGCCGATTTTAAGTAAGCGAGAGCTATAGTTACCTGATTATTTTTTCGCTGTGTTGTGACTCTTGTGACTGAGATCTCTCTCAGATACACTTACGATGAGTTAAAAGTGAGACTCTTTCCAGGACTAGCTTACGAGCACGAGAGATCGAATTGCGTGCTGCTAGAGAAGAAGGGGAAAGCGAGACGAGGAAAGCGTTATTACCTATGAAAGAAGCAGAGAGATATTGAATTGATACTGCTCGGTTTCTGAGTAGTGACATAGATACCAGGGAGGCACGGATTCTGGCATATAACAATTTTATATGAGAAAAGGGAAGTACAGCTTAGTGTACTAACCCTGGACTGACGAAGCCAGCCAGTTAAATTTTTCCGAGCATTGTCACGACACTTGAACTCTAAACATAAAACTCTGCCCAACATACAAATGAGTGCGCAACTCACCCAGCTGCTTACAGACGATTCTTTGGCAGTTTCGGCCTACAAATCGATGGTCTCGGCGATAGTTAGGGTTCCATAGCTTGATGACCTGGCCTTTTGCTGTCGCTGCATATATCAATACCCCTCCGACCCCTCCCCCCACTACTAGCGGGAACTTTATGTCCGCCATTCCGCCTCGCCTGTGTAGGATGTCTGCCAGGCGCGAAGCACAGTGCAGTATGAACGCCTGTACAATGTGTCGAGCGCAGCACGCCACCGGCAACTGAGAGCACAGTAGAAAGCAAGCGGACTTAGTGTCGCCGGCCTAATAAGTCACTCGTCGTTCAGCGCAGCTGAACGCAGCCGAACACAGCTGTGGCTGGAGCTGACGCACCGAACAAAACGAGCAAGGGTATGTATGGTGACGGAATGCGCTCCACCGCCGATTTCGCTGTATCTTCTGAGTATTAGATCCGATGGCTTGCTGCTATCCTCGTTCTATTATCGGCTGCTCTACAGATACTCTCTCAATGTCGTTAAGTCTTCTTATCTTCCCTTAGTCTACTTTGGCCTATTGTGTCGGATGGCTACGACACGCCTTAAGTCCCGGAGCGCCTCACTATGACATATTCTGAAGTAGTACACTCGTAGCCTGCTACCTGCATATCTTTCTTCCGTCCCCTGATCCGGCAGCACCGTCATCGAAGATCAAGCCCACAATACACTCGCCGACGTTCACACCGTTTGCGAACAGCCACAAATTAATGTACGAGTAAGCATAATATAACATCAGATATTCGCACGATCCTGGACAGGAATCTGTGGTACTCTGTATATGGACCAGTGAGTAGGATCATACGGCTGGGAAGCGTCATCAGCAATTAAAACTTACGTGAGGCGAAATATTTGATCCAAAATAGACACAAAAAAATTTTTTAACCAGTGGCCAGCGATACCTGACCAATGCTACATTACTAACTATCAATTAAGTTCTAAAGCAACGCTCGTAGATTTCCAATTTAGTCAAACACAATCTTCTTAGCTTTCTTAGTTGGATCAATATCCTTGTAGAACGCGCCATATACAGAGTGCTCTTTCTTCTTCGTATGCCCCCCAAACTTCAAAAGCTCCTCGGGCACAGGCTGGTCCGCAGCACGCAGCACATTGATCAAAGCTCCCGAAAGATGCTTCTCGTGCTCGGTGAAGAATGTAATAGCCTTGCCTGTCTGGCCCGCACGACCTGTTCGTCCAATGCGGTGCACGTAGTCCTCCGCAGTGAGAGGGAACGTTAGATTGATGACAAGCTTGACCGATGGGATGTCCAGTCCCCGAGCTGCGACATCAGTAGCAAGAAGTAGTGTCGACCGGCCCGATTTGAAGTCCTCGAGTGCATTTGTTCTCTGCACTTGTGACAAGTCGCCATGGATAGCGGCAATACGATAGCCCTTATTCTGGAGGAACCGCTCGACACGAGCGGCCTCCTTCTTGTATAGGGCAAAAATCAGAATTTTCTCATCCTTGCTTGTTCTACCCTGGTATTCACGAAGAATCTGCAGGAGACGCTGTTCCTTCTTCATTGGCTCCATGACTTCAACGACCTGCTCGATTCTAGTGTTGGCCTTTAGTTCTGACTCACGGTCGCCAATCATGACCTTCACTGGCTCCTTCAAGAACTGACTTGCGAGGTCTCGAACAGACTGGGGCCAGGTAGCAGTAAACATAACAGTTCGTCGCTTAGAAGCATCCGTCTCATTAAATATTCTCTTGATATCGTCCTCGAATCCCTTCTCGAGCATGCGGTCTGCTTCGTCAAGTACTAGATAAGTAACCTGGGACAAATCAATGGCTCCATCATTGACGAGATCAATTAATCTTCCAGGGGTAGCAACAACAACACTAACACCACTGCTCAAAATTCGCTTCTGGTCATCTTTTGACACGCCTCCGTAGACACATACGCTCTTGACTTTAGTGGCATTGGCTAGCAGATCAAGATTCTCCTGAATCTGCAGAGCAAGCTCTCTGG
Source organism: Dipodascopsis uninucleata var. uninucleata (assembly GCA_030568195.1). Classification (NCBI taxonomy): domain Eukaryota; kingdom Fungi; phylum Ascomycota; class Lipomycetes; order Lipomycetales; family Lipomycetaceae; genus Dipodascopsis; species Dipodascopsis uninucleata. The sequence goes on along the minus strand of JAJLTO010000002.1, from coordinate 268,110 downwards.
TAGGCGAAACGATCAGAACGCTGACCCTGCCCTTCTTGCTATTTGACTTGGTTTGGAGGATATGCTCAGTTGCAGGTACCGCAAAAGACATAGTTTTTCCAGAACCGGTCTCTGCTACACCAATAAGATCTCGCCCCGCTAGCAGATATGGCCAAGATGCCGATTGAATTGGCGTAGGCTTTGGATACTTCTTCAACACCGACAAGATTCGCTGGTCAACGTTGACTTCGTCAAAAGATAATAATGGCAAAAGATTACTATTTCTGGGATCAGTAATTGCGATATCGCTATCTCTCATGAATTTCTCTGCCTCTTCCTTTGTTGTAGTAGATGATACTGTTGACTTCTCTTGCTGTTCACCATTGCTGCAAGTCTGATCCTCCTTTGTGTTATTTCCTTGTTCCTTCTCGGTTCTATTCTCGGATTTTTTCTTCTTGTTCTTGCTGCTCGATTTTTCTACACTTTCACTGCTTCTCTTCTTTTTATTTCTGTGCTTCTCTTCTGCTCTTTCTTCGGCCTCCTTAGCGCCAGCTGCTGATTCTTCGTCAGCCTGCTTTCTCTTGAGTTTTTCTTCTTTCTTTTGCTGTTTGCGAAGTTTTCGGGCAGCCCGCTCTTCTTCCGTTTCGTTTTCACGATGCTTTGATTTTGATTCCTTTTCTGAACTCATTTTTCTTTCGCTTTCACCGTGGGTTGGTTATTATAATTGGGATACGTAAACCGAGAAGACTCGATTATGGTTCTCAAGATATTTTTTCTTACCCATAAAATTTTTTATTCCCAAATGTTCAAGTGTTGCGCGCGGCGCTACCATCCTTTGGGACATTTCGATATATTCGTCTCGAAAGTAATGTCAAGTAGGCAGTCTAACAACTTCACATTAAACGGGCATATACTAATAGCCAGATATTCAAGCATTTGGCAGCAGTATTACAGAGAGTTATAACAGCGGCTTAAGTTTGCCTTACTATTAGGAACTGCGATGTATTATAAACGTAGTCATATCTTGAGAAAAGAGTTACCTCCGCTAACACATACACAGTGACTGAATGATGAATCAGAATTGCAAGTTAATTTCTTGCATAAAGAGTAGATATAATTTAAAAATAACATTACGTAGTCTGGAACATACACACGCATTAAAACAAGGAAATCATTCTGTGTACATGACTTGGAGAATGCCGACCATATTGTCACTAGATATTCTATCTTCTAAATGCCGATGGCAGCTTACGCAGCTACACTTCAACTGTACAGATAAGGAACAGGAAATGCTATATGTTATAATCTTAATATTGTTATAATCTCCTCATATGTAAGTACTCTAGTTTCAGCGCTAGCACATCTGGCCGATCCGCTAGCTACACCGAGTCTTGTGGAGTCAACCAGGCGAACAACATCTGACATGTCAGCTGTTCTATACGTATTATGCTGCTATACTAGCTGTGTGATCACCACCAAGCGTAGTTCGTCGTACTTGGTCATACAGATGACGTAGTATCTTTAGCTGTGTATTAGAGCTTAAATCATAGTGACAACACTGACATGTGCAATTCGTCTCACTACGAGATCTTGTCTCCCCCCTTCTTACATCTATAGAAGTTCGTATATTATTTGAACTCCAGCTTATAATAATATATTTTCCGCATTCTGCTTGTTAGTCCTACGGTCCGTAGCGTACTACCCACTCGACGATGGTTTCCACATGACTGGTGGCCATCAAGTCGGACACGCGCGCCGTCAGTCAAATTATAACCCTAAAACAGGGTTATTCCCGTAAATTGGTATTAGTGGTGCTGATCATAAATATTACATAACGCTTGTGTATTACTCATTTTGGCTGAACAACGAATCGTCATTCAGTGCGCCAAATCCACTATTGAAGCTTAGTTATCCTCTACATTTCGAAGGAGTAACAGACAAGTCCGATAATCCGGGGCAATTAGCAATACAGAATAGAGTAGAAGATATAGTACTACACAAGAAACTACAAAATGATTTTCTAAGTGTTTAGGAATCAACGAGATCTTCATTCAGAATGGAATGTCCATAGCCAAAAAAAATAACGGACTAGTTTATATACTTATCTTCTATTGCTCAGCACACTCCATACATCCGAAGAACGAATAGTTCGTACAGGATAATATCGAGAGCCGTGCAGAGAGCTTCGCAGAAGCGGGGTAGCAGAGGTTTCTCAGCAAAGCAAGTACTAAGGCTACCATACAGGGCCAGATTCATCGCGGATAGTGAAAGAAAACATAAATAATGGAGATATTCACATACAAGGAGTCTCCGAGCAGACTGCTGTCGCCTTTCGTCTCGGCAGAGCGTGTAGACATGAGCCTTGGTAGTAGCGAAAGCGATGAAGGTCTACTATTGTCTAGTCCAGAACAAGACTTTGCACACTGGGGTAGGCATAACTTTGAGTATCATTCGGATAGCATCGCTCCTGAGGTCGACTCACATGGGGCTATTGAATACAAATTGCATATGGTATCACCCTCTCCTGCGCGTCTAGCACAGCTCACGACACAATTGCAGTGGCGATTAACACAAGGACAGGGCCAGGCTATATATGAAATTGGTGTGGCTGACAACGGGAACCTGGTTGGACTTCATGGCTCAGAAATTTATCTGTCGCTCCACACACTGAAGCTTATGTGCCAAAATGTGGACGCTTGGTACAAGGTAGTACGAGTAATACCTGTAAATAAACAGCATATGGTTGTCTCACCGACCTCGATACCTCCGGAAAAATCAGTAAGGCGTGTCATAGAAGTCCATGTTTTTAAAAGAGCTACAGAGAAAGATGTTGTGAAAGTTTTCTTTATCGGCGGACAGAATTCTGGCAAGTCCAGTTTATTGGGGAAAATATGTTATGACGTTCTTGACAATGGACGCGGGAAATCACGTCTCAAAGTGCTTAAGCATAGACATGAGCTTATATCTGGTCGTACCTCGAGTATTGGTATCGATGTATTTGGATATAACTGTTCATATCGCAACTCCTATGCTAGCTCAGCTTCACTAGATGACGATGTTTTTGGCGAACATGGAAATCTTTCACCTTCGTCACGACGTCTCTTAATATCTAATTATACAAATAAATATACATACGAGGAGATTGTTGCATCTTCGGGACGTATAATCATGACTTTCGATACTCCTGGCGCTTCTAACAAGATGGGTCTTATGTGTAGAAACATGACATTATATGGCCCCGATGTAACCGTAGTCACAATCTCAGTCAATAGCATTAGTCGGTGGACAGAATATCTTGATCTAGCTTTACGGTCCAGTCCTCGAGTGGTTATTTTGCTTACTAAGTCTGATATTCTTACAAGTACCGACCAGGTCAAAAGTCTACTTCGTGCAATATTATTACGTATTTCGCAGTTCAATTTAAATTCTACTGATAATCCGTATAGTGGGAATCAGCTATTTGGTAAAATGGTTAATTCAGTTGATGTTGCTATTGAGTGCGCATCCTGTGACTCGTGCGTGCCCGTATTTTTGGTGTCTGCTGTGTCTGGTTTTGGAATCAATTTTTTACACGAGTATTTGAATGCGCTCGAAGTATCAGATAGAGATTTATCAGCGGCTGATACCAGTTTAAATGAACGAGAAAGTAGGATTTCTTTGCAGGATAGCCAGTTTAATGACGATAATTCTCTGACCACAAATATTTTTGGTCATGATCATCTGATAGATCATACGAGCGACTGCTCGTGTTCTGATTGGAGTCGATCATGCCAAGACTTGGAAAATCTTGCGATAGACAACGATTGTGTTGGTGCTGGAATGGATGATGAGCCTCTCAACTTCTTTGTGTCGTCTATATTTGATTCTGGAAAGATCCTTTCAGGGGTTGTACGATCAGGAAGACTAATGCTAGGTCGAACTTATCATCTTGCGCTTGCTGATTCAGACTCGACGTGCGGTCAGTTCACATCAGTACGTATCATTATACGTAGTATTCAGAAGCTAAGAGTACCGAGTATTGAGTTGTGTACACGAGATATTGGCAGTGTAGGAATTGAAGTTGTTGGCGGCCTAAACGGCTTTAAGATACTGAAAGGCATGAGCATACTCTCCTCCTTAAAGACAGTTGTAACTGAGACGGCTATATTCGTCAACTCGGTTTCACACAGAGACAGCAGTATGCTGATCGATACTAAGATTGGCGACTCAGTTAGTATTTACAGCGGTTTCGAAAGGAATTGTACGGTTATAAAGACTGAAGTGGACGGACGAGTTTGGCTTAAGTTCAACGGCATGCGCGGTGAATTTATATGTAATGGACAGCGAGCTATCATCGATATATATGGAGAGAAACATTTTGGTTATTTAGTGCCAATTACAGATCTCAGTGACGAGACTGAAGTGAAAATTGATGAAATGAAAGGGGATAACAACTTGGAAATCGAACAAGTAACAGGAGAGCAGGAGTTTGATGATGGAAGGGAAGCCAACTATGAAAGTGACAATAACAATGATGTTGGTGTTGATGTTGATGACGATATAGTGATAGTTGCTCCGGTTACCGATGCCAGTGAAGGGACACAAAATGGATGGTAGGAAAGACAGAACAAGACTGAATATGGGTTTTAAACTGATTCTTTCAAAAAATTATGTTTTGCAGTCTTGTTTATGCATTTTTATTAGAATATATATGTATTTTTGCTAACGGTCATTAAAAACAGAAAGGTGTTTTGGCGTTGCTGTATACTTCTTGTCTTGTCATCATCATATCGTTATGTCAAAAACATTATTACAAATTGTGCAATGCAATAGTTATGAATTTATCACGATGTTAATATTACAAAAATGTTTATGATTGAGCACTCCAAGAATAGAAAACTATTTTTATCCTTTCTAATTTCGCTATGCCACTATCTGAGATAGTTTATAGCTGTTTATGAAGTAGTAAAAGCGCTTGGATGAATTCCATTTAAACATCATAAACTTGTTGATGAAGTTTCTGTAACGCATATCTCAATTCTATGCGTTAAGCTCAAAGATTTATCTACAGTAAATATGACAGAAAGAGAGATGAATCAACTCAATATTCAAATTGATGTCCTATGAATTGAGATAATTTGAGCTTGCAATTTGAAAAGGCAAGCAGAACTTAAAACACGTCGTCATCATTCTTTTAGAAATTGCCCAAAAATAACCACAATATGGTAGATCAACAATAAATTCGATAAATCAATATTTATAAAGAAATAATTTAAAGAAATAGATAGTTCGCATCATAATATATAATGTAATAATATAAACGGTTCAATCAATTTTGTAAACATGTTGAACGCGCTCTATATGAATAATGAAAAGAATGAAGAGGACAGTAAAATATCGCGTACACAAAAAGTATAAATAATACATCGATGTAAATCAAGTAAATTCTCATAAAATAGAGATATGGTCATAGTATTGAAATATATATGTATATAAATGAAAATAAGTATGAAAAGACAATAATAAAGAAAGACTTGATCACTCATAGTAAATGCATCCGCCCATCAATAAAGATATCAAGCAAAACGATAAACGGATCAATAAAACTAATACATACAGTACAGTAGAAAAGAATAGTCAAAATATCAACAGACTTAGAATTCGGCCATTCTCACTTTGAATCCAAATGCATATGTGAAATTAATAAAGGAAAAATTGAACAAAATAACGGTGATCATCTTCCAAAATTTATAGGTATGCGCTAAGATCCATACTTTAGACTCGTTTCTTTGAAAATAACTCAGGACGAATTTCGAGCTTTTTGCGAAGCCTATACTTCTTCTCGATTTCTGGGGTTTGGATCAAAGGTCCAATTCTTCTCCAGTCTTTAAGAGCTGCTGCGACGGTATCCCCAAGTTTCATACGTCTCGAAATCTCTGCTCGTCGAGCTTTTGTCAATTCAGCCTCATAATCAGGGCCGAGACGCCAAAATACGGTTTCAATATCAACATTCGCAAGCTCGTCTACAGGTGGCTTCTCCACAGATTTTGTACCATCAGTATCTTCAGCACTTTCAGATGTAACTTCATCATCAGCGGTCTTTTGCCCTTCTTCGGGATCCGTAGCAACGGTATCAGCCTTCTCTGCCAAAATAGGCTCAGCATCTTCACTTGAAGGGACTGGAGGTACATAATCCATCGGTGTGTTAAATCCTTCACCTTCTCGTAAAAAAACACCAGCGCTGGTCAAGCCCAAAAGAATACCTTTTTCATAGGCTTTAACGGCGCCACCAGCTTCGTCAATTTTACGAGTTCGATTTTCTTCTCTCCACTCTTCGGGAGTAACTCGACGAGCACCAGTCCATCCAATGGATCTCAATTGGTCAGGATTAATCTCTGGAACCTCGTAAAAGGGATTGAGAGACATAGGGTTGTAACCGCCGAAAAAAAATATCAAAAATATAACAACCACCTTAATCACATGAAATAAGAAAAAGATAACATCAACAGCTGGGTCGGTCTCTGCATTTTCAGTAACAGCATCAGGATCTACTGCGGCAGGAAAATAATGCTCATAAAGACGACTAGATAAGGCAAAGAGAGATACACCAGGAGTAAAGCTCATCCAGTCTGGCAGATCAGTGTACAACCAAATCAGTAAAATACAGATAACACCAATAAATCGCGACTTGTTGTATTTGAAAACTGGGATGAACAACTGGCCCTCCCTGGCGACCTCACCAATAGTCTTTGATTCGTCAATTGGAGTAAGTCTTCCCTCATGATTAAATAGTAAAGCACCCTCAGATGTCACAAACCCAGGTGAGGTAGACAGATGGAAACCAACTGGCTTGCGCTGGTAGAAAAAGGTCGGCGATAGAACTAAAGGTAAAACATCAAAGATGTTATAGAATATTGAAATCGAAGAAGTTCGTGGCACACAGAAACAGTAATCCTTCTCAGTGTCACCATTGAGACGTACATAAACATCAATCAATTGATCCTTAGGCTTCTGCTGCTGAGTTGTGTCAGCTGGGCTCTCCTTAACTTCTGAAGCAGGTGGCTGTGCCGTTTGCTCTGTTTGCTCTGACATCGCTCTTAATATTAAAATGTATCTATAGCTATCGAACCAGTATTATACACAGTACAATACTAAACTTCTAAATGCGGAAACTATTGTCAGTTATATAATAAAAAGAGAAAGAAAACGCAGAGACTAGCGAGGAAATAATGAAGGAAAAGACAATCGAAATTGTAAATGGCAAAACTAGCTCCTGTCACAATAATAGATGTCTAGTTGATAATGATAGTGACAACTGTGTTTTAACCACAGCCTTACATCATTCCGACCAAGTAATATTACACCGAACAAAAACCCATACAAAGAAACGTATCTGTCTGTCTTTAAATTCCCACATCCAATGCATCATCAAATATTCTACTGTATGGTACTTACTTTAATTACGCTATGCCTGATTTTCTTGACTGCCGGGTGCTCCACAGTAATTATACACAAAAAGACGTCCACAACTGAAATGAAAATGATATCGCGCACTGGCTATTATCTCCTTCCAAAAAACGCCAACAATCAAATAAGTATCAAAAGATAACGTAGACTAATTCAGCAAAAAATGTTGCAAAAATCTCAAGGGACTATTTGCGTTATGAATACCAATTGAGAGAATCTTGGGTTTACCAGTAACTTCGAGCTCACTTTCCAGACCAGCTTACCAAATATATCTTCTCCACTTTAGAGAATTGCTTCAACAGTACACAAATACAACAAGTTATCAAAATGAACAGTAGTTCGAATGACCGAGAATGTTCTGTTGGATGAATGATAATTATTACAAAAGTATAAAGATGAAAAGATACTCAATAGTAGCTATAATTTTGAGTCTGCTCTCCAATAGTATATATTTTTACAATTGTGGAGCTGACACAACGAGATCAAATTCACTGCTTTATATTACGTAGGTCAGACGCTTATAGCGCAATTACCTATTTGCTATTTATAAGAGTATCGTGAAATGCGCCTATCTGTATAGACACTTCGTAATGACCCTTTGAAGAGAAGTGGAGATGGAAGTGTTTCTTTCGTACTACACTTTTACACTAGGAATTACTACCGTTAATAGTAAAAGTTATCTGTCAAAGTGGAGCACAGATGTTGCTCAATCAGCCGTCTTAGATAATAGAGTCCCAGCTAACTAGCCTATATTAATTACCTTCTCTACTAGACATTAATAACCAGCGTATATTATGGTGACATAGTATAGCCCTAATCAAAATAGTCGTGCCAAGTACCCTAATGAGCAGCCATCCCTAAACAATAGTAACCTTCTGCATGCAAACCTGTATAACTGGGTTGGGGCAAAATTGTTTGCCTGGCTTACAGGAAGGCGTAAGCTAGCTAACCAGTTCGGGTGTAAAGTCTCGAGTCGCCGACAGCTTATGCTGTTTCATACACCACTCTAACAATCCTGCGCACTTTTTCATACGAAGACGGTTTCGTGTTATGCTCGAGAAAGGGGATAAATACCCTAACATCAATTAAGTCGCCATCCGTCTTGAGTCCATATTTACGGTGTTTACCTATCTCTCGCTTTTTTCGTTTTTGTTAGGATTTCTTGCTACACTGGAGACAGAAATACGGAGAATTTTGGGCATTCTTGCATCGTTAAGAGTCAGAGATTGCCAAAAGGTTCTCATAGAGGCACGGAAATTGCGGAGTATACGTAATAATTATTGTTAAGTGGTAAGTAGTGCGATTGGATGAGGTTTTTTTCGGCAGACGCGGAGATGGCTACAAGGGTAGTAGGTGAAGAAACTTGAATTTATTAACAGCCGATTGTCACAGAAGACCGTATCGTGTTTCCTCTGTAAAAGCTGTGCATATCACGCTTTCATATAAGTGATTCTGTTTCCTGAGTGTCGAGAGGCTCGCGCAAGTTCAGGAATTCAGTACTCAAGTGAACGCAACTGGAATTTAAATGCCTTCTAATTCCACTAAATTGGCGAGCCTGTTTGCACAGGCGCAGGCACAGATGCAGTTGCAAGGAAGCTCGGCCTCAAGTTCAACATCGAACGCTGGTCAGAGCCCAACTGATGCTAATGGCGCATCGTCCCATGGCCTTCTAAACTATACGTCGAACTTCAAGACTGAATCATTGTCAAAGGAAGAGATCGAAAGACGCTATAAGGAGTTTGGTCCTATCAGCCATGAATCTCACAGATGTGTTTCAAAGCATCCTACAGGAAAGCCTGTAAAGAAAACAATCGAAGAAGAACCACCGTTGTTTTTCCTTTTGACTACGTATATTTCATATTTGATCCTGATTATTTTTGGTCATGTCCGTGACTTTTTTGGAAAGCTTTTCAAGAAGGAGAAGTATGCTCATCTTATTAACCGAAATGTGAGTAGAATATTGTTTCTTTTTTGCTTGTTTTCAAGATTTTCGGAAATTTATTTTTGCGAGGGTAGTACATGCGTTGCAAGTTATCTTGGGAACCTCTCTGTTATTGCTCGGACTTAATGAAAGAGAGCTGTTTGTCTAACGTTATTTGTTATAGGGTTATGCCGCTCTCAACTCGGATTTCGACTCTTTTTATATCAGAAGATTGAAAGTCCGTTTAGATGATTGTTTTTCGCGTCCTACTATTGGAGTTCCCGGCAGATATGTCACACTGCTAGACAGAGAATCGAAGGATCATTACCAGACGTTTAACTTTACCGGAACTACTACAGACTGTCTTAATTTGTCGTCGTACAACTATCTTGGATTTGCTCAGTCTGTCGGTCAATGTGCTGATGCTTCCACTGATGTGGCTCACCGCTATGGAACTTCGGTGTGTAGTTCGATGAGTGAATGCGGCACTACTGACTTGCATGTAGAGACGGAGAAGCTTGTAGCTCGCTTTGTTGGAAAAGAGGCGGCTTTGATTTTCTCTATGGGTTATGGAACTAATGCTGCTGCATTCCCATCTCTTGTTTCAAAGGGTTGTTTGATCATTTCTGATGAATTGAATCACGCGTCTATCCGATTCGGTTCACGTTTATCTGGTGCGGTCATTAGGACCTTTAAGCACAATGATATGGAAGAGCTTGAAAACATTCTACGTGAGCAGATCAGCCAGGGACAGCCCCGTACCCACCGCCCTTGGAAGAAGATTCTCATTGTTGTGGAGGGTCTCTACTCTATGGAGGGTACTATGTGTAATCTCCCAAGCCTTATTGAACTCAAGAAGAAATACAAGTTTTATTTGTTCGTTGATGAGGCTCACTCAATTGGTGCTATCGGTCCTCGTGGACGTGGAGTTTGTGACTACTATGGTATCGATCCAAAGGAGGTTGATATTCTTATGGGTACTCTGACCAAGTCGTTTGGTGCTACCGGAGGATATGTCGCTGCTGACAAGGCCACTATTGATGCTCTCAGACTTTCTAATATGGGTCAGGTCTATGCTGAGGCTATGTCACCACCTGTTCTTGGACAGATCCAGTCTTCTTTCCGTACTATTATGGGTGAGATTGTTCCTGGTGAGGGACATGAGCGCCTTCAGCGACTGGCTTTTAACTCTAGATATCTTCGCTTGGGACTTAAGAGACTCGGTTTTATAGTTACTGGTGTTGATGACTCGCCAATTATTCCTCTAATGCTTTATGCGCCAGCTAAGATGCCAGCATTCTCGCGTGAAATGCTTAAGCGTAAGATTGCAGTGGTTGTGGTTGGCTATCCAGCGACCCCATTAGTCACTTCTCGCGTCCGATTCTGCGTTTCCGCGGCTCTAAACAAGGACGATTTGGATTACATTTTACGTGCTTGCGATGAGCTTGGAGATCTGCTGATGTTGAAGTTTGGCGGTCAGCATCCAGAGAACGGTGAGAAATCACATTGGAACGTGGAAGATGTCATCCGTAAGGGAGTTATGGATGCCAAGAGAATAGAATACTAAGAAATTGTAAATGGCTGTGACACGATCTCCGCTCCTTTTGAAGAAAAAGTTGTTCCCTAGGCAGAACTGTTTATTAGACGTCTTGAACTAATCTTGACTCAACATCGGCGAAATGTTTTAGGAATGTATTGACATAATAATGGATGTTACAGAAGACCTTGGAGGAGAATACCGTATATTCAAGAATGATCGAGGCGTATTTATTGGGGACGATTTCGTTCCGCGAGCATACACGCATGCAGTACTATAGGCATTGATGATCTTTTTTCTCTGGGATATCATGCATGGATAGCATTGGGTGATCTGTTAAAATTTGTTTGATTCTTGTTTACTTTGTTTGATTTCAGTAGACTACTTTCCATCATATCTCGCTGTGTTTTTTTCATTTCAGAGCTGTGATTTGTTTGAGAGTCGGTCTTCAGATGTACTGAGTAGGGATTTATTCTTTCTAGGTAGTATGGTATTGGGTTTGTGTTTTATAATCCGCTTGAAGATTGGCAATGAATAAATAATATAGGCGAGCTGTAGTATTTTTTTAAACTATTAAAAAAATTTTGCTGTTATCATACATGTATTGATTGGTTTTCTATTATATTATATTATATATTATTGTTACTATTACTAATTTTATTTACATTTCTTGATCGAATACATAACACATATTCATGATATTACTGTTTCTATTACTGTTTCCTTTCATTGTTATTATTATGCTCGTAGTAGTATATGCTGCTTTTCTATTCTTCTTTGGGACGCTTCGCTATTCCCAGCTCAATGAAAAAGTAGACGGTACGACGATAAGGGTTGGTAACTCTTATTAGGTACCCGGAATACGGAATTAACTTATTTCCGAATACCAAACGCCAGAAGGGGTAATCATATTTCCTGTTGTACTTTTTGGTCCCTGTATCTTACAATAAGCTTGTATATAGTTAACACTATGGTTATACAGGCTGGATTTGCCGAAGAACGAGTCGTGTAATGGGCGGTGCAGATTATAAAATCACTCCAGAAATTTTACCGGACAGTAGAAACAAGCTCTCTATCCTTTGCGCAGGATGCTCTAGAATACATCCAGACAGAATAGCTACTACCACAGATTCTGCAGGGATCTAGAGGCGTCCAGGGCCGTAGACTTTTAGCAGGCAACTGACTTTTTCGAAAGTCATGCTCACGTTTGTGCTGGACTACGAGTTTGCTGATAGTGGTAGCGTTTATATAGAACGCATCACCACTGCAGCTTAATGGTTTCTGTATAGTCTCTATCCGCGTCAAACTAAATAGCCATTCGTCGCTATTCGCGTCGCACGTCTTTCTCTTAGCTCTATTATTGTATTATTTTCATTAATTTCGGGAAAAATCGAGCGGATACGCCCTGGTCCTCAGTTTCGCAGGGTAAAGTAAAGGTTTAATCTTACTCAGTTATACAAAAGCCTATCTTGCGAATTGATGACGATGGAGGCGGCTTCGGCTTGAGAGGAGGGAAATCTAAGAACAGTCTCCGTGACATACCTAAAAAGCAGTAAGGTATTACTGGAAATGACTTGGACTCGGAGTATATAATATTCGAATCCCTTAATTTCAATTCAATTTCATTAACTATAGCGAGGAGACAGAGATTGAAAGAAAAACTATAGTTGCGAGGTAACTTTTAACTGTAAAAGTAAAATCTAGTAAAGCGTAAAAAATGCTGCTGCCTTGCTAAGTCAAGAAGATGTCCTTTTAAAACGCCTCTCACTCATTCTGGGCACTCTTAAGGCTTTTATGTCTTTCCCACGATTAAATACGACGTCTGCTGCTTGATTAGTTATCTATATTATTCACAATAAAATATATTTTACTCCATCTACATTTTTTTAAAATTTTGTCTGCGCTGTATCCTATCGGCACAGAGATTAATAAATATATACACATTTCTATTTCTTATATAGGAATATTCGAAGCGGAAGTTATAACAGATATACCGAATTCTTCTAAAGAGAGCAATCGACGGTTCTGCTTACTGTTACTATTTCTCCAAACTTATTAATTGGCTTCTAATATTCCCACGCCGACTTCTTTTCTTTTCTTCCTTTTTTGCAATACCATATTGCTCCACGCTATAGTATATTCTGTCGCTTGCTCCGGAATACCGTTTTCGCTACTATTTGTCTCTCAGACCTTGGTCACTTCGGGTTACGCGAGCAGTAGTAAGTTTTGTTAGGTGGAAACTTCACCAATAATCTAGGGCCGGTAAAAAAAAATTAAAGCATCTTTACCTCGGCATCTGCATTTTACTATAGTCTCTCAAATTCTTTGATATTTATACCTTCGAGGGGCCTAGCTAAGGGCAGGACGCTAATTGCTTGTTTTTGATCTGTCTATTTATGACATTCCGGCAATTACAGAATTGGTGCAGACAAACACGTTAACGAACGGAATAACATAGTTTGTCTCTCACACGCTAACGACCCGTTAAGTCCGGAAATTTCTACGTGATTACCTATAACCGCTTCAAAAGTGATTTTTATTGATCTATAGAGTCGATTTTATTCAGTATATTAAGCTATCTGATTAAAAATGGTCAGATACGTGCCTTTCGACGAGCCTCTGCCATCGTGCAAGCCAATTCCTAGACCACCATTGACTGCAGAGGAGCAAACTAAGTACGACGAGTTGGTTGAGTATGTACGAAACATCAAAGAACTGCCTATTTCATCCAATTCAAATGAGACTCAGATGCGTCCACTAGACGATGAAGAGCAGGCATGGGTTACACAAGAGTGCTTACTTCGATACTTGCGTGCTACAAAATGGAAGCTGTCTGACGCTCAGAAGCGTGTTGAAGGATCCATTATCTGGAGACGTGAGTACGGCGTTAGAGAGCTCTCGCGTGACTACATCTCACCAGAGGTAATTTTTTTACGACAATTCGCTCTGAATTGACTGAATTACATATAATTGCATTTTTGTATATTGCGGTATGCTAACTAAAAGTGGTACATTTAGAATGCTAGTGGAAAGCAGGTTATTCTCGGATACGATTTCAATGCTCGCCCCTGCTTGTATCTCTTCCCTTCTCGACAGAACACAGAAAAGTCGTCAAGACAAATCCAACATCTCGTGTTCAGTTTGGAGCGTGTTATTGACTTCATGCCTCCTGGACAAGATACTCTGGCACTTCTTATAGACTTCAAGTCGTCGACTTCATCAAAGAACCCATCTGTTAACCAGGGTCGTCAGGTTTTACACATTCTGCAGACACATTATCCTGAACGTCTAGGAAAAGCTCTTGTCATTAACATTCCTTGGTTTGTTTGGACCTTCTTGAAGATCATATATCCCTTCATTGATCCGCTGACCCGGGAGAAGCTCGTATTTTCAGAGCCTATCGATAAATACGTTCCAAAGGAGCAGCTGGATTCTGTCTTTGGTGGTAAAAGCGAGTTCGTTTATGACCACGAGAAGTACTGGAACGCTATGTGCGACATGGCAAATGAGAAGCATAAACGATATATGGAGCGATGGCGTCTACTTGGTGGTGGTATCGGACAGTCAGAGTCTGTCCTTAGGGCATTGAATGAAGAGCAGTTCCAGGAAGAACTCAAAAAGTTCAAGGAGTCCTCGAATGGCTCTGCCGCAACTGTATCTGCTCCAGGCATTTCACAAGCTATTGCGTCTTCATCATCTAACATTCCAGCTGAGATGAAAGAAGCAGTTACCGCAGATGAGATTGCTAAAGCACAGATCGATAATAATGCTGTTGCTGAGAAGGCTAGTGCTGTTTCAGTAGAGGAACATTTAGCTAATGTTTCGCTTGAGGACAAGAAATAGAAATATACAGGGTGCTTCCTTTTTTAAAAATTAATATGACTAGATTATGGTCTCTCACTTCTAATATAATTACTGTTTACTCTACTGTTTTTAGGTATTAATTTCTGCTCGTCTATTGATACGTCAATTTTGTTTAATATTGAATATAAACATCTATGCTTTGTTCTGACTCGTATTCAGATATTTTATTATATAAATCATGCAACTATAATGGTAGCTTATTTCATTTTTGTATGCATGCGCGTGCCTGTCTTTGGACCTTCCTCTTTTTGTTTCAAGTTCATACACATATTCTCATGGGCTCTATATTCGTTTCAGATATACCTCTTTATATTCTCGTCTTCATACTTTAAAGATTCCAAATGGAATTGACTGTTCGCATTATTTGCTTGTGATACATTTTACTAAACTCATCCATATCCTTTTCTGTCTATACATAATCTATTAGGTAGGCTTGGCACACTTCCGCTCCTCAATTGCCCCAGAAACTGTGCATTTCATTGACCGCCAATCGATAGGATACATGGGAGCACCACAAGACTCTGACGTAGCAAAAACTACTCCAAGATCATTTCGTGCCGTTGTTAAATAATAGCTAGATCCGTCGCCAAGAGAGATCACTTGTGCCCGTATTATATCGCCCGGCTTATAACATGCCTGCATCTTCACTTTGTCCTTCTCCGTCTCCCTGACATCTACGGCTCTAATTATTCCTCCATATTCTTCATCCATTTTGCTCTCGCTCACTGCCAAGATAGCTACATTGGCCTGGCGTGGGTTAATTCTTGTCACTCTCGCTAACACGATGTCGTTAACATCGGGCAAAGACTTGCTCGCATTCGCTGCATTCTTGGGCCGCACTACTGAAACTTTTGGCCTGCTGTCATATGTATCTGCTCTTTTTGATAGATTTGAAAAAGATCTGATTGTAGTGCTATCACGACTACGGGCAGAAGTCGATTTGTCGCCTCCTGCTGGAGAAGCGCCAGTCTCGTTCTTGAGGACAATCACCTTTCCTAGTAACGCTGATATGATCATACCACCGTCATCTGATACTGCCTGCTCGTCTACGTAGACACCAGTACCGGCACTGTATTCACGTGAGGAGCAAATGGGTTGTCCTGGGACTACTAGAGCTGGTAGCTCACCTGAATCCATAGTTGATTTGTCGTGTGCTGTCGAGTGTATTTTCCCTTCTCCCTAGGTAGATCCTAACGACGCGATCTGGTCTGCAGATTATATTGAAATGCAGTGACTCTCTTTTCAGGGTCTATATATCACTGAAATGCCACTATAATCTGTGTCTAGCGACAGCCTATCTGGTGCAACTGGATAGCTATATAGCGCCCTGCTTTTCTCTTGCTGCGGTATACTATTCCATTTGTACTATCTGAATTTTTTTCTTTTACGTCTGACCTTACTAACAACTCATGCTACGCAAGGGATTGGTACCATTGCAGTAACTGAACATGAGGGTACTGTACCGTTACGCCACTCTAAGGGTATGAGTTCTGCGATGGACGCCGCACTAGCGCACGCTAAGTATCAGAGAAAAGATTATGAGCGCTGTCGCTGAAGAAGCCTCTTCGGACGCCAACAGTCCTTCCATATATAATAAATAGGGTTTCATTTTACCGTACAAGAAATTTGCAGGGTGGTTCTAAGCCCAAAACCTGGGTGTAAATTATTACGGGGTATGTAAGCCAGCACCAAGCGACAGTTAAAGTTTTTTTAGACCCGAATTAGAAAGATGCTCCGATCTTGCAAGATAAGATTCCCCTGGAAATGGCATGCTGTGTAGAAAAGGGCAGAGCCGTCAAGGTGCAGTGGCGAGTGATAACGACATAGTCACAGCCTGTGATGACCATGTCTGATGTATTAGTTTACTATACTACAATAACCTTTCGTGAACCATATAAGTGCGGCCAGCTGCTGCAATGACTAGAATCAATAGCAGTGTGCTGGTTTCTGAGACGAACCCCCCGTCGGCAAATAGCCGGCTTCTGTGCATGAGGGCTGGCGTCCGTGAGAGTAAGCAGGTAATGCCAAACGAGACAAATAGATACACAGCATGTGCAACCAAGGCACTAGATAATCCACCATGAAAGCCGGTCGCGTTTTCTTATTATGACACAACCAATTTAGGTTGTTCTGTATTAGGACTATATTTCATGCCGGACTTCATTCCCGACTTATTTTTTAACTCGAGTTCACCCAACAGACGATATATAAAACCGTAGCAGGCCGTGTCTCTTTAATTTTTATATTTTAAGAGTCAATTACCTCTACGCTATAAATCTACTGCTGCTAAAGGACTACTCTTGACATACTGTTCAGTGTTACTGTCTACAGTACGTGATATATTATTAGCCTTCCAGCGGAAGTCTCGCTATTAAATTTCTTACGAGACAAAATGCACAACATTAGCAGAGTAGACTCTACACCGCTGGAAAGACTCCCAGTTGAGATATACTGGCGAATTTGCAACTATCTGTCATATAAAGACCTCTCGCAACTCTCGATTGTCGGTCACGCGTTACATAATGCGTCTATACCACCTTTATACCGCTCTGTTACCATTGACTTAAAAAGCTCCAGTCTAGAGAATATCTTGAATTCGGTGGTTAAATATGGCGAGCACGTGAAAAAAGTCAGAATATCTACTTCTAGAATACAGATAGAGAATGCCACTGGACCAGCTAATAATACATCGTGGACAGCAAACTATTCTACGCATTTTACAGGACTCGATGTAATTTCGCCTTGTGGGCGTTGTCTGCCAGCACATGTTCCTCAGTACATTACATCTCAACTGGTGTCTGCTCTGCGCAATCTTAGGCATTTAGTTACATTTGAGTGGGCAATGTGCGAGTTTCATCCGCCTCCGGATCTTATATCTATACTTTTGCAGCTTCGTTCTCTTCAGCAGTTCCAGACATGTGTAGTTCCTCTGGTCACTGATTACATGCTAGATAACATTGCTAGGGCAAGCTCAGCGGCACCCGTCCATTCTCTACGAATATTGGGTATTCATTCTCTAGAACATGCTCATGTTGTCGGACGATTGATCAGGCTGTTCGGAAGCTCTCTGAAGTCAATTAGTATACGCGTCAGCGTTCACACTTCAAGTTCGGCTCCTGCGTCTGCAGCAGCATCTCCTGATCCTACAGCCTTGGAGTTTTTTGATAGAATACTGGATACAATCTCATTAGCACCATCATCTCCCACAGTTTACAGTCATATGCATGGTAGAGAGAACGTTATAGCTGTCAGCACTCTCGCTTTGTTTGGATTCCCGAGGGTGAACATCTTTAAATTGGCTCTTGTCTTCGACTTACGGCAGCTTTCGACTCTTCGCATAGATACTTCGGACCCGGACATTATCACTACTTACTTAGCCACCGCCACTAGTTTAGCGCCATCTAACCATCCAGCCACGACATCTCACAGAGGTGCTGCGCACATGTACAAACCCCAATCCGCAGTAATGGCTAAAGACCTGCAGACAATTGATTTAACATTTTCATGTGCTCATGTCTCGACCAGCGATGCTGCACAATTTTTTCAGACGTTTCTCGGTGCTGTAGATGCAGTTGAGAATATAAATCTGAAAATACAGACTGCGCCTATGATGCAAGATGCGGTTTTGTCTAACGTGGTGGCAAATTGGGTGGTTGGCCTATATCCTAGACGTCACAGACTTCGAAAATTGTCAGTGCATATATGGTCGATTGTTGGAGAACAACACATATTACTCGCTCCTTGGACTCCTTCAGATTTGACGGATTTGGCAGAGTCTTTGTCTGGTCGCTCATTGGCGTCGCTTGCTATAGATATGTCGCGTTCTGATACCGTATTTTCAAGGGTCGTCGATGCTATTAAGGTTTTCCCTGCGATCCGAAAGCTCTATCTCAACTATACACCGACGGTTTACTTCGGGAAGGGTATCTACGACATTTGCAGAACTCAAGCAATCACTCTGAAACGAGAATGTAATCTTGATTTTATTTGGCTGAATTCTGTGGAATTGAAACAACCTTTGCGCAGAGCAAATAGAATAAAGCCGAGAAACTATAATTCCGAGCGCAAGACAGCTTCATCTCATCGGTCTTCGAGACTATCTCCATCTTCATTATTATCCTCTTCAAATATGCTATCATCTCTACCGTCTGCCGCTTCCTCGTCAAGCTCGTTATCTTCGTTTGCGGATGAAAATTTTGGCTCTGAATATTATGACTATAATGATGATTATGAAAACGATAATGATGACGATATCGACTCAGTGAACGGTTATGATTCCGATGAACTCGAGGATGCAATTAATGGTCATGTTAGAGATGATTACTTTGCTGACGATAGCAACTTTCATATCATAGCGAATCGGTTGTTTTAGTTGCCAAAAAAACTGTATACATTAACGAAATCATATATACCAATAGGTGTTCGCTCTCAGTTAATCGAGCTATCATAGCAGTTCTAATGTCTTACAATTTATTTTTTTATTTTCAATAATTTTCAATAATTTTTAATAATTTTCAATAATTTTTAATAATTTTTAATAATTTATATTGCTTATTGATGTTATCCATAATAATGGTGTTTATGGAAAAGTTTGATGTACAAAGCTGTACTTGGAAATGCTGGCCAAGCCACTATCGATATCGTTGCTCATACATAAAATCACTTTATAATAGAGGGTATATGCAATAGAACAGAACCACTTACAAGACAACAATGCTAAAGAATATTATTAATTATAATAAGATGACCACGAAAATAACTTCTCAAAATGATCTAATATTAACTACACCATCAGTACATCAATATTAACAAGTAACACAGTATTAAAAATAAGACCAGAAAATCCAACATTGGATAACAAAAACTTGAATTAAAAAACTTATTAATGAAATGAGGATCTTAACAGTTTCCCACATGCCACTCCACACCTAGCGACATATATTTATACTTTTCGTACTGGTATGCCACTTCATTTACTTCACAATCGTAACAGTCCTATTTCGAGACATTTATCACCAGTAGATAACATGCAAATTACATTTTCAAGTTCAGAATAAAAGGCAAACCAAAAATAATACTATTATATGAAAAACAGTAAACGAAAACCCAACACCATAACTAAAATAAAACACAAATGTCAAATAGCGAAAATTGAAACAATGCAAATAACAACTCTTTTGAATCAGAAATATCCGTAAAAGTAACACTTGTATTAATTAGTAGAAACAAGTATTTGCTCGAGACATTTCATGAATATCCATTTCCAGACGCTTAAATGCATTAATTTCATCCTTGATTTGATCAATCATCCACGCTGGAAAAGTATTATAAGGAACAGGATCTGTGATCTTGCGGTCATAGTCACTTGAATCCCAAGTCTTAAAAACCTCAATATGAGGCGAAAAGGAAACACACATCGACGATTTCTCTGATATTGGAGATGATATGCTCATTTGACTCTGCATAGAGGCCAAAGTGGACGACGATGACGAGGACTGAGATAAAAATGAAGCTTCGCGAGTCAAACCAGGAAGAGGCTCGTCCGCTGGTCCCACAAACGAAGTATTAACAGACGGATACTTTAAAATTCCTTTACGACGAATCCGTGGACTTTCTTTAACAGCCCTCTCTTCTTCTTTCTTCGTCTCTTCATTGATCTCCATTTCATCAACCACTTGATCTTCCATATTCATAATATTTTCCACGGGCAAATATGATATAGCATGAGCTGGCTCGTGAGACACAAAAATCATCTCACTAGATGGTTTCACTTGCTTCTTCGGCTTTAACATGCTCGCGGATATCTTTCTAATTGCTTTCGAGACCGTTGATGATGTAGACACTATAGAAATTTCGTCGTCACGTTTATTAGAGTTTCGTGAATCGTAAATAGAAGTATCTGAAAGATTTGTCTTCTCAGTTGTCCCCGTTGGCATTGAGCCAAAAGACAGGACCCTTCGCAATCTACTCATCGACTTCTTTTTGTCAATAGACTCAACTTGACGATTTATAGTAGATTCAGCACTAATACTACTAATACTGCTACTATCAGCTTGACTAGCAGATGAATTGTAAGTAGATACACTATCAACAGATGATTGCCGATCATGAGTATTACGAGGCTGAATGTCAACCATCATGGAGTGACGCCGAGATGAACGAGTAGACTCGGATGAGGAAGATGATGTTATAGACGAATATGAACCGGGAGAGTGAGAATGGCCAGCACGGAATGGTGTAGGTGCTCTTCCAATGATAGAGTTACGATTGATCTGAGACTGTCTTTGTAACTGATAATAGTGCTCAGGCGAATAAGGCTGATAATGAGTCGACGCAGAATAATTTCCATCAGAAGGACTCTGGAGAGGTAATGAAGACGTTGACCAGGAACGTGGAACAGCCATTTGAGCATTCACTGTTCGTGGAGAAGGTGGCGAAACGACCTGGGTAGCAGGTATCATACTAACACTTGATATATCATTTCTTCGATGTCCTCGGCGATAACGCTGAGCACAATCAGTAGTACTAGTGTTTCCACTCAATTGTGGAGGAACAACTAATCCACCAGATGGAGTCATGGGTCTTGATGGAGGCGATACCAAATATTGTTGATTAGCAGATGGCAGCTGACTATAAGTCGGCGTATGCGGAATATGGCGAACCTGCTTCTGTGCGACGTAGCTATTACGCTGTGGATGAACACCCATGCGATTCATTGAACTCGATTCCAAGGAAGCCCAGTTCTGCGGTCCCTGCACCGAAGTCATGATGAATTACTTCCAAATAATTATCTGTTTAAAATATTAATATTCATGAATCAAAATACAAGTTAGCATTATCAATTAAAAAGCTTTCCACTTTTCATTAATAACGCGAGAACGTGCAGCCATATTGTATAAAAGAAAAGGATTTTCATGCTTACCCGTTAGGAGAATGCGATAATTAAGATTTGCGCTAAAAAAGAGAAGGTAGGAGTCAGAAAAAGTCAAAATGCATAATGCAAGCGATCGAGCTCCAATTGGGATACATTCGTTCGATGACAAATTCAGTTTGAACTCTAAATATCGAAAATACAACAAATTCCAGCATAACTTACCGGCTTAACCAGCAAACTAGAGAATTGCAGACGCAATTCAAATCAGCACAATACCTTCTAAACGAAAGTAATGAAGACAGCAAACAAATAGATATCGAAAATATTCTAATAGCACATAACACTATGAATTAGAATAATATCGACGAAATAAGTATTAATTGATGAGAATGCCTGAATTAATTGAATCACGCTTCCAGTAAGAACACAATCCCTAGATTTGACGTATTCTATTTGACCAATTGCTTTTGAAATTGAAACAGGACTATAGCCCAGATAGCTAAATTAAAACGAAGGAAACTGAAATCAACTGATTAAAAACACTGAAACAAATAAGAACCTCAAACAATAATGATATTAAATAATATAAAATAGATATTTGTAAATATCTCTACTAGTATACCAGCTGAGAAGATACCAATGCTAATATTATTAAATATTATACTATTTATATGACTATGGCTGTAATTGTTATAGTTGCTGTTGTTTCTCTTCTTAATAATATCGTTGCCCTATCGCTACTACAGAAGCTCTCCTTAGGATGATCTGGCAATTCCACTCAGTAACGACCGATACAGGCGCGTGAAAAAGTATAGACACTAACAAGAATAGTATTTCAACTATCAAAATTTCTGTCTTTACCTTCTATCAATAAAACAAACCAAACAGTATTTATCTATTTGGATACACCAAGTAAGAAATCTCTTGTTGATGTTAAACGTATTCGACTTCTGCTGTGTTGTTATTTACTCTCCTTTTCAGATCTTTTTTTAGATCGCCTTTACTTCCACCCCCAAATAGAAAGGCGATGGTCAAGTAAAATAAAAAAACGAAAGAAAATAACTAAAAAATGCTAAAGAAATATCAAAATGAAAGAACAGAAGAATTAAAAAGAGAGCAAACGAAAGAACAAACAAAACTGATGTTACCAATCCTTCTGGAAAAAAGGAAGTAGGGAGGGGAGAAAAAATGAAGGAGCAGGATGACGAGACAATATGTATTTGTATGGGTGCATCTATCTATCTCACTAAAAAAAACTACCGTGTGTTTCTCGGCCTTTCTTTTCTCAGGTTAAAGGAAAGTAACCCAAGCACGCACTGTGAAAAAAATAAAAGAGAATAATGGTAAGCAATAGTGCTAGAAAGGGCAGAGGATGCCGGTTGAGGCCGTATACTCTAAATGTAAGGAGAGCTCATGGTACCTCGCTCGCTTGGGTCGTTTAAAGTTTATTTATAGGTACTTGAGCGAGTTACGGCCGCTTTAGCCGTGATGCATACCAATAGACTTGTAACTTCGTAGAGATAACGTTACCAGTAGAGTAAACTCTATTCTCTGTCAGTGCTATATATATATATATATATTATATATATTTATAACCTATGATTAAAGTTTAAAGAGGATTAAGCTACTTTCCGTATACCAGAATGAAGTAAACTTTATAAGGTACGGTCGATTGCGGTCTATGAGTTGACCTCTAGAAAATTAATGGTAGGAAGGAGCAAGCTGCTATAATGCACAAAAACATCGTGATAGGAACAAAGAGTACTCCTTTCATTGATATTACCACGCAGCACCATGGGGACTGGTAGAATCTTCAGTGTCACTCGACTTATAATTCTTATATGTATGATTAATAATCAAAATAATACAGATCTCCTATCTTCTACTTATATTAGGGAATGAAGTGAAATGTAGCAATATAAAATAAATCTGAAAAAAGATCCACCAAGTGTAAACAGAGCTTGCAGAAGCGATTACGAATAGAAAAGATGGCTGGGTACAAGGGTTGTGCGATAAATGTATAGGTATACGCGCAGATTTATACGTAATTATGTCACCTCGGGCTACAATGCAGTACAACATTTCTAATGCTTAATTATAAACTATAATAATGCCTTCTGTTTTGGTTCTCCGATTACTACAGTACAGTACACGAAATGCGCCTCCGTAATAGCTGTGCTCAAACCGTCTAGATATTATGTATTTTGAGAGCAATGATCTCTTTATACGAAAGTTATCGCTGAGCTACAAAGATCGCATTACGCATATACACAATTTGTCAGTTATAATTTACGTCTACAGTCAGTCACGCCAAGCGTATACTGCATGCTATGGCCATATTTACCTGCTATTCATGATCCAAAGTATAATAGGTTTAGCCACCGAACCTGGTAGGAAAAGTCGTGCACGAAGTCCTACATCATGACGCAATATATTTTACAAAAAAGCATGATTTGTGAACCTTATTTCAGTGCACTTAATCTAGCTCTTTCCAGTCTCCCTAAGTGCTGCTTCACTAGAATCCCTTCAGACATCATAGGTAGATTCTCCGCTCTTAGAGCGAGAGTTTCTAAATCTAAGCAATTGAATTTTTTTATTTTTCATGATGTCTGCTGTAGTAGGTCAGAATCACCTTTTTTGTTGACTTATGTGACGGCGTAGAGAACACGGGTGTAGCTTTCTTAGATTTTCAGTGAATAAATTATTTTTTTCAGGGAAGCATTATCGTTACTCTTCAAAGCTGAAGGTTAAATTTACAGCAAATATGCTGGACATCTCAAAATAAGGGGAGTCTCTCGCGCAATTTTCACAATGTGCTGTGTGTCACTGGCGCTATGCTCCAGCGCACACTATATTATCCTAGGAACAGCATTGGTCTGCAATAAGCTTTTGCATCCTCTGTTCAGATTTTTATTTATGGGTCTATTACATCAGCTCCTGTTCTATGTTTCGCTACGTCTCCTTTCGCTTCGTCATGTCCTTGAGAGCTATTTCTGAGGTATATTACAGTTCTTTTCTCATGTATGGATCCTATGTGGACTATTATATATTTCGATATCTAGAGATCACCACGTTATTATCGGATTTTGCGTACCACGCATGCAATTGTTGCTTTTAGAATTATACGAAGATTGGAAATATAACGCTGTAAGTGGAGCTAATGATAGTCAACAGAATTAGCAAAAGTTTCTTTGCTCCTATCTAGTGACCGCAGATCCTTTTCACCTATAGATATATACGCGCAAGGAGAGAGAGGAAAATTAATTATGTACAGAAACAGAGCACATCTCTTTACCAATTCAATGCTGTACGTAGGCTGTAGAATTATATCTATATAATTACACATATACTATGTAGTACATACACAATATACAGTATTGTGTATACAAGGTTATATAGCTATGTCCAAGTACTAGCTCAAGAAGGGGGTCTCAAAGGAACTCTAGAACTTCAAGGTAAAAACTGATTGTCTAGAAAGCGATACAGCCTATTGAGCCTGATCAGAGTGCGCCAAAAATTGCCAATAATCAAAATCCGTAGAGTTCTTGAAAAAGCACCATATGCAAAAAGGTATCTTCCCAGTTTACGAGTGTTCCTGAGATGATATCATAGCAGCTTCTTTTTGCAGCTTTTGCTGAAAGTATAAATATGGTCTGGGACTAGTATATACTTGTTCTAAACATACTTTCATAATAGCTCTATCCTAGCAGAGTAGAGAACTTAGGAAATATTGGGCAGCCTCCTGACAGCACATTATCTTCTCATAAAGGCAATTGGGAATTCTACTAGTACTTAATATACTGAGACATACAGAAGAGTAAGCATGGCCAGACACGGTCAGTTCCGTTCTATTCCGTCGCAACTTCAGTCTGCACTATCTCCATTTGGCTTACAAGCAAGTATTCCAGATGGCCAGGGAACCACCTACCAGTAAGCTTTATTTCAACAATTCGCCCCTGTTATAAATATCGTCGCCCGCTTTCTCATATCCTATTTCTCTTAATATATATTACTATAAAACGGTGCCTTATAATGCAGCAGAAAGAACACATGAGCTACATCTGGTGATCGTTCACAGGTCCTGTTGGCATATATTATCGTTTGGACGTTACTCATGCACGGCATGTATCTCTGCGTGTGCATGCGTGAAGGAACTGCGCACCTTCGTCACTGATTGTAAGCGACATCAATGAAGTCACAAAGATTTAAATCTGCTGAAAGATGTGTATAAAAGTCGTCCATATCTAAATTTAGCTCATAGACATCATTATCATATTGCTATATTACGTAGAGGAAGCGTAGAAGCCAATTTTGGATCAAATAACTGTTTCGAT
The DNA here is from genome assembly GCA_030568195.1 of Dipodascopsis uninucleata var. uninucleata. Taxonomy (NCBI): domain Eukaryota; kingdom Fungi; phylum Ascomycota; class Lipomycetes; order Lipomycetales; family Lipomycetaceae; genus Dipodascopsis; species Dipodascopsis uninucleata. Next base: position 242,155 of record JAJLTO010000002.1, on the reverse strand, counting down.
TATTTTCAGCAATATGATAGTCAACATCCATAAAAATTTCAGCCCCCTCACCTCCCGAGAACGTATAGCCGTGCGCTGTTTTATTGTTGACGTTGCTGATGGCAAGATACTTAGTTGGGCGGCTGCTGTAGTATATGGACGTGATATGTGACAAATATATCGCTTTAAGTGAGCGATATGGAGAATAGTCTCAGATCTAGGAGTACAAATATTTTAAAAATAGAAATAAGGTTATAATAAGGTTCGGCTTACAGCTGAAAAAATTAAATCTTATTTTAATTAAAGTTTTAATGCTATTAGGGTACCTACATATGTAATGTGTCAGTCTATGAGTCTCCATAATGTTGACTTTAGACGCCAAGTTTATCGTAAGGAACTTGCAAGCGGCGATCAGCAATCAAGACGTCGTATAACAATTGAGACATGTTCCAAGCACAGCTGTTCCTGTAAAAGTAAACTATCCAGGAATATTGCTAGAAAATAGTCCACCTCAGATGATAAAATTTCTGTTGCGAGAAATATCATAGGCTCCAATATAGATGTTCCCTGAAATACTATCAATTAGAAAACAGAACAACTAGGTTGAAGTGTTACATTCGTATAATTAATTAAGTCAAAAGAGTCTTCGTTGACTTCGAAAATCATATGCACTAGGGAAATATTGTGGGGCGGCTGATCTTCTAACAGCATCTGATTTGTTAATTTGGCTGAAAATTTCAGTTCACTCGGCATGTGGCTAGGATAAGATCAAGTTAAGTAAATAAAGCAATAGGATACTAAATGTTCCCACCGACCAGCCGTATTGAAAACGACTAGAGACTGAGATATTTCGAGAAATATCTTAGTGACGAACAGAAGAGCAGTCTGGTATAGTAATGGATAGCAGGAGGTTGAGAAGTAAATATAACACCTATATTTTCAATGCATGCTTTATAGCCATCCCTTTTTTCTGGAGATGAGCTTCTAGAACTAAAATTTCAACCAATCAACTAGAACAGTTCATGAGGATTACGTCCCTGAGCTCTCATAATAACAGCGAAGCCGGTTATTTTCGCTCTACCTACTCCGGAATAACTACTATTGCATTACATGAAGTATACAAATTCATGATTTTATAACCAGCCACTTCCCATTAACCGCACGATTTTATAGTGAACAGAATTATGACATCTATTCTCTGGCTAGCAGATGCTTGACGGCAGATAGCTTTCCGCTGAAAGTAGGTATTCTTGCTTCAACTCAAGATCCGTGATTATTTGCCCCTAGATATAAGAAATATGGATCTGTCGACTTTAATATTTGCTACCAAGTGATATTCCTCATCTGCAGCTCGCTAATTGAGTTCCAATGTAATATTTTACAAAAATCGAATGGAATGTACCGTAACATGAAGCAACTCGCTCATCACTGAGTTTAGCAAAAAGCTAAGAAGTATTCTATACGTTTCCGAGAATGCCTCTTCCTTATTATACTCTTCTACAATCGACATTCTAGCGACGAGAAAAAACTATGGCGAAGAAATGGTTTTATGCACTATCCGACATTCTAACTGAACACAATTCGCACTAGCTGAAGGGGAAAATTTAAAGATGAGAGCTAATGTGCATTAGACTAGTATATGTATAAACTAGAGTTTTGTATATTTTATCGTCTTAAGCTGCCTTCCATAGAGCGAAGTTCTTTCCTGCTCTAAGTTTCCATTTACTACTTTCTTACGATATGTCCTAAGTAGAACGCCTTGCATCTGTTGTGCATTAGAGCACAGATAAAGAAAATGTTGTGGACGCACTAAAAATACCCTTCGGAGTGTCAACGGTGGGCATGAGTATGCTCATGCCCGTCCTATATTGCGCTTGCCGATTGCCGTTCAAGTCTCTAGCTCGTGGCCTACAAATATTAATAATATTGGTTCTGTTTTCTAGTCCAGATTCTTCGGCGTAGTAAGGCACTGCTGTACCAACAACGCCTGAAAGAGCAGGAGAAGACAGCTTTTTGATAATATATAAAGAACAGTATCAATATTTCAGAAGCATTTTTTTGTTCTAATTTTAAACTCACGGCTCAACGGTTGTGCTATTTCCGTGTACTTTGTAAATATCAAATGTTATCGCTCTAATTTGTCTTTGGTTCTCCTCTTATGGTTTATTTACTTCTTTTATTCCATTTTTTATAGAAAAATCACTAGTGAAAGACAACCTAGTGGAACATTTCTGTTGGAAAATGGAGTATTAATATTTGAAATAGCCTGTGACCTTTCTATGTATGCAAACGAAATACAGTCTAGAAAACTGTCTTAAAAGTTTTGTTGACTAACAAGGGTTTGGAAGTTTGCAGCTTTTTGCTTAGCATATGACCTGCAGTGCGAGACCTGCACAGTTTCGTAATGTTGGCTAATGGAATTTGCGTAGTATGATATGCTCTAAAAAGCCGTCGAATTATCTTTTATAATCGTAATATGCATATTTAGATCAAGCAATGTCCGACGATGTCCAAATACTGCTACCATAGCGTCAAGTGCTATTCTCTTGCCGCTGTTTCCGACTCCGTTGTAGAAGTCACTTGCTAGACCAGCACGGTGACTGAAGCTTTTTAATAACGAACAATCGCACGTGTAATGAAGGACTCAATATTTTTTTTGGTTAAATTTTTTTTGTATTTTGTATGTTAAATTGACTTTTTCGTTCTACAGATATATGGTCTCAGAACTTGATAGAGTTTGATGCCTTTATCAGTATAGATTGGGTTTTGATGTATTATTGATTGTTACCCATGGAAGGGCATCTACTGTAGGGTAGCGGTTTGAATAAGCTACGTTTCAAAGGTAAGAAACCTCTCCATAGTTAACGTCGTTTTTTTCGCTGTTTACTTAATTTATAACTTATATTAACAATCTCATGTCCACCCACGAAGCGCGTACAAGTATATACGCATACGTAGTCAACAAATTTAGATGCTCATATATGAACACCCCTATAATTTCATAGTTTATTCGTATAGCTCGTTGCTGGGAATAAATACTCTCCGAATGGGTGGTCATATAATATGCTTCGTGCTGTTCTCGTGCTCGTTTAATATGTACCTTGATATGTTCAATCGAAATAGTGAAATTTCGTTTTATTTTCAAGATTACCTCTTACATCACCAATGCTGTCATGCATTTAGTTATATCGGGTCTTTTTTAAAGAGAAATTAGTATTTATGGTTTCCATAGTTCTCTTTAGACCTAACAAGAGGTAAAATAAATTAAATATACAATTCATTTCTAGTTCGCCAGTCCGCACTGCTAGAATCATACGGTCTTGCATTACGTTTCCTAAGACATGCCTGATCTTATAATAGGTTCATGTACAAAAATATCCATCATCCGCTTCACACCACTTTTTCCGCGAATTGTCTCTAGCCACACCCAATCACAATCACGCGTATCCTGCTTGTATGCATTATTGTGCGCTCGCTAAACATTAATCGTAAGCCACTCGATACTACCAGGTCCTGTCAATTGTAACTATACCAAAAACAAAACACAAATGTTGACATTTTTTGCAGCTAAGACGAGGCCGCTTGAATCACATCTGTTGACTATAGGGTATGATGAAATCATGCAAATATAGTGAATAGATGCTCGGTGCATTTTTATATTTGCAGCACACATGGAATCACAATGCTAAGCTCTGGCTTGAAAGAAACATTAGCCTGTCTAACAGCTAACATGTATATATAAGAATAACAGAGAACTGATAAAAAAAAGTGAAGAAAAGGAATTGGTCTTACGCGGGATCGAACCGCGGATCCTCGCGTTATTAGCACGATGCCTTAACCAACTGGGCCATAAGACCTTTTCTCGAACCAAACAGCTGCAAATATATTCATAGTGACAAATTCTCTAATTCACGTGACTATATTATAATTAACAGCTACGAGTATGTTATTAGCCCATTATGAGCAGTTGAAATCATACAAGCTAATAGGATTCTCTCACAGATTTACGTGAAATAACCGATAAAATAATCCATTAACATATCTATCTTCATACTTATCCAATGAAGTGTACTACACCACCCGATAAAGATTCAAGCATAACAAATGTCGTATGCATTAGCAATAATTTGACAATTTCAGACGCCAACTTCCATGATCAGAGCTGTCTGGCGCGTAACAAATCTGATACGCAACTTCTAGCATAGAAATCTAACTACCAAATAATACATGAATCTTTGATTTCATAAGTCTAGCTAAAAAAAATAGAGGTTTTTTTACTTTCATGCCTGAATACCTCCAATTGCAATTAGGCAATTCCCCGTTCTTGCAACTAATGAAATGGCTCAACTCAAGAAGGCATCACAAGCTTGAGTAAACGTAACCTTTGCGTGTTAATCATGTCTATATGGGCTTTTCGAGAGAGTCCGTGCTCTCTAAGTTAAATAAGACATTCCTCTGATAATTCTGCCACATCTGTGACAATAATTCGACATTCATGTTTTCACGGTTTACGTCCTATATGTATGGAAGTATTGATACCAGTCAGAATATTCCAAGCGCATGCCTTGAATGAAGGATAGATGCTATTGCTTACCTGCAGCATCTTATTAAGGACAATAACAGCTTCGTTCAATTTCTCCTGTAAACATCAAGGGCTGTGTTAGTCGATATCCGCAAAGAACACTGGCTCCACTTTAATAAATTGCTACTCACCACATTCGTGATAATTCTTGCTAAAAGAGAATTTTGAACTTGCTCATGTGGGTTTTCCATATCGGGCGTCCTATACGATTACTTGACAAGATGATGCTAGTCGGTTATAGAAAAATAACGCAAGGTTAATGCAACGAATAGCAGTCTCTTCAGATCACGTCAATATTTGGGTCCTTTGTACGCGACAAGTTATCTAAACTGCTGAACAAGCCAAATATTGCACTATTCACACAGGAAGAAGAGAATGATGATAGTAGGGCGTTACTTTTTATTATTAGCTAAAAAACGCGTGATAATTATTGTATGGAATTTATTTGAGCAGCTCGCTGGGTCTGTGCTGATTAACTACTATTTACAAAAATGGTTGTCATGGTTACACGAGCTCAAGAAACTCTCTCGTTTCTCGGATTCTGGATTATTTTTTTTCCAAAATAGGGTAAGTTTCTCAAGATGGGTAAAGATCTGATAACAATCCTACCTTCTGAACTTAAAATACGGAAATCGATCCCCTGACTACCCTGAATACTTGTCTGGAAAATATTCCCGTTGTGCCGTCTCTAGACCCTATATTCAGACCATAGCATGCTTATGAATGTTTATATGACTATCTAGGTTATTTTTAAGACTTAATACATCATCTTCGATTTTATCAATTTGTGACTATGTATCCGAGCTTTTTCTCGGACATGGATTAGACGCTATACGAGTTCAATATCTTGTTTCGGAAGATGTCTGCGGTGTATATCAAACTTATTAGTTGCCCACTCTCTTTTGACGTTGTTTCCGAGTTTATAGTTGTCATTATCGAGGTCGTAGGAACCACGTGACAGGCGGTGGTATTAGTGGTAGCATACTTCTAACAAACGTGAAACGAGCAAGACCATGTAGTTCGCATATACTCTAGCAATCTAGATCTTTACAGTATACATTTCTAGTGCTGGTAGATTTGTTACCTCAGTATTCACGAAACGACTGTTATATCGCATGTGTTATCAGGATAGTCCGCCAGAGCGCTATGCTACGCTTAGTCTGCTAATTTTGTATTGGGCGCCTCATGAATCCGAGCCCAACCAACATGACACAAACCGAGCGAATCCGAGAATCATCACCTTACCCTTATATAACCCGAAACTCGTACTTTTGCGCGTCTAAACTCGCTTTCGAATTAGAGCACGCCACTAAATCCTGATACGAGCTCCGGGTAACCGAACAAGATCATTCCACTTCACACTACACAAAAGAGGTTTGTGACTTCTTATTTAGTATATTTAACCAACGGTATGCGTTTCCTTATATTCAATTATTTGTCCGTCCCTCAAAATATATAAAAGCGTCAGTTTCTTTTTACCGAGCTTCACCAATTGAAGAGATTTGGACTCATAGATATATATATATTCGGCAAATCCCTAGATTTTATTTATATAGAAGGTGTTCGACACTCCATATAATTTTTTAATCTGAACAGTGGAACCAGTAATAATAGTATATCTATCTGACGAGAGAAAAAATTAAGATAGCGTTTATTGTGAGCTCAGTATAGAATCAGACTTAAAAAAATGTAGGTTGATCTGTGTATAAAATTTCAATATTATGAAAACTGAAAAGGTATCTATCTGCCTTCATGTTTTGGCGCGTGTTATTGACGATGTGTGTATTTGATTATAGGACTCTCGCTACTAATATTACATTTGCTGCGTCGACATATGTTGAGACCTATAAGAATGTTAGCGATGTATACGTTCACCTGAACTTCATCGAGAGACTATGGGTAGCATGGTACTCCTACATGCAGAACGACGTTCTTGCCACTGGTAAGTAAATTTTGTGAAATAATATACTACAACAATTGTAATTTTTTGAGAGGACGGCGATATTTGAAATGAAATGTATTAACTGCTGTTTATTGAAACTTATATAGGTCTTATGACTTTTGCAATCCACGAGTTCTTTTATTTCGGAAGATGTATTCCTTGGATGATAATTGACTACATTCCTTTTTTCCGAAGATACAAGATTCAGGGTGATAAGAACAACTCCTTGAAAGAACAGTGGGAATGCACTCGCTCTGTGTTGATTTCGCATTTCACTGTCGAACTTCCTCAAATTTGGTTCTTTCACCCTATTTGTGCTTACTTTGGTATGAGTCACGATGTTCCATTCCCAAGTGCTTGGACGATGTTCTATCAGATTGCTGTTTTCTTCTGCCTTGAAGATGCCTGGCACTATTGGAACCATCGTTTGTTGCACCATGGTGTTTTCTATAAGTACATTCACAAGCAACATCACTTATATTCTGCTCCATTTGGTCTCGCTGCGGAGTATGCTTCTCCTATCGAAGTTATGATTCTTGGCCTTGGCACTATTGGTTCTCCTATTTTGTGGGTTGCTTTCACTAAAGATCTACATATCTTCACTGTCTATATATGGATTGTCCTCCGTCTTTTCCAGGCTGTTGATGCGCATAGTGGTTATGAATTTCCTTGGTCTCTCCATCATTTTTTGCCTTTCTGGGCTGGCGCTGAGCATCACGATGAACACCATCATTACTTCATCGGCAATTATGCTTCGTCTTTCAGATGGTGGGATTTTGTTTTAGATACTAATGCTGGTCCAAAAGCTAAGGCTGATCGTCTCCGCCGTCAACAGCTCAAAGTGGAGAAGTTGGCTAAGAAAACCAAGTAAATTTGCGAACTATACTTTATTCTCCAGTAACACTGCTATTAAATCCGAGAGTCAAATAAAATGAAGATTGAAATTATATATGACTGATACTACTAGTGGAAATAAGACTCTAGCGGAGATGAAAGAGTAGTTGTTCTTTAAAAATTTTTTATTACTTCAGTTTAAAGAGACTGATTCAACACAATGCTCAGGTTAAGATGAATTGGAGACTATTGCGGTCGGGATTAGAACTTTCATGAAAGTGGTTTGAATCAGAAAATTTATTTACTAGTATTACTATTTATTGTATTCATTTTATTTTCTCAAAGCCAGGTTGTTTTCTTGCTATAGGTTTATTTTTTTTTTAGAAATTTGGTTGTTTAATAATTTATATGTATGTTCGAATTTTATTTGTTTTAAATAATGTATATTTAGATACGTTTCACGTTGCTTCTCTTGCATCTCTTGCCATTTATATATCAATCTAGTATTTTTCTTTTATAGTTCGATTTTCAAATCTCTTGCGGCCAGGTAGAAAGATGTCATGTTCTAAGTTATGTGGATAACATAATAGTTTGTTATAGTTGGTAAACATGACTTTTATGGAGTACTATATATTCTGTCTATATGTTTGATTTACTTGGGCAGAGACTTACCTGGATACGAGATATACATTTATTTGCCTTACAGAGAACTACAGCCCATAATTAATATTATATATTAATAGATTTTTATAGTAGACAAATGATTTGAATCAACGGCTCCATTGTAGATTTTTAATGATTATAGATAAGTTTTGTGATGGCTTACATTTGCATTACCATATTGTTAAATATTAAATATATTCATAGATATAACTAAATGGTTAGACAATAAAAAGAGAACCCCAAGAATGATAAAATGAAACAGCATTTATACCAAAGAGATAGTATGAGACAAGAGAAGTGCATACGTCTAACATGTGAAATGACAAACTAAATGATTATTGAAATAGCTTTAAAGGGATCAGTAACAAGAGGACAGAACTAAATCAATAACAATTACTCCGGTACAACAATATTTTAACCTGACAAGCTAAATACAAACTTCACTCATTTTAGTCTCCTGCTTCAAGATATTAACGATAATATTCATTTAATTCGACAGAAACAGAGTATGAAACAAGATAATATCTTCGATTTTATATCATGTGACTATTGCTTGTATCGATGTTACCTTGATTTTTGCTCGTTCTCAAAGAAGTGATATCTTGCTCGGTCAATACTATCTTGTACATACTGTTTCCATCTGACTTTTGCTCGCTTCAGAGCGTCTTTGCGTAACTCCGGATCAATAGTTTTAACCTTAATATCGAAAATTCCACTAACAGGACGATGATCAGATATACGCATATCATGAGCTTTATATTCAACTGGAAAGATCTTTCCCGGACCTCTGTAAAATATTCGATCGCACCAAGCGGGTATTCTTTTCTTTTCACTAGTATCATACGTATCTGATCCAATATCATATTTATAAGTAGGCGGGAACGTAATTGGTATCTCACTGAATGGGCGAAGTCGAAATCTTGGATTCTTTTTGAGTTGTAAAAGTAATTGATCCGATGCTAGAATCCGCTCCATATCTCTCGCCTCTAGTAATTTCAACACTTGAGTACGATGCAGATTGATACGGTAATTCATGTCTCCGCTCACGAAACAGCTTTCATGATCCAAAATCATCGATCCATCGCCACCACCGACAAAAGTATCGGATGCAACAGCAGTTGATCCAACAGATCGCGATGTGATTATTTTTGATTCCATGATAGTGGCTATGTCATTATTCCTTGGTATAATATGTGATTGTCCAGCTGCTAAATGGCAGTTTACGAAACATAAAGACGAATCATCTATCGTGAACCTTGCGATCAGAGCACCTTTGTTGCCGTGAAGACCCCCGAGTCCTGTTTTAACAACTGCGGATCTCAAATTACGGATATCACGCTTTTCACTCTCTTTGATAAATATGCATGTATATAGTCCCACTAAGTTATCTGTATGTAGCAATGAAAATCTTGTACGAGAATAAGACAAAGCTTCTGTTAAGTGATCTTGCCATGCGCGGTATTGATGCGAGACATGTGGCTGGCTCTTTTCTTTACTTCGTTTCTTGAACATGCTTTTTGCTGTTACAGCCTTGTTGTCTAGCTCTACCAGCTCCTGGAACGTAAATATTACAAATTCAGGATCATCTGCAGCATCGACTAAATCTGTAAAAAATGTTGATTCGCCAGGTCGGAGGTTAAGTTCAGATGGCTTTGCTGCACCAACATTCCACGTGCATATAAGTGCCCTTACTGTTCTGAATGTACAGTATTCAGCATCATGATCTTGCATATTTAACTCAAGCCAGTCTTGCTTTAGCATTCCATCCCAAACTGTAAGAATATTATCTGACGTCAGTGATATGACAGGAAGCATTCCTGTCTTGAAAATAGAGGATCTATCGACAACAATATTGTTTATAGGACCCTCGTGAGCCTTCCAATCTTTCATAACCACCCATGGTCTCTGACGCGTGTCATAAACATATATCATCCCGGTTCGAAATGCCACCCAAAGATAATTGCCAACACTCGCAATCCCTGTTATTTTATATATCGAAATAGTGACAACATCTATGCAGAGTTTCCGTGAACGAGAAAAAACAGATATTTTTCCATCATCATGTCCAAAGTAAACAGTATCAGGTTCGGTAGCAATAGCAGCACCACAAGTTATTTCACCTACTGGCTTCGAAGCTAGAATAGGCTTCATTAGGTTGGAAAATGGCTTATTCAAATTATAGGATGGATTGTACACCATTATTTGATTCTTTCTACCAACCCATAGCTCAGTATCAATGACTAATCCAAGCTGGGGCATTATTGGTATCCTCTGTGATTTTGACCTTTGATTTAGATGTGGCAGATTTGATTTTTCGTCAGGTCCCCAAATTTGTAGCTTTCCTACTTCATCAAGAGTCCACATCTCAAAACCACATCGGTATATTCCCTTTATAGGAGCATTATGTGCACCAAACCTCTTATCAACAACTGCTAATCGATCCAGATCTGCTTCTAGAATAGATCCGTCTTTGGTGCCCAACCATAGTATCTTTCCTTCTTCCTCCAAATCTCGCGATGGTTTGAAGCACATCGCTGTGACCTTGAAGTCAGTATGACCGATATGACCGATACATTGTCCTGAAGTTATACTCCAAATCTTCGTAACTGACGATGAGGTACAGATGTAGTCTCCCGAAACGTTAATTACCTTTACGTCATACTTGCAGGGTATTTCGTGAGGAAGAGATCGCATTATGGGCGGTCGACGATTGGCCCGAGAAGAATCCGGATACTCACTAACGCGTTCAGCTTCTTCAACAGAAGGCAAAACATTATCTTCTGAATCATCTTCTAGAGTGCCATATGGCTCGTATTGATACACATCTTCTTCTTGTGAATATTCTCCATGATCAGAGTTGTAAACCGTTTGTGAAGGAATAGAGGCTATGTTTGAGAGAGCTTCAACGGAAGGCTTACGTGTTCCATGGGGAACCGACATCATAGATTGAGTGACCGGAGATTGTTGCTGTCGTTGAGATTGAATATTAGGGTGCGAATGGTAATTGTGGTGGATCGCATGATGGCTGTGAGAGGTTGTCATATGCGAAACAGGTGATCTACTTCGAGAACTGGCTACTCCAGAATATTCACTAGATCTTCTCTCCGCTGCTGGTGCAGGTCGAGGAGGTAATTGTGGAGGTCGTGGCTCGTCCTGAGAGATAGTAATGGCGGCCGGCGTTGGCTGTGGCATAGCGTAACTTTTAGTTATCGGCGAATGAACTTGCTCTATCGAATTTGTTATAGAAGTAGAGATTTGCGAAGGAGGTACGTATTGTACAGGTGCTGGAGCTAGTTGATTAACGTTATACGGAATTTGTGGCAAATAGCTTGACCATCGTTTATCGCTTGTCGATGTAGCGGAGGTCATAGGTAGCGAAGTTGAAGTGATACTCATAGACTGCCCTCTTACATGCTTCCTTGCCATCATGAGAGGTCGTGGTGGTACACTAGGAGCTTGCTCAGCGGTGCTTATATCACTCTGGTACAGCTCGCTACCATAAAGAATCTTGTAAAAATAATTATGTCAGCTATACCATATCTATACACAGAGTAAAAAATAAACTTACATCATTATTGGAGATATTGGAAGATGCGATTCGTGGTTTTGGTGGAAGAGGAACTGGCCTTGGCGATGTGCCTCGAAATTCATCCGATATAGTTAATGGCCCTGATGGAGCATGTGTCGGTGTCAGTGTCGGTTCATTAGCTAATTGTGTATTATGCGAAATTTGCGAAGTTTGAGAGACCAATCTGATAGGCTTTGGGAGAGTAACAGGTGGTATAGAAGAAGACCTTGTTGAGGACCCGGAAAGAGGTGTATGTCGATTCTGAAACGGTATTGAAGGATGAGGTATAGGTCGAAGCTCATCTTCCGATGATTTTCTAGATAGACTACCTGCATCATCTTTAGTAGCACCTAGATACCCATACGATTTATACGCGTTTGAGACGCGTGATCCGTCTATTGGATTACTTACCAGATCTGAAGAACGATCTGAGTAATTTGAAAAAGACTGCTCTTTGGTCGGTGTAACCGTCAGCGACGACTGTTGCTCAGCTACTGATACAGAAAATGGAGTAAACGACGCCTGGATGCTAGAGTTTTTGTCACTTTGCCGAGGAGGACCGGGGGAAACACTTCTAGTTTCACGGTCGCCAATATCTGGAATATTCAAAGACATCTGCTCCCATTTTGACCGTATACTATTTACCGAAGGGAATTCGGTCGTATCGTCTTCACTTGACATCTCAAACACAATCAATAAGAGCAGCAGACGTTAAGGCGACCACTGCAACTTCAACCGCTTGGAGATCAAATATATCATAGATACAAAATGCCGGATCCCTGTTTAATTCTATATTATGACAAGTGCTTTTGTGTAAAAATCTTTTATAAATCGGACAGGTCTTTCTCCTGGATCAATCTGTCAGCTGTATATCTTGAGGAGTACGCCCCGGATCGTTTCCTAGCTCGACCTATAGGGATAATCGGTGCGAAACCAACCCTTTTACGAACTGAATTTCAAACTCATCAATCAGTGAATACACCAGTACAGTTGCTTCCTCGAGCTGTCAGAAAAAATCTTATATAAGAAAGATGGATCCGTGTATTAGAGCAAATGCTCAAAAGAGGCTTTTCGAATCAAACTGTCTCCAAAAAACCTCAATAACGACCATAAATTCACTAAAAAGTGCACAGTACGAGAATAATAACAAAAGTGCGATGCGTATGAAATTGACAGAGGTGCTATCCTACAGACAATTGATATCTCTGATTAATATACTAATAAAATATAGAGCAATCGAGTAGTAGAATAAAGCAAGAGCAATGCAATCTAGGGCTACTAAATTTAACTAGATGCCTGAAACGGCAATTGCTAATTTTTATTTCGACTTGATCCAGATGTAAACATACATATAAAGCCGTTTTCTGCACCGAGTAAAGCTACAAGGAAATTTCGCATTTAACAAGCAAGAAATAGGTGAGAAGAGTAAATTTACATAAGAAGTTGAGAAAATAGCAGAAGAAAAGTTAAAATTGGATGTATTAGCTGGAAAATCTGTTTAGACAGTGGGAATTCTGTGTCGTGCAAGAAAAAAAGCTCTCTTTATCAATATTTTACAGCTTTAGTAATATTCTGCTTTTGATACATAGATATATTGAAGCTAGATGATTAATTAGTCATTTGAGTATATGCAGCTCAATAGATTTATTATATTATGACAATCAATGTAACAAAACTCATGTCATTTCCATGAATAAGTGACTTGTCTTGCTAAACTACTTGATTACGCAATGCTACTTGATTGGCCTGCTCTTGGTTTTTTTTTGGCAGCCTCAGCCTCCTTCTCAGCTTCGATATCCTTAACGTATTTCTCAATGCTGGTTTGATCAAGCATCTATATAATTGAAAGTGTTAGAAGTTATTGTTTTAAGAGCTTGCCTTCCACATCTTTGCAACAAACACACAACTATACAAAACCTAAACAAAAATACACACCTCCATTGGCTTTCCAGGTGCCATAATAGCAATTTCAATGTTGCTAGCACCAGTCTGAACTACTTCTAACAGACTTTTTGTAGCAAGCTGGATAGTCTCCTCCCGATCCATGTCTTCCTTGTAATTGCGCTCCAGAAATTCTCTTACAGTCTTACTGCTTCGGCCAATGGCATTTGCCTTCCAGGCCGAATAAATTCCAGAAGGCTCTGTCTGATACAGTCGTGGCGTATCATCATTTGGATCAAACCCAATGACCAATGTCGAGATTCCGAACGGTCTGACACCACCACTCTGAGTGTATTTTTGCTGGACACCTGCAATATATTTCGTAAGATATTCGATAGTCGCTGGATCTTCTACTGTGAGTCGATGTGATTGTGCCTCAACTCTAGCTTTGTCTACAAGGACACGCGCATCTGCATTCAATCCAGCAAATGCTAAGCAGATATGGTGGTCGATCAGAGCAATTTTTGATGGAGTAATTCTGGTGTCCTGCAACTTCATAGCCGTACGCTTTTCGCAGCCCAATACAACAATGTCTCTACCCTTCACGCCAACTGCGCAGGTTCCACGCTTCACTGCTTCCAATGCATACTCCACCTCTATAAGAGCATTAGTATTCTAATAATATAAGTAGATCATCAGCCATTCTAATCTATGTTATCAACTTACGGAACACATGTCCATCAGGACTAGTAATATTGATTTCGTTAGTCTCTGCAACTCCATACATCAACAATCTCAGTATCATCTTCCACAAGCAATCTTACCTGAAAATTGACAGTGCACGATCGTATCCACTCATCTCTAAAGGCTCTGTACTTTATATCCGTGCTTAGATGTCTATTCACGATTAACTAAGTAAATCGATGATAAGTCTGTAAATTGGAGCAAGACTACGAAAGTAGTCTCTATAGCCGTATTGAGAGATCACTATAAACTAGTTCATCAAAAATGGTCAAAGCGTACACGCACTTATGCCATATTACTAAGTTCGTTGATGCAAGTCTTGCTAAGCACGCATAGTTACGAACAAAAAAATATAGATTTTCAAGTAGAGCCGCCATTTAGACCTGGGTGTGAATATAGATTAGCATTAGAGTAAATTATTTTTCGGCTACGATGTATAATATGCGTGGACTAAACGTCTTAACTTCTGCGAATAAACTATGCAGCCAGAGCTGCCTTCTCCGTGGACTGACAGGCTCTCGGGCTGCTACTTGGATGGCCCTGACAAAATGCTCTAATGAATTAAGAACTACCAATGTAGCCACGACCCGAGCATACTCAGCCAGCGGAACGAAGATCGTACGTTTAACTGCAGAAATGTATCCCGAAATCCAGAGGGATCCTAGGTTCGGACAAATAACAGAGACCGACATTGAGTACTTTAAGTCTATTTTGTCACCCTCTAGTATTTTGACGGATGAACAAGACGTTGAGGGCTTCAATATTGACTCTATGAGAAAGTACAAAGGTCAATCTAGAGTTGTTCTTAAGCCCAGAGACACAGAAGAGGTTGGAAAGATCATGAAGTATTGTGGTGAAAGAAAGCTGGCTGTTGTGCCTCAAGGTGGAAACACTGGCCTTGTTGGAGGCTCCGTTCCTGTATTCGATGAAATTGTCATCTCATTGGGTTTAATGAATAAGATTAGATCATTTGACGAAGTCTCTGGAATCCTTGTCTGTGATTCTGGGTGCATTTTGGAGACCACTGATCAGTATCTTGCTGATAGAGGATATATTTTCCCGCTTGACCTTGGTGCCAAAGGCTCTTGCCATATTGGAGGTAACGTTGCTACGAACGCCGGTGGCCTTCGTCTCTTGCGTTATGGATCTCTTCATGGCTCTGTTCTGGGCTTGGAAGTGGTGATGCCTGATGGTTCGATTGTGCATGGACTTGGAAAGCTACGAAAGGACAATACAGGATACGATATTAAACAGCTCTTCATCGGCTCTGAAGGAACTCTAGGTATTATTACCGGTGTTTCGATTCTCTGTCCAAGACGGTCAAATGTCGTAAATGTCGCTTTTTTCGGTCTCAAATCTTATGAAAAAGTCCAAGAAGCATTTGTCAAGGCTAAAGGCGAGCTTCAAGAAATTTTATCTGCCTTCGAATTCATGGATAATGCTTCGATTAACCAAGTTGCACGTTTCAGTGAGCTTCGACGACCACTAGACGACCAGCATGAATTTTACTGCTTAGTTGAGACCAGCGGCTCAAACAGAGCACATGATGAAGAGAAGCTCCAGAGTTATCTCGAAGATTTGATGGAATCTGAAATTATTGACGATGGTGTCCTTGCCCAGGATGAGACGCAACTTAAGAACCTGTGGACCTGGAGAGAAGGTATCCCAGAATCTCTTGGGAAGACTGGCGGTGTTTATAAATACGATGTTTCGATTCCTCTTGATGAGCTCTACAAACTCGTCGAGGATACCCGTGTTAGACTTCAGGAAGCTGGTTTCGAGATTGGTACAGAGAATTCTCTCATTGTTAATGTTGTCGGTTATGGTCATCTAGGAGACGGTAAGTATATACTAAGAATTATACATATACATTAATGAACTCTAATCAATAATTCACATGTTTATTAGGAAATCTTCACCTAAATGTTGCTGTTACCCACTACGACAAGAGCGTTGAGAAGATTCTTGAGCCATGGGTATATGAATGGATTGGTATGCTACCTTAATTTCGTCTGTTATACAGCATTGTATTCTAATTTTGCACTAGAAAAACGTCATGGATCGATTTCTGCTGAGCACGGTCTTGGATTTGCTAAGCGTAAATATCTCAAATACAGTAAGGACCAGAGTATGATCAAATTGATGAAGACCGTAAAGCAAGTTTATGATCCTGTAAGTTAATTGCGCGTTGTGCCACTATTATTGAATTCATCTTTACCATGTAGATATGAATTGGGTGAAGTATTACATTATTTTAGCCGGTAAATTAAACACTCTGTTTTCTGACTATTATTCGAATTAGGACGGAATTATGAATCCATACAAGTATATCTGAGAGGACCAAGTTCTTCTAGATACTACTGTGGCCTGAAATCCACACTAGCGACTGATATAGTAGGCCTCGGAGCACCACCGAACTCACAAGTAGAGATTTTGCGCGTTCGATGACTGATCACCTTCTTTTCTGAAGTTATTTGCTAATGGTTATGACATAGTTGAATGTTTTAAAAAAAGTTTTAAGCATGTTATCACACGATATCATTGTGAAGACGCTCTAGGTATTTCTGTTGGAAAATACTAGCTTTAATCGCTATACCTGTGAATTTTGGAATTCTATTTTTGGTAGTTTGGAAGATATAATAAGATCATTAACAACTGAACCAGACAATCATATTTTTGTTGTAAACTTGTAAAAGGAATGGATCTAAGTAGCTCTACGGTCCATCCACATCGAAGACAAGTCTAGAAATAGTAAGGCAAACGTTCCGTCCTTGGCTCTACTATTCGAATTCGTAGAGCTAGCCTCCAAAAGGAGTTTTAGAATACTCCACTCTCAGTGTAGGACTTCCTGAATCGAACCCGCTAGTGTATATTTCCTCACCCTAAAATACGACCTAATTGATTAGCGAGAATGAACATTTGGAATGTGAACTGGGATGTTTCAAAATGCTATATATACACCAAGCTCAATATAGCTAACCTTATTTTTACACATAGAATGCAGGGTCCTCTTTCATCTAGACAGGCTAATATCAAAACATGGTGGTCATATTTACAAACGCGTACTCGCGTAGAGATTTTATAGCATCCTCGAACTTTGCCAAATTTCATACTCTCGGCTAGTTAAAGTATTGTGCCATGGGCACTCAAAAGCAGAGCTCGCAACTCTGTAATACCGTATTGGAGGAAAGTCATTTTCACTGGCTTGTTGTTCTTCTGTATTCTAGTACTCCTGTTTCTCTCCCTTCGTTCATATATATCTTACTCTCCGACGAGAATATTGCCTAAGGATTGAACTTCTTTGACTATTCTTTACTGTGACTTAAAACTATTCAATACGAAAATACTGAATTCAGGAGGTCATAAGAAATATCAGCACATGCTGTTACTCATAGATAATTTCTTGTTGCTATAGAGATACGTTTAAGAGCTCTTTCTGTTGATTTCTACCTATCGTTGTTCGTCATTCTGCAAGTTTGTTAAAAGCAATCAGATTTATGCTTATATCTTTATAATTGAAACTACGTTATTGAATCATTCGCTGAAAATCAGAGAAGAAAAGGCTAAGAGGAATAAAAGACTTCTGGAACATTTTTCACTTATTAATAAGAAAATAGCAATACTCAATGATTTGGACTACCCCAACTATTTTGTGTCTGGCTTTGTTCTTCTATTGCAGTGTAACCTCAAACGCAGCTCTAGCGGAGTCAGTAAGCTATAGCTCAACTGAGACTATCTGGGTTTACGTCACAGTAGATCCTCCTGCAAGTAGCGAAAGTAGTTCAATAATTACAACCGGCAATTTCAACTTCACGACTACCATTACAGCGTCTGCTTATACTCCAGCGACCAATTCTACACTAGTAACTGATACACCAACGAGAAGTGGTGGACCGATAACTAGTGATACACTAACGACAAGTGATATATCAACAGCTATTGACGTACCGGCAACTACTGATGTACCTACGACTTCAGACACGCTAACAACCACTGAGATCTCTACAATTTATGTTAGAATCACAGTTGATCCAATTACTTCTACTTTATACACAACAAAATATTGCACACCTGGTACATATACCTTTGGCAACTCTTATACTACGACTGTGAGTGCTACTCAGAATGTTGTTGCACCATTCTCAACTGTGATTATCATTCCATCGCCTCTACCGACAACTGGAATTGAGATTATTTCAGATGCTGTTCCCGCGCCTTCGGTTACATCAGCAATCTAAGACTGAACATATGTAAGAGCATTTGCGATCCCAAGTAACATATAAAGCAAAGACTTGATAGGCATTTAATTCACTTTAATTTCTGACATATTAGGGTACTATCTTCAATTTATTTTGGCTTGTGCTTCATATTAAAATTGAACAGTTTTTGGAACCGCAGCTTTCTTTTCTATGCTTTGTGTGTTGCTGTTTGAGTTGTATTTTTCTTTTCTACGGCTTCTCTCTCATCTTCCTCATCTTTAACTATGTACAACTTGCTCTTGTAATAATAAATGTACATCATAGGGTTATGTTGACAATTTATGGTATTATTGTCATCTATTGAAATGTATTATTTAGGTCTTATCTTGATAACTATTGTTACTGGATATATTATTATTGGAATAATTAACCAGCAGCGTCGGCGAAGTCAAACAAAGCAGTGCGTCATTACTATGAAATCATACACTTTTCTCTTTATGATACTAAATTTTTATTGTCTAATCTAATTAACATTTCAGTTGTCTTAAATGTAAGCTTTACTCCTGCTATTTTGTTATATTGTAAAATAATATTCATTTAAGAGCAAATTATGCATAACTTAAATACACCGAAAACACGGTAACAACAATACACAACGATGAAATATGATATTATACAAATAAATAGTTCGAGCGATAGCTGCGTTCAAATTGTAAATAGGATAAAAATATTATGAATACAAACGTTTCTCTGTCTATGTTTCTCGCACAGACATAAGAATATAAAATCGACTATGCTTATAGCAAAATCAGTTTCATTTCTAACTCTACTGAGGAATGCTAAATCCTCTTTGTAGCCACATGTAATATGGCAATACTATCATAGCAATGCGCCCGATATTTGAAAAAAATTCCCAACGCATCGTGCCAGGTCTTCCAAACAATATTAGAAACCATTTTGACTCACTGACTAACTCTGTGAAAGTAATAAAACTCCTTATTGGCTCATAATATGAACGAGATGACTTAAAATCCTTCGATTTCTCACCTGTAAACATACCAACAAATGCCTTATGCTTCTTTTGGTAGCCTTTGTATGAGATATAGAAAACAACAACAAGCGTAAGAGCAAACAATCTGGCATATGATCTAAATACATCGAACTGTGAGTGTAAAACGCAGAGATGTGTTTGATATGTTCGGATAGAATGAATAGAGGATGCAGGACCGTGAGGGTTCCATAGAGATATCATCTCAAACGCTGGATAGCTCACTCCCATAGCAATCGAGATTGATTTTACTGTATATTCAAATACGCCAGCACGATGCTCCACCTTACATGCGTCATGATCATCTCCGGAAAAAATTGCAAGAGGAGCAATTTTATCAAGAATTTCAGTAGACAAATCAGGGTAAAGAACATTTTGATGCTGGTATCCTCGACTTATAGAGATCGAACCGCCTTTTTCTCGCTTGGGTCCACATGGCGTCTCTGCGGGTCTGAAGAGTGGAATATGCGTTAATAAAATTCTCGGAAGCGACGTATGCGGTGGCTCTTGAGCGATAGAATTGAAAAGCGCTCTTGGAGGTCCATAAATTTCCTCATCAATCTGATTCATCATAGAGTCAGTATCCAAGATAATAAAAGAATGATTTCCAATTGTCATTCGAATAGACGATTCACCAAAATAAGCTTGGAACCGATTTAAAGCTGGCTTGATAATTGTATCTCCTAGACCGATGTCATGGTTTCCAGCCACATTATGCAAAGTGAGCTTTCCTTGAAATGACGGAAAGACTCGATAAAATCTTCTATATTCATCGAGCCATTGATTATGTTCCCATTCACGACCACCGTCAAATAGATCTCCAAGGAAGATAGTTGCGTCAGATTTCAGCTCTGTCTCAAGATAGTACCATGCTCGATGCATATAGTTGTCCACGTAAGCTTCTGTGAGTGACAACAACAGACTATTGCGGCCCGGATATGTGTTATCATCGACTAGTTGTGGGTCGGCCACGAGAATAACTCGCTCTGGACTCGCACCTGCAGGCCAATTTTCCCATTTAGACCAGTCGCAGCGCTTGATATAATCTGCAAATATCCATCGTTCTCCCCATAACAGGGTATAAATCCATAAAAAACGAAATAAGTTAAGCACAGTAAACAGTCCTGTGACAAATTTTAGTAGTTTTCGACCGCTTATATTGCTGAATACTCGCGTTGGATGGCGAGATCTCGATGCCCTATAAACGCTAGGTGGATACGAAGCCTCGTATGTTGGCATTATTAAACCTGCCACGAGCAGGGCGAGAGAAATACAAAATAATCTCGAGCTCTTTCGAATGTTCTCAAGAGTAAATACTATTGTGTGACCCAACTTCACAGATATAAGGTGAAATATCAAAAAGAACAGCTAGTAAGAATCAATTAAGTTGTTGACTTTTTGAATACTGTATTAGATAAAACTAGTTTCTCTGCAGGGTTCAGATTTTAGAAGATGGATAGCTCACAAAAAGGAAATAACAAAATATCAATAAAGGGCAGTTACTATCTCATGGTGACGTCAATAGCATACCACTGATATGAATCACTTATGCATCTTTACTTCGAATAACTTTCACTATTTATTTGTTCCAATATCGTCTATTTTCAAATAAAATCTAAGATTAATTTAAGTTATTATTTAATATTTTAAATTTACAAAATAGATAAATAAAGGTATACTTAAGCACTTGGCAATTAACCAAAAGATGAAATACAGAGAAATTGACGAAACATCAGCAACTCCTTGATGACAAACACTGAATTTTTTAAATGTCTCGAGATTAGTTAGGATTCTACAGCAATTTATAATGAAGTTATAGTACGACACGTTAATTGACCTTTATCAAGTTTTAAAAAATAAAATTTAGTAGATAAATAGAGTATTCGCATAGTGATATATTCATGTCGCACCAGGTCGTACGAATATATATATCTTATCATCCAGGTTAACCAGTTCTTTCCACCATTCCGGCTGTCGCCAAAACTGAGCATTCAAAGATGGCATGCGTATGCCAGCGTACCCTTTGATTGATCTCTGATAGACCCAATATCGAGAATTAGATGGTACTATAGGTGAGCCATATTTATCGGCCATTAGAAGATGCGTATAAATAGGAGCAGACTCTAATATTTCAGCTTTATCTTCAGTTCTATCATACTCAAACCCATCACGATACTGCAAAAATAACGATGCACCTGTCATACAAGTATAGGGATCGAGGTAAATGGTCGCATTCGTAACTGTATCGGGCAAACTATTTATGAGGGCAATAGCCTCGCCTCCTGGGTAATTGAGAGTAGAAATCATCAGCATAACTGCAGAAAGTAGCATCGATCCTGTGACTGATAGCAACAGTATCAGTGTTGCTAGCATATAAACATATCCCTTTTTAAATCTATTAGATATCCACGCTGCGCCAATAGCAGCTGAAAGAACAAAGGTAGGCACAACATAAACAATAAATCGCCACTCTTTGTGCGGTTGCAGCGAATAAAGACCAATAAAGCAAAGTGACGGTACCAATATCCGTAAAACTCTTCTATCAACGTACACAGAGAAAACGGATAATATTATAGTAGCAGGATTCTGCAGAAGTTTAGGCAGGAATGAGGTAAAATATAAGTGGAACGGATGAACACCCCATTCTGAAGACTTGCCTTGAATGACGTTAAAGAAAAAACCCCAAGCTTCAGGTACTACAGGAAATCTCCAAAAATAGGAATCCACTAGTGCAGAGATTGCAAAACTACCAATCACTCCCTCAAGCCCAGTAAGCACTGTCCTGAAGAAAGAAAGAGTTCGAGTAAAAACGAGCATAAGGGCAATAAACGAAGTGAAAATTGCCACTTCAGACCTAAAGACTATAGACGCAAACGTCAGAGTATAAATTGCACCCCTCGAACGACCCGTAATAATTAAACCAAGAGCGATTGACGTGAGCGGAAAAGCGAACATGTTTGGAAGTGTGCGCGAAGCATAGTAGATTATATGAAACTGCGAGAGCTGAAATAGACCGAACCAAAAGGCCGTCATCTTGCCAAAAGCTTTGCGTATACATGCTCGTAAATAGATCAAAGACCAAGCATTGATGCAGCCGAGAACTCCTCTGGAAATAATTTGTAAAGAAAACTTGCTCTTCAACGGAATGATAAACTGAAAAGGCTTCGATAGAAGCGAGATTACAATCGCACCAACGAATGTTCTAGGCACAACCCCCGGGAATTCGAAGTGATCGTACTATGGGAGATAAAAGCTCCAGTTAGGATAATCTTGGAAAAACTATAGACACCATAATTCATTATCTTACTGAATTGAGGTCCGAGCCATGCAGTAAAATATCGTGGATTGCGTGCAGATTGAATGATTCTTCCACTTTAGTGTAAGGAGACGCAAGGAGATGTAGCGAGATCAAAATTATCAAGATGAGATCCAGGACATCCATTCTTCTCATGAAACGCAACTGGATTCAATTATAAATTCAGTTGAAATCGAATGTGTGTTTATTAACCTGGGAGTCGATTTTGATTTCATGTGCAGTTCCCACTGGGTTTTAACTTCACATTTTGAACAGCAACATATAAAGCCCCAATTTTTGTAGTGATATCAATTAAAAGATGCTACTTTATGTGCAATATTTGTAGACATTTCGCATTTAAGACCACCATAATAATTATCTTGAGAGTATCCGACACTGTACCGCAAATATACAGCAAAAAAATTAATTTTTAACAATGTTTGGAATTGGGAGGCTGTTTTATGGTATGGATAGGTTGCCTGTGTCGCAACGCAATATCACTTGTGTGTTGATATGATTCTAATCGAGTGTGCTGTTGTAATAGTTATCCTTCTCTTAATCAACTCGATAGCCATCTTGAGCGAGGATAGATTTTTGGCTAGAAGTGAGTAGTAGAAATATAGATCGTGAATTCAGAATATCCGGGGTTATGAAAGCTCTAATGAAGGTTTTTAAATTTATAGTTGGATGGTCTTCAGCTCAAGTCGACAGTGGATTTGGAATGGGCGACAGTCAGAGCATGAAGAACAAAATGATAAACCTCATATCTGCGGTTAGAACACTGATGCGTAGTAAGTATCGCTCTGAATCTGCCGACTAGGTATCTCAATCCTCTGAACTGAAAATAAGTACAGAATAAGATATCTGAGATAATATGGTGTGACGATATAGCTAACGTCTTACAGTTCCTCTGATAGGAATAAATACCGTTGTCATCGTCTACGAGCTGCTATTTGGATAATGCGAGACTAATAGGAGGAAATTGATGGTGCTGGATTTAGTTTGTTTGATCCAGATTGTTACTGTGTTGATTGATATATGATATAACATAACTAAGAGAGCCTGATCTTGTTGACCCTGAATCTGCAAATAATTTCCACCATATAATGGGGCATTGTATGATATAGTAAGGAGAGCAGCTGAAAGTTTCCAAAATAGCGTGTGTGTTAGGGAGACAGTTTCTGATGTGTAAATTTGACACTTTGGAAAGAATAATAATCTGTCTGTAAATAAGTTCCTCTAAATTAAGCACAGAGGTGATATCTCAATAATGCTAATTGCTCTAATTTCTTAGCGCTCACATTTCTCGTACTTTTAATAAAACACACTTTTGAATATATACGCATGGGATTTACATAATAATTGGAGAAGAATTTACGAAGGTTTGGTCCGTTAGTACTACTAGAAGATCATGACTCTTCCAGTGGTCAGCGATATGAATAACCTTCTTTGAAGTGTACATCCTACATAAAACTTAATGACACTCTCACAATTGTAGCGATGCTTGCAATTCATCTTGCAATACACTATAAGAGGGGGGCGTAGCGTATATTGCAGAATCGGAGTAAGCAAGACCACGAAAAAGAGAAGGGAGAAGATTTTGTCGGTATCAGTGCATCTACGAGTTTGTTTTGTTTACCAGATTTTAGGACGCTAGCGGTTGTAATCGCCTATTAGCTGGCCAAGCCTCGCTAGTTCTAGCTTCTCCGCTTTGTTGTGCTCTGTACAAAACATTGGACGCACAATTGATAAGCCGAAGATAGCTTCTTAGACTTAAAATACGGATTGCTTGCCAAAGTGCGTCATCTGATGAAGCGGGATATGAGGCTTTGCGAAGTGGAAGTGGTAAGCATTAAGCCTAATATATCATCTCTCTAAAAAGATATCAGCGCAAATCAAGACGCATGTTTGTACAGATATGCAAGCACTATACTACAGTATCGTGACACAATTATTTAGTTTGTACTACGCAAATTGTCTAAGGTGTGTCAGACATGAAACATACTTGTTCTGGATATGTCTGCGAATACCGAAGTGCGCACTGAAAGGCGGCTCTTCTAGTGTTGCGGCAATACACAATCTATACAAGATCGGAAGGACCGGGGACAGACCTGGCTAAAGGAGTAACAGCGGCTTAGAAGAGACGCGGATAAATTCACGCAATCAGAGTCTCCCCGCATGTAAAGCTTCGAGGTACAGCTGTACTAATCGTCTTGCCCAATAAATACAAGAATTCGACAGACATATCCGATGTAGCATAATAGCCCAAAAGCCTAACGCTGGCGACATGTGCGGCCAATATGTACGTTGTACTGATTCGTGCGACCTAATATAGAGAAGGAGCGAATAGATATGGCATATACATTATGCTAACCTGCTTGTGTACTAGCAAAGGCTAAGCTGAACTATAACCCTAAAGTTTCTGCCGCGCGGAGTCTTCGTTTGAATATGAGCACGGAGGCTCACTGAGAGAGACGGGGAAGGACCTGTAGACCTACCTCGATCATGTCTCTTTTTGTTCAAAGTCCAAGCTGAGGAAATAGATGCACCTTGTACTAGTTTTAGAAGCACCTATCTCACTATGACGATTGATGACTTGTGTCGCCTCGATCCAGGTCTGTCACCTGGCCACCTCTGCGCGGGTAGCACATCGCAAACCGTATTCGGCACGCACACTCTGTTATCCGCACTACTGCACTCTCAAAACCCTCCTCCCCGCGAATTTCGAGCATATCGCCATAACTTATATGCACTTACACCCTCGCCCCCAGTGCACTAAATGTATTAATCGCCCCTCTGCGCGACCTCACATGCATACCAGTAACTTAAGAACGAAAATAGACGTCAATTTATGCAATTTATACATATATTTCTATGTGTATTAGCGATTTAAGCGCTCTGAGTGTAGTACCACTAGCAAGACACGGTACCGCATGTTCCAACAGTGACATTAAGCTATTAGTAATTAGTATTTACACTTGCAATATATTAATTATAAAACCGATATTACAGTTTAAATTGCGCCAGAAGTCTTAGTCGCAAACTTAGTAACTCTATACTGCCGACTTTACTTAATGGGCAATATACACCACACAAATCCACTTTTTGACATGGATCTGAAAGCGTATGTATCTCTTTTGTAAGTAAAATATATCAGCCAACCTAACAGTTCGTGGAATCACTTTGACAGTTTTATTACTTCGAGCTTTCCAACCTTCAACGCGTGTGCTGCGGTCCAGCGAATTTTTTTTAGACAAACGAGAAGTTCCGCATACTAGAGACTAGCTGTCTCTGATTCCAGTAACACGAATAGAATAACAGCATTCTGAAGCGGAAGAAAATCCGTTCCAGACCTCTATTCTATTCTTTTCTGTTCTCTAATCCATCTTTTATCAGTCAGAACTTCAGTGATAGATCGTGAACTTTTCAATCTGTGTTGATTAGTCTACAATCGTGTATACTGGGGAACAGTTTCTACCTAACGCACAGCCACGGCTTATATCAGCACAAGTTAGACACAACTTGTTTCTGGAAGAGTAAATCTAGAAGAAGTTTTAGTAGGCTTCGATTGCTATAGATATAGCCAAAAAGCCGTGAGATATACTGATTTTTTCTACAAGCTCAAAACTGTTGTGGATTAATTGATTAATTGATTAATCGATTAATTGGCACCTATTACTGTTAATTCGGCAGCTGTTTGTGAATATATATATTTGCGGACTGCTAAATATCTTACTCCGCCTTCTGTCACTTTCTTTTGGCAACCTCTTTGTTGAAAGTGCTGTTATACACGTACACTACGGGATATGTGTCTGTGCACCTGAAGAGATATATAACTACATATATCCATATAGTATATCTATTTCTGTGTACATATCTTGTGTTTATCGTAGATATCTCGTATGAATAGCGGCATTTTAGATTCTCAGATAAAGACTATAACGGCTTAGAATCTCTTACATTGATTTACAATTCGAATCTGCAATGTCATTTTTCAAGTGGCGGGGAAACAGCTCTTCGGTAAGTGCAAGCTCCTTTATTTATTAACATCGCATTTGTCTTAATATTTTGATGCTTTCTCTCCTTTTATCGTCAAGTCCGAGAGACTCAAAACTTCTACGTGGATGGGAGAAGGTACACTCAAACAGAATATAAACTATCTTGATGCGGAAGACGGCGTTATAAAATACTTTGCCTGTTCTTTTTTCATTCACATTCATGCTCATATTCTGTAGAGTATCACAGTGTCTTTAGCTTTTATGATGAGATTTTATTGTTTGTTAAAATTCTTGTTTCTGCTCATATATAATACTTTACAATAATGTATGAGTTTGCTATCAAAAATTGATTAACGTTTTAAGACAAAAGCTTGTGGAGAGCGATATTGGAGATTTGTTTTTAGTTCTCTCCAATATCAGATAATCGTTACTGTCTACATTGTTACTTACGACTATTTTTTCTCTAGGGCTCTTCGTCAACTACAACGTCCACATCTACCGCTCCAGTTCCAAAGGTACCAACTACCAATGGCACTAATACACAAAAACCAAACATATTAAAGGACATAAATCTCACGGTCAATACGGCTAGTGGTGATTATTTACCTTTACAGAATGATGGCAGTGACAAGTTCTTTGGCATGGAAAATGTATGAATACTCTTAAGTATAATTTTATGGCATATTACTTGCTGTTATTGACTGATTTTTGATCAAATTTAGTTCGGTTACACATGCTATTGTAATTCTGTTCTGCAATGTTTGTATTATTCGAGGCCATTCCGTGAACTAGTGCTTAGCTATCCACCAAAACAGAATAGCCGAACCCGCCGGACATCAGTTCATGGATCTAGTCCGCATCCCTTTTTATCTGCTCTTAAAGCTGCAATGGATAAGGACGCCCAAGAGCAGGCGGCTGCCAAGTCTGCTGAAGCTGAAAATAAGAAACGTGGTTCTCTTCGCTCAAAGAAAGGCAATGCGCCACTCCCGACTGCAGTACAAGCAGTCGGGGCATCAGTTTCAGTTGGTAATCAGACTGCTGGTTCTCCACACCCTTCGCATAGTCTTTCACCTGCAGCTCTTGCTGCAGTAATGAATTCAAATCCTCCTCCTCCTAATGCTCTCCCTGCTCATGGGGACGAGATGCTGACACCAGAGCAAAAGAAGAAAGCCGCTTTAACAACAGGCCCCATTATTAACCTTGATCACAGTCTTCATGAGTCTTATGGCATGGATGAAAGCTTATACACGGCTCTCAAAGACCTCTTTGAATCTATGGTAGAGAATAAGTCACGGACTGGAATCGTTTCTCCTGCAAAATTAATAGAAGTACTCAAGCGTCAGAATGAGCTTTTCAGAAGCTCTATGCATCAAGACGCTCATGAATTCTTCAACTTCCTGTTAAATGAAATAATTGATAATATTGAGCATTATGATAGGCAAGTTCGTCAAATTACTGCATCTGATACAAATGAAAATCTTACTATCCCTGATTCCCGATGGGTTCATGAATTATTCGAGGGTCTTCTTACATCAGAGACAAAGTGTCTTACTTGCGAAAATGTTTCGCGAAGAGACGAACAATTCATTGATCTTTCGATTGATCTTGAAAAACATACATCAGTAACGTCTTGTTTACGTCAATTCTCTGCTTCTGAAATGTTGTGTGAATCAAATAAGTTCCACTGTGATTGTTGTGGAGGTCTTCAGGAAGCTGAAAAGAGAATGAAGATTAAAAAACTTCCTCGGATTCTTGCTTTGCATTTGAAGAGATTCAAGTTTACAGAAGATATGCAGCGTAACGTCAAACTTTTTCATAAGGTGGTATTTCCATTTCATCTACGTTTGTTCAATACGACGGATGACGTTCAAAATCCAGACAAGCTTTATGAACTCTATGCTGTCGTCGTTCATATTGGAGGTGGACCATATCACGGTCATTACGTTTCTATTGTGAAGACGGAACACACTGGATGGATTCTGTACGATGATGAGATGGTTGAGCGTGTAGATGATGATTATGTAACAAATTTCTTTGGAGACAAGCCAGGTCTCGCATGTGCTTATATTTTGTTTTATCAAGAGATTGGTGAAGACAAGTATGAAAGTTCACGGCGATATGGACAGTCTGGAGGTGTAAGTTCCAATACTGGGTCATATACTGTTGCGGCTTTGAGCGACGATGAAAATTACTTGATGACGCCAATCGCTCATACACCAAAGAAAGATAACGCTGATTTGGAAAGTGTAATTGAGCAAAATGGGTATGATGAGCCTGTATCCAATGCCATTCCAACACCGCTAAATGGAATGACAGTTCCAATGGTCACAACTTCGCCATCATCCACCACAAGTATGTCGGCATCGTCTCCTCCTATTTCATCAGCGTCTTCAACATCTTCAATAGCTCCTCACAGTAGTTCATCTCAAAAGGAACTATTGAAGCAAAGCAATTTACAGAGGAATGTTACTGGACAGAATTCTTCAGTTCCACAGAGTTCTGCTTCATCTTCACCTGAAATTGTGAATGGCAAGTCAGAGGCATTTAAAGCATTATCGTCAGGCAAACTACCTACAATACCATCCTCAGATGGATCTTCCCAGATGTCTAAACCAATGAACCCTAGACGTAATAGCAGTTTTATTCCATCTACTGTTTCTGAAAATAAATTAAAGAAGGACGGAACAGGCAATTCAGGTGGGTTGTCTAGGTTTAAAAGTACAAGAGAAAGAAAGTTTTGGAGACGAGATAGTACGCCTGGCAAGAAATAGAATGGGCGAGACGGTGCCTTCATCTATCTTAACCTTAGAATCATTTACAAATTCGAATTTTATTTCGCACAGTTTGTTTCATGTATAGGAAGTCGATTTTATTGTCTATTTTAAAATCTCGGTACCAAATGGTTTATTGCTACGATTTTATAAGATGCAGTATTGGTTGTTGGATTTCTTTTTTTTTGTTTTTGGTGCTCATCTCCATGTTTTATTCATTCTTTGCCATTGTTATCACTATATATCAATATTCTTATTCTTATTATCATTATTATTATGAGTGACTTTTAACAATCATTTTTTTTTTGTTTTCCTTCTATATTAATTTACGAAGGGCTATTATATAAACATGTATTTGTCCTTTCCTGCTACATTAAATGGATTGTAAAGATGGCCTTCGCTGGCTCATGCTACTGCATATGGTCAGATGTCTTCGCTGACATAATACCTGTATCATTTATTTCCTCCAATAAGAGTTTCTAATTTCGAGCTTCAAATTCATAATTAAGACATCTACGCAACAATCTACCTAATTTTTATAATAAAAGCATCTAGTTAACATAACAGATCTAAATGTAACTAATTATCCAGAAAACCCAGTTAAATGTGTCAATGCAAATGCATCATTTCTTCTATTTAGAAGCTGATTTGCTCTTTACTGAAAATTCTTTAACTTTTAATGTCACCGTGTGGTTACTCTCATCTGTTCACCTCAATTATGAATAGGTTTAGTCGTAAGCACTGCTCTAATTCATCTTGCAAGTTCCCAGGCATTTTCGATGGTGAGATATTTAGCAGATTGTTTTTATCTCATTGCTTTTTTGTCTTTTGACATCTCTGAAATTAATAATTATGACGTCATCACGTGATGCTACTGAATGAAGGTCGAAACTGCATTTGGAATATTACGAATGTAGATCTATGGAAGAACATGGTTAGTTATAATGATCAAATCAGATTCGCTGTTAGTAGAACTGATAGACTCACTTTAAATATCGAGTATTAGGCCAAAGCTGCTTCTAGTTCCTGTATATTTTATTACTATGCATGTTTGCGGTCACGTCCAGTTGTTTTTATAAATTATAATTTTGTCATACAAACGCCTATTTGATCATATTTATTTGTTCAAAATAGCCTTAGCAAGAAATCTTTGATTTCTAGTAATTGTAATTAATTTTTATATACAATAAAAGAAGCCAGAGGAAGAATAGAATCTAGCAATTGCGAACGATTTCTGATCATGGAGCACTACATTGAGGTCCCAAAAACTCAGCGATCATCCTTGTCGTCGTTGAACTCAGAAGACAGCAGTTCCCCATCAATCAGCGATGATGACACTAGTGTGGATTCTTCAATGGCAGATTTTGCGACGATTCCGAGTGAAGTACAGAAGATGAAGCTTCAGGGAAGAGTTCCTATGTACCGCCAAGATGAGGAGAATAATCCATTTACGGAATCGCTTATGCCAGTGTTCATTGGAATCGATATCTCTCTTCCGACAGATCACCCATCGTGTAGAAAAATATACTATGGATTTTCAGTTCATGATGGCTATTTCTCTATAGACTTCGCAATGATGTGCAAAAATGTTCCAGAGGATATTCCGATTTCAAAGCGCGGAGAATTGATCACTAGCAGAATTATTCAGCAGATCACTGAATATTCTAAAGACCATCTCTTCAAAGTTGTTGCTGTGGCTCTCAAATCGTCAACAGCCAAGGTGTGTCCGGATTTGCCCATGAAACTATGGCTTGATCTGGACTGCTTGCCGTTCTTTTTGAAAGATGATCTTGTCTATCAATCTATTCTTGGATCTGATGGCGAAATAAGTGAAAGCCGTGACCAAAAGAGTGTTGGCTGTGATGAGATAGCAGATAGTCTTGCCCGAAAAGTGGTCATGTTTTTTGGACCGAAGGGTCTTCCAAGAATCTCAATTGGATACAGAAATAAAGTTGGCGTTGACTCGGATAGTCTGATCCGTATGGTTACTCTCGAAAGTTATAAGGGAACATGTTCTCCGGAAACCTGGGAATGTCTAATCAAACTAGCGACTCGTCTTAAAGAAGTTACTGTCAATGGCCACAAGGGTGCTAGAATTGCGTTCTTCAATGCTACTGCACAGGGAGGAGGAGTTGCACTTATGAGACATGCTATGATCAGACTATTCAGGTTATTAGATTTGGATGTCAGTTGGTATGTTCCCATGCCAAATCCATCTGTTTTCAGAATTACCAAGAATAACCATAATATTATACAAGGAGTGGCTGATCCAAATCTTCGATTGACCGATAGTGCAAAGGAACAGTTCATGAAGTGGATCGAAAACAACTTCTATCGATATTGGTCTACCGGCCCGTTGTCATCTGATAAACCACCGGGAGTTGACATAGCCGTCCTTGATGATCCTCAAGTCATTGGTCTGATCCCAAAAGCAAAAGCTGCAGGATGTAGAGTTATATACAGATCGCACATTGAAGTACGCTCAGACTTAGTTGCTAAGAAGGGATCTCCTCAGGAAGAAGTATGGAACTTCTTATGGGAGAAAGGTATTAAAGACGCCGAACTATTCATCTCACATCCAGTGAAGGGCTTTATTCCTGATACAGTTGACAAGAGAATAGTCGGCTTTATGGGTGCATCAACAGATTGGCTCGATGGTCTTAATAAGACTCTCCATCCGTGGGACAACTATTACTACCTCAGTCTTCTAAAAAAAGCATGCGAGGAAGACAAGGCAAATAAGTTGGTATATCCAATGAGACCTTATATATGCCAGATAGCCCGATTTGATCCGAGCAAAGGTATTCCAGACGTCCTAGAATCTTACAGAAAGCTACGAGAAAGAATGGACGATGACTATCCTATCAGAAAGATTCCGCAATTGGTCATTGCTGGCCACGGAGCAGTTGATGACCCTGATGGAACACTTGTGTACGACCAAACTGTTAAGACCATAGCAACCTCTAAGTTCGATTCCATTGCAAGTGATATCATTGTCGTTCGACTTGGTCCCAGTGACCAACTTCTTAACTGCATCGTCTCAAATGCTAAGGTTACCTTACAACTCTCTCACCGCGAAGGATTTGAGGTTAAGGTATCCGAAGCTATCCACAAGGGTAAACCTGTTGTTGCGTACAGAGCAGGAGGTATTCCATTGCAGGTTCAACATAATAAAAACGGATATTTGGTCGAAGTAGGAGACACCAGTCGTGTTGCAAAGCACATTTACGACCTCTTGTGCAATGAGGAGCTTTATGAAAAAATGTCATCTTATGGCATGAAGTCCGTAAGTGACGAAGTGGGGACTGTTGGCAGCTGCAATGCTTGGCTCTATCTATTCAATGAACTTGCGAATGGTCACGACGTAAAGCCCAATTGCAGATGGATCTACGACATGATGCGCGAGTACGTTGGTATTCCATGGAAAGCGCACGAGAACAGACTTCCTCGAGTTATCAGCTAGACGCATGGCCAATAGCCATATGCTGCGTATAAAAGATCTGAACATGGAAGATGGATATAGCTTTTTGTAATATATTCTACGGCTGATACTCCGTAAGAAACTTAAGATATAATTATAAACATTTCCATTGCCAGCAATTAAGGGCTCTCAAGCTGTTCAATATATAGTATAGTATATAGTAACAACAAACACCAACTTTTCATACAAATAATTCATTGATGACCAACTTCTACGCTGCTGTCCACATATGCCGCTAGACTGTTCGTACTCGGAATACTATCCTCTCGGTGTCGCTCAGTATCCCTAACCTTATGACGCAAATTGTGGAGCTTTTTTTAATGCAGGAAGGAGCAATGCAATAGAGTATTATACAAGCAAGTAGGGCAGAATTGCATAGAGTAAAGATAAATAAGGTACCCGCCGACAGATAAAATCCTCGAAGTAGCTCAATTTTCATGTTATTGCGTATAAGGAGTCGAAGATATTAAATAGAAGCAAATATTGCCGGACCCAGAGATCACCGTGTGGACTATTTACACCAATAGAGAGATCAACTTGCGTAGTGTGGACGAACAGTGAACATTTTTAGCTCCATAAAAGTTAAAACTAAATGATATAATGAAGTATATGCCATATATCAGTGATGCTAATGTACTTACTCAGGGTGAATGTTAACAATATGGAGTAACAATCACTCAATACAACAGTTTCCTCTTTAACAAATAATTACCCAGTATAGACTAGATTGATTAACTGTCGCTCAACAACACCAAAACATGAGAAAAAAATTTTTGTTAGTCCTGCTGGATTTGCTCAATTATGCCACTAGATATTTTTTCTCTTTTTTCTTAATACTCTTCTTTTTTTTTTCTACTGTACACACTTTTCTGGCTTATTTAATTCTTTTTAAAAAGCCTTCTCCTTTCATTCCTTTATATCTGATTCATTATATTAAAAATGGTTCAGTCTGCAGTCTTAGGTTTCCCACGTATTGGTAAGTGACTGCTATGTAATGCTTAATAAATTTTTTTTATGCGTATGAGTCGCTGGCCATTCTTAAGAATGGCAAAAGAAGCAATAGACAAAATGCATAGAACTATTACTGTTTTGTAAATTCTTTTGGAATGCTTTTGACTGTGTCTAATGGATGAATTGGTGAATTGACGATGGATTAAGTTGCTGATTGGTTTGGGCGACTACTATTTTGTAAAGCTATTGTAACTAACTGATCTTTTTTCCGAATTATAGGCGCGCAGCGTGAGTTGAAGAAGGTCACCGAGGCCTATTGGTCTGGAAAAGCTACTGTTGAGGAACTTTTCAAGGTTGGCAAGGAGCTCCGAGAGAAGAATTGGAAGTTGCAAAAGGATGCTGGTGTAGATATCATTCCATCCAACGACTTCTCTTTTTATGATCATATCTTGGACCACTCTATGTTGTTCAATGTTATCCCAGACCGTTATTCCAAGTACGAGCTTCCTGCCATTGACACTTTATTTGCTATGGGTCGTGGTCTGCAAAGACCTGCTACTGAGAGTACTTCGGCTGTCGATGTTCCAGCTTGTGAGATGGTTAAGTGGTTTGACTCTAACTATCACTATGTCAGACCAACATTTCAGAAGAATGTTGAGTTCAAATTGAACTCCACTAAGCCTGTTGATGAATATCTTGAAGCTAAGGCTCTTGGAATTGAAACTCGTCCAGTTATTGTTGGTCCGGTTTCGTATCTCTATTTGGGCAAGGCTGATAAGGACAATCTTGAGCTTGAGCCTATTTCTCTCCTCGAGAAGCTTCTTCCAGTATACGCTGAACTCCTTGCTAAGCTGAAGGAGGCTGGTGCTACTTCGGTCCAGATTGACGAGCCTGTCCTAGTTTTGGATTTGCCAGAGAATATTAAGGCTGCCTACAAGACTGCATACGAGTTTCTCGCCAAAGAGTCTGCTCCTTCTCTCATTTTGACTACATATTTTGGTGACGTCCGACCAAATTTGGACGCAATTAAGGGTCTCCCAGTTGCTGGTTTCCACGCTGATTTTGTCCGTGTTCCAGAGCAGTTGGATGAGGTTGTCTCTGCTCTTGAGCCATCTCAGATCCTCTCAGTTGGTATTGTCAATGGTCGTAACATTTGGAAGGTCAACTACGCTAAGGCTATTGAGTTTGTCAAGAGTGCCATTGAAAAGGTCGGTGCTGAACGCGTTATCGTTGCTACCTCTTCCTCTCTCTTGCATACCCCTGTCACTCTCGACTCAGAGAAGAAGATTCCAGAGGAGATCAAAGATTGGCTTTCTTTCGCTTCCCAGAAGATTGTTGAGGTGGTCACCATTGCTAAGGCCGTCACTGATGGTGCTGAGTCTGTCGCAGATGCCCTAGCTGCCAATGCCAAGAGTATTGCCGCCCGTGAGTCTTCCTCAATCACTAATGATCCAGCTGTTCGCGAACGTGTCTCTAAGATCACTGAAGAGGAGACTCGACGAAAGTCTCCTTTCGCCGCCCGTCTCGCTGCCCAGAAGGAGCATCTTGATATTCCACTTTTCCCAACCACCACTATCGGTTCCTTCCCTCAAACCAAGGATATCCGTGTTTTCCGAAACAAGTTCACTAAGGGTGAAATCTCTGCAGAGGAGTACGAGAAGTTCATTGAGAAGGAGATCTCTGATGTTGTCAAGTTCCAAGAAGAAATTGGTCTTGATGTTTTGGTCCACGGTGAGCCAGAGAGAAATGATATGGTTCAGTACTTTGGTGAGAAGTTGAATGGTTTCATCTTCACTACCAACGGTTGGGTCCAGTCTTATGGTTCACGATACGTTCGTCCACCAATTATCGTTGGTGACGTTTCTCGACCAAGTGCTATGACTGTCAAGGAGTCTAAGTATGCTCAGTCCATTACCAAGAAGCCAATGAAGGGTATGCTTTCTGGTCCAGTCACCTGTCTCCGATGGTCATTTCCACGTGATGACATTTCCAATAAGCTTCAGGCTTTGCAGCTTGCTCTTGCTCTCCGTGATGAGGTCAACGATTTAGAAGCTGCTGGTGTCTATGTTATCCAGGTCGATGAGCCAGCTATTCGTGAGGGTCTCCCACTGCGTGCTGGTCCCGAGCGTGATGACTATGTTAAGTGGGCTGTTGAGTCTTTCAGACTGGCCACTTCTGGTGTAGAGGATAAGACTCAGATTCACTCTCACTTTTGCTACTCTGACCTTGACCCCAACCACATCAAGGCTCTTGACGCTGATGTTGTCTCCATTGAATTCTCCAAGAAGGATGATCCTAAGTACATCGAGGAATTTTCTCAGTATCCTAACCATATTGGTTTGGGTCTTTTTGACATTCACTCTCCACGTGTTCCACCAAAGGAGGAGTTTGTTTCTCGAATTGCTGAGATTCTCAAGGTCTATCCTAAGGAGAACTTGTGGATTAACCCTGACTGTGGTCTTAAGACTCGTGGATGGACTGAAACTCGTGCTTCTTTGACTAACATGGTTGAGGCCGCTAAGGAATTCCGTGCCAAATACTCTGCTTAAATAGTTTCCGCTGACTTTTGGCTATTTTGTTGATGAATGATGCAGAAAAGGAAATTTGGAAAGCAGAAGAAGGAACAAAAGGAGCCATAAGTGTATTTATATTTGAGCGAAGAAAAAAAAAGTAAGATATATTTAGGGGAAAGTGTGCTTATGATGATGGGGTAGGAACCGGGCGTTTATTTTTCAACAAAAGATGTACCACGGTAATTGTTTTCCAGTTTAAATAATTGACATATAAATACTTTACTTTTATTGACTACACTCATTATTCATTTGGAATAAGCAACTTATTTGTATATGATTCATATATCTTTATTAGCTTTCATTCTCTCTTTTCTCTGAAAGTTTGTCATGTTTTATCTAGTTTTTCATGTGCTTTTTTCGCGTGTTTTCTTTGAAAAATTTATTTGCAATAGAGAATTGATTCAACTCAAAAATAAATTTTAAATTAATTAAATTGCTATCGTAATACGCTATATCACAGTTGCGGACTGATGCTATAGCGCTAATTAATATAGTATTACGACCAAGGTGTCCCAATTTCTGACAATGAAATGAAGTTATTTCAAGGCTTCCGTTAGTGCTTTCTCGCTATATTCCCACAACTTTTTTCTTTCTTCAGTACTGTTCGCATTTTCTTTCCCGGAACTGAGTAAAACTCCGTCGCATAACTGTCTGAAACAATAAGAAACAATATGTGGGCAGGGCAATTTCTCTTTGTGACTAGGTTCACGAGCACGTTTGTCAACAGCAGCAAATAAAGATGCTTTCGCGCCGTCGTAGGCTGACAGTGACGTTGGTTCTATAACATATTTTGTAAGGAACTTGACCAAAAAAGAGACTGGCGCATTGTCCAGATCTTGAATATTGGTCTTAACTCGACCTGGGTGAATTGCATTAACATATATATTGGTGTCGTTTAACACTTCGGTAAGCTCCTTTACAAATAAAACATTGGCGAACTTCGAATGACAGTATCTTCGGAAAGTGCTAAATGAAAAAAATGAGATACCCAGTCCTGCCTGAGATTTAGGATCAGATCATAGTCAATAGCAGAGATCTAACGGTATAAATTGGAAGCCACGACAACAATGCGTACATCACTGTTTAATTCGCTATTTGTCTTCCTAAGCAGGGGCAGCAAAGTTTTCACAAAGGCAAAATGACCAAGGTGCTGAATAGTTGTGTCGTTAGAATTGCTCAAGGCAGAAAAATCAGCAAAGACTAGCTTCGTATAGAAACTTACATTGATCTGGATATTTCTGTCAGTATTATTATATAAGTACTAGTTACGCACGATCACACTTACAGCAAAAATACTTTCGTATCCCTCGGAGTTCAGCTTAGCAGGCTAAATTATTTTGAACGAATAATAGTTACATAAACTATGTGAACTATCATTGAATGCTTGCCCTACGAAGTAGCGTCTGTAGGCACATATCATGGTTGCGACACCAGCATTAGCGATAAGGATGTCAAGACGATCTTCGAGCTCGGCGAACATCTCAGCCGCAGTCGTCGCTTTTTTCATGCTCTCGAGGTCAAGTTCCAGAAAGACAAGGTTGGCACTCGAGCCGATCTCCTTTTCTATTCTGGCTATAGCATCTGTGGCACGCTCCTCTGATCTGCAAGTCATGTAGACCTTGCATCCTTTTCGCGCAAGTTCTTTGGCTGTCGATTCGCCAATACCAGAGTTCGCACTTAGTATGCAATTGCTAGAATGCGGTACTTGGAAGTGTGCTACTACACACTTACTCAGTTACCACGGCAACATTTCCCGAAAGGTCGGGTATGTCCTCATAGGAGAAGTCTAAATATTCGTAGTGTTGCTCATCAGAGTGC
This sequence comes from Dipodascopsis uninucleata var. uninucleata, assembly GCA_030568195.1. Lineage (NCBI taxonomy): Eukaryota > Fungi > Ascomycota > Lipomycetes > Lipomycetales > Lipomycetaceae > Dipodascopsis > Dipodascopsis uninucleata. The sequence goes on along the minus strand of JAJLTO010000002.1, from coordinate 203,828 downwards.
GTAGTGATTGCTTGAGGTACAGAAATTACACTTGATACAATAATACTAAATGTTCACCTGCCTTGTTTGAATACCGCTATCGATAGTACAATATAAATTTACTAGACTGTTTCTGATATTTTCCTCCGACACATTAGGAAGACTGTTTAGATATATGCGATAGATGGCATTGCAGCCGTGCCCATCTAAGCTTATTCATATCCTATCCGCAGCCGGGCTTCAAATGTGGCACGACTGGGTAAGATCTTACTAAGCGCAGCATTCCAAGAGAAAGATCCGGTCACGAAGCTGAATAAGCAACGTGTTGCTGACTAATGGGAATTTTTCTCATGATCCAAGAAGACTTTTCAAGGTGGATCTTTCTCTGGAACCTCTAATAGTTTGATGGTCTATTGTACAATAGAATCGGTTAATGAGCACCAGATTGCGCTGGCTACGGTCCCCCGGAAGGGATATCGAGAGTCTGTATTTGAGGGACCAGAGCAATGAGCAGTATCCACCGACCTCAGATAATCACACCTAGCCGCCAGACAGACTAATTGGGACCCTGCCTAAACGCTGGTAATTACTGTACTGCTGTTTCCTGACAGTGCTAGAGAATTGCTTTCTATCTGTCCATAAGTTTCATGCACAGGCCCTGCTCGCGAGCTGTCTGTTGCTGGTAGAGACGCTTCGACCAACTTACCCGGTGCAATCTTAATTACTTGGGTTTGGGCATTATTGATGCGGATTAGATTTACGGGTTGAGCTTAGCCCGAAAGGAGAGAGCGTTATGCTCTGTATTAAAAAATGAAGCACATAGGCTGAAAGGTAAAAATCGCATCTTCGGATCTCTCGACGTAAACAGCTACTGGAAAAATAGCGAGTGAATACAAGATGCCATTTTGAGAGCATGAAAGATGCACGCAGCTCGCAGAGACATCAGCTGTGAGAGGCGTGGCTATCACGTATACGAAAGTGTAGCGAAGGTTCCGCAATTCTGTAGTTTGACTATAGGTTTCTTAGATTTAAAATTTTTAGTTTCTTAAAAATATATCTTTGTCGGCTTTACCAGTCACAGGCCAAGAAAGGGTGGAATAAAACGAAAATAGCAATAGGGTAAAAGCAGTGATGTCAAGGCTGGTAAAGTAGCAACACAGTTAGTAATAATCGACTAAACAGCAGTCAAGTGATTAGTAGTCAGCTAAGCACTAAGTCAGATAGAGAAAGAGCATATTCGAATTAAATACTCCTGCAGTAAACTGGCACGAGTGCAATAGTAGGCAACCATGCTGGACTGTTCGCGGAAGTAGCTAAGATGTAATTGTGTACTGTGTGTACTGTGACAATGGCACCAAAATAATCACCAAGAAACCGCCAACGCAAGAGATTGATAGTATAATGCCACTCGAGAATAACTTCAGATGACAAGTAGATGACACAAAAAAATCAGACTACGCAAGACCAAACCTATTAACTTATGCACTTTATAGCAACCCTTCTTGAGTGCTTGGCGGTTACTGGCAGTCATGAAAGCCCAATAATCGTAAATATTGAGTATCCAGCGAGAGAGTGATCGCCATGATCTCATGGACCGCTGTAGACTGGCTCCATCTCGCCCCGTCTACGTACTTTGAACGATGGATTATCTCATCGGTCGCTTCAGTCGCATGCACTACGAGAATGCAACATTATTAATATGAACTGTAGCTATCTGTAGAGCAAAGTGTACAGAAACCGAGCTAACGATGTGGAGAACAAACTAGAGCCCGCAGAGCCAATCGGCCCTTATATCTGCCACACAGCACTTCCTTTGGGAAAGATGCGCATCGCCGCAGTCATCTAGAGATGACAGAAAATTTTCTCTAGATATTCTACTATTCCAATATCCACATTTCTACTACGTTGTTCTCTAGCAGCCCCTTGTAGTTCCTCGGTATCGCTCGTATGCGCCGGTACAGCACACTGCATACAAGAAAATGGCCGAAAATGTAGGAGAGCCGATCATATTCTTGTAATAAGGATGCACATACTGCAGAGAAGTAGAGTTTTAAAGTAAAAGTCACAAGGGTTTTGAATTTACATTATTTTGGTGAGGCCAATGCGGAGGGCTAGCTCAGTGGTGGCCCGTGATCAACTAACCATAATTGCAATGTCGCAAACAGACGAGTATGCAATAGCACATTATACTATATCGTAACGATAAAAGCCAAACGCAGGATCTTCTTAGAGCTATAGTAGTGACAACTCTGGCTGGACTCTATAACTGATGCAGAACTGAACAATAATTGGCAGAGGCGCAAAATTGTCCAAGTTTCCCTGTATCTGTCGCATGTGAGTCTACAGCTCTAGTGTGCATAATTACTGTCAGTTTCACGTAACAGCATTCGGAATCCTTTTAGCGGCACTCGCTAGTGTGGGCCACAGTAAACATAATCTTCGAGACCATCTCTGCCCGCAAAATTCAGAGCTTCAACGTCGAGCACGCACATCGATATTACAGGTGCGCACACTAACACACACCCGTATACGCACATTGGCATCTACCTCGAAAGACGTGCATGTGCATGTACGCTGCCTATATATGTCTGCTAGCTCTCGTTCAGGGATAAATAAGACAGTATTTTAGTCGACCCTGAGAAGTAGGAACCAGAGTCTTACAGGTCGCGTTGGTGGAGGGGGTCTAACAGTCGAAACGCGCATTGCAATTCAAAATATTACTCGCAATTACACATCTGAAGGGTCTCTCGATATAAGCGCATTCAATCCTGACATTCACTTTGTGTACTGGCGCCTTACAATTAGCACTTGCGCAGTAATCAATCTCTAGATAGCAAGACGGCCACAAGGCGAAACAGAAGCCGATCGCTATCGTGATATAAGTACTTACGCAGCGCAGCTGACTAGCGAATTTGACTTACAGCAAAATATCAGAAGCAAGCTTCGGGTGTTCGTGCTTTAAATTGTATTCATTTTAACACGCAAGTTACTTGTATCTGAGAGTTATCTCTAGATCGTCTGGCAGGTGGTTTGACAGCGTAGCGCAGAATTTGAACAAACGACGCCAAGCAGCTATAGCGACTGTCTATTCAGCTGGAACATCTAAAGACTTCATGAGACTGGAAATTGGATTATGACGGGCACAATGACGAAGCCAAAATTTCCCTCGGCTCCAAAGCTGCTTGACAGCATCCAGCATCAGCAGAATGTGCGAGGTAACAGGCGATTTGGTTTTCATCCACTCTTGCGTTCTCTTAGTGATTTTTGTCCTAAATCGTTACCTGATTATGACACTGCGGCCAAGAACGATGAAGTAATAGTGTTCCTACAGTTCAGCGCAGATGATATATTTCTGGTCTTCCAGGTTGATGAATCTGGCTGGGTGAAAAGTGTACTTCTTTCATCCGGTGAAGAAGGGTGGATTCCTGCCAACTATTGCGAGTCTTACGATCGCATCGAATTGCGTCCTCTAGTCGTTGCAGCCTTAAATGCGGAAGCAAATACTAAATCCGATCAAGAAAAGTCTTATCAAATTGTTATGACAAACATTGTGTCGGGTGTCAAAGCTTTATTAGGCTCAACGCAGTCGCTAAGTAAAAATTCGAAATATCTACAGGAGTCAGCAAACGTCAAGCACAGTCGGCGTGCTCTACTCTCTGAAGTTGTGTCACTTGTATCTTGCGTTAAATATCGACAGATAACAGAGAATGATAGCAAAGACAGTATAAGAATAATGAAGTCAACATATTCTATCTTAAATGTAGCAATCAAATTCCTTGAAGAATGGCGGAAAGAATTTGGTAGAACGAGCGTGGACGAAGACTCTACTTATCAGCCTGAAAACGTAACATTTGCTGGTGGTAACGTCGTCGGAATGCATATTGTCCCTCTTCTGTCGTGTCAATCAAAGTCTGCTCAAGCTAGATTAAATGGATTTTACGATTCATTTTTGCTCGCGATAGGGTCTTATGTTGATAGTGACAGTCTTGACTTACGTTCTCCTGCAAGCATTTTAATGACGACAAAGCATGCTGTCCAGGCTGGCAAGGAGTTTCTTGCTATTGTCAAGTCGATTGAGTCAAAGATGCCTACATTTGATTTTAGTTTAAGCAATTCAAAAGAGAGTCTATATAAGCAGATTTCTGTTTTGGTGACCACTGCGAGAAATTTTGTCGCCTCTCAGAAGTCTTCTACTAACGAGATCGGCATTGAGGATCTTGACGACTCACACAGTGATGCCGTTAGTAGTCAGTATTCTGAAGAAAATAGTCAGGTCGATAATGATAATGACATATCAGCAATAGTGGAGTCAAAGAAATTGATCGATTGTTCTGTTGCCTGTGTCCAGGCAGCTGGTGTTTGTCTAGCGAAAGCTAAGTTTGCTCTAGATCAAATAGGAGATTTTACTATGGATATTAATGACCCGTACGAGATAGACTATGATTCTTCTGATATGTCATCGAGACGTTCTTCGGAACCTAGCGAGTTGACCTCTGATCGCAGCATGGAGGGACAAATCGGCATGTCAAGTTCTGAGGGTCTCATGTCTCAGTTAGAGCCACCACATGTACAAGATCAAGAATTAGAGGATCCTCGTATTTCAAGCAGGGGTGATAAGGCTCCTCTAGAAGATAGAATTCTATTCAATTCAGATGGTCAAGTTCAAGGTGGCTCGTTAGAAGCTCTTATCAAGTACTTTACTTCTAGCGACGCTGCACCTGATGCTTTATTTGTATCTACGTTCTATCTCACTTTTAGGTTATTCACTACTCCTTCTGCTGTCGCACAAGCACTAGTGAACCGTTATTCGTCGCTCTCTCCTGATGAATCTAGCGTCTTTCCCATCCGTTTGAGAGTTTATAATGTCTTTAAGGGATGGATGGAAAGTTATTGGAGAAAAGAAACTGATAACGAAGCACTGCCTATCATTTTGGACTTCGCAAACACTTCTGTCAAGTCTACACTTCCTTTTGCGAGCCAGAGACTGCTTGAGCTATCAAAAACCGTTGTTGATTCGAATGAACCTATAGTGCCGCGGCTTATGTCAAAAGCTGGAGAAGACACTAGTATTGCAACACTTTTACCTAATTCTGTATCCGTACCAACGCCTATAACAAATAGAATTCACATTGCATTACTCTCTAAATACATTCGCGATGAAGGCTCAGCCCCAAGTTTACTGGAATTTGATCCATTGGAGCTTGCTCGACAGTTTACAATTAAAGAGTCTCGTTTATTTTGTCAGATTGTTCCTGAAGAACTATTAGGACAGGAGTTTTCTAAAAAGTCTAGTCAATGTCGTGCAGTTAATGTTCGAGCTATGTCGGCTTTGTCAACTGATATTGCTAACTTTGTTGGTGAAACAGTTCTAGCTGGTGACGTACCATTGAAAGTTCGAACAAATATTCTTCGTCATTGGATTCGAGTTTCTGAAAAGTGCTTTGAGTTGAAGAATTTCAACTGCTTAATGGCTATCATATGTGCACTTCAAAGCTCTGTTATATTACGACTTAAAAAGACGTGGGAGCTTCTTCCTCCGCGATACCACGCTTTGTTCTCTGAATTGAAGGGTATCATTGTGTATGAAAAGAACTATTCTTCGTATCGAAAGCTACTTCGCAATCAAAGTCCGCCGTGCATTCCGTACTTAGGTGTATACTTGACAGACTTAACTTTTGCAGATGAAGGAAACTCAGATTATAGAATATTCCATATTGATGAGGATGATGTTGTCCCAGTTATAAACTTCGATAAGTACGTTAGGACTACGAAAATCATTACAGATTTACAAAGATTTCAGGTTCCGTACCGATTTCAAGAAGTTCCTGAGTTTCAAGCTTGGATCGATAAAGAGCTAAGGAGAGTTCACCAGCTTTGTGCTAATGATCAGCATATTCTTTATAAGCGAAGTTGCATTATCGAACCAAAGCTTGGGGTAACGAAATCAGCTGCTACATTTGTTGAAACTTCGAATTCCAATTCTTGGAATGAGGAAACATCTGACAAGCAAAACTAATGTAGATATGTAAATCTGTCTATGCATGATTATGGCATTGGTGGGAGATAGGAAACGTACATGTTCAGTTATTGTCACTTATAGTAATTTTTGTCTAGCTTTATCAGGTATATTGTTTGCACACATATTCGTTATTTTGGTATAATTCTTTTTTTCTTTCAGTTTTCCTTTCATGTTTCTCTGGTTCTTTTGATCTTTAATAATGCTTATCTGATAACTTCTTGTGCCGCATACTTTTTATTTTGATTTGTATTTGTATGTTAATATTCTAAATTTTTTTGCTAAATGTAAGAGGTGTGTGGCTTTCAAGTTCTAAAACGTACATATTCTCCTTCAATCGGCTCCTTATGCTATTTTGGTTGGTTAACCACTACTCTCTGCTTCTGGCTATTTTCTTTTTTTTTTTTGCAACTATATACACGCATACATGTATGGTATTGTTTATTGATGGACAGTTCTATTTTCTTCACATTGTATTCTATATCTTGATTTTGCTTGGACTAGCAGTTATTCTATTACATTATGGTCAATATATTACTTAGCATATTACAAATAGTACTATGAAGTCTGTTTGTATATACATTAGGGCATCTGCAACCATTTTATTTTTCCTAATGCCATAAATGTAGTAAGTATTATTAAAATTATTCTGAAATTAATTACTCGCTTGATTACGATTTAGACCAGAAAACACAACGTGCTATATAAGGTTCAATTGGTGGTAAAATCATGATGACTGCAGAATTTCCGTGTATATGACATTGGGCGAATCTGTTTAATACACAATTGCACCCAACCGAGGACAGAAAATATAGTCGATTTGTATTCTACGTCTTACCTATATTTTTATTTCAAGTCGGAATAATAATATATTCAGAGAAAAGGCAGGGAAAATGGATCAAGTGTCAGTTTCACAGATCTACGATGAGATACGAAGGACAGCCATCCTGTTCTATCAGTCAGTCAAACCGCATCCAGGTGCTAGTGTCAGCGCATATATATATTTGTATATGTGTATCATTATTGTTATAGGAACTATAATGACGCTTTATATTTACATATCCGCGAAGGTCGTGGGTTATATGATTGGATCAAGGCTCAGAAAACAATCTCGAGATCTGCGAAATCGAATATTCGAAGAGTTTTTAGAGAGCAAGGGCCTCACTGGAGACAAGCTGATGGCCGCATCGTCAAGCGGACCAAAAGAGTCACCAAAAGGAAGACCATTTATCGTCGGATTTTTTCATCCATATTGTAATGCAGGTGGCGGAGGTGAACGAGTGCTGTGGACAGCTATTCATGCAACCTTAAATACGTATCCTCTCGCAATTTGTGCAATATACACTGGGGACATAGATGCTACGAAAGATGAAATTATTGAACGTGCAATGACTCGATTCGAGATTAGTGTTGATAGTAGCCGTATTACAATGGTCTATTTAAAGAAAAGATATCTTGTCGCCTCGGAGACATGGCCACACTTCACGCTTCTGGGACAGGCTTTAGGCTCGATACCGCTTACATATGAAGCGATGAGTCAGCTTGTGCCTGATATATATATAGGTAAGACGCGACTTGACCGTTAAATTTATGGGATTTGACAAGTCTAACAATTCTCTTATTAGATACCATGGGCTATGCCTTTTCATATCCACTAGTCTCCCTTGCACTTTCCATCCCTGTGGGAGCATATGTGCATTATCCAATGATCTCATCTGATATGCTTAGCAAGGTGCCTATATGGCGACATCCGATTAAAAATATCTATTGGCGAATTTTTTCCTTTTATTATGCATTCTCAGGTGCATTTGCAGACGTGGTAATGGCTAACAGTACTTGGACATTCAATCACATTAGAAATGAATGGTGGATCAACAGACTGATGGACAAGATGTTTGAGCGCTCAGAAAAGCTTCAGTTCCGCATTGTCTATCCACCTTGTAACACACGTGAACTTTCTACGTGTGACGTTGAGAGTCCACGACAACCAATTGCTCTATCAATTGCGCAGTTTAGGCCTGAAAAGCGACATCAAATAATCATTGACGAATTTGCCAAATTTATCAAAAAACCAGGCGTTGACGAAAAAATCAAGCTTGTCTTGATCGGCTCTGTTAGAGACGATCGCGATAAAAAGCGAGTATATGAGCTTAGGCTCCAAGTTCGTGAACTAGATATTGCCGATAGAGTTGAGTTTTTACTCGAGGCTCACTGGGACATTGTCAAGCAGTATTTACAATCATCTAGCGTTGGTATAAATGGAATGTGGAACGAGCATTTTGGAATTGGTGTTGTTGAATACTTGGCTTCTGGTCTCATTACCGTTGCTCACAATAGTGGAGGTCCTAAACTCGATATTGTTGTTCCCGTTGATGGTCAGCCCACGGGATTTCATTTTACTACAGAAGGAGATGAGTCTACTTCACTAGCAGCTTACCTTGGACAAGCATTTTCAATGGAACAGGAGGAAGCTGTGAAATATAGAAAGGCTGCGAAGATTTCAGCAGCGAGATTTTCAGAGGAGGAATTTGAGAAGGCTTGGATTGAGAGATTGCGCATTCTTATCATGCTGGAACAGTTCAGACGAGTTGATAGAATTTCTCGTGGTCTCTCTTTTTAAATAGGCGATGTAGATGTGCTTTGAGTTAAAATTGGATTTTATAATGTTATGGTACTTCAGTATATATTTTTAATAGTTAAGTACTGCGATATACTTAGCGTCATTGTATATTAGTAAAATCATCTATTTGATCTACAAACTTGTAAAGCTGCAAGTTTGCTTTATCATTTATGTACATTTCTTCATGTTTGCTCATTGCAGATATATAATATATACAAAGATATGTTTTATAGAAGGATAGTGGTCCGTTGCATATAGAATATTACGGTTGTTTCTCATAGCAGATTTATAAGTCCTTAGATCGGGATATAAGATCCCTAAGAACAGAAGGATTCAATTTGGCGCTTATTACTTTCGCGTCAGTCATTTTCTTTAGAGGCTTTGCAAGTTCAGGTGAAGGAACTAATCTATAGTATCTTCTTAAAAAGGCTTGCTGGGCTGTGGTGCACAGAGCAGATGTCAGCCAGTACAATGTAAATGACTTAGTCAATGTCAGCATTACTTAATCCGTGGCTACAGAATCAAATTTCGCATAAAACTTAATACTCACCGTTGAATATGAGAAAGAAAACGTTACCAATGATAACACACCAAGACGACCAAGCTGGTTGAGAATCGCTGATAGTAACGTTCGTTTGCCCTCTATAAATGCTCTAGCTGCAGCGGCCTCTTTCCAATATCGCTAAATCCATACCTCAGTTAATAAATATGTCACAATTTAATCTTTCAGCTACATAAATAGAAATTTGCCCAAATGTTACTATTACTCACCTCAATATTATAAAATGACAAAATTGCTAAGGACAATGGGATCACCAGATATGGATCTGGTTTATCTAAGTCCGTAAACCATAAAAAGCCTTGATTATGGAAGAAAGTACCCTCTGAGAGAACTTCGGTTTCTTCCGTTCTTAGATTTGCATAATGAAATACACCTCTACTACCGAAAAGTAAGGCAAATGCCTGTACAAAAGCGACGCTGAGAGACTTAAAGATGTTAGTACTATAAGATTTCTGAAGATGCATGCCAAGTTCCTTAGCAAATTGAGGAATAGGAACAAGTTCCGCATCAGTCCCTTCCTTCGGCAGAATCTTCAGCTTTTCTCGTCGTACTCCTTCTGCCGCCACTAATGTAGAGGATTTGAGCATCGGCGACAGTGTTGAGCTCCGTTGCATGTTTTTTCTACTCCAGATTGCAACTGGAAACGTTATTAAAAAACGCAACATTACGCATGTAATAGGAATAGTATATCCCCACGTAAGACCAGAAAAATCGTGAACAGATACAAACAACTTATATGACCATTGGCCCAATATTTGCGTGTTATCTATGAAAAAATAGAATGCTTTAAGACCCGCCTCATAGACGTCTATAGTGGAGAAAGCAGCAGCCGAAGATTGAAGAATCACACGTTTCTGCAACAAACTTGAATCTACAATCAGCCTCCTGGAAGAGAATGAGCTTGTAGCTAGTGTATTCCATCTTGTAATCGAGCTGCGACCTATTATTTGGTTTGCAAGAAAGCGCTGGCCGGGACTTCTGGCCGCAAGCATCGACATTATTTGATTTCTCAGCGCCTGGTAAGTACAATTCCAGTCTTATATTCTTTTCTGTATAGAACCAAATATCTATGGGTTCCAATCCTGTTTGTATTTGGCCAAACTTGGCAATGCTGTATTTCGGCGTTGTTCTTCTGTATTTAAAAAGACGTTTTCTAAGATGGAATAATAACAACTAAAATGATGTAGACATTCATTTTCATAAGTGATCGTTCTTTGGACACTTGTGCGGCTGTCGGGGATTGCTTGGCTTAGAAATATTTCGTCGGAATATATCTATTATTGTCCTAGTGAGGCTTCAATGTTATACTCCTATTTGGGCCATCAATTGTCGTATAATGACTAAAGAACTGAAGATATCATAGTTGCGTGAAAATGGAATCCACTGATGTAGACAATAATGATATAGCGCCTTACAATGGCTTACGGACTTCAAGTGTTAGTGATCAGTTCAAAGCTGCATCGATAAAGCGACAGAGGGAGATGCTTCCAATTTTCAGATATAGTGAGTATTAGGATGATTTGCTATATAGGAAAAGAAGTCCGGCTCACCTTCTTTTTTTATATAGGACGATCTCTGCTATATTTAATAGAGAAAAATCAAGTGGTTGTCCTTGTTGGCCATACTGGATCGGGAAAAAGCACTCGTATGTAATTTATTTTGGATATTTGTTCTAGAATTGATTTTGTTGATTGACTTTACGTCTTCCTTCTAGAGTTAACACAGTATTTATATGAAGAGGGATGGTCGAAGGATGGGAAACAGATAGCGTGTACTCAAGTAAGCAGATCATAAGTGGAAATAGTAGAATGAGAAGTACTTTAGCATTCTGACTATTATATAGCCTAGACGACTAGCAGCAACATCTGTTGCTTCACGAGTGGCTGAAGAGCTAGGATGCGATTTAGGTGGTGTGGTTGGATATTCTATCAGATTCAGCGATATGACTTCAGAGACTACAAAAATCAAATACCTGACAGATGGAATGCTCGTCCGCGAGCTTCTTATTGATCCTCTTCTCACACAGTATTCAGTTATTATGGTAGACGAGGCGCACGAACGTAGCGTTTACACCGATATCCTACTTAGTATCCTTAAAAAAGTTCTGAAAAAGAGAGCAGATTTACGGGTCATAGTATCTAGTGCAACCTTGCAGGCAGAAGAATTTGTTGATTTTTTCGGAAGAGATAGCACAGAGATTATTAGCATAGAAGGAAGAATGTTCCCTGTGGACGTTTTATATCTATCCAAACCAACTGAGAATTACATTACTAAAACGATAGAAACGATATTGAATATTCATGAGCACGAGCCAGATGGAGATATTCTAGTTTTTCTTACCGGTAGAGAGGAGATCGATCGGGTATACCAAGAAATTTCTTACCAAATGCAAAATCTCCAGTCATCGAGTCGAAAGCTTTTATCATTACCGCTATATAGTGGCCTACCACAGGATGAACAGATGGCAGTGTTTGAACCTGCCCCTGACGACAGTAGGAAGGTGATTATTTCGACAAATATTGCAGAAGCAAGTGTTACAATAGACGGAATAGTCTATGTGATTGACTGCGGGTTTGTCAAAATCCGAGCATATAATCCGTTGATTAGAATCGAATCACTGCTGATAACACCTATATCAAAGGCTTCGGCCATTCAAAGAGCAGGCAGAGCAGGCAGAACGAAACCTGGAAAATGCTTTCGACTTTATACTCAGTCTACTTTCGATAATGAAATGCCAGATGCATCAATACCGGAGGTTCAAAGGTCAAATCTAACATTAACCATTCTCCAGCTAAAGTCACTGGGTATTGATAACATCGCACGGATGGATTTTGTTGCGTCTCCTCCTGTAGAGCTTGTGACTGATGCTTTAGAGCTTCTATACTCTTTGGGTGCTATAGATGAGTATGCCAAGCTGACGAAACCAGTTGGTATCCGTATGGCAGAGCTTCCATTAGACCCTCAAATTTCGAAAATCCTTTTAAAGTCTCAAGAATATGGATGTATGAGCGAAATCCTTACTATAGTGGCCACCATGTCTGTAAAGAATATTTTATATGTTCCTCAAAATGAAACGAAGGCTGCCGCTATAGAACATAGAAAGTTCACGGTCGATGAGGGCGACCATTTGACAATGTATAACATTTACATGGCATTTACGACTAGAGGCAAAAAATCCTCTAAATGGGCACATGAGAGATATCTTAACTATAAAGCTCTAGTGCAAGCAGTTAGCGTGCGCAACCAATTAGTTAAATACCTTGAAAAACTTGGAATTTCATCGATAGATGTCGACAAGTCTGCAAGAGATTCTCAACTAACATGCAAGTGCCTAACAAGCGGCTTATTTGTCCATGCTGCTAAAATGCAAGCTGATGGCTCATTTAAACTTGTCAATGGAGGTCAAATAGTCTGGCCACATCCAAGTTCGGTGATGTTTAACAGATCGGCAGACTGGATTGTCTTCCAAGAAAGTAAGTTCCAATCTTAGGCTGTTTATATTATATATATTCAATAAAAATACTAATCATGACTTTAATTAGTTATGGAAATGAAGGATAAAATTTATATCCTTGGCATAACAAAGATAGAAAGAGACTGGCTCCTAGAAGTTGCTCCTGACTTCTACCAGATCCGCCGAAGTTAACAATTGAGATTACTAATGTTCAGGACAAATGGCAAAACTGTAATATATAACGTATTATTTATAAAATCATAAGCTGTTGATAGAATAGCTTACAGTTATATTTAACGAAAGAAAGTAAGATGATATTTTGACGAAAAAGCAGACACAAATACAAACGACAGATATTTTCTAAGAAAACCCATGGAAAAACTAAATGTGCAAAGCATGTAGAGCATTATTATAAGTACATCGATTACTGAGTGAGAACTGCAGTCCGTTTCAATGAATTGAACAATTCCACCTGTGTTTTGATTGTGTTGCTTAGATAAATAACCAACAATATGTCCTGTAAATGAGAATTGAATAGTTTATCTAGATCTTCTGGATCAACCTTTGGTGCAAGAGAAAGATTTGTCAGAAGATACTTTCCGACGGCAATATTACCTGTCTTGTTTCCGTTCTATACAAAATATGTTAGAAAAAAGAGCCAACCATCTATGATTGTGATTAAGCACTAATAACTGAGCACTTACAATAACATCAGTAACGTATGAGCTAACGCGATCAAGCATCTGAAGCATGTCATCAATCGCCTTTTCCAAGTTCAGAACATCATTGATTATGGGGAGCATTCTATTTTCAGTGTCCTTGGCCTTGGAGACAAGCTCAACTAAAAAATTGAAAGTTAGACATGAACTCCAAATAGCATATACAGGTAATGGAAAGACTCTTAAAAGATACGTACGTCCACTTCGCTCAGACTCCGCGTACCGCAACTCATGAGGAACGGGAATGAATAGGCAGCTCTCAGCCATTTTTTCTGGAACAACACCGACATTTGTAGAAATATATGTTTTAATTTGAATATCAGCAGTTGGATCAGCTTGAAGGGTCAGATGCACAGCGGGATAAGGATATGTGCCATCAGATACTGATGAGTAGAAATTCTGAATTAATGCGCTGAAGGCATTCAACTCAAGTGACGTTGCATACCTGGCAGAACAAAATTAGTATCTCATATAAAAGCATGCAATGAGTAATCTGCTTACCATCCAACTAAAATCTCCTTAGGATTAGCTTTGTGATGTAAGTTATACATGGTCTTATGGTATTCCATATCGATCTCGACCTATTAAAAAGCCACAGTAATGTTAACGACACATGATAACCTAGAATTGGACAATATCTGACATAAAACGTAGATGAGAAACCATACCTGCGCAGCTGATTCAATATGAGGAACGGCAAATGAACTTCTAATTTCAATTTCGGTACCATCTTCAGATCGAATGCCCAAAAGTGTACCAATTACTCGGTCTTGTCCCTTGTTTCGACGTAGTGTATGATCAAGTATAGAAAATAGAGCCTAAATAGAACAAAATACTATTAATACTTACGCCAAATATAGACTGACATTCAAAAGTCATGTGTCAGAATATCTTATATACCTGGGGATGCACTATAACATTGAAAGGTGTAGGAGCAGTAGTGGTACCACTGCTTAAGCTAGTAGGCTTGTTAAGGTGCAAGAACGACATTCTATTCTCTGGTTTATATAATAGAAAAATAAATGATGACGATCAATTGTTTGAACTGATTAACAGATATTAATCGCTTTTGTCTTGTTTCGCCTTCAAGATAGGAAGTCGTAATATCTATTTTCAATGAAAATTTTTATTTTTTTTAATAATGTAAATGTTCTAGTTTTTGAGATTTTTGACCTTCGTTAAGGGTTTTGTATATAATACTGAGCCGCACAGTCGTCAATAAATTTTTTTTGAAGCTTCAAGGCTGCAGGATCTCTGAAGCACCAATATTAATAAAATATAGTAATATTCTCGAGAAGATTAATAAGAAAGACTAATATACATATTCCAACTATAATGACGAAAAATCTGAGATCAGCTAAACGTGCGCGAATCGAGAGATCGGAGCTCCAAGCTAAGAGAAAGAAAATCGAAGCAGAGCCAGATAATAAACTTGAAGCCGAGGAGGAAGAGTACATATATACTGAAACGGAACAAGTACCGGAGACAGAAGAATATATAGCAAATGATAATAGTAATGAATCGGACGATCAAATAATACATGACGATGATGAAACTGACGACAATGACGTGTCAGATCCATTTCAACTTCACTTTAATAATCAAAATGACTCTTCGTTAAGGGAGATTATTAATGCTACCACTAAAGAGTGGAAATCGCAAAAGTATGTCAAAAGTATGAAGAATGAGATTAACAAGTATACAGTGAGAATCTTCTTACCGGATTCGAGAAAACTGCACGAGTTGAAGGGCGACTTAAACAATCTGAATAGTCTTAAGGTGAGCTAGGATAAGAGATTACTATCATCTGGGATCGACTAGTTCTAACAGTATAACAACAGATAAAGACAAGACTCCAAGACCCATTTCGAAATTTAAATAAAAAGCTTTCAAGGAATGGTATAGTCATTCTAAACTAATAGCTATAGAGCGCACAGTACTAACAGTTCAAATAGAATGTGGCTTTTCATATTTTCAACAGATTCTAGTGCAATATATGTTTTCATATCAGGATATTCTCTTTCCTTCTCGGAACTATCGCAATGGTACCGAAATTCGACAACTATATACTTTACATATCTTAAATCATATATACAAGTAAGTAATAGTATAATACTGATGCTTTTAAGTATCCTTGTCGATTTGTAAGCTAAGTTGCTTTGTGAAGAACGCGGGATATTGTCTTGAAGAACAATGCGAAGATCTCAAGAGCTCAGCAGACTGACAACGAGCCAGAAGAATGTAGAGATCAAGGCTTTACGAGACCAAAGGTTCTGGTTCTACTCCCTACGCGCGACAGCTGCTACCATTTTGTGCAGACACTGATACAACTTTCGGGCATCTTAGAGCAAGAAAATATGAAACGCTTTAAGAATGATTATTATGCTACCAATTCGTTACCAGAAACAAGGCCCGAAGATTTCAGGAAGCTTTTCAGTGGTAATCACGATGATAATTTCAGAATCGGAATCAAATTTACTCGAAAAACTATAAAATTGTTCACTCAGTTTTATAATTCTGATATTATAGTGGCAAGTCCCCTTGGTTTGCGCTTAGCTATTGGTGATCCGACGTAAGTGGAATATATAACTAATTAAAAAGAATTTAAAATTTTCTTACTAAAATTTATATATAGTGACAAAAAGAGAGATTTTGACTTCTTGAGTTCAATAGAGGTTGTTATCGTAGATCAAGCCGAAGCCTTACTCATGCAAAACTGGGATCACATCCAGCACATATTTAAACATCTCAATTTGATTCCTCGAGAATCTCACGACTGTGATTTTGGTAGAGTGAGAAATTGGTATTTAGATAATCAGGCAAAGTATTTCCGACAAACCATTGTATTTTCAGAGTTTGTGACTCCTGAAATCAATGGTTTATTTTCAAATTTTATGAATAATATTGAAGGCAAAGTGAAATTTCATGCCAGCTGCAATGGTGTGCTCGCTGATGTAGGCAAGGGCCTGACGCAGGTAAGAGAAAGTGTATATTTATTGTCATAATGTCATCTAACACTTGTCTTAAGTCTTTTGTAAGATTTTATTGTCCGTCTCCTCAGGAAGACCCTGATAGAAGATTTAAATATTTCACTACAAAAGTTTTACCTTCATTAGTTAGATCTACGTCGGCATCGTCTGGTGGATGTATTATATTTATTCCATCATACGTCGATTTCGTTAGAATCAGGAACTACCTAGAACAAGAGCATCAAATAGACAAGAAGATTGGAGCTAATAACTTTTCCTTTTGCGCAATTAGCGAGTACACACCTGTATCTGATGTGACTAGAGCTCGATCGTTATTCAAGGATGGAAAATACAAGCTAATGCTCTACACCGAGAGATTGCACCATTTCAGAAGGTATGAAATTAAAGGAGCGGAGACGATTCTCATGTATGGTCTACCTAATAATCCAAAATTCTACGTGGAACTGGCCATGCTTTTACTTCGGACCCTTGGAAAAAATGATGTCGACGAAAGTACTATTTCAATAAAAGCTTTATTTTCAAAATGGGATGTACTAAAGCTAGAAAGGATTGTGGGGTCTTCTAGAGTTACAAAAATGTGTAATAGCATAGGGGAAGTATTTGAGTTCTCGTAGCTAAGATATATGAAGTATTTGTAATATAAGAGAATTAAAACTGATAAAAGCATATGAACATTTTGCTATTACGTGCTTATGTAGACATAATGCACGTAGTACAACAAATGGTAATTGGCTCCTGTGATTCGCATTTGTAGAGATTAATTATTCTGATAGGCCCTTTCAATTTCAGCGACTTTCCACTAAAGAACTATGTCGAGATATTTTACTGTACGAATAGCGAAAACTGCTTGCACATTATTTAGTTCTCTGTATAGCTCACTTGAGACGACAAGACTGGATGACAAACTAATATCTAAAAACTTACAGCCATTATAATACAGCATATAGAGACATATGGACTCAGTCGTTCACCTATTCTTGCTGCTTTCCAAAATACACCGAAGACTCTAGGCGCATTAATAATACTAGTTAGCATTACAGGATTTGTAGCAAAATGGAAATGACACTAAAAAGATGATTAGCAGTTCACTCACCCATTTTTGTTTCTGTTCATGATAGCAGGAACTACCTGGTGCGCGTATGTTGCAGTACATATTATAAGTAATATGACCAGTAACAGAGCTTGAAAGTTGAAGAGCGCAGACTATATTACAGTTGAGTTAGTTCTACCGTTCAAGTGAATCAAAATCACAATATTAAGGCTTATTGGTGTAGTTTACCATAGTTAATTGGACTATAACTATTGTTATATATATGTATATATATGACTACTTGCGTAGGCTACCGTTGATTGTAGAAGCAATTCGCCTTGACCAACTTGCTTTAAAGAATTGTCCAATTATGAAGGCAACTTTACAGTTGAAAACTAATTAAGAAACTAACAGTAAGCCGTGAATAGTCTTTCGTTATAATCAACGTCTATATAATAAAATAACTCACTGAACTGTTGATATCCGTATACTTGGGATTATTGCTAGAATAGACATGAAACTGATCAGGGCATTACTTGTGATGGGATTTTAAATATTAACCCTTCTCCAGTTCGTATATTGCAGTGCCAATTTTATTTTCCTTTCAATGATTACCTTTTTCGAGACATCGCGAAAGCCGGAGTCATACTAGAGTTATCTTAATGATTTAGAATTGAAGTCATGGCCGAGTCACTGATAGGAAAGAGAAGGAAGAGAGCAAATCTTTTTACCAATGACGGTAAGTTTCTGGATTGTGGTTTTTAATCCGTGTGCGAGCCGTTGAATCAGCTATCAAATGAACGAAGCAATATCATTAACATATATTATTTATAGTTCGGGCTCTCATGTATGCGTTTGGAGACTCGGTAAATCCCGAGAGAGAGTCAGTTGCATGTCTTGAAGATATCTTGACGGATTATATAGTTGACATGGTATGTGTGTGAGCTGACCTATTATTGTTGTAATAATTGAACCGTGTTCGACGTTAACCACCCTCTAGTGTCACGAGGCAGCAAGAATGGCAAAAACTACAAATCGGAATAAAGTAAAGGTCGACGATTTCAAATTTGCCTTGAGAAGAGATTACAGGAAGCTTGGTCGTGTTGAGGAACTTCAAAGGCTGTCCAAGGAAATTCATGAAGCACGAAAGACTTTTGATGATTCAGAAGGAAAGTCGCTCTCAAAGTCTGTGAACGATAAAGAGAAAAAAACTGAGCGTTAATGGGTTCATCAAAATTTAACTTTCAGTCATGGTGTTTCTACTATTTATAAATGGATTGTGACTATTTGTTGTCTTTTTGGCGTTTTACATGGTAATTATATAGGATTGTACTGAACAGGGACTTGAATATTAGAATACTTCATTTTAAAAAGAATGAGCGGTAATTTTATGAATGATTTACACATATATATACATACAAGGACTATCAAAAGTGAATAGACCTATAATTTTAATCTCGCATAAAACGCCTCCAAATGCCACGGTGAAATGTTTAGAAACAAACAAAAACTAAAGCGCGAGCGAAAACGATAATGAAACGTACAGAAGCACGCAATATTTCAATAACAAGAAATGTTACGTCTAATTAATAACAGAAAACTGAGGTGTCTTGCGTCTATAGTTCGGCTTAAGTCTAGTTCTAGTCGTCACATATGATTTTGACCATAAGAGTGTGTCTTCAAATTTGCTACTAATACCCTTTGATTCTGTTCCGTCCTTAGTGTAAATAGAAATTAATTGATCCCATACTTCGACAACTCTCTTTAAATCTAGAGTCACAATTGCGAAAGCGCGTACGATCCAAACAGATAACGCTCTATCCAGGATGTTTTCTGTTTCACAATATTCCACAAACGTGCTATAAACAGTCTCGAGTCTCTCTGACGTCCAATTCATGTTTGTTCTGTTACCATGAATACAGAAAGCTTTAAATAATAAGTTGTATGCTCTGCGTCTTGATAGATTGTTCCGGTCAAGACGATCTATTAGATTCACTAGCTCGTCAAAGTCACCTTTAGCTGCGTAGTAAGATAACAAAGGATCATAAGATGTTTCTAATGGTCCCACAGTAACTGCAACTTCTTTCACTTCGGCACTTTGATCATTCTGCATATTCTCGGTGATTTGTTTGAAATTCGATGCCAAAATCCGTCGTTCCATCAACTTTAATCGTTTTAAATCCCAGCCATGCTCTATACCCTGCTTTTCAACGAAATCGAGTAGTTGCTCGGCGCTATGAATATCTCTGCATCTGACAAAGGCAGATATTATACTTTCAATTATGACGTTGTCTATAACTTGATTGGACTTCATCGCAGACTCTACCATTTGCCTTACCATATCACGATTATGCAGTTTTCCATGAAAATATATCAAATTCACAAATGTAAATCTGTCAGGATCTATGCCCCGTGCCTTCATCTCGGACAGAATCTGTGAAACCACATCAAGTTTGTGACATCTGATGGCTGCTATTAGGAGCACATTGAACACACTTGCATCCGTTGCCTTAAGCCCAGAATCTTCTAAATCTCTAAATAGTTTCAGAGTTATATAAAGCCTGTCCTCAGCTCTGTTTGTTGATCTTGCAGTGGATACGTATGACAAGTACGCTGCAAATTCTGCCGATGAAATAGGCATATCACACTCCAGAATCTCATCTATCAATGTCAAATACTGGAACTGTAGACCAAATATCGACTTCTCCGCAGCAAGATAGCTTTTAACCATCATTTCTAAATGAAATCGACTCATATGCAACGGTCTCGGATGTGGTAGTTTAAGGTACACATTAAAAACGTTACCTAAAGATTCTTCGCTATATGACTTACGTTTAACACAGCTTAATGCCGAATGCATTTCTCTATAGAGCTCTGTCTGTATTTCATTTCGCGGAAAATTTAACATTCTTTCATTTGACGCATTAAGCTTCACTTTTCTGCCTCCTGTAACCAATTCTTCCTTCGCAGAATTATACACCATCTTATCCTGCACCTTCATTTTTACTAGCTGTGCTGGAGACAAAATATTCTTCAGCCGTCGTTCTCGTCTCTCAAACTCGTTATCGACTTGTTTCTCTTCATACCCGAGGTTTTGAATATCTTTCTCCATCACGTTAATTGATATTTTTCGCTTGGAGCATGTGTTATGTCTATTATTGGTTATCGGCGTCCTACCATTTTGCAAAAAGAGCAATCGTGAGAACAGCAGGTCCGCTGTTCTCCTTCTCGCGTTCACCGCCCACATCTACCACAGCTCTAAGCGCCTACTTTAAGACTATGCCAATTTCAACCTCTTTTGTTATAACACAACACTTTCATATCTAATAAAGAAGCATTTGGAAGTGGCTATAAGTTTGACAGTAAAAGATTTTTATTCAATGCTCAATATTTTCTCTATACTCTGACTTCATTTCAAATCAGTTTGTTAGTAATTTTTTAATTTGACTTGGATTTGGTGCCGATATTGACGAGTCACGTGTAATTATAAATGACACTATATGCAAATATACATTAATGTCAATTCCAAAAGAAAGGGTTTCAAATGAAAAAAATGCGGAACTCAGGAAACACAGCAAGAATAGTCCTGTAACTGGATAGAGATCAATATATCACAAGAATACAGATTAAATTCCAATTGATTTATATAAAATGAAATCTCAAAAAGATGTTTTGCAGATTATCAAGAAGACCTCACATCTACTGGAGATTGGGTCTCTGAAAAGTGAGCCTGTATGGTTCAAAGCTGTTTTAGCAACGCCTCCAATATCAGAGGAAACTGGAAAGTCCAATGCACTGGCATTCAAGTCTCCAATTGGAAGCAAATTATCCAAAAGGGTCCCCTCTATTAAGTATCCAGAAGATTCAATAAGAGAAATGTTCTATAGACATCATCCTTGGGAATTAGCTCGACCAAAGATCCTAGTTGAGGACGATGGTCTGAATTTCACACGGCATGATTGGAGCAAGATGGGTCAAAATTACAAAAAACTAGATGGAGAAAGGTACGTTAAGACAAACTACATATCATTATACTTGTTTATTTATAGAAGCCTAGTGCATCTGTTTGAATGTCAACGCATGGTTACTGACTGACGTACAGTGTTGTTCAACGGACGTTATGGTTGATGAAACACGAAAACCTAAGTAAATTTCAAGCTTATGACCAGGCCAGAAGAGAATTTTATAGACTAAGACAAAGGGAAGAGGTAGAACAACTGACTACGGAAGAAGAATCACGCATGTTTGGTGCTGTATTCTTTCCATCACATGTTGAATATGGTGTTGAACTAGAACAAGACGAACTTGAGAAATGGAGAAATGAAGCTATACAGCAATCAAGAATCGAAAAATCAAAGGCAACAATGGCAGGAGATGAAAATGACTCTTAAAGTGGATATTTGTAAATATTGTACATATAGAATACATGCGAATCTTCAGTCAGTGAATTTAATATGAGTTGTTCCATATCTTTTTGGCGTTTGATTATTAATGTTTTCGAATTAGCCTGTACAAAAAGACTGTTTCTCGAGAGAACTCGAGATACTCTTTGTAGTTTTTAATCTATATTTCAGAAGAAAGATTAGTTATATAACTGTTCTAATTGATAAACTAGTTGCAGCTTTACCTCTTCAATGACAAAGTCTTTCTTGATAGACTAGATTAAGTGTTAATATTCATCTATCAAAAATAGTAACAGCTACTATATCTTTACCTTAAAAAATCGAACATCCGCCTGCGAAATTCATTGTTAGTAACGGTTTGCTCGATATTTTGACAAATTTGATTCTTACTCTTCTTCGTTTCTTGTAGCTCATGAAAATAACGGAATCCTTGTTTGATAGGTCTAATAACGTCTGGTAAAGCAAAGGAAATGCAGGCTCGAAATACACACAATCAGCCGCAAGGATAACGTCTGGAAATGGTTCGAGTATTTCTTTATCTAATTTCGTTCCCCTATTTATCTTTAGTCAGACTCTCGTGTTATCAAACTGTAGCACAATGTCCAAATCATACCAATCAATGACACTGGCCCTAACAATATCATCCATACTATTCAAAGTGATATTCTTTTCCATTAAGCTCATCATATTTCTATGAAATATTATCATGTCAGTACAGGTCGTCATATAATATAATTAAATCTATCTGTATACATTTGATCAGAAATTATTATATTCATGCCAGTCGTAGGCGACATTTGCCCATCTGTTATGTTACTCTTGAAAGCTTTACCCAGCATTAGTCTAAACAAACGAGACCAGTTAATTAACATCTTTGGTATTATAAAAAGTTAGTATGCTATTTGATAGTTACCCAACTAATCCAGTTCCACTTCCTAGCTCTATAATTCGGATTTTCTTTTGCTCTGCCTGGTTCCAAACTAGCTTATGTGCCAAATATGTTGTGTCTGTTCGAGCATTGATCAGATACCTTGATAAAACATCTCCGGCAGGCCAGACCTTTCCTCCACAGCCAGCAGCACCACCATCGAGCATAAGATTGATGCCTATTCCGTCGATGGATATAGGCATTACGCCAGCGCTAGAAGTTACATATTCCTGGCCGGCGAATTTCGTTGTATCTTGAGCCAGAGGAATCAAATCTATTGAAGTTAATAGCGACTTCAGAGGCTCGACAGCCTCTTCCTCTTCTATTACACCATGCTCCATTATTCACAAGTACACGGATAAATTAGAATAGAATAGTGAGAAAAGAGCAGGAATTCTTAAAATTAACTACGAAGTGTGCGGATTTTCGAGTTGTAAATCATTTTAGCGAGTACAGAATTTTATCTACGTGTAAAACTCTAATATCACTAGATCAACACCAATTTCCAACTATAATCCAATATTAGTCAGCTAATATTCACTTTCCAGAAGGACTCTACGTTGTATTCTAGATATTTATTATATAGTCTAGAAATTCATGAAGTGCATTAATCTTATAGTAGAGTTGATTGCTCTGAAGCGTTGTTCCTGTCACAAGTGTCAAATAGAATCACTCCCAACTTTCAGTTTGATGCAAAAATAAAATTTTAATTTGGTGTTCTAGTACAACATTACTACAATCACGAAGCTTATTTCTTTGGCTCCCTATATCTATAAAATTTAAAGCTGGTATCATTGATATAAGAATGGTATAATACCTATTACTATAATAAACGTACCAAATGAAATGGCTAATTTGTTGGCAGCAGACTCTGCTAAGCCCGTTTCAATTGCATAAGCATTCATCACTGCTGATTTTTCACTAATTGGCGGGCTTCGTGAGATTATAGAAGACGATGTAGGTGTTGCTAACTTACTTAGAGGTAACGTCGGTGAAGTATAGGTGGAAGAGTTCTCATAGTGAACTGTAGATATAGACTTCAGAGCTAGCAGAGCATAAAATTCGTTAGCCAATATTCGGACTTCAATACCAATCACCACCATCGCCGTATCTTACAGAATAGCTGACTCGTAAAGTTGATACTGGGGAGTCTTTTGTATGGATTGATTCCATTAGATCCAAGGTTTGCTAAACCAATGCGACGATCCTCAAGGTCAAATACAGAATAAACGCCTTTTAGAAATGCGGAACCAAGCAACCAGGTACTATTTCCAAGGATGTCTCCACCCTGTATTGAAGTCAGACATCCCAAATTACTGTAGTTTGATCTGATATAGCCAGAAGGTGGTATATTCCATAGTTTCGTTCCAATTGCAATTTCTAACGTACTGTTTGTATCGCAAGGTATGATATAGTTAGTTCCGTCAGTATATAATGTACCGTTTGATTCAACAAGTTCTAGGTGAATTAGCAATGCATCATGTTTTGGTAGAATATTCAACGTAGTGCCGGTATCTAATAGAGCCGTTCTATTTTCGAGCAGGAGAGAAACACCTCTCACATAGCATTCCTCCATAGGAATAACCCACATATCGGTGTCTGACATTAGATCAACAAATGTTATATTTCCCTCAAATCTGGACGTATCAACATCTCCAAAGGAAATACTACCACTACCGCTGCCACCATAAGCTGGTTCTAATTCAATCTGCGTGAGAAATTAGTTCTGGTTTCCTGATTTTAAAACAATTTCTATCAAGTAAAACAGTGGAACTTACTCCTACAACACCGTGCTGTATCTTGTTTTGCTTTTTCAGAGCAGAAACAACTCCATCATAGCCGGTAGACTGTCTCGTAGTAGCACCAAGGCCCATTATACCTGAATATTATTATTAATTTTTTTTTTCTAATTCTGATTGAGCTATCCTGCAACACCTACCATCGACAGGAAAGGAAGTAAATGAGTCATCAACATTCTGTGCCAGGCCAAAGAGCATTGCCAAAGTGTAGTCTGAAAATCGGACAAAGCCTTTAGCAACTGCTCCTGACACTGATCCTTGTCCGTATGTAATCGAAAAATTGGTGTCAGATAGAACCTCTATATTATCATGATCTCTGCTAAGTCTTCTATGAGATATACACGATGAGTTTGTACAGGACGAAGAATAGACCCAAAGATCAAATGATCCGGTATCTACGACCAATCTAAACTCTGTATTATTATGATCTAGACCAAACTCCATCTCAATAAAATATAAGATATCACTTCCATCATCCTGTATTGGTTCCGTATTCCTTACAAACTGATGTAGAGAAGAGCAAGCCTCACAAATAGAAGACCGGGCAGTTTTCTGGATTGTGTTATTGAAGTGAGATTGGTGTATGTCGACGAGACTTGAGCTTAGCACAATCTGTAGCTGCAACACGAGCAAAGAATACCAAAACTGCAATACACGGTAGTACATCATAAGTACATTAAACCTATTTAGTTGTAACAATATTAGAGAGGGCTCCTGAAAGCAAAAGTTTTGCTATTCTCTGTGTCATCAACTTTTTTCAAGTGTTGACCAGTTTGCAAAAGACGAACACGCTGCGAATTTATTTAATCTTAAACTTATAGTTAATACAATTTCATTTTACACTACAACTACAACACCGTGCCCAACAATCTAAGCAGTGTACGGTAAATAAGTTACAGCATAGATAATAAAAGCACGGAACTTATTCACTATGCAATTTAATTATTGAAGGTAAATAAGTAAACAGAACCCTTTTAAGATATATATTGTAGGTGAATCTCCCATCAAATAAAATTTAACACTATCCTTGGAGCAATACAGTAAACCTTATTTAATTTAGATTAATCTCAAAAACTAACACTACATACAGATGAAGATTATCCACGATGATTGATGTCTGATAACATCCATATATTGTTGTTAGGATTTGCTTCGTGATATATATCGACGTATTAAAATGCAAAGTAAATATTATGCTAAAGTCGGAAGAGACGCCGACACGTACTCACGTATCGATTCTGGAGAAAGTTGCAATATGAATACACTCGTGACACAAACCCGTCGACAATATTTACTTTCCTAACGAAAAAGTTTGCTTTGTATAGAGGAAATGTAGACTTACAATTAAATGACAAAGAACAAATAGTCTACTTGGCATTACAGGAAATGAATTTAACAAAGCGGATAAAAACAAGAATAACGTAGATATAGAAGTGAGAGGGAAGGAGAAAGATATGATAAACGTATCAGTATAATAACATGAGTTCATGAAACAAAGGTAATTCCAAATTGCTTAGATCCGCACAACCAGTGCCCTCGTATTTCAAATATGCTATCCGCAGTGAAATCTATTATACTTGACATCCACTGCGTACGAATCTCTCAAATATTACAGTTTGACATCCAGTTCAAAGAGACCTAAAAGTTATCTGCCCGCGTAACATTTAATATCAAATAGCCTCTAAGAAAGATATATGGAACAAAACACAGAGAATAAGGACAGTTAATACAAAGAAGACGACAAAAACCTTTAATAGTGGTTATTGATAACAATAAAATACCACACAACATCTGTAATTGCAAAAGGTATAATAGGCGCTTTTTCGTCTCTTGTGTTCTAGCGACGATCTAATCTCAACCCCATTGTCTTCAGTTTGTCACAACTATCCATCTTCATTTTAAGTGCCTGCTGATACTTCTCCTGATCCACAAAGAACCATCCTTGACTTTCGTCTAGCTTACGCTGCCGTCTGTCATATTCTATATCACATTTGTTTTGAAGTCCTCGGATATAGGATGTTTCTACCCGATGATCCAATTGGACAAGCTTATGGTTATTGAGTGTGTCAATGTCTTTTGGATTAAGATAGTATGGAACATGATATCTTGGTGTAAATCTCTCCGCTGTATACGGAGGAGAAGGTGTGAATTCAAATTTAGTTTGCTGCCGCCAAAAATTATCACCCGAAGACGATGATGAGTCAAACAGCGATGAAAGAAGAGGGAATATGAACAGCAAAATCAAAGGGAACAATTGAATAAGACTTCGGAGACTCAAGAAGTCGTTATTAGAAGGCTGTTGTCCAGGGGGCTGCCGAGGCATTCTTCCTGCCTGAGCGAATGATGAAAACGGATTTCCTCCGAACGAATGAATTCTAACACCAGGCCCGCCGAACCCTCCGAAACTAGCTTGGAACGCCTGGCCCCCACCTCCTCCAAAGAACATGTTGAATAATTCATCTGGCGATATGTCATCTCCGTACATTCCGCTAAATCCGGTAGAGGCAGTGGATCTTCTGCTGAAGCCACTAGGCATTCCATTTCCTCGCGAATCTGGATCTACTCCCGTACTATCGTATACAGTCTTTTTCTCGATATCCGATAAAATTTGGAATGCCTTAGATACCACTGAAAATTAAAGATTGTTAGAATAATAAACTGAAGAAATTGCGGTACCATCCGCCAATTGATCCATGTTGATATAAGCTAACTCACTCTTAAATGCTTCATCGGCACCAGGAGCGCCGTTCTTATCGGGATGCATCAATAGGGCTAGTTTACGATATGCCCTTTTAATTTCAGCATCTGAAGCTGATTTCTCGATATCCAAAATAGCATAATACTCATGATGCTGGCACTTGCGAACTCTGTTTACCGCAGCTGCTTGTGCTGGCGTATAATCTCTTGTCTGGCGACCTTGATTGTGATCGCGACTAGAGGCTGAGGTATCATTTGATTTTGAAGATGTACTACTAGAAGGCATTATGACTGAATATCGCAGAACTTTCAAGAATTCCTTCGCCTGAGAGCTTGTCAACCCTTGTATCCACTTCAATCTTGGAACTTCGTCGTATAGAAAATCTCGAAACTTTTATACTACAACAGTCAAATATATGTGAGCAATCATCCGTCAACTAATATCAATAAAAAGAGTTCCCATTCGAGATAGTCTTTTTATGTATCTGAATATGACAGAACAATAACTTGGATCTCCGTTGCTATAAACGGATAAGAAAAATTATATAGAAACCAGATTTTTCCATTACCTTTAAACGCCCAGAGAAGCCACCTGGCTGTTGATACTGACTATACCCAAAACCAATTTGAAATCGTAATAAGATAAGCAAGAGAAAGTCCTGTATCAATATCACTGGGATACTCTAGAAAGAGTCCTTAACTATAAGGCGCCTGCTGTCTATGACGCGTAATAAGTCTACCTGCTAAGACAAATTGTCCAGAGATATAGATTATATTCTTAGTTTTTGAAAGTTGAGGAGCATAGACCCATTAGG
Organism: Dipodascopsis uninucleata var. uninucleata; assembly: GCA_030568195.1. Classification (NCBI taxonomy): domain Eukaryota; kingdom Fungi; phylum Ascomycota; class Lipomycetes; order Lipomycetales; family Lipomycetaceae; genus Dipodascopsis; species Dipodascopsis uninucleata. Next base: position 175,816 of record JAJLTO010000002.1, on the reverse strand, counting down.
CTTGACAGCGAGCAAATCTAAATATCTCCTTAAATATCCGTTATATACCATAAATGCGGAGCGATATCGATGTTGTGCCAGATTTTTTTAACTGTGGTAGAAAAACTACGCAAATAATTACGGCAATTAACTATAGATTTCCCGTACAGAGGGCCCCAAAATAAGTCTCATTGTAGATTCCCGCATCACGACAGAAACTTTTGTTGCACTCTCTTGCTCAACAATAATATTAAAGAGCAAAATTTATAATAAAATAGATCTCATGAAGAATTTTGTTTACTTGCAAAATGGCAATGCATAAAGTTCCGGGATATGAGATATTCATTGGATCAATATTTTCACTACAGGGTCAGAAAACGCTAGCAGAAGAGAATGTCACGCATATCTTGTCTGCTGTAAGAGAGAAAGTGGATAGTAAACTGGTGCAAAAGTTCAAGCACTTGCAGATCCAAGTTGACGATGACGATGATGAAGATATTCTGAAATACTTTAAAGAGAGCAATGAATTCATTGAAGATGGTATTAATGGTGGAGGATGTGTTCTTGTGCACTGGTAAGTTAGATGCCATAATGAATAATCCTTTCAAGATAATAGCTGATATGACGTAACACTTTTGAAATAGTGTCGCTGGTATATCTAGGAGCGTCACACTCGTTACTGCGTATATAATGTGGAAGAGAAAATGCAGCACAGAAGAAGCATTAGATATTATTCGGCAGGGCCGTACTATTGCTAACCCAAACGAATCATTTCGAGAACAGCTAGATATATATACGCAAGAAGGCTACGAAATAGACAACTCGAGTCCCATTTATAGAAGATGGCTTCTGCGAAAAGAGACAGAAATTTCTACCGGTGAGCTATTTATGAGGACTTGTTTGTTCTTAGAACTAATCGAATAATTGTGCTAACAAATCGTCCTATCTTATAAAGCTAACGGAATGGCACCTATTCCGACGTCATACTCTTCAGTTAATCAATTAAACGCTAATAAGCCTTCAGATGACTCAAAGGAGTCTGTGACCGAACTGAGGTGTAAAAAGTGCAGGTAGGATATATAAAATCAATTTTTTATTTGATATTCATCCTAGAAACTGACTCTACAGACTTTAGATGTGCACTTGCTCAAACGTCAGCTATTGTGCCTCACATACCTAAGTCACCTTTAAGGTCATCACAAACGAAAATTGGACCTGGAATGAGGTCAATCCTTTCACCACAATGTATGCATTACTTCCTAGATCCTGTTCTCTGGATGAAGACTGAACTAGAAAAAGGCAATTTGGAAGGCAAACTTGAGTGTCCCAAATGTAAAAGTAAGGTTGGAACCTACAGATGGCAAGGGCTTAAGTGTACTTGCGGAGATTGGGTTACTCCAGGAATCGTTTTACAGCGTAGCCGGGTTGATGAAGCTCACAGAATATTGAGGTAATCTGTAGAAAGAAGTTGCTCAAAAATTCACGTCCTTTTCGGATACGACTCATGTCAATAGTTTGGACACCATTTATATCACACGATGTATTCATTAACGTATAGAAATATTGCTATCATTAATAAATAACATCACGACTAAAACTCTATATATTTCCACTTGTAGAGGAATCGTTGCTGCCGGGGTTTGTCATAGGAACGGAAGGTAATCCTCCGGGTTTCCGTAGTAGTTCTTGAGTACGTTTCGAACGTTGGATATTCTTCCAATTATTAACTCGCATTTGATATACAGCTTTATTTAGATTGAATATCCGCTGTTCCTGTTCACTTTTCTTATTCTGATCTTCTTTCTGCTTCTCTAGTATTTCCATCTGCTCTTTATGTTCAAACTTCTCCTTCTTCTCTTTAATCTTATCGTCCTCTTTATTATCATCTTCCTTAGAACTACTTTTTTCTTTCTTTTTACGCTTCTGTTTGAGATCCCATTCTTGTTTAAGCTTTTCGATCTCCTTTTCTAGTTCTTCTTTCTTCCGTTTTGCTGCCTCCGCAGCAGCATTGATCACTGGTGTTGCAAATCCGCTATCTGTAAGGTGTGCTTGGCAGATGTAGAAGAAGTCGTTCTACGGATAGCCAGTTAGTATCGTGTATATTAGTCGGGAAAGTAAAATAAAACTGATTTGCGGCCACAATAGCATATATTTCAAAAGATATTAAACGCTTCTAACTTAAACAATAATTACCTTGCCATCTTCTGAAACTAATACTGCTGAAGTAGGCTTATAACAGATCATGCATGGTGATTGTGCAGTCTCCGCGACCCGTCGTAAGTGATACACGTTCTTGAATGGAAAACCTCCAGCTACACTTGCCATCACCAACCGGATAACAATTATAATAAAATCTATAATTTTAAATTATATACGAAGCTATACGACTATTCTATCTCTACTTTTCTAGTTTTGATATTTGCACTTATCGTCGGAATATTTTCTAATCTATTACTGCCAATGCCACCTTTTCTGAACTGGCATGTTACCCGGTTATTGCGTGTATTGCATTGTTCACTGCGCACTTACGTCGCATATTTAGGAGCCGCACAACTTGCGAGAGATGACTATGGCCGAAACCGGGTGATTTTTTCATTACTGAAAGGGGCCACACGTTAAACGAGAGGATTCTTTTGTTAGCAGAGCCGGATAGTTTTCATTAGTAATAAGTTCTAGCTCTCTTTTCTATTCACAAAAGTTTTGGATCGTAAACAGCTATTTAGTATCGACTTTGATATATCTCTCTCTACTGAGGAATTGGTACTGGCATTTGTTTATATTAAACTAAGGCAAAAAGACGAGTAACATTATTTCAAGTATACTGCAATGTCGACATTCGGAAAAGTTTTTCGTACGTGATTTATTGCTATGCGACATATCGGCATGGATAACCTTCTGATGAATAACATTATTAATATTTCGTGATATAATATAGGAGTCACGACTTATGGTGAGTCCCACTGTAAGTCAGTGGGTTGTATAGTCGACGGATGCCCTCCTGGAATGAAGCTTGTCGAATCAGATATCCAGCTCCAGTTAAGTCGACGTCGACCAGGACAAAGCAAATTGACAACTCCAGTAAGTAGTATTGAGAGATTTATAGGCAAATTTGTGCATACTTGTTAGTCATAGAAATTGTGCAAGAAATAGAAATGCTTACGTTTATTCGTCACTTCACTATAGCGGAATGAAAAGGACTTGGTGGTTATTCAGTCTGGAACCGAGTTTGGTGTTACCTTGGGGACGCCTATCGGAATGATTGTGAAGAACGAGGACCAGAGACCACATGATTACTCTGAGATGGATCTTTATCCCCGACCATCGCACGCTGATTACACATACCTGCAGAAATATGGCGTAAAGGCTTCTAGTGGTGGCGGCCGAAGCAGCGCTAGAGAGACTATTGGACGCGTCGCTGCTGGCGCAGTCGCTGAGAAATATTTGAAGGAGGCTCATGGAGTAGAGATTATTGCTTTTGTTTCAGCAGTTGGCCCTATTGGAATTGATCGTAATCCTACATCAGAGGAGTTTCAGAAGCTCATAGAGACCATCACTCGTGACAAGGTTGATGAGTCTCTAGTCCGATGTCCAGTTGAGTCTATTGCAGAGGAGATGATCAAGCTAGTTGAACAATACAAGGATGCTAAGGACTCCATTGGTGGTATTGTCACTTGCGTAATTAGAAATGTTCCTATTGGACTTGGCGAGCCGGTTTTCGACAAGTTTGAGGCCGAGCTTGCTCATGCAATGCTGTCGATTCCTGCAACAAAGGGCTTTGAAATTGGATCTGGTTTCGCAGGGACTACCATTCCAGGGTCCAAACACAATGATCCTTTTTTTCTTGATTCTACCACCGGAAGATTTAGAACGCGCACAAATAATTCTGGTGGTATTCAGGGTGGTATTACTAATGGAGAGAGCATTTATTTTAGTGTGGCCTTTAAACCTCCCGCGACCATTTCTCAAGAGCAGTCAACTGCTCAATACAACGGTACAGATGGGGTTCTAGCTGCCAAGGGTCGTCACGACCCTAATGTTGTACCAAGAGCAGTCCCAATTGTGGAGTCAATGGCTGCTTTGGTTGTCATGGATGCTGTCATGATTCAAGCTTCTCGACAGGCAGTAAGAGCCAATTTAGCAGCTTCCCAGAAAAATGAATCGGCATAGTTATAGTCTCATTATTTATATACTGAAAATTTAAATCATTCGCGTAACAAAGCTATCAACAATAGGCTATCAAGAGCCTACACATAATAGTACTGCTGCTCGTGTACTTCTAATTTCTAAAATCTCACTCTCAAATATTATATTATTTTAAAGTAGCCATGTTTGCTTTATACTGGTATAATAATGTCCTTGATTCGCTTTGTAATAGTAATCAGCATCATAATCATTTATGAGAAACAATTTGCAATTTGTGATCACGATGCAGCTGCTATTATGCAGGCTTCATGATCATGGTATTTGTGATATGTAGTAATAACATTATATTTGATATTAGTAAGCTCTTTATATCCATCTTCTAAACTCTTAAATGACTGAATAATATTCAAGTATTCGTCGTGTCCTGCGGAGTCTGAAAATAAATTTTCTGATGTATTGACCTATAACTTCGGCTGCAGATTACTAAGGTGTGAAAGAGCTCCTTTATATTTAATTATAGTCTTACAATCCAGCTGATCTCATCTTGAGAACTGACTCAGCATATGTTTGTATCAATGTACACTTCATTTTGCTGGTCAATATAATTTCCTGGTAAGACTTTTAAGTTACGACAACTTTTACGATCCTGGTAGTCGTTGAAGCTTTACTATCTTTGAAATCCTAACAATGCTCTTGTAGTTATTTAAATTTAGCTTGGAAGAGGTTTTAGTGCTTAAGATTTGTTTATTTGCGCATATAAATCATAGCTGTCTTTGGAATAGAGAAGCTATATTTTACCATCTTCGAGCCATCCAGGCCACGGAAAATTAGACATAATATTGGATATTGACAATCCAATGCATAGAAAAGCTTACAATTTCCGTACGTATGGCAGCTTGTTTATACAAACAACGTAATGAGATCGATCTTTACTGTTTAATTGGTGAACATTATATAAAAGAGTGCAGATGCAGGTAATAGCAGTTCTGAGACTTTAAGCGGACAGACATTTCATATCGCTTAATATCTATCTGTAGTGATTGCACTTATGGTAATATTACTGCTGTGGGTATCGGCCTATTCAAGTAAGATGTAAATATTAAAAATGCTTCATGTGAACATCGGCAGACGTCGACGACATATAAACCCGTGCCCATTCCGTTGCCGACATGCTATAGCTCGCGCTACCGATGCATCTCGTAGTTCGCTTCGTACCCTAACACTATGTCAGTCTGTAATTCATTCCACTATAGAGTTACGTCATAATGCATTCTACTGCAGCTAGACTGACGTGGCTGAAAGAACGCACCAAAAGTTATGCAAAAGATAACGCAAAGGAATAACTGAAAGTAAAGAAGACAAAGATGGGCTTTTTCTATATTGCACAATATGAGAAACAGCTAAATTTCATGCCTGATCGAGAGCACGGAGCGGAAAATATGGGGGAAAATAGATTCCAGGGTAAGCCTCAGTATCAGGGTATTCTTTTGATATAAAAAATCGATAACGCATAGATTTCAAAAGACTTGAATGCCACCTGCGTTCAATAGAGAAGTCTTCGGTTAATAGATGGTCCAAATTAATCCGATATAGGAAAATATAAGGGGAAAATATAAGGGGCCTGTGAGAACCGATAATACAGATTGAACTATATCTACAAGAAAAAAATGTCCTCTACAATATCTTGCTCGAGACATGAAACCGCTGTCTAAGTTTAGCTGAGGGTGTACAAGGTAGTAATTACGAAGTGGGATCTAGGCTTAGAGCGTTCAATAATATGTTGCCAACGATGCAAAAAAATTGATTCAAAACAAGGTTGAGCTAAAGCCAGAATAGATGAATCACAGTGAAGCTGTGCCTGGCAGACGAGTTCTCTCCCAAATGAGTATTACATTGTACGAGAGAACGATCAAATCTACAGGGATTTTAAGTGATAGACGTGTATTAGATTCAAGTATGTGCTAGTTAGTGTGCGGACTTCTCCATTTCGAAGAAAGATATCAAGATGACAGACCTTACTCTCCGCATCGCTAGAAAGTGAACACAAAAAAATGTCGAGATAAAATACAATAACTACATTTCTAGCTGAGCGGCATCTAAGATGTCCTCCGAAGTTAAGCGTAATTCAAGTCGTTTGACACTCCACGACGATCTTCGCAATCTTAAATTTCAGGTTTCTCATGATCCAAGTTCTTGTACCAGTCTAAACAACCCTGCTGGTATTTCCTGCGAAGCGATGGCATACCGATCGCTCGGTACAGGGCTAGCTGCTCTCTGCATACTTTGATTCGTTTTTTAGCATATTCTACGTCGTTTTCCCCACATACTTCGCTTCTGCCTAAACCAATAGCTCAATGCCTCTCTATCTCGCACAGAAGCTACTGATGGTCGGGCGTCAAGTTCCCCGCGGTTCTTGCTAAAAAAACAAGAGATCGCAGGCTCTGATAGGTAGACACCAATTGTTACTCACATGACGGCTATTGCTTTAGGCTGTCCTTGGATCAACATATGGCACTAGACAATCTGCAATAATTGGCTTGTTAAGCGGAGATCTGACAGAGTAGATCAGACATTATTGATGGATACATGGGTATCTACTCTTTGAGAACTGATAGCTGTCTAGTTTACATAATTTCTCGATGACATTGGCAGATCTCTGGTGACTGTACTATTAAAGGAACGTCAGATTCTTCTATACTGTCTAGTGCCTGCCAATATGGATTTTTATCATGCACAAATTTCGTGAAGATGGGCGAGTCTTTTCTTTTTTTAGATCTTACAAAGGACCGGCATCCGGAACTCAATTTGGCAGAAGCAACAATGGCTCCTGGCTCAGTACAATGAAAGTCTCCCGCCTGAGTAACGCTTACTGTAGAAATGCTAGCTCGCAGTTCATATTGCAGTAGTCATTGAAATTAATTTGCTCCACACATTAGTGTGTCCAAGTTGTTGCTTGTGCATCTCTTCAGTTAGAACTAGTGACTAGTCCTAAAGGTGTCCAGCAACATATAGAAAACAGCATCCATGAGCGACCTAGGTTAGCTTTTTTTTTTTGCCAGCTTTTTTCCCAAAGAAAAAACTACTAGGCATGACTAAGTAAACTAGTAAATAGTATAATTTAAACACGAAGTAACAATCGCCTCTATTGATCACTAACCAAGAATACAAGAACTACAGTGCGGTCGCTAAAATATTCCATTGCTACAGGTAAACAGATAGGACTTGCTACGTCAGTACGTGGCAGTGGCACAAACAGGTAAATGATGTACATTTATGCCATATGGGCGCAGGTCGCGCAGATCACGATTATCACTGTTCATACTTGAAGGGGTCAGCCAGGAGTCCTCTTATTATGGATCTGTTCTGGTTAATTATATTAACGTAGCTCAGATGTAAGGCGGTTCGGAGAACGGATAGAAGCGCCGCCGCTGGTATGCCATTAGCATCGCGTTAGCAAGCACGAACAGAAGAGACCCATATGGTATTTAGCGGTGCATTTGTTGTGCACGCTAGCAAACTACCCGGCCACAGCAGTCCATAGCATTTAATTGCAGTATTTCTTGCCGCTATCTTTGAAAGAATTATGCATATAGTTCCACAGTGAGCATATAGGCTGTTACTGGCCAGTGTGCAAGCAAGGCACTGGAGGCCAGGTGTATCGCATCTATTTTTGGATTTTTTATGTAGACATTTGACCTGTGGAGGTCACATTTTACGAGATGATACTAGGTGCGAAATCTTGTGTAGAATAAAGTAAGATAGCCTGGTGAGATGTAGTTATGTTGTAATATTAGGTAGTGTATGTTTTTGACTTGTTAGGGTTTAACAAGACACTATGCTATTGCTTACCTGGAACTTAGCTGTAGGTGAATATCCGTCTCGAATCACGGCGAGCACCGATACCGTTTCCAGAGCTGTCTGTGCTTCTACTTGGGAATGTCGTGTTGTTTAGTTACCCAAACGGACTCTAATAGGTCAGGCAGCGCGGACCGATGGTAGTGAAAAGGTTCGCGGGATTTGCGGACGATTGAACCAAAATGATGACTAAATAAGAGAGAAAAAGAAAGCGAATTCCCACACAACCATACTTCAAACGAACTTCAATGTGAGTCGACACGAAACAGCTGAAAAGAAAGCATAAGCGCCAGTAACATGTACATTCGCACTCTGGAAGCCTATTTGCCCAGTCAGCGCAGTGATCCTAAAAGAAATCTGGGCAGAAGATGTGCACCAAAGCTGGTTTCTGGCCATTAGGTCTTCGCGGTGGAGACCACTATGGCCTTGATCGTCGGATTAACGACATCAGCTACAATAATTATTACATGCTCTACCACTATTTGCAAGTTTATAATTTTTAGTTGTTCTCTATAAGTAGAGAATGGCCACGCCGTTGCCCGTGGTTTGGTCTCTCTTAAATGATAGCTTCTCACTGCTACTAACATAACAACTACACGTCGACTTTATTATTTTTACTTTTTCTTTTTACTCATCCTTTGCATATTCATTCGTTCCGCCGCTCCTGTAGTCGTGCGTCAACCATTTTGCATCCGCAAGATCGATATCGTGAAGTCTAATAACACATACAAGCAGGCAAACGAAAAGCGTGCTAATACAAAATGTAAAATGGAGAAAATAACGTAGACGAAGGTTACCAATTACGTAGAACACGAAAATTTAATGCTAATTTTACTGCCAAATGATCTTTGCTTTTTCCTCTCTGCTCACAATAATTAATTAATTTTATTTAATTGCCTTTCCTGCGTGTCTTAAATTTGCTTTTAAATTGCTGAGTACGCTTGTATTACCTTACAGCTCGTGCATAACACCTAGCCCTATACCCTAACCGTGTCTCACTTAGTATCTTCAGACACTCGGAGGGGCATATATATACAAAAAAATACGCAGGTCTTCATTTTAAAATGACGATAGACGGGAAATAACGCTATTTTACATTTATAAGAGGAAGAGCGCAAGTCGAGGTGGCTAAATCTACCTTATTTTGCTGACTTGCCCATATTCAAGTTCGCCTCTGCTTTGGGTTTCGTATTTTCTCTTTTCTTTTATTTGCTTTATACTTGCACTATAGTTGATTTTTATATATACATATTTGTCGTAGCTTTTTATTACGCTTTTTATTATTATTTTAAATTTTCTAGAAAATATTATCGATTTGATCTTCTCAGCTCTACTTTTAATAACAGAGAATAGACTATTGCTCGTTTTTATTAGTTAATAGCAGCTCTTGTTAAAGAACAGGCAGTAGTTACTAGAGACGCACTGTATGACGACAGTCAGGTATAAATATATAGGAGGATAGAGTGTTACGGCTGCTGTCGTTACATAGGGTGAGAGCTGCATCTCGTCATCGCCATAATTTTTGGTCGTTTCCACACAAGTACTATAGGGAATCGGCCAAATCCTCATTAGTTGTGAAAAGCAACACAGCGAACGACGCTTGGAAACGACAGGCAGTTGAACGGGAACCGACAGCCTTTTTTTCCCTTTTCTCCCTGGGCTTTGCAGGCATCTGGTTTTCGGTGATAACTGCCTTTTAAAAAATACTATATTCATAACACGGCTCTCTCGATTTGTGTTCGGCGTACGCTACCTTTTTTTTGCCTATCTCTCAACAGAAGAACATTGAACGCTGTGCGCGAACTCCGCAATAATAACGAGTATTAAGCGAATCCACACAACACACACTGCGACATTTGACGTGTTTTAAATTGGTATGTTGATATTGTTGCTTGCGCGAGTATTTGTAAGGCAGCTGCTGCTTGCCGCAGAGCGTAGCGTAGAGCAGATGGAAGCCAAGGCAAACAACTGAACAAATATGCACCCAGTGATATATAACGATTTGTAACTATGGTTGCAGGGTGAAAACTACAGCGTGATTAAGCGAGTCATGCCATTTGGTTTTATGGTTTTGCTGAGTCGAAAGCTTTAGACAGAAAATAATTTTTTACTAATAATTTTTTATATTAGGAATTTAACCACTACGAAATTTGTTGAGTGTGCGGTAACGGTGTCGTAAGATGCATTTCCTGCCTCTCATTCGCGTGTTTCGTGATCGAACATCTTCGCCTTCGAATTCTCCGTCAACGTCATCGGCTTCGTCGTCGTCGTCGTCAGCAGTCTCGTCAACGGCGCAAGTTTTTGAGCCGGTACAGATCGAAGAGCAACATACAGATGCTGGCATCATATCCAAACACTCATTGGGATCATCTCCTAGACTTAAGAAAGGCGAAATAAAGTCGATAACGTCAACACTATCTTCTTCGTCGAACTCTTCCGATTTTGTAAAGTCGTCTTCTACATCATTAAGTACTTCTTCTCTCTCGTCGTCCTCAACACCGATAAGTTCGGGAAGTAATCTGCATGCACAGCAGACAGGAGTAAGTAATAGTGGTCCTCGTGCTACAACAAAAAGCATTCCTATCAAAGATTCTATTCATTATCATAACTCAAATAGACCTTTTTTAAAGCTAATGGATGACGGGTCATTAAAGGGAAAGAAAGGTTTTATCTTCGGGAGCAGCGGTTCAAATCCTGATGCATCATCATCATCAACGTCTACGATAAATCCACCGTCAAGTGACGCGATTACTAGGCGAACTGTTTACTATTCATCGAGCTCATCATCATCTTCTTCTTCGATAAATAATCTAGCTCAAGAACTTACGATCGCGTCGTGTGCATCAACTCCGGTATCAACAACCTCTGCCGATGGATCAGTACCAAATGTCTCAACTAGCAGTGCTACGGGATCATCCTCTACTGCTGCTAGAGTCAAAGAGACACATTATATCAACGTAGACTATGATCCTATTAGTGGTAGAAAAATGCTGAATACATACGAAATCATCAGGGAGCTCGGTCGTGGCCAGCATGGTAAAGTAAAGTTAGGTAGGGACTTAACGACTGGTGACTATGTTGCAATCAAAATAATGAATCGTACATCAAGACCACGATTAGGGCGTCCTATGAGACCAGGCTCAACACAAGAAGAAAAAATTAGACGGGAAATTACTATCTTGAAGAAGTGCAACCACCCGCATATCGTCCGCCTACGGGAAGTCTTGGATGACTCTTCCAGTAAAAAGATATTCCTTGTGTTAGAATACGTTCAATTAGGGGAGATAGTATGGCAAAATGAAGATGGATCTCCCGCACTCAGTGTTGATCGTGCGCGCTCTATTTTTCGTGAAGTTGTACTTGGAATTGAGTATCTCCATCATAATGGTATCATTCATCGAGATATTAAGCCAGCGAATTTACTACTTACGGAAGAGCATGTCGTGAAAATCAGTGATTTTGGCGTTAGCTATATTTCAGGACTCAGCGGCGAAGATGATGAGTATGAGTTGGCGAAAACTGCCGGCACGCCTGCTTTTTTTGCTCCCGAGCTTTGTTACAATGACCCTGATCGGCCACGACCCCAAATCACAAACAAGATTGATATTTGGGCACTTGGTGTTACGTTGTTTTGTTTCCTTTATGGTCGATGCCCTTTTACAGCTGACAATGAATTTGAATTATTTAATGTGATTGCAAAGGAGCCTCTACAGTTTCCTGAGGATCAGGACGTGGATGATTCAGCAAAGGACTTGCTCAAGAACCTGCTACAAAAAGATCCGGAAAAGCGAATGACTATTGGTGAGATTAAACACCATCCTTGGGTCTTGAAGGGCCTTGATGAGCAGCAAAGAGCGGATTTTCTGTCTTCTGAACTATTAAGTAGATAAGAATCAGCAGTGGTTAGCAACGATTTCTAAATATTATATAGAAGGTTAAGATCATAACTTGAAGATTCCTTTGAATTTCATTGTCATATTTTGTTGTTTTTAAGTGCATCGTTTTTTCCTAAGTACAGTTTGGAATATTGTCTCGGTTTTGTTATAATTTGGTTTCAAGATCGGCCTGCTGGAGTTTTTCTATTTTATTTCTTCCGTCTCCTTTCGCCTGTTTTTTTGGACATAGGTTCTTCTTACTCATTCAGGTTTCTTCTCAGTGTATTAAAAAGGAATGAAATTTTGATCTAAATTTGATCTAAATTTGAGTATATAGGTTGGATTCTATTACATACAAACAATTCTTCATTATGCATGATTATTGTCATTTGTGCTTTTTTAGTGCTTAATATTTTTCATCATACTGTTCATTTCGCAAGGAAGTAATGATATGAACTATTAATCGGGTTATATGTTTATTTTGTGAGTAGAGTTAAACTTCTGGTAAATTTTTTATAACGACGTTCTCACTGGGTTTTTTTTATTCTGCCTTCTGATTTATCGTTCTATTGCAAATGTCTGAAAAGCATACCTTGAAGTGATGTGAAGGTATGCCATCATTTATGTACACATGTGGAGCATTATACTCATTGATGGACTTTACTTGCTTACGATAATTTTTATTCCAATGATTTCCTTAAATATTTCTGATATATATTATATTTGTCTAAAACTTCCAAAACTTGTTGATAAAGGCATTTTAAAAATGCTGCTGCTTAAGATTATAAGTTGTAATACTGAGTCATATATTGCTTGGATTTTGAAGACTCTCGTGAGAGACACTATGGCAAGATACAATGCATATATGTGCTAGGGCTGTCTATTTGATGGCTTTTGTTGTCTTATTGAATTATGACCGCAAAAGTCGAAACAACAAAACAAATATCTCAAATTATAATACTGTTTTTCTTCTCTTAATTCGAACTTAAAAGTATCCTTATTGATTGCGGTAACTGCTATTGGGGTTCCGGCGGCGTCTTTTAGTATACATAAACCCACGCAGGATTTAATAAGATATCTCGATACCTAAGACAGGAGTAGAGATGTGGATTTTTCTTGAAACATCCGTATCCTTACTACCAATGCGCTGTATTGATACACAGTCTTACTAATATATCATCTGCGATCCGATGGTATTTCTGGGTGGTTATAACTTCTGACTAGGCTAGCGAGAATGAGAAATCTGTGCCGCACAAATCCTTTGACTGAAAGAAAGAGGCCACGCAATGTCTTGTTAAATTCAGCGTAAACTAACTCTAGACGTGATATTATCACGTTCTGGCCCAGTAGCGTATCACCCGATTTCACGGTTCCATTGACATACTGAAACGGGCATGATTACCCCATGTTTAAGTCGTCTATCCTAATAGAAAGGCAGTTTATTTGTTTAAGGAGACTGACCGGATAATTTATCCCGGGGCTACGCAAAAAGCACTCCCAGCTTTGGCACCACGTTTTTGTCAATCCTAAAATATTATTGAAAGCATACGTTCACATCAAATGTATACATACTAAGGAACTGATTTTAATCCGCCTGTCACTTCGATTGTGTACACGTTTTCCACATGCTTTGCAGATCGATACATCTCTTCATAACACACCACTGATGTGATAGTAGTCAACCTGGAATCCCATGCCCGTTTTATTCCGAGCCTAGCTATCAGACGAAAAGCAGCATCAAGTTACTAAACGAACAAACAATACACGAGAACGCAATAGTAGCCAGATATCATGCACTCTGTCATATTATCACTACCGAGACCGTCTAAGCAAATGTATATACCAACAAGAAAATGTTATGGGCATCGTTATCATGTTGGCATTCATTTCTATTCACTCTCTTATCATGGAAGTAATAGCATACAACTAAACTAGTCAAGAAATCAAAGTCACAGCTCCTATTTTATAGCACAGACATGAAGCTGAACATCTGAAATAAGTAAATAAACGTATAATTATAGTTTAATATAGTTGCAGTATAAACATAAGGAAAAGTATATTATATTGCATGCGATTTTACAGTATATAGCACTTCCATATCTATATGTCTACTGAGTATTATGTAATTGATCCATTATTTCGTTCGTGACATCGGTTATATTTTATGCGATATGACTAAGCTAAACTCTCAAAAGGTCAAGCATAGATCATGTAGTAATGGATAGTCACCACCAAACAGATCCCTGTCGTCTATCAACGGCACACCAAAGCGCGAATTGTTTGTCTTGTTACTGATATTAATCCTATTACTGATAAGCAAAGCAGAGTAGCGAGATAGTCCTTAAAATAAATGTGTCCTTATTAGACCCACTGCAAACGAGCTTAAGAACGAGCTTTGCGATAGTAGACTATACACCCCCAGCATATACTCTTAGGCGCGATATGGCACAGATACCTGAATACATGACTAAGACATCGATCTTCTAGTCATTACTGCCGACAACATTTGGAATATTTTGATATACTTGTTTATCCCTACTTATCAAAAGTGGCCCATTTACGGGAGAAAAAATTAGCCGGCAGACACAGTTACTAGCTTCGTGTGAGCCACCTTGTCTTCATGCCACATCCGCTCTTGATCGATATACCAAGAAGGAAGCTTGTCCAAAGTTAGACCAGTGTGTTTGAGCTCTTCTTCGTTTTCAACGATAACATCCGTAGGCGTGAATGCTAGTATTGGCACAGAAAATGCATTGAGATCGATGACTTCTAGATACAGTTGATAGAGATACTGCGCACGGTCAAACGACATCTCGCGGCACTCGTTGATAATTGACGAAAGATTCCAGTGCTGTAGCTTCCGCAAAGTACCTATGAAAGTGCATGATCTATAATAGTCAATCGTATTGTTAATTTCGCGATATCTAGGCAAGAACGGAGTACCGTTGGATTAACTGTATTATTGATAGACTTACAGATCAATAATTAGCATAGGATGATGGTGTTTATTGAGAGTGTACGAGATGCCGCTTTGTACTACTTCATCCGGAAGTAGTTTCCAGTCTTCCTCCGCCATTCTCCATGGCGGCAGCTGCATGTGCTTCTATAAGTCAATTAGATAAGTTCTCTTAGTCTCCCACGGTATTCTTATTATATCATAGTTCTCGTACAATCTTTATGTTATGCTCTCTAGCGAATAATTGTATAGCGGGCGATGGCTTTTCTCGACTTATTGACAATATCGTTCTCAGAGATAACGTCTCCAGAAAGGGGAAATTCAGAGGATCAATTTCAGTACATCGGTCTACCGTAACGTAGCTGTCAGTGTCTTCGTAGCAGCACAGTACCCCAAGTCCGCGTGAATCTTGCTTCATGACGTGGCTTTGGCATCTGACCATCCTGATTCAGTAGCGTCAAACATAACTTACATATATCCTCTTCCACAATACCAAAAAGTTCCGGAGGCGCGAGCATTTTCTCCGTGCAGTTATATACTCTATTAGCTTATAGTCAATAAGGCTCGTCTCGCTTAAAACATACTCCTCCTATAGAATATTTCTATGGATTTCTCGCAGAATAGTCCGTAACCAATCGTTCATAATAAATATTATTACTTACTTTCAGTTTGAGAGCTTGCAGCTTGTAGGTAGTCTTCCGGTATATTCAGACACAATAAGTCTGCAGCAGCAGAATAATTTTTTTGCGTTATGATGAATCACCCAGTTTTTACTCCAAAAAAAAAACAACACAAAATTTCCCTGTATGCTTTCTGTCATCTAGAAAAAATTTCAAAACCACTTTATCCAACCATATGTTCTTCTGCAGTAGAATTATAATCTTTATATCATTCAAAATAGGTAAGTAATATCAATGCGTGCTATTTCGATTACACGAGAGCCTATATGGCATTGCTCGGAAGACAATCTGTCCTTGGAGTCTATATGGAGTCAAGATATGAATGGCGGGTTACAATATACTATAGATACTTGCTGTAATGGGAACAAAGTTACTATTGAAATAACTACAGTCTGATCTAGTTTTGAAAGCTTGTCGTGATAGTGTAGTAACGTAGTTTTTGATTCGTATAATAGCTGACAAAAGATATTTAGATTTGCTGCAATAATACTGTCGTTCACTTTGGAAGTCACCAGATCCAGCTTCAGCTTGTCTGTAACAGACGAAGTATACAAAGGACAGCGAACTCATGTATAAAGCAATATCATTTATATACAAACAACAAAATAAGCTATTATAGTGCGTATTATTGAACAGTGGTCGCGTCTTCATTATTGCACTAATTTTATATTTTACCACGGATAATTTTTAAGAGAATTTTGTCTTTAAAGGAGTCGATATATAGCATATTAACGGCGGCTTCCAAAGTTTACCTGTATTCTCTTTGAGCATCATTCATCATAGATTGTTGAATCGTAATTAGGACGAAAGAGCAAGAGGGAATTATTACCCTTTAATATAGCATACAAACGTCTGGAATGTCTTCTTTATGGACTGCTTTCCATGTTTTCACAAACTTTGTCTATCTTTCACTTATTATTCTTACGGTACCTTTAGCATTTGACGTTGGAGGCGAAGAATGTGGACTAGCTTTCACTCTAACTCTCACTATCTTCTATTTTTCAGTCGCAACAATCAAGTTACTCGGTAGGAACACTAAGTTCAGTCACATTACCAACGTATTCTATTATTTTCAGCATGTTATTATCCCTTCTCTTTTCATTATGTATCTCAACATCTACTCGAACCCAGACTGTTCTTATCCTATAGGCTCCAAACTTATCTTTCCGTGGAGATATTTTCTACAGAATGCTACCGCTGGATTTGCTGTGTTAGAAGGATTTTGTACTCTTCTAGTCATACAAGCTATCGGCCAGATCAGTAGATGGCTCGTGAACAATAGATCTGACACATGGATGGTAAGTTAGAAAGAGAATAAACATCTTTGGCATATGCTAAAATTTCACTAGATTGTAATGCTTTTGACTTCAGGAATAATTATTTCAAATGCCTGCTATTTCTTGTACAGGGTTTATACCTTTCCTATAGTTCTTACAGTTGGCAATGCCACTATCATTGGTGTATTGTTAACTTGCACTACATTCATTGGTGGATATGGCGTAACTTCAGGTAAAGGAAATATGATAGAATCAAGCTTACTATTTTCTTATATGGTATATTGCATTTATGAGGCATTCACGGATTTTCAGTCATCAGAACCAATTATAGAGACGAAGACTGAATTTCCTCCTTTTCCACCTATAATCATGGAGAGGTAAGTTTCCAAACTGCTAGATCTCAAAAATTTGTTTGCTATATTCTAATGGTATTTTCAATATTATAGCTATGCTACCATAGTATCCTCACTTGCGTCTACAGTCCCTCAGAGCTTTAAAAGTGTGTTCGAGCTTCTGTTTGCTGCAATGTCAACTATTACACCTTCTATTGTGGTCTCTCTGACATACCGGCTCACTGTTCTTTTTGCCGCAACGCAGATAATTCCAACAATTAGAGACAGTTCCAAGAACGATGCCAACTACAATGAGTCCAGACTCAAAGGACTTTTCTACGTTGTAGCTTATGCACCCTGTGTCCTGATTGCGGTATATTCTAATTTACTTATGAAACATTTTGGTTTCTTATCTAAACCAACGAAAATTTATGACTTCCAAATTGATACTTGGCAGCTTTGGTCTTGGGTTAACTCTGCCGTGACACTGATTATTTACGCATCTGAAATAATATATGGTAAGGAGTCAAGAAATGAATCACTGACTCGGCATTGGAAGACAGAATAGAGCTTACATTGGGGTGAACTTCGATCAATTAATTGTTCACCATAGTACTATGCTCAAAAGAATCCTACTAACTCGTGGAAGTATAATTAATTCCACTCTTATTTCATGAAGTTGTCTACACTTGCATTTACATTGAATGACAAAATAATCACTTCTTTTGACCTGATTTTGTATCTTGTCTGACGCCTATCATCGCTTTCGGTACAGTTGAAATGATATTCTAATAATGCTTTACCTTAGACGCATATTTTCTCTTATCATTGGATGCTTGACAGCTTTATAGATTCCATGATTTTTTAAATTCATATCGTTTACTTATGTTGAAACTATATCATTTTAAAAAGCAGTCTAACTGTCTTTCTTTCACATTCCTTGTTACTGCTTTAGCCTTTGTAAGTCTAAGGGCAGACATACGTCAAATGTTTTCTCTTAGTTATCTTCTATATTATTCATACATTGTCATTATGTTTTGTCATGTTTTGTAGTGTCATTGTGTAGTTTGGCGCACTTTTTGCTTCTTGATTGATGTTTCTTCCATTTCATGGTCATGCGTATTATGATATGATTTATATAAGCATTTATCCGAACGATTCATATACTACCAATAATGGTGATGACCATAAGTATCGTTCTACAAATCTATCGAATTCATGTCTTCAATTTACTTAAACCCATATCCTATAGATCGTGGAAGCGAATAAAAATGAATCTGGTACTTAAAGCTTCTTAATCCAAATATGATTTATAAATTAATATATTCTTGTCATATATCTGATAATATTAGTACAACTAAAATAGATCAAACATTCATTCACGTTTAATGAGGTATCATATCTTACGGGTTAATTCTAAATATTGAAAAAAAAAATCAATCGTCAAAGTAAAATATTCACTCCTTTCGCATTCTTTAGGTGCTTGATGTAATATATATAAGAATATCAGAGTTGGATTGCAAAGATCTTTCAATAAGAAATCACCTCTTTTTTAGGATGATTCTCTCAGAGCTTGACTCTAATGCGTTGATTCTCATCATAATAATAATTCTTCTTAATTACTTGTCAAGCAGCTAAGCTTAGGGGAAATTTTAATGGAGTGAAAGAGGCTCTTATATCTTCTTCTTCCAGATCTATCAGATCCAAGAAGATCCTATTCATCTCCTTCGAGTATTTAATAAAAGGTATCAAAAAAGACTGAAAACCAGTAACTGTCAAGGGTTCGATATATTTGACTATATCTATCTCAGCCTTCAGAAAGGCACGAACCCATAATAAAAAAGAGGCTCTTAGCAACAAGAATAAGCTCCATTGTGTTCTAGCTCAGATTTCTGAGCACGGATTGCATAACTATCGACGAGTCAAAGATCCGCCACATACATGGTGTATCAAGTTGACCCAAACACGTCGAAAGAATCAGCAATCACTGATTCACAAGTAACAATTCCAGATACCTGAATTTAATTGACCCCCCCATAACTGCAATCACCAAGTTACAGCCCTCAATAATCATTGCTACACGCAACGACTACAATACATCGGATCCATATCTCAAATAATCCAGTGAAAAGAATCAATTAAAATAGATATTAGAATCGAATTACGACTTGAGTTTTAATTCAACGCGTTTCCACAAATCTCGAAATAACCAATGTCATTTCAAGATGTAAGTGACCGGAGACTACAATCAAATAAAGATTAGTATCAAAAATACAACAGCTTCAAAAGCACAAGATAAAGAGCGTACCTTTCCCCAAAGCATATAAAGCTCATGAATCATACTTTGTACGATTCATGGCATTCTTGCAAGCTTCGAAAGCAATCTTTTGCGCGAAGAGCCTGGAGCAAGAAGAAAATTTTTGCCTTGGTGAAGTTTTATATAAAATAATTGAAGTCAGGGTAACTAATAGACCCGTTAGGGCAAATTTACAGGAGTAAATTGATGAATGTGCGAAGGAAAAAGTTTTGCTTCGAAAAATTCATTCGTTCTACAAGTAAAATACAAATATAACAATGACTATAATTAAATAATACAAGGAATAAATTATCGCTTCTTCGCTGGACGTGGTTTAACCTGGAAATTATTTGTTAGTTTATGATCAGTGTATTGGCAGTATTATATTCATACCTCTTCTTCCTTGACGGGGTGAAGCTTGACAACGTTTGGATAATCTGGTCTGTTAAATTGATATCCCTTTATTGTACGAGTTAGTATACTGAAATACAGTAATATTAATTATTAAGTACCTTGCTCCAGTCGTAGCTAAGCGCATATGCGAAAATTGTGCCGTTTCTATTGAATGCAGTTGCCGGGATACTTGCTCCAAGAGAGCCGTATCCTTTGAGCCTATGCTTTGAATCCTTATCCCTAGTTTAAGAAATGTTAAAATTATCTATTCTCCTATATGTAAAAATTTGTTATCAATACTACATGTAGAGACGTACCAAAAATGAAATGAACCATCGGATCCAGCCGTCGAGAAAGTACCAAACTGTGGATGGAAATTAATTGCGTTCACTGAATATACATTTGTCTCTGTTCGGGCACCAGTAGTAGCATTATCACGGTGACATCTGAATGAAAATCCCCATCTCCTAGATTATAAATATAGTTAGTAATATGTCCGTCATACAAAAAAGAACATCCTTATACATACGTCTGATCCTTGTCGTCCACATACTGAAATGAACATCGTCCTTCTATACTTCCGACTGCGAAACCATTGCCAGTTGGATAGCAAGTAATAACACGAGTCTGCAGTTTAAGCTGACTTTGCATCTTTTTAAAAATTGTAACAGGATTCGATAAATCGACAATACAAATATGGCGCTCGGCTGTTCCAACAACTAGTAGCTGTTGTTGGACATCCATCGTATATACTCTCTCTGGCAACTGCACAGTGCCAATTGGATTCGGCGATCGTAGATCCCAGTATTTCAATGTTTTATCCCATGAACCTGTCGCAACTATTTGCTGACCACTGTTTCCAGCATCCACGAATCGAACGCTTTTGATGGCTGCATCATGAACTGCGATCTGGCTCGATTGTCCAGTGTTCATATCTAGTAATCTACCGGCCTTGTCTGCGCCACCAGAAACAACTTTCGTACCATCCTATAAAAGATTAACAACCAACCACAATCAATTTGATCTTCAGCCTATATGAAGGAAATGAACCATAGAATTTTTCAGATCTAGAAGTGCTTACCTTCGACCAATGCACGCTTAAAACTGGTCCCTGGTGCTCGTAGAGAGTTTTGCCCTGAGAGTCTCCATTTGCAGCCAGCTCATAAATTCGTACTTTTTTATCCCATGAACTAACAGCAAGGAACTCTGCTTGGGGTGAAAAAGATAAATCCGAAATAGAATCCTCTGGTGGGGATGTTAAATCGCGATCTCCAGCAAGATCTTGTACCGATCCTGTAGACGGTGCTGCTGGCTTTGCAATCCCCGGTGTTGACCCAAAAAGCGACATTATGACCGTGAAATCTCTATTAACAAGCTATAATAGACGATCGTGATTGCTTAAGTATCAGTTCTATCTTTTTCGAAGATAAGGTATGTTTGGATTTTGCTTTCAATAACTATATTACAAAGGTCTGGATTTTCTGCTGATTTTCAAAAAGATGTTTACAAAGTAAAATTTGGTTATACACCCTTTTAACTAATATACGCGAGATATTCCCAGCTTTTTTGTCAGCAAAAAAAAGCCTGAACGCGATGTAACAGGCAACAGTTTTAGCAAGTCAACGCAGCTAGAATGTCTATTTCGGATTTCGAAATATAAAATTGCAATAAATTATTATCTATTTGAGGAACTTCACATTTTAGCGATTTGTTACGTGATAAATTCTAGTGCTTCTTAATGGCAGACAAGACGGAAACCAAATATGAATGTACGCGCTTTTGTAAAACTTGACTGCTTGCATATGAGAACTAACAGTCGATATAGCAAAAGTTATTAAAATAGACATGAGAAAAAGTAATACAAAAGACTTCCATCACCCATACAAGCCTTACGATACGCAGATCGAATTCATGAATTCGGTGTATGATGCAATTGAAGAAAGGAAAATTGGAATATTTGAAAGTCCTACAGGTTAGTGATGATAACAAAATCGATCCAGTTTTTACTCACTCTGTTACAGCTATTGACAAGTTTTAGGAACTGTAAGCATATTATATTTGACTGAGAATTAAACTGAGTACTATTTAACATGTAAAGGGGAAATCTCTCTCTCTTATTTGCGCTGCTTTGACTTGGCTTCGAGATCATCAATCGATTCAAGTTGATGAGACCAAAGATAATCAGGGCGACGATGAACCTGAATGGGTAAAAGAATATCATCGACAGCAACTGGTTGAACAGAGAGCTAGAAAGTATAGGCTACTTCAAGAGAGGCTTAAACGTTTAAGAGAATTTGAGAGGCGTGAAAAAGCAACAGTAAAATATAACAACAGGAGTTCTTCCACCAGGGGCTTGATATTTACAAAGCGTAATGTATGTCTATCAGCTTTCAATGAAATATTAATGGGTTATAAACTAATTAGGTATTATAATGGACTATTATAGAGACAGCAGGACAGTGCAATTGACTTGGACCATGAAAAATACTTGGTCGAAGACTGGGAAAGCGATGAGGAGGGGAGGATAGAAGTCAAGTCGATTGGGAGAGTTGACGTAACTAGTAATCTGTCTCCAGACGTTCAGGCATTGCTCGCAAAGTAAGATCTAATGATAGCTATTGAATATAGGAACAGACTAAATGTTCTAACCTGTTGTAACCAAAAGGCTAGGTGGGAAGTCTAGCGGTGCTGACGACGACGAAGATGAGGATTTCAATAATGAAACGAAAGTAAGGGATGACTTCGACTATATTATTAGAGTAGAACTAAGATATTAGATTTTTTTTGCATCTAGAACTCACTCACAGCTTTCTCAATTTATAGGGCAGCTAAAGCTACCTAATTTTCCACCTTCTGAATTGGGTCATACGGACGCCCATGTACGACATGTTCCTCTATCTTCTCGAAAGCAACTTTGTATTCATCCTCGAATATCAAGACTTCGGGACCTTGGCAGTATGAATGAAGCTTGTATGGACTTACAACAGTCATCAGCTGCTAAAAAGTGTCAATACATGACAAACGACATCGAAATAGAAGATAGAGTGAAATCTCGTGAGTTTCGTGACAATGTTCTAGTAAGTTGTTCTATATGCCGAATACAAGATATTTTTTAACTTAACTCATAGGCCGATATACGAGATATTGAAGAAATCTGTGAGATCGGAAGGAAAACTACCGTATGTCCTTATTATGGTAGTAGAAATGCTGTTGATTTTAGTGAGGTATGTGACACTTCAGAGGTATTGTATGTGCTTACAGCTCTGTTCTCTGTTTAACGATAACTCTATAGATAATTACTTTACCTTATCCTCTACTTTTACAAAATAGTTTCAGGAAGGCTCTATCAATTTCCCTCAAAGATCAAATTGTTATCATAGATGAAGCACATAACTTGATAGATACCTTAACTTCGTTATACTCTTTCTCAATTTCTCAAGGTGACGTTATTCGAGCGAAAAACAGTGTTCAGATTTATTTAGATAAATTTTCTAAGAGACTGAACGGCGGGAACAAAGTATACATAAACCAAATTATTACCATTCTTGAAGTCCTAGACAGTTTTTTAACAAGGCAAAACATCGAAGCTGGATCTGAATTATCACAGAATGATATCCTTCAGGGCGGAGCCGCCGATACAGTGAATATTTTTAAGCTGGAGAAATATCTTGAGAAAAGTAAGCTCGCAAGGAAGGTAGAAACTTATATGGCTGTTCTGGATGATGAATCGACTGATTCAAAAAAAGATAGAGCTTCCAATTACAGTGGACAGCCTACTTTATCGCGAATAGTTTCGTTTTTAATGGCTCTCACAAATCCTAGTAAAGAAGGGAAAATTTTCTTTGAAAAGGTCAATAATACAAAGATTTTACGATATTTGCTCCTCGATGTGAGCTTTCACTTTCAATCAGTTGTTGATGAAGCTCGTTGTGTCATTCTTGCTGGTGGTACCATGGAGCCAGTGAGCGATTATGTCAGATATCTCTTCCCATTCTGTTCAGAAGATAGGTTTAAGTTCCTGTCCTGTGACCATGTTATTCCTAAAGAGAACCTTGGAGTGTGGACAATCACCAAAGGACCGACAGAAATTGACCTCATATTCAACTTTGACCGCCAAAAGGATCGTAGTTTAGCGGAAGAACTAGGACGTACAATCATGAATTTGGCTTTTGTGATTCCCGACGGAATAGTTGTGTTTTTCCCCAGCTATAAATATATGGGGTTCGTGACAGATATATGGAAGCAAAAGGCAATGAATGCGCGGCTATCTATTTGGGATCAGTTAAATACTCGGAAAGATATATTTGAGGAGCCTCGTGAATCACAAAAGGTAGATAGTGTTTTATCAGCATACAGCCAAGCAATATCTAACAGTTCGATTCCTCAGGGAAGTCACGGACCTCGGAGGGGGGCAATTTTATTGGGGGTTGTCGGTGGTAAGATGTCGGAAGGTATTAACTACTCAGATAGGCTCGCTCGAGGTATCTTAATGGTAGGTTTGCCATTTCCTAATGCAAAATCTGCGGACATAGTTGCAAAGAAAAATTTTATTGAATCGAAAGTATTTGAAGAAACCTGCGAAACGCTTAATGCTAAGCAATTTTCTGACGAAAGGCTACCCAGTATATCTGAGCAATGTCGATATTCGGGAAAACAATTTAGTGCTAATCGCATTCAAGACATAGCCAAAAAGGCCGCTGTGAGCGCATCTAATGACTATTATGAAAATTTGTGTATGCGTGCTGTAAATCAAAGTATTGGGAGAGGTGTAAGGCATATTAATGATTATGCCGTCATAGTTTTTTTGGATTCAAGATTCAACAATCCTCGGATCCGAAAGAAGCTGCCGAAATGGATACGAAATAGTATATGTACTTCGACTGACTCTGGAAAGGATATCAATAATCAACAGATGAGATGCGCTAGCGCACAAAAATCCATTAGTCAATTTTTTAAAGCAAAAATGAGTCCCTCAGAAAAACGAGCACAGTAGTTGAGCGAGTATGCGATTCTAATTTGCAATCTCTTTATATACTGTAATAAGAATTCGTATAATTTTGTATATATTTGCCTTGCAATCCTGGTGGAAGCACATTTTGATATTGGGGTTTTTCGTATTATTTTAGTTTTCGTATTATTTTCATTGTTCAGCCATTGTATTTATCATGCGAGCATCAAAAGCTTGTTTGGAGTCCCGCACTATTCCACATTCCGGAATATAATAGTAAACCCTATTAGCATGTCTGCGACAGCATTGCTTGAGAAAATGCTTATCGCGATTACCAACTTAGCCTAGAAGTTAATTTGCTCTTCTGCTAAACAAATGGAATTTAGTTGAAGAGGGTTAACAATAACTTGAATATCGAGTTCGCGATTTGAAATTTTTTGAACTTCACATCAGCATCGAGCTCTTTCGGGGAAGTTAAGCTCTTGCAGGTGCTGTTAAATTACTTTTACTTGTAATATATTAAAGGGCACTATCAGATATGCGGTAAAGCATATTCAAATACTGGATCTTAAGACCCCGAAACATATACAAGCGTCATATTTCTAGCTTACAATACGTAGTCATACATACTTATTAATTTTTAGATTGCACAATACGAACATCTTGTCATAATGGCAGAAACTGAAGAAATCTCACCAGAGATACTCCAGAATTATTCTAATGATATCGAACTGGAGGAAAAGCTGGATAGCAGTGACGTCGAAGTTGCAATTCCTACTCCGCAGCCTTCAGCACATCATTTTCCAGATGGAGGAAGAACAGCTTGGCTCACTGTTTTGGGAGCGTGGTGCGCACAATTTTGCAGTTTTGGATGGCTAAATACTGTCGGTGTGTTCCAAGATTACTATATGCAGCATCAATTGAAGGACTATTCGTCAACTACAGTATCTTGGATTGCGTCCGTCCAAACACTGGTTATGTTTGTTGGTGGACTAGTAAGTAGCCGTTTAAATGTCTGATCTTTTACTATTAAGTGTCACTAATAGTTGATTATTTTGCTATAGATTGTAGGGCGTCTTTTTGACTGTTATGGACCGAGATATATTCTTCTGGTAGGAACAATAGTACAGGTTGCTGCTATTATGCTACTCTCAATATCTAGCACCTTTGGCCCTATATTCTTGTATGTGTATCACATGAGGAAAGACTTTTTGGTGTTACTATAAAACTGATATTTTTTTAGCTTACAAGGTATCCTATCTGCCGTTGGAATGGCTTGCGTGTTCAATGCATCTGTTGCGTCTGTTAGCTCTTGGTTCAGACGCAAGAGAACGCTTGCATTGGGACTGATGTCGAGCGGCTCTAGCGTAGGTGGTGTCCTATATCCTATAATGATTAGAAGAATGACTGTAGAGTCAACTTTTGGGTGGACCATGCGACTTTGTGGTTTCATTGTTCTCTTCCTGCTGATTATCGCGAACCTGTTTGTTCGCTCTAATATTAAACCGAAGGGAAAATGGGAGTCCATTCATCCGCGTATTCTGCTAGATCAATTCAAAGATTCAAACTATACTATTCTAGTTTCCTCTTTTTGGATGGGATTTTTGGGGTTTATGCTTCCCTTCACTTATATTGTAGCATCGTCCGTCTTCAGAGGTGTCAGTGTAGATATGGCGAACTATATAGTCTCGATGATGAACGGTGCCAGTATTTTTGGTCGAATTTTGCCCGCAATATTGGCAGATAAGCTTGGTAACTACAACATGAATATTTTAGGGATGCTGGGTTGTGGAATTGTAACTCTTGCATTATGGATTCCTGGATCAAATGAAGCGTCCTGTATTGCTTATGGCATTGTATATGGTTTCTTCTCCGGAACATTCGTTGCTCTATTACCTGCATGCTGCGCACAAATTAGTCCTATAAGAGAAATTGGCGTAAGAGTCGGTTTGATGTTTTTTTGTCTTGGTTTTGGTACTCTGGTAGGTGTCCCTGTTGGAGGTGCTATCTTAGGTGATGCTACAGAGATCAAGCAATGGGACGGCATGAAAGGCTTGGCAGGAGCCAGTCTTTTTATCGGTGGAATAGGACTCATAATAGCAAGAATAAAACTTGTCGGACCTTCTCTTATGAAGAAATGTTAGGTTGTCGTATACTTTCTATATATTTGTGTTTTTTGGTTATTTATAGTGTTCATTATATATACCTGCTTCCTAGAGAAAATAGAGAATGACATTTTACCACATAAATTAGTAAGGTTTTAAAATGTAATTATTTGGGAGCGGTGTCCCACCTCGTCCAAAATCCACTCGTAGCTATATAGCTTCGCTAGTTCTCTATGACCGAGTATCTCTCGTACGCTAAAGTAGTCATTCGGAACTAATAATTTCTCAATATATAGAAGTAATGAGTTTAAGGATCACACGGTCAAAATCTCAGCTACTGAATATAGTAGCTGCTACGGCTCCAAAAAATGCAATTGATAATAGAACGGCGAAATCTGCGTCAAAAATTACAAGCTCATTTAAAGCAAGTAAACGAGTACGCAAAGATATAGTAGAAGAAAATGGCGTTAAAAAGATGAAGAATGAAGAAAAAGATAATGCAGTAAAGAATTTAGATATAATAACGCAGTATCCTATGGATGATGCTAAAGATCGAAAGGTTAATATAGCTGCTATTGTAAGCAGTGCAAATGCGAAGTCGCTTACTATAGTTCCAATACAGCACATGAAAGAGTTCAAACTTCAGAATGCACTTGATCATATGCTTAATCTCGACCCTAGGTTTAAGGAACTATTTTCTCTCCACGAATGTACATTATTTGGTGAAACTAATCTTCTCGATCCTGTGGACCCATTTAACTCATTATGCTCAAGTATAATATCTCAACAAATCAGTGGCGCTGCTGCTAAGAGTATCAAGAAGAGATTTATAGGCCTCTACAATGATAGTGATGTTGAATCTAAAAGGTTTCCAACACCTTCGGAAGTCTTTGCGACAGATCTTGGCATTTTACGATCTGTGGGATTGTCGGGAAGAAAAGCGGAGTAAGTACTATAGGAGTAAATACTCTGTTTTTTTATTTGTTTGACCCTCACGCTGATTTTGACAATAAATAGATATGTACACGATCTTGCAGAAAAGTTTGTTTCAGGTTCTCTCAATCCAGAGGACCTAGTGCATGATTCAGACGAAGAGGTTGTGAAGAAACTGACGGAAGTTCGAGGAATTGGTGTATGGAGTGCTGAAATGTTCCTCCTGTTCGCTCTTAAGAGGACGGATATATTTTCAATTGGTGATCTAGGTATTCAAAGAGGAATGGCTCAGTGGTTTGGAAGAGATATCTCAAAAGCGAAAGGGAAAACAGGTAAATTTAAATATATGAGTGAAGCTGACATGAAGGAGCTCTCAGAGCCATATAAGCCATACCGTAGTTTGTTTTGCTGGTATATGTGGCGGGCCGGCGATGTTATCGTTCCAATAGACAACTAGACATTAATTTTGAATAATACAGTGCTATATAATGAAGAAATCGCGTACTATAAGATCTTTTTATTTCGCTTAAGTTCTAGTGACTTGTTGACAATAATGGACTGGTGGCTCATTTGTATTTGCGGCTCAGCTTGTCGATGACAGTTTAAATATTGGAATTACGTATATATTATTAGCTCTTGCGTAGATTTATTCCATTAGTTGAGTTTTGACTCCACTTAATGTATGATAAGATCAAATTTCGCGTATTATCCAAAATATAACGAGTTCCAGATTGATTGGCGAAGAATTCTGGTTTGGTTTCGTTTTGTTCTCTATCTACCCGCGCATAAGTTGATGAAATATACATTGGTCACACTAAAGGAAACGAATGAGGTGAGAAAACCAACAAACGTCTGAGCTAGATATTATAGATTCCATAGAAATTTCAAATACTCAAGTACAGGTTGAACTGTCAGATAAAAATGGCATCTCCTGATTTCATAGCAAATCCGCCAGATGGGTTTTCTGCTCTATCAATCATTAGAGGTCTTCAACTTACTTTCCTGGGTGCTTATAGAGCGCTGCAAAATCCCGAACTTCTAAAGGGTAAATACTATAGACAACTGGTTCTTGCACTGGTGATATCGCTAGTTATACAGTTTATCATCTATGTTCCTTTTTGGTTCTTGCGCACTACTATAACCATTGTGTCGTGGGTTAAGTCGGATGACACTTCAGATCATCATCGTAAGAACCAGATCATGAGTAGTTTGGTATTTTTGGAGAGTCAAGTCGTCAATCTTAGTGGCCTTTTGATTGGAGTTATGAAGTACATACGCCCAGAATTGGATGATATGTTCATGCAAGCACTTAGATTTATTGATATCATTTATTTTCAGATGCATCCGGAAAAAGCTGCAGATGCAGTACTTTTAGATGACAAAGGTAACGAGATTCAGCTGTCTGTACCATCAAGATTTTACACGCCCCTATCAATGTATCCTATCGATGGCGCAGAGAGGCTAGTACCACCTCCACCTTCTACAATACCAGGTGAAGGTCCTAATTCTAAAACACGTCGTGGGACGCGTCGTGCATCAGACAAGGCTACAGTATTCGTGAGAAGATACCTTCGGCGTGCATTTATCTCCACCTCAGTTTATTTACTTTCACATACACCCTACATCGGAAAGCTTGTGTTACCGCTAGCCTCCTTCCTGAGCTTTCGCAAGACTGTAGGTCTGACGCCAGCTATCGTCGTATTTGGTGCAGGATTGTTTATACCTAAGAAATGGATGATAATGTTCTTTGCTAGTTATTGGGGTACCCGAAGTTTAACCAGAGAGCTTCTCAGTCCTTATTTTAATAGAATACCTTTCAATACTTTACAGAAAGATGCCTGGTTTAGAGCACGAGAAGGAGTTCTATTTGGTAAGTCAACACAAGTACATTTACTGATTCTCCCATCCGTGGATAGCTCCTTACAGTCTAACTAAATATTCACGAATTTAGGCTTTGGCTTTGGCTTTTATCATCTATTAAAAATTCCATTTATAGGGTTGTTGATGTATGGAATTGCTGAGGCATCAACAGCGTATTTAGTTACGAAGGTTTGTCTCGATATTTCTTTAGCTATCGGTATAACAATCATTAATTAGTATCTGCCATTTTAGGTTACTGATCCTATTCCGCATCCTTCAAAAGTGTTTGAATGGACTACCACGCAGACAAAATGGTCAAAACGAAAGGAAGCTTTAGGAGGATCTATTATTGCTAACGAGGCTAGTCTTACTTACGTTTCTGGGACATGGGTGGAAAAGAGTTCGCAAATTAAGAGTACTTAAGTATAATAAAAAATCGCTTCCTTACCGTTTTTCAGTTAGGAAATTTCTATAGCTTATCTTATTAATTAAAGAATTAAAAATCAAGACTCTTAATTAGAATTAACTTGAACGATGGAGCGTTGAATATATATCTAGAATATCTAATCTGATTAATCGATATACGAACTAGCTAGAACTATATAAAGTGGATAGACTCATATAAGCAAATCAATGGCGCATAATACTCGAATCTTCCAGCTTCAATCTGTATCTCGAGACGTCAACGCCAAAGTCGAGCTCGACTTGATAGCGTTTGCGCTTTAGCGATGGAGTTAACAACTCACGTGGTCCAGCACTACTGGCAGTAGGTGGACTCGAGGAACTCGATTGAAGCCACGAAGATGATTTAGTAGAATCCGCAGATATATAATGCCACGAAGATGGGACTTCTTCAGTATTTCTGCTTGTGAAATTCACACTAACATTGTCCATTGGCTTGAGCTTTTGTAGTGGATGAGATGTTACACTCATGTAAGAAGATATTTCAGACGGACAAAACACAGGATCTTGACTACATAATTCAATATTGTAGTCAAGAACAAGTGAATCGCCAATACCAAGTTCATCATAATAACCATCGTCATCATCATCGTCATAATCCTTCTCAACAATAGTATTAAAGTCATCCTGCTTCATGCAGATATCTTCCATCTCATCCATCATGTCGTCTTTTGAAGGCAAGTTCCATAAAGTAACATGTCCAACAGCAGTGGAATCATCAGCATTAGAATACCATCTTTGACCAGTTACAGGACATTCTCCATCCATAGACCCATAAGCATGAGTTAAATGAAACGCAGACGCTTTCATTTCGTGATATCTCAACGAACTCTGGTCCATGCCTTCAATGATGTCGGTGGTATCCTCCATGAGATCCATTTTCGCAACGTGCAAGGATTGCACGTACAATCACGAAGAAACTATAAGCTTCTTCAGTTTCGTAAGTGAGATCTCTCTATCTGCTAGATTACAGAAGATTGATCTTATTTCTTCAAGTAGCTCCCTCTTTCTCTTCATCTATCACACGCCCGCTACCGCGGTCGTGGGACCACACTAGCAAACGTATTTATTCAATCGCCATAGTTCTTTAAACCTCCATTGTTGCTTATATCTCTAAATATAAATAGCTATAATATGTTATAATAATAAGTATTAAGATAAAGGAATATGTATAATTGTGAATCAAAACAGTGGAATAGTGGTTCATTTATAAAGAAGAACCGAGAGCAAAGAGATTTTTTTGATTTATTTTTTTGTACTTGAGTATGCCCAAAATGGATGTAACGAAAAATTTTTCGATCGAAGTGGGAAATAATAAACAAAACCACAGCAGGAGAACTTACTCCATAATAGGAAGTTGATCCTTCATGAGCCGCATCTATGAATTGATTTGCTTGGTCATATACGAATAAGTGGATTACGTAATATCTGAATGCTGATAGGGTCGAGAGCGTCGTTTCAATCTATAAGGAAAACTACTTCATATGTTCAACAAATATCCGTAACACAAGCTTTGGGGTATTTAGACTTATTTAATAAGTTCATCAATGGATATTGGTAGCTTGCATTATATGAATAGTATATTCATGAAATTTCACTAAGGCGGATGTGCAAATAAGATCTTTTCACGAATCACCTCTCTGACAGCATTCAGTCACATCTATTGTACAGTTATTTTGGTCTCGTTTAGTTTAAAGGAATCTAAATCTCATATATAAATACCACAATAAGGAAGATGTCGCTGCCCAGAAAAATTGTGTTCTTCAAAAATCCAACCCCAGACCAGGACAGGGACTCATATGCAAAGGCCGCAAGAGCACATGGACTAGAATACGAATTTGTACCAGTGCTCACCCATAATTTCGTCGATCAAGATGGATTAAAAGATTACTTGGTACAGATAGCAAAAGAAAAGGATGGAACGGTAATTGACTCATTGATCATTACATCTCAGAGAGCTGTCGAAGCACTGGCTATGGCTCTTCGAGACATCTCCAAATCTAAGAATAGTTCAGTTGATGCAAGCAACATTGTTTCTCGAGTCCGGGAATTTAGGGTATATACAGTAGGTCCAGCAACTGCAGATCTAATCAAATCCTATGGGTTTAACAATATTTGTGGCGGCGCAGATGCTGGAAATGGCACGATATTGGCTCAACAGATAGTAGCAGATGCCCCGAAGAAATGCATATTTTTCACCGGCGAGACGCGCCGTGACATTATTCCTGTTACATTACGTAAATATGGTATTG
Organism: Dipodascopsis uninucleata var. uninucleata; assembly: GCA_030568195.1. Lineage (NCBI taxonomy): Eukaryota > Fungi > Ascomycota > Lipomycetes > Lipomycetales > Lipomycetaceae > Dipodascopsis > Dipodascopsis uninucleata. Next base: position 143,470 of record JAJLTO010000002.1, on the reverse strand, counting down.
ATTGCGTTGAGTATGTTGTTTATCAAACGATGAAGTCTCCGTTGGCCGAAGATGACTGGAAAATCTGTTTGTCGTCGTTCTCAAAGACCCATACTATATGGGCAGTCTTTTTCTCTCCTTCTGGCGCTGATGGACTCACGCAGTATTTAGGTCATGCCAAAACTGCAGCTATTGGTCCAACTACAGAGTCCTTCTTAGTGGAAAATGGAAGGAAGCCTGATGCTGTCGCAACACGACCTGATCCTACTTCTCTTCTTAAGGCTATTATAGAAACCGATACGCAATAGACCACGTCACATCGCAAAGTTCCAGACTCTACAGACAGTTTATTCGAAGTATATATGTATAGATTAAGAGAATTTCATTTCATATGCTGCATTATGAGCGACTACTTTTATTTCTCGAAAGTTGATAGTAATTAAACATCTCGTGCGAAATTAAAAGAATTATGTAACATCACGCCTACTAGAGCCGCATAGTTAACGGCCCTGTTACTCTACTATAATTAAGCTCAAGAAAAGTTCGACTAAAGAGCGAATTTGGAACATAATGAATGATTAGAGATTACGGAGAATTGTAATTAATATTATAATATTACTCAGTATTTTAAGTACAACCAACCAAAATAAACAAATATTAAACTGACGAAAGAACTAAACTATTATTGTCTATATTTAGTAAAAGATATAATCATCTTTAGATTTTGAGAGAAAGAACTTAAACTTCAAGGTCATTACCCTTGTCAGCGGAACCTTCAGACGCACTGGAAGAAGATCCAAGAAGAGGTTCATCATGCAGCCTAGCATTAAGATTCTCTAAAGTCTCTCTCTTGGTCTCGGGAATGAGTAAAGAGCAGAAGACACCAAGAAGCATGAAAAGAGCGAAGATCTCCATGACATGATTCAACCAACATGAACCGTTAGGACAGCCTCTGGATCGTAATGGAGCAATAGCACTCTGAGCAATGATAGCACCAACTTTTCCAGCGGCGGCAGAAATACCATGAGCAGACGAACGATAACGGGTTGGGAAACATTCTCCAGGGACAATAAATGTAGTGGTATTAGGTCCCCAGTTTTGGAACAGCATGCAAAGAACATAAAGTGCAAGTAAAGCGTGTCCGCTCAGTTTGTGGTAAGCAAATCCAATAATGCAAAATAGAATGGTCAAAAGAACAAAGCCAGCAATCTGAAGAGGTTTACGTCCAACAGTATCAATGGTAGCAACTGCAAACCAGTAACCTGGAATACCACCAGCACAGATAAGAATCAAGTTGCCAACACAAGTGTTATAGATGTTAGTGTAGACATTGCTTTGACCAGCATAACCGATAGCAGCAAGGATGGTAGAGTTATTTAATCCTAAACCATAGACTGCAATATCAAGCAAAAACCAAGAGCCGGCTGTACCAATGAGGTATTTGTTGTACTTCCATTGAGAAAAGTGACTCCTGAAATCAGACCAAGAGGCCTTTGGAACCTGAAGCTCGCCGCTAGTAGAAATCTCCTTGAGAGCCGAGATTTCAGCTTGCTTGGCATCACCATAGTAACCATTAATATACTTCTCGATGTCAGCAGCACCCTTTTCGATTTCACGAGAAACCTCGAAGGTGAAACGTGGAGTTTCTGGAATAGTAAGACGAAAGTAGAGAGCAACACAGGCTGGAACAGCGCCAAACCCAACGAGAATCCTCCACATCTTGTCAATGGCATTAACACATTCAGCACCACACATAGCGATAGTGTCAGCATCTTTCAAAGAGTTCTTGAAACCAGCAGTGGCAATCAAGGCAACCAAACCAGCGCCAAGCTGACCCCATCCCTGATTCGCAAAGACAGCACCCATGATGGCACCACGCCATTTAGTAGTAGAGAACTCAGAAGTAATGATAGAAGACAATGGATAGTCACCACCAATACCTATACCCATGATGACACGCCAGAAAATCAAAGCACCTATGACATCAAGAGCAGCAGAATTTCCACTCAATGCTTGGCATAAAGTGGCAAAGATAATAATCATCAATTCAATACCATAGACACGCTTGCGTCCAATAATATCTGCAATGATACCAAAGCCAAGTTGACCAATAACAGTACCAGCAGATGTAGCGACCTTGAGAGCAGTATCCGTGTTGGTTGGTAACTTGGAATTACCATAGTAAACATAAGCTAACATCGTTACACCGATATTGATGGCAAAGATATCGTAGGCATCGGTAAAGAAACCAACACCGGCGACGAGGATAGCACGAATGTGATACCAACCAAAGTCAGCATTATCGATTTTTTCCAAGGCGAGTCTGCGACGCTCATTAGGATCGGTTATGTGAACGAAATCGTTCGCAAAGTTGTGGAAGGCGGAGTTACCTCCTGCTGTCGTAGTCATTTTGTGAAATGTCTGTCCAAGAAACGAAAATGTCTGTCCAAGAAGTAGAAGAAAGTGCCAAGCTCAGAAAACAACTAGTTTACAGAATGAAGAAATTCAATAGTTTTCAGGATATATTGGCCTCTATATAATGATCAATTCTGGTACTCATGATCGAAGTAATTGGCTTACATTGAAAATCCATCATACTGTATTATGCTAGCTTATTGAATTCTGTTTTTGCTTGGCTTTTGAGACTTTCACGCAAAAATTCTATGTTAAGCTGAGAATAATGGCAAGTTTCCAAACTTAATATAGATATGCGCGATGTTTAAATTAAAACATGGCATATTGATCGCGTATGCTGAAGAAATCTATAGAGCGAAATCGACTGCGGTACTGGTTCTTGGTTCATTGTATTATCTGGATACTTAGTGTACACTTTGGTTACTCGCTAACTGTTTGACCTAAACCTTATACTATGACTGTCAAAAACTTTAAAAACCTAAAATGTTAGCCTGCCAAGAGGGTCCAGTGACACCCATTTCAGTTACGCTAAGCTAACGACCAATCACTGTAGGATTCAGGGGCCACGTTTACGACTGGATTCTAGCGAAGCTTTGACACACGTGCGAAGATCGCCAGAGCTGACTTGACGCAGACCGGCCACTTTACTTGCTGAGATATACGAATATGGCTTTCTTGATCTATCGCTCCTTTGCAGAGATTCACACGAGCTAGAATGGCGTTTTTCACAACTCTTACCTGCGTCTGATAGCCATTGGTAATCATAGTTTCTTTTTTCGTGGTCAGCCGCCGTCCTTGTCCATCGTGGTTGTTCGCGTGAATGTCAGCGGTGGGTAGCGATTAAACTAGGTAAGTCTGCTATTCTCAATAAAGGTTCCCCAGAAAGTGGTCTCTAGGCCCGTATTGTGTGTATGTGGCAAAACTGCATCAATACAAGCAGTTATGGCCCAGATGGCCACATTGTATAGCTCATACCCTTTCATAGCAAGTAGTCGGCACCAAGACCCTGTGTCAACTCGAACATTATCGACAACTAGCTCCCAAATGCGATTGTACCGAGGAGCCAAGGCACTATTAAAAGTGAAAAGTACTGACGAAGCAAGCTGGTCCAAGCAGGTATGTCCAAAGGGCACATGCAACCATATTAGATAGAATACGCGTTCAGCTGCTGAAGATACTAGGAAACTCTCTTATTTGTATTTCTTGGCAGCTCGCAAGTAGATTGATGCCCTAAAATTTACTTTCTAAGAGAAAAATGCTCGCTGAATAAAATCGTGAGGATTGTTTCAGCGCCGCTAGGCCATAATCTGCTCACGAGCTGTATGCGCTAAGTGTCTCAAGAGGAATCCTCTCTTACTCAAGCGCTGCAATAAGTCTTTAACACATTACTGCTATTGCATCATGATTTGATACACTACAAAAGACATCGATACCCACAAGAAACTTGGTATTCCTCTGGTCGCCAAATACGCTAGCTTCGCACTTCGTTAAATTTGCACAAACACAGCCCGAAGACGACAAGGATGCGCCCTGAATGCACTTGTTTTGGCCTCTTTCAAGTCGTTACTTGCTCTACGATGTAGGGTTTTGATACAGACTTGCTTCCACTTACACTATACAAAGGAGGTGTGATAATAATAGAAGCGACTATTAGAACAGTACTATTTGACATGAGCGTAATATTTGCTAGGTTAATATAGTGCACGCTACAGCTACAGCATATTATTGTTCCGTGCCATGTTTCACTACAAGAAATAGGCGTAGCCCTTAATAGTTTCGCGGTGAACGGAATGAACTAGCCACATTAAGCATTATAAGTGAAGAAGAAAAACCTTGTTGAAAAGGAAGCTTAAAACTTCATATATGTAAAACGATCACTGTATAGCAGGCGATTGCAGAGAATGGGATCAATTACCCCTTCTATTCAATGATCAGGTCATTCTCATACGAAATAGGGCTTCCGAAATCTTAGCTTACAATTTTATATAGCGCTAACAGTATTATAGTATCTCAGAAGCGGGATTTGTCTGCACCATGGATATTTCACGACTCTTCGCTCTCTTATAGCATTTGTAAATGTGGTGAACCATTGGACAATACTTCTTGCCACGATACAGCATATAATAGGTTATCGAATAGACTAAGAATTGCATTCTTTGTCTCAATGTTACTTTGCTATATAGATTAAAACAGCAAAATGCAGTGAGCTGAAATAGACATCTATTTTGTGTCATAATAGTCTTCACGTAAAGCTAACTACTCCTCCCGTCTCGCTCCTTCCATTTAAAGAACTTGATACGTACACAAAATTCCTTTATTTTAAGGGTCATTGGCAAAGAATCATCACCCAAGCATCTATATGAAGCACATACGTCCAAAATACTCAAATGCTGGACTACTGCATGATCTCGTCATATATGAGTTCTAGAAAAGAAGAATAGATTAATTTCTGCCCGATCATGTGTGCATTCACACGATATATCTGGATCCTCCGCTTCATCTGTATCTTAAGTCAAGCCATCCATTCTCTAGTACCATTAATTATGATCACTTGACAAGTATCGTCTCTAATTAATATTTCGCGCCACGCCGAAAAATTAAGACATCATCAAGAACCAACGTAGTGTTTAACATCGCCACCAGAAGCCTATAGAAAATAAAGCTTCAAATTCTTCATAGATAGTTCAATAGAGCTTTATACTAGGCCATTTTGGCCATACGCCGTAAAGATACGCTTGACAGTACCATACTCGGAAAGGATTTCTGTAGAAGCGTAATAAATGCTCCGTTCGTACTAGAGGGTATGGACTAGTCCGCTCTATCTGTTTCCTTTCTCACGCTCTTGCATTTCGATTGACTCCAAGTTTCTAATTAGGACCCTTTCATATATATAGCAATACTATATGATCTTGGCTCAATTCTTAAATTCTGTACACTATGGTTTATGGTCTACAGATATCAGCAAATGGCAGACACCGCCTTCCTCACACCTGTCATGCGTATCACGTGTATGAAAGAGAGCAAGAGCCATTTGTAGCTCTAGCTACCATGAAGAGTGAAACCAACAGAATTTGATAATTTACAAGGAGGCTCGCTTGAGCAATTCCGCATCGATCTATATCCACATAATTGGATTCGAAATGAGCAATGCATACGTTAGTCTCTTGAGAGAGTGATCCAGAGAAAGTTTTCGAATCTGCTCAAACTTGATGTAAATGGCAGCCACGCTCCGGAGATACTGCAATATATCCATTCAAGATATTCACAGATGGATGGAATTTAAGATACGACTGTCATCCAAAAAATAGCTATAGATACTTTCATGTGGTTACGACACACATGGCTGAAAGTAGGATCATACTAACCCTTGTACCGACACAGTTGAATTGAGAGCCAGAGAGACACAGATATAATCCTGCAAAGCATAACCCAAATCTTGTAATCTAGAAGCAAATGGACTTACGTTTTAGCTGTTCCTTAGAGAGTTCATCCTTTCGTCTGTCGAAGTCAAAAAACCCATCTGGAATTGGCGGCGCCGTTGGCTCGTCGTCTGGATCATGGTATGGCTCTAGATATGGATGTTTCAAGGCATCTTCGACACTAATACGCTTAGCTGGGTTGAAGGTGAGCAACTTTTCCAAAAGATCAATTGCTAGAGGATTAGTATCCGGAAACATAGTAGAAAAAGACACTCGCTTCTTAAACGGAAGCGATCGTATGTACTCTCGGGCTCTAGTAGACTTGACAGCATAGTAGTCCTCCATCGTTGGAGTTCCCAAAACATCGAGAATGAGGGTAAGTTGATGGTGGTAGTCCTTACCGGGAAATAACGGCTTTCCGCTAAGCATTTCAGCCAAGATGCAACCAACACTCCACATATCGATAGCTTTCGTATATTCTTTAAATGTAAGCATAATTTCTGGGGCTCTGTACCATCTTGTTGCCACATATTCTGTCATAAATCCTTGGTTGTCATCTACTGATGCTGCTGATCGTGCCAAACCAAAGTCACATACTTTCAGGTCACAATTTGCATTTAGTAAAAGGTTAGATGGCTTTAAATCACGATGTAGTACATTAGCACTATGCATTGCTTTCAGTGCCCGTAATGTTTGATATATGAAATATTGACAGTGATCATCCGAGAGAGTTTGTGTCCGAATAACACGATGCATATCAGTTTCCATGAGCTCCTATATACCATAGATTCAGCATTAGATCGCACTTGAAAGCAACTCGAAATACATCTTTCTTACCTGTATCAGATATACTTCAGTGAAAGATTCAATATCTATCGGTCGCTGGATATCTAGAATTGAGATGATCTATACTTCACTGTCAGCATATTACTAAAACCAGACGACGACGCACTATGAAAGTGAAAACAAGCTTGAACTCACATTCTCATGATGAAAGTATTTAAGAAGCTTCATTTCACGCAATGTCCGCAGACAAAACATTGAATGATCAAACGGAGTAATTTTTTTAATAGCAACCTTGTGACCTGTCGGTACATGGACTGCAGAGCTAGAAAGAAGATCCAGTGTCAGTAAATTAAATCTGATTACGGTTCTAAAATCATGGCAAGCCTGAGACTGCACATAGCTTGCATCTTTCATTGATTCAATTCAAAAGTAGGATCATGTTTCAGTATAAATATAGCCCTACCAGACAACTCCATAAGCACCTTCTCCTATCACGTCCAAAATCTCGTAGTTGTCGGATACATTGAATGAAAATTTTCTCGAATTGGGTTGCCTAGAACTCATTCTGTAATCTCATTAGTCCTATATCATCATCTGTCTCGTACAAATTATTTTTGTTGCATATGACTGTCTACTTCGTAAATACTATTTAATACTACAATGCTCTGTATATTCCAGAAGTACAGTTATCAGGTATCTAAAACAATCTGATATTGCTGTGAAAACACTATAAACACTATAACTACCTTATAAATATGCGATTACTTTGATATGACGACCGTCTGATACACTTCTCTCTTCTAAGAATTAGCTAAGATTAAATCTGTACTCAGATCTTAAATTCCAAATATGGCTTCAATCCTTAGATAATTTTCTTTTTATCTGTTCTTCAGCTGACAGGAAATGTATTGAAATGCTCTGTTCTGTTCGTCAGATCGAATCCTGAAAATCACGTATCAAAATGTAACTTTGATTAACAAAACCTCCTCAATAAAATATAAACGTTTTAATAAATTCAAAAATATTCTAATATATCTAAGGTATTTATTTAAATTTCATTAATTTCTATATAGATATAAATCTCTTGGAGAGTCCATCCATTAAAAATGTCAAAACCGATTGCCACGACCTCCTTCAAAGGAGAATTCCTTAGACGGAGGTTGAAACTTGTATTTAATAGGGTTCACAACCTATGAGGCTGTATCTCTTACATGCATCGTCTTTACGATCCAGGGATAAGGTATGAAATGAAGTGCGTAAAGTATAATATTATCAGGTTATCTTACGTGGTGCGCTCGGTATTGCGCTACTCTATATATGAAGGAAGCAAGAGATTCTGATTGCAGATCATTGTGATCAGATTTTTTTCTTTTGAGGTTGAAATTAGTCGTTGCAGAAACTCTACGCTAATGAAGAACGCGTCTCAGAATACAAACATTTGAATTTAAAACGGAATGAATTAATTCGTAAGATTGATATATTAAAGGTAAAGGCCAAATCATACCTGTAAGTCATAAAGCCATAAGGTCAGAAGTGTTAGAGAAACAAGTAAAGCTGTAATATAACGATAAACTACAACTGTGCGGTATATTGATAATTACGAATACATAAATAGTATTACTCTATCATTATTGAGATCTGTCCAAGTAATCCTTTCTACGCTCACATGTAAGATCATTTATGATAAGAAATAGTTTAATGATCGGAATGAAATAGTAAGTCCGTTATTCTGTAATCTGTAGTTTATGTGCACTGCAGGAAGTCGTAGCTGTAAGCATAATTATAACATGACAACAATAAGTGATATAGAAGTAACATAACACTAAAAAAAATACTGAAAACAATAATAATAGTAATAGTAATAAGAAAAATAGTAATATTCAACAATAAAGAACTCATTGAGATATTATATAAGGTGTTAAAACAACTCTGAGTAAAATAGGACTAAGAAACGACTTAATAACAATCGGTCAGATTACAAAATAACTGGCACTTTTAACGACAACAAAATTTGCGTATGCATCAAGATACTTGCTTTTGTTTTGAAGAAAATAAAGAAATACAACACAAATTATCAGTCCATCTAGCTGATACGGTCACGCATACCAATCAAAAATTCCATGTAGCTCTGGCCCATATCTGCACGATCTTCAACCAGGAATGTCGATGCCCATAACTTTAACGATGGATCACCATCTTCACGCACAACATACAGATGTGGCCAAACGATGGAGCCCTTCTTCTCTCGTGATTTAGCAATGATAGCATTGACACGCTGAGAAAAGTCATTCTCGAGAGCTGGCAGCGTGGTCTTGCCCGCTTTCACATGTTCAAGAGATGGCAAACCAAAAACATCCATTACTAGTCGTGGAACGGCATCTCGACCAACCCATAAGAACTGTGTTTCACCATCATCAATAAGATAAAGACCATGACGCTCCATTCTCTCAGCTGAAAGATTACGCTTGGGAGGCATCTTAATCTGTCCAGTATTCTCGTCTGGTCTGCCAGCATCCTCGGGCATGTCATGTAGACTGTAAAAGTCAGGATGAATATACCTTATCAAGTACTCGGCAGGAAGAGTGCTCGTCAAATTAATTGCAGCTGCCCTTAGATCTGATGGGATCTGCTGAGATTTTCGTAAGCTGACATGCTTGACTAAAGCTAAGAATAATAATGGCAACAGGCGCAAGTTTGCGCAGAACTGAAGAGGAGCAGATGCTCCAATATTTGACGTCATAAGTTCCTTCTTGTATGTCAGTAACATATCCGCAAGCTTTCCGATAGCAAGGTCTCGCGCTTCCTGCAGTCCCGCAGATAATGCCTTCTCTGCACATTTCTGAGCATAGAAGGCAGTAATGGCAACCTGGTCGGCAGACGCATATAGATCGGCCAAGTTTGATGTCGTTGGGATACACATAGTAATTACTCTAATTCTTCGCTCGCCGTTGCATGTTGTGTGAAGCACAGCAGCTTGTAACGAGACATATGGTTTAGAGATAGTCTCATCAATAGCAACCTCCACGCAATAGCTCTGATCGCGAGGAAAGCTCGGAAAAGCACACAAATCGGATGATCTTGTAAAAAAATTACCGTAGAAAGTATTCATGCGTAACCCATTCGAAGCACGTACACGTAAAACTGCCTCGAGAGCAATTTCCATAGACAGATGCTCACTGAGCTCATGAGCAAACTTAATAGCATCCTCAGATCGCCCTGCATTCCATCCGGGATAGAAATACGTCTGACCAGATGTGTAACGAGGAAGATTGCTTAGAGAAGCAACATCTTGATACTGTGAAGAAAACAAGAACATATCGACCGAAACCTGGCTCTTACTACACTCAACAGCAAAGCTCTTGTAGAATGCATTTTGAGTTTTCAATAGCGACTTCTCCGCGCTAGAACCCAACGATTTCTTGTCATCTCGAGGATCAAGCTTTCCCGGTTCGACGTTAGGCAAGCTAGCCATGAAGCAAATAATTTTTCCTCCGACATTGCCAATAAGCTTGTGAGCCGCCTTTAGTGCCGGTCCCATAGCATTCGTTGTGCTAACTGAATTAGCGAACATATCGCTCATCTTGTTAAGCAACAATTCAATGCCTTCTCGACATTCAGCTAAAGGAACGAGCAGATTGTGAGGAACAGGCAAAAATGGTTCATCTAAATCAGACACAACCAGCATAGTAGGCTCCGAATTCTGAGGCGGTTGAGGAATTGCAAAATAATGCAACGAAGAATTAACACAGATGAAGGAGAGACGTGTACGCTTATCTTTGTTAGGGATACGATCTAGTGACTCCAGAATAGTTCTTGCAGTAGTTGCCACCAATCCACTAGCAACCGCATTTGCGCTAACATCGATCAAAAATGTATATACAAGAGGCTGTGGAGGACGAACCATATATTCTGGTGGAGCAACAAATTCCACGACGGAGTTATTTAACTCGGCACGACTCCAACGATCAAGTTGCTTCTGATTATGAGTGTCCCAGTCAAATGCAGTAGGAACTAAAATATCCAAGTTTAAATAAATTAGACCAAGAATGCTCCAAAACAAAATCACAGTAACAAATCCGCTTACCATCATTTGTCAAATTACACATATTGCATCTCCAGCGGTGACCCTGGTCGATAAAGGTAATAAAAGGATTGATATAACTTCGACACCTTCTACATCGAGAGATTATGGAATCTGAAACGACTGGTACTGGAGCTTCTTCATCTCGAAGACTATTATACGGCTGTATCACCAGTGCAAACGGCAATTTACTCTTTTTCAAAAGAGAATTGGAAGTTGGAATAGCATTAAGTGTCGATCTCATATATGGAGGCCTACAGTTAGCTGTCGGAGAGTTCGTCACGGATGCCTAAGAAAAGATATTCCTTGATTAGCAGATAAATCGTAGTAATCTTAAGCAGCAGGTTGAACGGCCGCTATAAAAGAAAGAATATAATCTATAGTATGACTTACAGTTGGTGGGATAATGATTGGAGGGGGAGGAAGATCCAAATCTGTAATTGGTGGTGGAAGCTGTTGTAACAGATCAATATTGTAAAGCTGATTGAGAGGACCATTTTGAACCTACTGATATTAGTACAATCATTCAAAAAAATCATATATTATGCTGCCCAACAATATGATCCATATTTAAGAAAACTTCTGCACAATCAAATTTAAATTACTGTCCAAATTCCATGTACTTACCACTGGTTGTGCACCCTTTGCTGCTCCAGCCTGGCCACCAGCCCCTTGAAGAGACATTTGTCCAAACTGGTAAGACAGGCCCTTATCTGCTTGGGCATCAATCGGTTGAAATCCTCCTTGACCTGGTCCTGGGGCAGGTATTCCACCGGTTTGTGGCATAGGAGCTTCTTGGCTTGGCGTATAGGTCATGCCTGTCGGTTGTACAGGTGCACCGGGATAGATAGCTTGCCCACCTACTGATGGCATTTGCTGCTGTTGTGGCAACTGAGCAGAGTCTGTTACCACTGCAGATCCAAATGAGTATTGCTCTGCTGCATACATACGACGAGACCGATGACCTGCTGATGGTGTGGTGATGGGTTGTCCGCCGGCTGCATCCATAGGCTGGACTGGAGCAGGAGCACCCATTACTGGTATTCCACCACCAACTGCTTGTTGCATTGAAGGGTCCTGTGGAAAACCAGCCGGTGATGGTGTTCCCATCGGTACACCATATTGTGCTTGAGGTGCCCCTGGTTGTTGCATATATTCTCCGTTGTTCTGATAATACTCGGGTCTGGGTGGGACGGACATTGTGAATGCGCAAGGGCCTATCTACAGGCTTTGGATTCAATGTTGTAGCCTCGTGAGAAGACTTTCCGGGCGTTGAGCGAGAAAACATACTTAACCTAGCCCTAGTGAACACCTGGCTTGAGAATGTTTGTTGACTACGAAATTTTTTCCTACCGTGATTTTCAATGGCGACATCACTTTTTATTTTCTGAGCTGTGCGTATCACGTCTAAATAAATATTTTGTTGTTTACAACTCGACAAGATGTATATCGTAAGAATTGGAGTTTTCAATGTCCTTAACATTAAATGGATGATTAGATCGGTGATTGTCACTTGATTCCTACAGTTTCACTGGTAGATAGCTGAACTTTGACTATATATAATAAATATACTTACAGAAGTTTTCCTGCTAAAACCTCAAATTAGTATTTAATGCTAAGCATGCTACTTGTATTATGACGCTTAAATTGCCATTAGTTAATATATAGGTATCGTAGAGAATGATAAAAGAATTCCCTTTTATGTTCCTGAAAGCTGCTGAGTAAACTGTTTTATAAACTTGTAGAGAGGAAGATTAGTAATCAGCGATATCCGTTTACGACAGAAAGAATCGCCGAACGACAATGTTCTATTCTCGACTATATTTTGCATCATTTTTCATAAATCAATTGTCGTGACGGTCTTAAGTAATCTATTGTATAAATGGAGAAAGAACAGCCACACGTTATATTAGACAAGGATGGCAAGCCGTAAGTGGGGTTATAATTACTAAATGCAAGGTCGCCCAGACACAGGCCCAGCGCACCTGCAGGCTGAATTTATGACATGGAATGGTTAGCAACTAACAAATCATTGTAACTAGATGTCGAACTTGTAACTCGCTATTAGAATTTCGTAAAACTAAAGGTATAGCTTTAACTAAACCAGTAGCGAAGGACTGTCCACCAGATGTAAACGAGATTGGAAGATCAACATGGACGCTACTTCATTCTATTGCAGCTCAATATCCTGATCGTGCCTCACCTACAGAACAAGCAGGTATGAAAAAGTTTTTTGGCATCCTCGGAGACATATATCCTTGCTGGGTATGTGCTTCCGATTTTAGGGACTGGATGGCAAAGCCTGAAAATGAGATTAAGTTGGACACTCGGGAGCGTTTCGGCAAGTGGCTCTGTGATGCACATAATGAAGTTAATCAGAAGCTCGGAAAGCCAGTGTTCGACTGCAATTTATGGGAGCAGCGGTGGAAAGATGGATGGAAAGACGGTAGATGTGACTAATGCCGAGCTTATGGTCCATATGTCGTTAAGTGATGTTGACCGTCTATCATATCTTTGTACATATTAATTTTTTACGTCTCCTTTTACTTCTCCTTTTACTTGTAATCTCCTCTTACTAGTTTGTATATAAGCAGCGGAAATGGCTGATGACTCCATAAACCAAGATACTAAAATATTAAACCTCACAGCTATATTCATTTTACTACGTGTATCTTACACGATATAGAGATCGTACAAAAATTTAGATAATAAATTTTGTCAAGCATCTATGACAAAGTATTAGTGGTCTCTCTTAAAAACGCGTGCCAAAAGTGAACATTACGCTAGCACTAGTGTTAGAAATTGTGTTTTATCACACTAATATTCTGCTTTCTGCGACAAAGATATAGGGTCGTAGAATGATTAAATAGCATAGTTTCTAGTTAATCACGTAGAGCACTGTATCGTTAAATATACGTTGAGTAATGCATTTCTATTTCCTCAGCTATTTCATAATTTACCTTCTCTGACTCCCGGCATTTATTTCATTGCCCTGCTAGAATATCTTTCAGTCTTTATGGTCCCGGGACCAAAGAAACGTCCTTAGCCGTGGCTTAGGGTAATATTATGTATCGGCTTAGGGCTATATTTAGCAATATGGTGGTAATATAAATTAATCTGCTGATTTTAGAGGAATAATCGAAGATGGCTACCCAAAGAAGACAATCATACATTAGAGTGTAATCTTCCTATTGGGAATACACCTTTTACCAAATTTTATGCAGATGACGTCGTGGTTGTAATATTATAGCCTGAATAGAGCAGGTGTGGTTGTCTGAGTTTGGCATTGTCGATCAAGGGCACAGTATATAGGAATGGCATATGCATGTATTCATACATATTGGTGTTTTTTTTGTTCCACAGTAAGCATTATATCTTAGTATATGTTATAGTATCACATCTAGTAACTAAATTGTTTGAAATTAGACACAATGGTTACTCAAACGAGATCGCACCTACGTCCTCAAGAACCTGCAAGACAAAATTCTCCTACTCCTGCCGTAAAAGAAACAAGGTATTTAATCAATAACTCATCAGAAACGAAATGGATCTATATGATAGTCTAACTGGGTTTAGAAAGCATGAAAAGAAGGGAAAAGAAAATGAGTTGGGTGATGATGAGGAGATGGCATCCCAACATCATAAGACTGATAACAAAAAACTGAAATCGACCTCAGCACAGTCGCAAGAAACTAATAAAGATGTTAAGTATGAATAGACTGGCCTGAATCTTATAATACAGATTATAATGGAATCTAATATTTATTTTGTACCTTCAACAGCGAAATAATTGAAGAAGGAAGCATCTACTTCTTTTTCAGACCTAAAGTTGATGTCGACAGTGCTAAATCACTCACTGACATCCAGAGAACATATATTGTTCTGTCTCCTTTCAAGCTAGCAACATCCCATAAAGGCGATAACACGGATAATTCTTCAGACTGTAGGCTCCTACTAGTACCAAAAAAGACTCTTCCAGGGGCTGGAGAGCGATTCCTGTACTGACCTCTATTGAGTTGTTTTTAAAAATGGCAGGCAATACTAACGATGATAGGTCAATTGTCTCTAAGACCGGAGTCAACAAGAAAGAAATAAAAGAATTCCTAGACCAGGAGACTTACGATACCAAAACGAGAGGGTACGCTTTATGATGAATATTTATGGCAAAATTAGCTAATCCTTAAGTTTAGTGAACGCCATGTTGGAGCTGCTAGACCTGTTGTAAGTTTCAAGAGAAGGTTGACCTTTCGGGATATATATACTAATGATCTTGCAGTGTCAGGGAGTCTATGTTTTGGTTAGTGACGGTAAAACCAATAGGCTATCATATGCCATTACTTCGCCTTCGGAGACTACAGAGGTTGAGAATGATATTGGAATTGAACCTGAAGGACGCTATATTGTCAACGTGAGGGTAATATTAACAATATTCTGAAATACTTTGAACTAGACTGACAGAATACTTTTTAAGAATCCAGAGTTTCCTCCACCTAGTACAATGTCGCCATTAAAAGATCCAAAGTACTCTAAAGAGTGAGTATCTCGTCCAAAGTTATCTCAGACGATGTTGATTAACAATTTTATCAGGATTATGGAAAGCTTTAAGGGCTATCGATGGATTCCATTACGTCCAGAACACCTTGGTCAGTTTAAAAAATATCTGAGAATCAAAAGTAGAAAATAGTACTAATGAAAACTATAATATTTCTAGATTATGAGAATTGCCAAATACTCTTCATTGGATCGCGACACAAAAACGATTCTCCAGATGATCCTATCTACTCAGAGCTAATGACTCTCGCAAATGAAGAGGATACTACTGGCTCAGAAAGTATATTCTCGTACTTGAAAAGACAAAATGCAATGGTAAAGGACTGGGATTAAAGAATTGTAGCTATTAGGAGAGTTTAATTCATTGGTAGTGTTTCATGTGATGTGGTGTTCCTATTTCAGTTATATTTTATGTAAACTCATCAATTAACGTGCCAATGAGGTTCTATCTGAATTCACAATCGGCCCGCACAATGCCCATCTCTATAATTCGCGTATATATTAGATCAATATAATCTTTAGGAAGCCAGAGCTATCCTGAAAAAGAACCACATCCCAAAAACTCTCAAGCGATGGTCTCTATAACACTCAATTCTAGATAAGTGATACTAACAAATATTGTGAAATGGGTATCGGCTACTTCTTGGAAAAATGGACCATGAGCCAACGTCATCGTCGTTCCAACACGAAGGAAGTAGGTAGCATCTTCATACTTGAGAATTATTTATATTCTAATTTATGAAATCTAGAATTCCTTTTTTGATATCGAATATGACACTACAAGTACAAGTAGCACTATTTCATTGAAGTTGCCCCTTCTCTCCTATCAGTCATTTGGAATTCTAAGCTCAAGTGTCACACCAGCAACAGAAGAAACAGTGACCAATGCTTCTAACCATTCAGGGTATTTGGCACCAATAAACACAGCAAGTATAGATTCTGCTAGTTCAGAAAGTTGCATTATAGAAAAATTAAATACCATTGAGCAAATAAGGCAGAATGACATGACGCCGTATGAGGCATGGAGTCAATTTGTTCACGACAAGAAATCAACGTCTATGGACTCGTTTATTCGAGAGCTTGAACCTGAAGTTATCCCTGATGACGACACAACAATGAAGAAAGTAGCAATTGTTCGCAAGCTTATTGGAGATCCTGCAACGTGGTCGTCACAGAGTAATCAAACAGATAGAGGCAAAAAATTCAAAGAGAGGCTTATCCAAACATTCAACAGTGTGTCGCAGAAGTATATACAGCAAGCAAATAGTGAGGTAAACCAGTCTATAGACGCTCATACCTTAAAAACGCAAGACCCGACATACACTCAGATGTGGCCATCTCTATTTCCTGGGATCAAAAGACAACTTGCCTCGAAAGCAAAAAAACTTATGTATTCGATGAGAAACACAACGACTGGTGATATTTTCAGAGCTAGCGATCAATCATCATCATGTGGTAGAAGTCACACGTGCGGTAGTAATAGTAAATATTTAAGAAAAAACCAGCATCCTGACAATTCTATTTGTACATTCTGCGAGCGATTAGAGCAAAAGCATGCTGTCTCAGACTCGAGTGCCCTGGTTATGTCAGAGATCAGTCAGAATCGAATTCTGGAAGACATTCTTAACAGCATACGCAACTGTCAAACATCGTCCTTTTCTTCAGACTAACGGCGGGTTCCTGTTCTTCGATTCTGACAATCTTAGTATTTAATATAAAATTAATACCTATTTTAAGCTTAAAAAATTGAAAGTTTCTTAAATTTTAAATAATCTGAGATCGCTAATAGCTTTAAGATCAATTGTAGGCTACAAATGTGATTCTCGGAATATTTGTCTTAAAATCATTAATAATTAATTTTTCCTAAATCACAGTCTAATTGTATTGTAATTCTTAAACCTCTCGTCTCAATCTCTAGCAATTTTTCTTGCCGGTATCGCAATTATTATATTTTTGCTTTCTTTGACTTTCGCCTACTAGCGAAAGAGCGGGCATTGCTTAAAAATAGCATTAGCAGCAATCCTAGGCAGTAGAATGTCCCAACCATAATATCACCAATTTCTTGATTGCATATCTCGTTGGTAGCGATATCAGTAAAAGAATAAATCATATAACTAATAAGTTCCTTCCTGTTTATGATTAATTAGTAAAGCAAAAAAAAATTGGTATTTAGCAGAATTAAAACGCACCCGTGCCATGAATGGAACGACTAATACGGTCCTCCCGATTATCGATATCTCTAATCCAACCGAGGAAACCACGGCAGAGCTTTTTAATGCTAGTAGCACACTTGGATTTGTATTTATCGAGGGAAGCAGATTCACTCAGGCTGAGGTGGACGAGATGTTTACTTTGGTAAGTATCACGATATCATTCTGCATTAAATATCGCTTCTAGTGTCTAGTTTGGCTGGATCTTTCTAACATAGTATGCTATATGACAATAGTCGAAGTCCTTCTTTGCTGAGTCAGTAGAAGACAAAAATAATTTTGCAATCTCGGAAGACAATAAGGGATATTCCTCATATAATCAAGAAGTGTAAGTGCATGAAGTAAAAGGAGAGTGAAGATTAAGAGTAATTTTAGCGGCTTTTTGGATCTGACAAATATATGTTCTTTTATTAGTTTGGATACATCTACAAAACGAGGAGACCCTAAAGAGTAAGTTGTCTGTTTATACATATTCAAGATGGGATATCAATCATGCAATTCTTTTTTTGCTTCTAATTAAACTAATCGCTAGTCAAAATCTAGGGCTTTCAATTTTGGTCAATTCGAAAACTCCAGCACTACTCAGCCTTTGCCAGAAGTGTTTAAAAACGCCGAGAGCCGAATCGCTTGCTTTTCAAAGAAATGTCACGATACTTGTAACAAACTGCTAGATCTTATAGGTGAAGCCCTCAAAATAGATGAGTCTAAAGGTGGAAAGCGATTCTTTTCTATTAGGCACGACTTGAGCGAAAAGAGCGGAAGCATCTTAAGATTTCTTTATTATCCTGCTGTTAAAACCACTGATGACACAGAAGATATACGCGCAGGTTCTCACACAGACTATGCAAGTATAGATGTTTTTCAATTTTTCCGTGTTATAACTAACAATTTATATATAGGGATCGATGACACTTTTGTTCCAGCGAGCGGGACAAGAAGGTTTGGAAATCTTGTCTCCGGTTACTAAAGAGTGGATTTCTGTTCCTGCCTTGAGAGCCAAGGACTCAACATCGTGTCCCCCAATTGTCGTCAACATTGCAGGTATGGTAGAGCTATCTGAAGAGAATATTCAACTAAGTAGACTAACATTACATTATATTTAGATCAATTGAGCTTCTGGTCCGCAGATGTCTTAAAATCTGCAGTCCATCGGGTCAAGTTCCCAATTGAAGCTGTTCGGAGCGGAAGAGACAGATATTCAATGGCATATTTCTGTCATCCAATGGACAATACATTGCTCGAGCCTGTTCCAAGCACCGTGATCCAAGCCCATGCAAGTACTACCAAAAATAAGCCTAAAGACGGTGAAATTCTTACAGCTGGTGAGCATCTCATGAGACGGTTGGCGGCCACTTATAGCTGGAGTAATTAGGAAGTAATCCATTCATTACGAAAATTTCAACGAACATTCGTTTAAATGAAGGTCAATAATTGAAAGAAGCATATATGTTTTATTAAATTATTTCACAATCATTCTAAATTTTATTTAACTTATTGATAATAAAGTGCCTGTAGTTCTTGCACTAAATTGGATCTTACTTGCTATAGAATATTGCTTTAAATTATGGGCACCATACAGTAAAAAAATCCTCACAATTTCCCAAGAGCCGATCATTTTTTCCGTTACGACTTTTTTTTTATCCAGACGGGTTTTCTGCAAACAAATTATAAAATAAATCCAACAAATCGGCTACAAAATTCTGACAGCTCTACCAAATTGCATTGGTTGATCAGACAATTTGACGGTTTAAACCGGATTGACTTAGAGGATAACTACATTGCGTAATATTTTATTCTGTTTTTATATATAGCGACAACGGGCAAACTGTACTTTCCGCAATGTCGAAGTACCGTATATTACGAGCACAGTCGGTATTGACCAAAAATGCCAACGTGCGAAATATAAAGATAGCATTAGGAACGGAAATATACGATCGGCGATTGGCTACATCCTATACCAGACTCAATTACGTTGGAGACGCTATAGAGCAAGTTAGGGCGAGACGACGCAATAACCAACCAAGTGGACAGAGTCATGCATCCTCAGTTGCGTCTCCCGCATCTTCAACCGTAAGTAACAAGGGCGCGGTATCTAATCCGCAGGATGATATACACGAAAATGATAATAACAAAAGCTCCGACTATAAAAAGATATTGGATCCATTTTCAGTTGTGGCGGCTGAAATGTCGTACCTTACGAGCAACATTCGGGAGCTTCTTGGCTCTGGACATCCTTCTTTGGACACTGCCGCCAAATACTATGTTCGAAATGAAGGCAAACACATTAGACCATTGTTAGTGCTTCTCATGAGTAGAGCTGTTATGAATGCTCCAAAATCGGAATTATCAGAGCCACGTTACGAAGGTGTGGACGACAGTTTGAGTCCACTGGATATTTTGCGAGACTGGAATCCTTCAAAATTGATTAACTCCATTGCTACTACAGTATCTCAGATGTCGAAGATAGGCAAGACTAGTGATCCCTTACCTATAGATGAGGAAACTGGAATTCTTTCTTCGCAAAAAAGACTTGCTGAGATAACAGAAATGATACACGCTGCATCTCTTATGCATGACGACGTAATTGATGGTTCTGCACTGCGACGAGGAGCACCTTCTTTAAATATTACTTTTGGCAATAAAATGGCAATCCTTGCTGGTGACTTTATGCTTGGAAGAGCGTCAGTCAGTTTAGCTCGTTTGCGTAACTTGGAGGTAGTTGAATTAATGTCGACTGTGATCGCAAATCTCGTCGAAGGCGAATTTATGCAGCTGAAAAACATGGCGACCGATGAAGTCAATGGTGGTGCGACTAAGGCAACATTTGATTACTATATGGACAAAACTTATTTGAAAACTGCTAGCCTGATATCAAAGTCCTGTCGATCTGCTGCTATCCTTGCGGGTGTTCACGAGACCATCGTTGACAGTGCATACTACTATGGCCGAAACCTGGGCCTTGCATTTCAGCTTGTCGATGACTTACTGGATTACACGGTGTCCGCTCAAGACCTTGGCAAGCCTTCTGGTGCAGACTTGCAGCTTGGATTAGCAACTGCCCCAGTTTTATTTGCATGGCAAAAATACCCTGAACTTGGAGATCTAATTAAACGTAAGTTTAGCGAGCCGGGCGATATTGAGAAGGTGAGTAGAATGTGTCGTTAATATTTAATATCAGTTGTTGGAGATACTGATTGTTATCGAAATCTAATAGGCTCGTAACTTGGTTGCCTTGACTGACGGAGTTGAGCAAACAAGAGAGCTGGCGCAGGAATATGGTAGAAAGGCTCGTGAATCTCTAGACTCATTACCTAACTCTTCAGCAAAGGATGCTTTGAATGAGATGACGCATTTGGTTTTGAATAGAAAGAAATAGTTATTTTGCTTCTAACGCTTTATATCCTCGTATGAAAAGTGGTGAACTGCCTGTGAATAATTCAGGGAATGGAAATAGAAGTTCGTTAAAAATGGTCTATTCGGCTTCAAATACACTAATGAAGACCTGGAGGAAATATTTTTTGAAATATTTTGTTTTAGTTTAATTTCTTGTATTTTAGCAGAATACTTCTATATGTTTTAGTTTATTAATGAGACTATGGACATAAGGAGTACTTACATCTCTAGCTATTTTCATTTCTACTTTTGTCTGTCTTATTTTAAATGTCTGGAGTGATTCATGACGGATTGGTTCATCTATGTTCTTTCGTGTGTCGAGATCTAAGTTGTTCAACATGACTATCTGAACTTATTTATTGGGAGGCAGGAATTTATTGCATATTTCAATCTACTTATATTCCTTTAAATTTTCACCGTTTCTTTTATAGGGACCTTGTATATATATCAATATATATTTAAGTATATCTTGTTAATGTGTACTGTACTATTTAAGTTTGTACCTTCAAAAATAATAACATGAACGGAACTAATATTTATAAAGCGAAATCATTACTATATGCTTAATTGAAAACACAAAATACAAAAGCAGATTAAAAAAACAATTCTTGACCTCCTTACTCCAGAAAAAGAATTCAACCTCTCGACACAACTAGTATTTACAGGCCTTTACAAGTTCCACGATTTTAATTTTTTGCGGAAGTCAATCACCAAAGTACTTCATTATATTTCTGGAGCGCCATCTCTGCCACGCTCACGGGATGGCGGCCTCGAGGATGTCAGACAGATAGAGTCAAATCCTCCTCTCTGAATGATATCAGAGTATACACCCGGAGCGCGTTCCGTGTTTGGCATGCCATTAGCCGCGTCTTCGCGCCTGCTATAATAAACATACTCCCTATAATGCAGAAAAGTATGATCAGCGACTGTTTAACTCCCCAGGCACGTAATAACATCACAAAATCCTTAGCACAAAAATCAAAATTCAGATACACTACTTACAGGTAAAGAGCATGAAGGAGACCCGGGAGATATCCTAGCAAAGTAAGACCAAGATTAATAAGGAAGTCAGCTGAACATCCGCTGATGAATAATACTCCGACTGGGGGTACTAGACAAAATAATATGGCAGCGTAGTAGCCATTATGTTAGATATACATCCGTTATTCACTTTAGTGTCGAAAATAGCTCTATTTGAATCGCATACCAAACAAAGACACAATGATTACGACGAGTGATGATCCGGGATCCATTGATAACTTAGTATGTGCAATGATTTCTGCTGCTTGCGATTACGCACTTGAAAATGTTATTTCTGATTCTGATATCTTATGTGACTATTTCCTGTTATACTATGGTATAGCTATTATTTGATCTCTGTTAACATGAGATCAAACTCTAGATCTTTTCCTGTCTGGAGGAGTCAGTCGTCCTCTTTTATGTATTTTATGTTCCTACGTCTCATCACGTTCTGCGTGCGGCTTAATGAGTGCCAGACACGCTCCAGCCCGAATTATGACGTACATCACATGAGTAGCGGGCGGTCTTCTCCGGTTTATACGCGGGCCTACTTCCTGTACAGTGTCTAGTCAGCAGATGTCCTGTTAATCGAACAGTAATGTTTGAGAGAATCCATAGGACACTTTAAATATACTTCATCGATACATGAAGAGGGATAGTTTGCTTTATGAGTGCAGTAAACGTACGGTCTGCAGACACAGGATCGGTAATCATCTGTGTACGGTTACTGAACGAAAAAAGAGCTCATTGATGGCCAATAAAGCACCTGAATATCGCAAACATTTCTACAGGTATTAGCAATAGCATAGTCAGCGAAATATATATCTCGATCATATATGGCCACTCTAATCGAAATAAACTACTTCCGATTATGCCTGAATTCCGGTCAACGAGAAACTATACTTTAACTTCCAATTCCAGTAGGACACTTTCACTCGCTCACAAAATAATGGACAAATGCTGTTTACCTCTAAAAGGCTGCCATATTATTCGCATACTAAGCAAGTTTTGCTAGAGACATTTCGGCTATAATTACACTTTGATATATACTGCTTTGGGCCCCTGGTTGAATTATGTCTAGAATCGCAAATGTTTTTTCTAACGGGATTATACGTGTATGAGTCACGGGAAGAGGTATTACGTAGATATGCCATTTTCTATCCACTTAAATAGTAACCGAAATCAGCACAGTTCGCAGGCAGCAAAAGTACTCTTTTAGTTCCCAGCTTTTTGAGACTTTCACGAATTCAAAGAGCCGTAGATATTAATAATTCTGATAATTAAGTCTGTGTTTTCAGAGTACGATGCGTTTGATTAACTAGCGCGAACAGTAGTTTAAAATGCAACCGTCTTCGCAAGATAATAACAATAATAACTCCGAGAATAGTATTGTTCTAGATGAGCTTCTTATAGACTTCTATAACGGAATAGGTCTGGTAGGTATGCTTATTTTTTTAGCGATATGTGTATAATAAAGAAACCATCATGTTGATGTCAGATAGGAAATATGGCTAATCGTGCATGCTCTGTTATAGATCTTAAGTAAGAATGCGTGGAGACTCATAAAATCCTACATAATTATACCGGCTGGTATTATCGTTATTTTGCTATTTCTTTATGGAGTTAACAGAATTATTTTGGTCACTACAATCAGCTTTCCAGCATCCGTAGTGTGCATGCTTCTGCTTTTCTTTGTACTACTCGCTCTTAATCGATTTGCGGGCAGTAAGAGAACAGCAACAATCTCGCGTGTACTTGATGTCCCTTTAGGATTCAGTTTGAGATGGATCAACACATTCTTCACTCCATCATTTGTTTTGTTACCACTATCTCCAGCTGTAGGCGGTAAGGAAGTTGGAAAGATTGCTGCAGTATTTGTCATTGGTTTTGTATTAATGCATATATTCACTGCCTACATGATTGTTGGTCTGCAGAAACTGTTCAAGGTTTCGAAGCGTGCAATGGTTGAGCGTGCGGAGGAGATTCCTTCTCAGACAGACCATAGCGAAAACCTCGATCAGTCAAAGAGCCTTGATTCATCCTTGCCAGTGTTAGAATCAATTGAACTGAATGATTTAAGTGTCACTGATGGAAGATTAGAGCACAGCGATACCGGGATAGGTCCCTCAGCTTCTGCACTTGAAATACCTCGTCCAGCTGCCACCAGAGCTAGTGTAAGGTCATCTAAGATTGATCCTCGGGATAGCGACAGTATGACATCACAAGATAGATTTAATGTGGAAATCGACAGTGATCTTGCTAGCATGGCTGATAATGAGAGTGACCGTGGGCTAGACGTAATCCCTACTCATGGTTCTCATTTTTTTGACACGGAATCGAATAGTAGTAATTATAAAGGACCTCAGCAAGGTAATCAAGGTAACGACACGGAGCCATATGCGTATAGTAGGAAATCTGTTTCTGAAATATCGAATGAAGAGTCTGGCGATCGATTATCTACACCTATTACGTCAAAGTTTCTCAAGTCACCACTGCTATCATGGACTAGTCTCGTAAAATATCCTTACATTGGATCACCATCCAAGCGTTCAGAACTTTTTGCAGCACTGGCAACTCAATATCTAGATACCTCTATATATATATTTGTGTTTTTCACAGTCGGCATCCCTGTGTTTTTCGTTACTGGTTATACATTAATTGCCCATTCTACATTCACGGTCCTGATGCTGTTCATTGGGCTTAAGTTACCAGCTAAGGTTCGAAGATTCATTCATCCTATTTTCACTTGTTCTGGTTTTACTATTCTTGGGATATATGTTCTTCAGTTAGCTCGACACAGTTCTCTAGATGATGGTCTTAATGCCTACAGTACAGGAAAAACATATCTGAATTTGTTTGGTGTCGCAGAATACAAGGGTGTGCTTCCTGGTGCTGGTGACCTTCTTAAAACCCTGCTCGATGTCAGCATTGTTTCTTTAGCAATGCCTATGTATCGATATCGAGGAGATCTTAAAAAATATTTTTTAGTTATTATAATTCCTAATATTGTGGTCGCTTTTATCACGTTCTTTGCTTATCCTCCTATATGCTACGCTATAGGAATATCGGCCGAGCGCAGTATCGCTTTCATAGGTCGAAGTGTGACGTTGGCATTGGCTTTACCAGTAGTACGATCACTTGGTGGATCAGAGTCACTTGTCGCGGTCATCGCTATTTTAAGTGGCATTGTAGGAGTCTTGATTGGATTCCAAATTTTGACCTGGATTAAAATTCGTGACGATGATTATCTAACTAGAGGAATTACTACTGGAATAAGTGCCTCAGCTGTTGGTACAGCGCATCTCTTGACTGTAGATCCACGAGCAAGTGCTCTGAGTAGTCTGAGTTTCGTTGTCTATGGAACTACACTTGTTGTTTTGAGTGCCATATCACCTCTTGCAAAAGTGATGCGTCATATGGTTGGACTTGAGTAGAAACTGGAGGAGTATTTGGAAATTATATAAGAAATATCATTTGGTCTTGATAACTAACAACGTTACCTGTAACAGCTATATTGAGATAAGAAGGACAGAAAATTGAGTGCTAATGAATTGTATCCTTATTGTATGAAAGATATTTCAAACCCCTAGGATTAATGACATACGATGCAGAATATTGAAAAATTCAAGTTTATAAATGTATAAGTGAATATAACGATGAACATGAAATCGAGAATAATAAATCTTACTATGGGAAAGAGCATTAAATTCTTAGTAGGAGAATTCAAATGCCGTCCCACTAGTACACTACAAGCTTATCTCTGAAAAATTACATTCCATTTACCGTACTGAAACCAATAATCAACTAATATGTTTAAGCAAATAAATAAAACGTTCTGCGTTATACACCTCTCACGCTAGTATATCTGATAATTTCGTAAGAAAGCACGATCACAGAACGAGAATCTGCATAAGAAAAGCATCATTTGGCATGTGCGAGCATACACAAATATCAATTATGCTTTTTTAATCAATCCAGCTTGCAAGAAATAATTTACTCAAATATTTATATATAGACGGAGCATAAAGACGGATTGAGGCTAACAAATAGGAACGATGAGAAGAAGATATATATGTAGGACAACGAACAGAGTAGAAAACTTAAGCCAAAACAGTCAATATTCTCGACCAAAAAATCCCAATGGAAGTAAAAAACTGATTTGATAATGCCACTAAAAATCAGGAAAGAGGTGCCCAAAGTCATCTTGACTCTGTATACCATAATCCAACTCTTCTTCAGCATAATGTTCGAACAAGCTGGAATCACCAGCATGTCGAACAGGAGGCTCATAAGGCGTATCTATTCTCTTCGAGAGTACTCTCTCCCAATCAACCTCACTGAACCAAGGGTGATTCTTAATATCAGCGGATCCGTTAGCCAAGTTACCTAAACGTCGAGTGAGATCTGGCGTTATAAGATTCGACAACAGATCTCTAGCCTCAGGTAAAATGTAGTTCGGATATCGAACCATACATTGCAAAACCTTTTCATAAGTTCTCATTGGAGTTTGATCATAGAAGGGAGTATAGCCAGTAAGCATTTCAAAAATCAATATTCCTAGAGACCACCAATCCACTGACTTATTGTATGCTTTTCTTGCAATAACTTCGGGTGCTATATAATCAGGAGTACCGCACATGGTATAGGTAACATCGGGCACTTCCTTCGCAAATCCAAAATCGGTTATACGAATATGTCCTTTACGATCTAATAGAATATTCTCAGGCTTCAGATCTCGGTAGATAATGTTGTGAGAATGCAGGTATTCTATAGCCAATGTAACTTGAGCTGCATAGAACTTTGCTACTGGATTCGGAAAGCGCTGGGACCGTCTGAGGAGAGAGAACAGCTCACCACCTTCAATATAATCCATTACCATAAAAAGGTTATGTGAGTCCTGAAATGTACCCCATATTCGAATAAGAAATGGATGGTCTACTAGCTTCAGCATTCGGCGCTCATCATTCGTATGCTCAACCTGTTTCATATGAACCACCTGTGCCTTTTTTAAGACCTTGATTGCATAGTACAGGCGATTGTACTTCGAACGAACCAAATGAACTCTTCCAAAAGAACCTGTCCCTAGTGTTCGCTTGATCTCGAAGTCCGTTATGGAATATTTGCCCCGAGTTACAGTTGATCTCTGAGGCAGTAATGAGACGATACTAGATACCTGACTAGAAAGTACACCACCAGTAACTATTGGCTTAGTCACAGTATAAGGCTGCTGCTGCTGCTGCTGCTGCAGTGATACTGCTTGTTGGTGAGCTTGGTTGTCTTGTAGCTGTTGCTGTTGCTGTTGCTGTTGTTGTTGTTGTTGTTGTTGTTGTTGCTGTTGTTGTTGCTGCTGCTGCCGCTGCTGCTGCTGTGAGTCGATATTTGAGGAATTTGAGGCATCCATAGTATGATGTAATCGTTGCGTATTATACTCTCGTTCCCTGATATTTCTTCTCATATGAATCTCCTAGTGATTATCTAGAGAATCGGATACTCAGCCAAGTTCCTGTTGTCCTCGTTAGTACATAATTTATAGAATCACACAGCAATCCATTTCTTCCACTTGGCCATCCGCGCAAATGTTTAATTCCGTACAATATCTCCCCCGTCTTAATTATCGCTCTAATGCTTTGAAAAAATATTGAATCGTCAAATCTATGAATTTACGATGGTTAAATAGCGGAGATTGGCTACAAGACCAACCGATCACACAACTAACCAAATTTCCCTTCCTGTTGCAGTGACAATCATGCGATCTATACAATTCCTCACCTTTGATATCTGTTTGCAATATTCCTGTCTTCCTTGTGTGCCAGAAGTCCTCTAGTATTAATAATATACTGAGAGTGCTGCGCAGAAAATTAATTTCTGCTGCTTCGATGATGATGAATAGCTCTGTTGTTGTTCACTTTTCCAAGCACCTTCAAAATTAGTCTGAGATCTCAATTCAGCGATAGAATTTTATTCAGTAAAATCTGCCCACTTGTTAACTCTGGTATTTGTAGCGATTACTTGGCCATCCAGTCGTCCGCTTTAATATCCAGATCTCCTTTATGGGGACCAAATATTTACGTTGACGACGATGTTGTCGTTTTGTTTTCGTTACTGACCTCGTCCTACTAATTAGCCCTATGCTCACTAAATCCTCAAAATCTGTGAAGTTGTGTTGCTTTGATTTCGCCTAACAAATCCGTAGTCCCTATCTGAATGCTGTCTTCTGATCTGATCTCCTACACTATTTTCCTTTACCTCTGTGCAATTGCCTATAGTTATGGCTACAATAATATTCAAGCTGTTCTATGGATGATCTTTCGTGTTGACCTTGCTGTAGATCAATGCCTGCCAACCAAGGAGGCGGAGGACGCATATCAAGACCCTTTTCCAGCTCCTCCTCTGATAAATCTTGGACAGACTATTCTTGTTTCTTCGGTTGGTAGTCGTTATGACACATTGTCATGCTAACAGCATTTTCTACAGAATATATAATTATAACAAAGGGATACTTTCTATTTTATTTAAATTTTCTAACTGATCAACTGCTCTACACGTTCGGAGTCAAGAAATTTGTATTTGACATATTAGTTCGTGTCTCTTATAGCGTATATCCGCGTAACGGTGTATTTATGTATAATGTTTTGTAACTACCAATAGTTTATTAATTTTGATTTTGGCTAGTGGAAATTTTCTGTTGGAGAGACTCTTGACATCGGCGGATTGCGGGTGGATGTCTGAAATATACCTAGGTACTGTAATGTACACGCCACTTACCTTCGGACTACTGCGATTTGGCAAAGTTACTGTCTATGGCCAAAGTGGTCAATTCTGATGTTTTGCATTTTCAGAGGTTCCTACATCATAGTACAAGAATAAAGACGGATATTGAGCGTAGATAAGAGATTCTAAGCCAATAGGCTTATTTATATCAAAAAATTGTTTCTTAATATCAGCAATATCGCGTCTAAGCAAAAGCGTAAAATTAATTGCTGCTGTGAAGTATTGACCGGCAGGTGACTGACATTGCACCAGTATATGTATATGTATATATATATATATATATGAATTTGTGTTCACTTATCCATTTGATTACATAGCAGAGCGTCTAGTGTACAATCGATATATTGGTCTGAAATAATAGCATTCAATTAGAGTATAAGAAGAAATGACATCGGTGTTCACATCGTCAAAAGTGTTACTGAACGGCAAGTTCGTTCCCGCCTCTATATTTGTGAACAATGGAAAAATCGTTGACATAGAGGAAGGAATAGTCTCAAATGACAATGGCACTATCGCTGAATACTACAATTTCGAAAACAAGGCGATCTTGCCGGGTCTTGTTGACAGTCATGTACACCTTAACGAGCCAGGAAGAACCGAATGGGAAGGTTTCGAGACCGGCACTAAGGCTGCTGCGGCTGGTGGTGTCACCACTGTAATTGATATGCCATTGAATGCAATTCCACCGACAACCACGCTGGAGAATTTCAATGTAAAGAAAAAAGCTGCTGAACAGCAGTGCTGGGTGGACGTTGGATTCTGGGGGGGTGTTATTCCAAACAATGATAAGGACTTGGTACCACTAGTTCAGAATGGAGTCCGCGGATTCAAATGTTTCATGATCGAATCTGGTGTCGATGAATTCCCTGCAGTTGATGAAAATGACATTAGGAAGGCAATGGATATCTTGAAACATGAGAAATCTATACTAATGTTCCATGCTGAAATGTTACCACCAGAAGGCGAAGCGGTCGTTGACGAGGATGAGGTTCCTACTGCCTATTCTACCTTTTTAAAGTCGAGACCTGATTCTTATGAAACGACAGCAATCAAGACTATCTTAAAGCTTGCTCAGGAAGGTGATCGCAAGGAGAATCTGAATCTCCATGTTGTTCACATATCTTCTAGTGAAACATTACCAATGTTGGCAAAGGCACAAAGTGAACTTGGTATCAATATTACCGCAGAGACCTGCTTCCATTATCTCACTTTTTATTCGGAAGATATTCCAGATAAGGGCACGCACTACAAATGCTGTCCTCCGATTCGTTCAAAGTCGAATCAGGATAAATTATGGCAAGCACTTAAGGATGGGATTTTACAGACTGTGGTGTCTGATCACTCTCCTTGCACACCCAATTTGAAGGATCTTGAACACGGTGATTTCATGAAGTCTTGGGGTGGTGTATCAGGTCTTGGCCTTGGTTTACCCATCCTCTGGACAGAGGCAAGCAGCCGTGGTTTTGGATTAGAGAAGGTCTCTGAATGGACTACACAGAATACTGCTCGTCAGGTTGGTCTCCTTGGACGTAAAGGTGTCATTGCTGTAGGAGCTGATGCTGATTTTGTCATTTTTGATCCAGACCAGGAGTTTAGCGTGACTATTGATAAACTCCATTTTAAGAACAAATTGACTCCATACAGCGACCGCAAACTTAAGGGCGTTGTTGAGAAGACAATTTTGCGAGGTTCCGTTGTATATTCAAAGGAATCTGGACACTCTACATCTGCAAACGGTATTTTGATCACAGAGCCAAGAACCGTTTAATGACAACAAATTCTTTCAGTTCAAAATACATATAAGTTTCAAAATCTGCCGCAATATAAACACAGTATTACAGATAGAAATTCTCGGAGTAGAATCATAAAATTCTACTGTGAAACACGCAGTTCCAATAATATCTAATTGAAGTTGACATTTCTGTACTTAAATTGGTAATATCTTTATCATTATACATTTTTTTGTTCATATTTGTTCTAAAAATGGGCAATGGTAAAATAGATTAGACATTCAAACAATTAGTTCACATTTATGCCGTAAATGTAGATATTTGCTGTCAAACCATAAATAGCACATATTTGTGTTTTCTCTTAATACTGATGTAACATCATGCGCTTCATTTTATTATCCTATAAATACCATAATATATCAGGAGATTTTTGATAGATGAGATAAAACATATCGTTACTGTATTGGCTTGACTTGACTTGATCGACAACTTGGAGTATCCTAAGACTGAGCTATAGACGTGAATAGATATCTAGGTTATAGGGCGTTAAATTTTTTGCGGTTTCATCGATCAGATCATCAGCAGTAAGCTACTACAAAATAGTTTTTAGAGAAAGAATGCAGAGAGCGCGTGAAAGAGAACGCACTTCTATGGGTCCGTCTCAAGTAATTGAAACATTAGATATCCAAGCGACTTCTTCACCTTCTTCAGCATCGGATACAGCCGTAGACGAAAATGAAAATGTTGCTGGAACTCTTCATTTAAGAGGCGGACCAATCTCAAATCGAAGAGTGGTTTGGCAAGACGATGTCATCGACAATGAGGGGATGGGGAAGAAGAAATCGAAGAGTAAGTTAAACGAGAAGTTTTTAACAAGATAATAAATGAAGAGGAGTTAACAATTTTGGCTCCATTTTAATAGTCTGTTGCATATTCCATAAGCAACGTGAATTTGGAGAAAGCTCATCAGAAGAAAGCTCGTCGTCATCAGATTCTAGTGATGACGAATGCCATTCAGATTCTAGTAAGAATTCAGACGTGCGTGATCGAAAACGCAATAGTCACAAACATAGCCACTCTCATGGACGGCGGCACCGAAGAGTTTCAAGTCCTAATGCTTATGAGAAGCAGCCAAAATACAAGACTAAACCGAAGGCACCGGTATCTGAGAATGTTAATCAGATGACTTGAAGTGTATAGACGCTAGATGTTTCATTAAGACTTATCAAGTCTGTTGCAATGTGTTGACTTAACGCACTGCCCTTGACACTTAGTACTATAATATAAAATAACAGCAACTTTTTGGATTTCTCGGCGTTATGTGGCAAAGCATTTGGTCCGTGGTGGTTCGGCTAATTCCTCTCTTTCGCTAGTTCCTCATGGAGAGTAAGGATCAAATAAAATGAAGGAAAGAAAATAAAATCTGGAGTTTGATTATAGCACGATGATCTGATGAATACATAACGTTAAAGGTTTAACGTGAATGTGCAATGATACGCAGTTTACTTGGCTTTGTAATAAGGTGTGCTATATATTACATCTTTAGTTACCGCGTACATTACTAATATATAATATAAAATCTCTTGAAATATTTGTATTTAACGTAAGAAAAAATCATCTTTTGCCGGAATTAAATTTCTATCTTCTCTTACCTATTATAAATTAGTGAGTTGACTTGAAATACCTTAGATATCGGAGCCCTATTCCGAACGGCCATCTCAAACTTCGAGACGAGACACCTTCACTCCCAGATTAAGAACGGAACTAACTTTGAACTGTAAAGAGCGATTATCAGTATGAATCGCTTGCTCCGACTAGCAACTAGAAACTACATCATAAAATTTTCAGGTAAGCTGCACATTATAAGAAGAAGAAGAAATTAATTTATAATTGTATCTTATGTGAGAATTTAAATATTGATATAATATAAACAGGTACGTATACGAATTGCGGAACTAGTTAGCCGTTAGTTATTTTTGGCGAGTTAGGCTCGTCTATATAAATGCTAAAAAATAGACAGCTCTAATTTTTCCTAACATTTTCAAGGCCAATTCAATCAGCGCTTTTTTACATCTACAACGAGAATGGCGGCTAAGCGTGAATTCGTATGCATTCTTCCAGACAAATCTGATGCAGTATGTTAAGTAAATTCTCTGGTGGATTTGTGTTGTGTTTTAAGTGGCGGTACAATCGTATTAGTATTCAAATGTCCTTCGATATTCTTGAAACTTCAATGACTTTCACTAACAGTTATAACTTTACGTACAGCTCCAAAGACGTTTGAGTGTCCGTGATAGTCATCTAGCAAATGTCAAGAAGTTGTTCGCCGATGGTATTATGAGCTCTGGAGGTGAGATAGACTTATTTAGTCAAAAGGACATAGTCTCTTCTATCGACATTTCGTATTGTATGGGGGATGTAAATTAAATTGATTCTATTTTGCTAGGTGCATACTTGGAGGGCCCAGCAATCGCTAACGAGACCCCATCTTTCCTTGGATCTGTTGTCACTCTTGTCGGCGACTCCAAGGAGGAGATTATCGAGGTTCTCAAGGCTGACCCATACTACACCAATGAGGTATGGGATTGGGAGAAGGTTCAAATTTACGATGTAAGTATGACTTATAGGATATGCAGGCATTCTTCGATTACTAATTTCTTTCTACAGTACCTCGTCGCTGTTCGTAGAGCTAAGTAAATAGTTCAGACTCTCACATCATGAAATTCAGTTTATATATCTGATTTAATAGATGTTAATCGACATATGTATTATCTTACGTATTTTGAACAGTACTATATAGAAGTTCTCGTAGTTTAAGCCATGTAATTACTCTTTATCGCAAATACTACCAAATTACTTTATATAGCTTTTCTACACTTGCGAATGGAGGATGGACATGTATGGACCTTGGAGTGGTACGTAGAGGAGTTAAGTTGGCCGGGTAAACTTTACATGTATTTGAGAAGGACATATGATGTTCAGCTCTGACAGAAAACTAAATATACTATTTGCATTTTGGATATAAACGCAATTCTGTGAGAAATAGTCCAATAGCTAATACCTCTGTGGAGGCTACTAATTATCTCCCGACAAGGCAGTTCAATGATTCAAATAGCGGTTTCTGCAGTTGTACGGCGCCCACTATCGAACGTAACGAGCTTTGGGGCGGCACCTCATGCATTATCAAGGTGTCTACGAAGTAGTGTAGGCTACAGCGGTCGAGAGGTGATAATTAAGAGGAACATCTCGTTCAAATGTAAGAAATGTGTAACTGGCAAAGTTGGAAAGAATCCAAGTCCGCAAAGACCGGTTCGCATTTCGGCAGTTTCGAAAATGTTTTTCGGAGTCTCCTTGGGTGCTGCGGGAGTTACAGGGGCTTCTTACTTTGATGAGCTTCAGGATATGTTTTCGCATGCGGTGTCAGTGTCTGAGCGGAGCACTAGGATAGTTGTTGCTGCAGCGCAATGCTTCGAAGACTATAGGGCAGTTTTAGGAAAGAAATATGATTCTGCTGAGACGCGGCAGGTCGCCTTATCAGCATGTCATCAACGATGTGCCGACCGGACTTACAAGGTGCTAGAAGCTAATGCTGGCATATACATAAAGGTCGGCCAGCATTTAAGTGCAATGAACTACTTACTTCCTCCAGAGTGGACACATACATTTATTCCTCTACAGGATCAATGTCCAGTGTCCTCTATTCAAAGTATCAGAGAAATGTTCCAGTGTGATACAGGTCTTGAGCTAGAAGATGTTTTTTCTGAGTTCTCAACGATCCCTTTAGGAACCGCAAGTCTGGCTCAAGTCCATATTGCAGTATTGAAGGATACTGGAGAACAAGTAGCTGTTAAATTACAGCATCCCTCTCTCGCACAGTTTATCCCTTTGGATCTTCAGTTGACCAAATTAGTTTTCTCCGCAATGGAGAGATTTTTTCCCGAATACCCGATGTACTGGCTCTACGAAGAACTTAACTCCTCTATCTTCGTCGAACTTGATTTCACCAAAGAGGCAGAAAACGCGATTCGAACGAGAGAGTACTTTAAAAATCTCAAAAAGAAGACTGCCTTAAGAATTCCCGAAGTGGTGTGGGCGAAACCTAGAATTCTTGTGATGGAATACATATCTGGTGCAAGACCAGACAATATTGCTTTCCTGGACAAGCATAAAATCTCAAGAAACGAAGTCAGTGTATGTTTGTCTCATATATTCAATACTATGATTTTTACCCCGGGTGTAAGATTGCATTGTGATCCTCATGGAGGAAATTTAGCAATTCGACCGGTTCCCAAGGAAGAGCAAGGTCCATGGTATAATAAGGGCCACAATTTTGAGATTATTTTATATGACCATGGCTTATATCGTGATATCCCGCTGGAACTCCGACGTTCATATTCTAAGTTTTGGCTCGCTGTTATCGATTCTGATGTGCCAAATATGAAGAGGTATGCCAAGGAGTTTGCAGGCATTGATGACTCTCAATTTCCACTTTTTGCTAGTGCAATAACCGGAAGAGATTACATGAGTGCAACAACTTCGATTGCTACCAAGCGTACTAAACAAGAAAGAGAGAAAATGGCAAATGCACTCCAGAGTGATGGTCTTATGGGACCCTTAATCAAGCTTCTTGCAGGCATGCCCAGAATTGTACTTCTGATTCTGAAAACAAACGATTTAACGAGAGCACTTGATGAGAATCTACATACTACATTGGGGCCCGAGCGTACATTTTTGATAATGGCAAATTACTGTGCTAAAACAGTTTACGAAGAAGACCGTGAGAGACTTGATAAAATCAAGGTCTGGAAATTAGAGAGAATAAAGGGTGAGATTGATGCTTTATACAGATATTTCAGTCGGGTTGGCAAAATGAGATATTATGATACTCTTTTATGGATTAAGAACATCCTAACGTACTCGTCATGAAGATGGACTACATGATATCTAAAAAGTTGTGCATTCAAGGTAGTGGAAATATGGTGAAAAGAAAAAGGAGAGTCAAAAAGCCGATGATCGTGAGCATTCCAAATTTAATGTAATCTAGACATAGTCGAAGATTTACTTAGTGTAACACTAAATTAGCTTTTTTCCTTTAAAAAATTGTACAGATACCTACTCTTGTAAATATTTGGCCACAGAACCTGTATTTGTTCTTATAATAATGTACAATAGTGAGCCAGTGAATAAAACTAGTCTCGACTTCTTAGACCAGATATTGAAAGTAATCGCAATATTTCAGGCGTAAATTCCATTTTCAAAATCGGTTTCGTCATAGAATTTTGTAGAAATTGAATTGCCGTTAAACAGTCTACCATGTAGTCCATTCACCGCCTATATCTCAGTTAACAAACGTCGCATGAAATGAATTGTTATAGTGACTTACACGCAACGCAGACAGTTCACTGTTGAACTTCACGTAGACATTAACATTCAAAGTCTGCTCATGAATAAATACACGCTCCACGTTTCCATACTATACATTGTTAGTTTTCAAATTGAATATGGATCACAAGGTAACATAGATAATCACGTCATACCTTCTCGCCACATTCTTCTCCGATTTCTGTTGCAAGTTCTTCGTCAACTTCTCCTGGTTCTATTAAATTCATCATGACTATAACCTTAGACATTGCACCAAATTTTCCATTATCTTCAATCTTTTGATTCCGATCAATTATTTTTCCGTGACCTTTAACACGTTTGTCTGCGCTGAAATGTAAAGCTTTAGTGATTCCTGTAGAATTGGCTCCAAGTCCAGAACCAGGTGTCCAGCCGTATTTTGATAAAAGGCGCTTTGCAAATGTCTCTTTGGTGCTCTTCTGACGAGAAGGTTCATTGGCTTTTACTTCCGATATTGACAATGATTTATTAATCGACTTGTCATAGATAACTGGAGCACTTGATATGACAGTCGAGGAGTCGTTTTGAATTTCACAAGTATTTTCATGCAATGGTGAGGACAGTCTCTCTGATGGTATCAGTAGAGCGCTTTCGGTATTTTCTCCATCATTTTCCGGCCTCATAGCAGAGGAATATAAATCAATAGGCGGAGCAAACATTGGATTTATCTTGGGAGACGGTGAACAGAACGGTGAGCGTGACTCTGGTAGGCATGTTAATATAATTAGACATCGTGCAACATTAACCATATAAAATGATATAAGATACCTTTACGGCCACGCCATTTCCTTTGAGATTTAAGATTGAGAAGGAAATCTTTCCAATCCTCATCCTCCATAAATCTCTCATCGCTCTGTATGTAGTGCTCATAATGATTCGGCTGTGCTGGATCATATGTGTCGTCCCAGTCTATCTTTACTTCAGGCCCTTCATCGCGTGGCTTTTTTCGTCGTTTCGAACGGTTCTTTTGCCGCCATCCGTAGTCTGTCCGGTCTTGTGTAGATAGCTGTTCTGCATTCTGCTGTTCTACATTCTGCGGCTGGCTAATTATTATAGGTTTGCCTGTCGTAATTGGTTTCTTGGTTTTCGCATCGGCATTCTTTCTTAAAGCAGGCTGAAATTGAAGCGCTGATTCAAGTAGTAATAGCAGTTAGCTTATTTCAAAATTCTTTACACGATTCAAATTACATGTGCATGTATAAAAAATCAGTACCACTAATGAAGAGTCTATCCTTTTCCTCCTGTTCTGTACTTTTTTTGTCTTCCGCGGTGTACGTCACTGGTTCCTTCGATACATAAGTTCCTTGCGCAGATTTCTCGGATTGATTATCCGTAGAGACAGAAAATTGACCAGATACCCCTTCATCAGTGCCTGGCTTATTCTTTTCCGATTCAGGAGGTGGCAAGGCATCGTATAACGACATATTTCGCTCTGACTTGTGTATGTGGAAGAAATTGTCAGTCTCACAACTAGCTAAAGCTTTTAAGTCTCACGTTGAAACGTCCCAATGCAAACAAATTTGTTCTCATTTTCAGTGTAATCAATAATATTCTTGTACTTCTGTATTTATGGTATCAACCTTTCGACCTACCTTTCCGAATTGCCAACAAAATAATCTGGAGACGGTGCCAGAACCCTTCTTTAATCAGTCCAAAGTGGGCTCCGATTCAGTATGGATACAAATTATTCTTTTGTATCCGCTGAAGCTAACTTGTCAGTGAATAACTTGCTATATTCCTCATTGAGGAACCGAACAGATGCTAAAGAAGTAAGATATGTTTGTATATTGAGATTCAGATGGATTAAATAATCTTGAACTATAGATACTGACGATTGCTTTAAAAGTTCGTTAATCGTCTTTTTGCCCTGATTAAATCAAGTGGAATCAGTGAAGAAATTATCTCAGGTTAGCTATATTCTAGGTGAAGTCAAGGCAGGAAATCACAAATGACAGCATTCTGACGATTCATTGTACTATTACAGAGCAAGTACTTAAAGCTCCGATAACTACAGGCACGGATCCATTACACTTAAAATATCTGATTTCTATTGCGGATTCGGAGTGGGCTAGTGGGTTACTTCCTCATATACTGAATGCTGCTAAAGATGCTGATTTGGAGCTACGAATTGACGTTATCCAAGCTCTTACTCCGTGTACGAAGACTTGGAATCCAAAATCAGTCAATGATGTAAAACAAATGTGCAATAGCCTGTCATTTTATACGGAGTTGGCAGCATCTGACTCTCTACAAGAGTTTTCTGATATGAAGCCTGTGTTCAATGAGATCCAAAGGGATGTGACGGCCGGCTTACTTATTTCCTTTGGAACAAACGAAAATATCCAATATTTCTTGAGCCCTTCTGAAATCGCCAACGAGGAGTTTAAGAAGATGCATGATTCCACTCGTAATTTTATAGGCTACCTACGGATGACGAACAGGCCACTATCAGAAAAAGTCGAAGAATCAGCAAGGCGTTTTATGAGATTAGAGAAGCAAGAAAGCGTTGATTACAATGTAGCTAAAGTTAAGCCTGCGAAACCAGCGTTGGGGGACCAAAAGGTCGATTGGATGGAGAGAATGGTAAGAAGTATTGGTCAATACTATTAATATCTCACCTACTGGATGAAATACTGACACTCTTAAAAGATGGATGGACGTCCACGATTTGGATCATCTGAATTCAGGACTAGAGCAACGCTAGTAATTGACGTACGTATACTCTTATGCATGTTCAGCGACAAGGATTTGAAGTTTTAACGGTGGATATTGGTAGAATGAAAGTTCAGACGTAGCTATTACTAGACTTACTTGCTCGGCCTTCGACTGTTTGTCTAATGCTATATTGAGACAGCACCAAACAAAAGTTAACCTTTGGAAGATATTCATTATAAATAGGGTATGTGTAAATCACTGGAAAGTTTTTGATTTGAGTTAAACAGGCATGTTCTAGAGCTGAGGAAATTCTAGTTACCTCTTTTGTTTCAAGAACTCTTATCGAATATCCCAAGGTCAACATACGAGTTCGCTCTGAGAAGATCACTGTCATCGATCAACGAGGACACCCTTTCAATGGTAAACTCAACGTCAAATAATGATATTGATGCAATGTTTTCGACATCTGAGACAGGTCCTTATGACATTCGTATAGAATTTCTTGTATCAATGATCAAGTTGGGAATACTTGGTGCAGATTCAGTGGATCGTATACTAGGTAATAGCGCTCTTCAAGAGCCCCAAATATCAGAAATGCAACTTGAGATCAATGAAACTGTTGAGAGAATATCAACGGATTATGATTGTCTTAGTAGCATCAAGAATCTAGTAGCAGATATTGATACTGCGTCTTGCGTGCGTCAAGGACCTACGATAACTGTTATCGTAAAGGTTTGTTGATTTTTTTCAATATGGTACTGGTGGTTACTAATTTTCTTATTTGTTAGCTTATTTCTCTTTGGGCAAGCCGTCATGAAACTTTCAAGCTGAGAATGCTTTGTCAGGAAATTTGTCTCAATACTTTCTTGATGGAAATAATGCTAATATATGCTGACGTTGCCGACTTCATATCGCCATTAACAAGCTGTCTGGATTCATGGAATTATGACGACGAAGAAAGTAAGAATCACATATTCCTTTTTTGTCACGCTATTAAATTACCAAATAGAGTTAACACAATTTCCGTTTAGATTTTCAAGATAATTATACAGATTTTGGAACTATATTGCTTTTTGTGACTTCATTCTATTACCATTTCAACCTGCAACTTCCAGAGCTGTGCACAAAATCTGAGGATTCATTTTGTCTAAAATACTTCACTACATCTGGCAATGCTTTCCCAGTCGAATCGCTTCAACAAGAAAACTCAGATTTGCTTGGTGGATGGATCATGGCACTCTACGATACCAATGGCATATCGGATGAACTTATGAGGTAGTTACCATCTTACGAGATTGTTTTGCTGGTGTAACTCATTTACTGATTGACATGTTAGAACATGTACACCTATGGATTACCTGCTCTTGGTTCCTACAATATTTCAGCAATCGGTGGCGGCATCGAACAGAAATATTCTCGATATAGATACTCTTAAAGGTGGACTAGAATGTAAGTTATAATTCAGTTTGTCAGATCTATGGTATTGAATAATCTAATAATCTCAAAAGATTTTCTTCAACCTTTTCTGTTACCTTCCGTCGTCGGCGCACTTC
The DNA here is from genome assembly GCA_030568195.1 of Dipodascopsis uninucleata var. uninucleata. Classification (NCBI taxonomy): domain Eukaryota; kingdom Fungi; phylum Ascomycota; class Lipomycetes; order Lipomycetales; family Lipomycetaceae; genus Dipodascopsis; species Dipodascopsis uninucleata. The sequence goes on along the minus strand of JAJLTO010000002.1, from coordinate 103,507 downwards.
ACTGGCTCTCGTTTCACATGTGGACACTTGTAGATCTAGCAACACCACTTCAGATACTTCAGACCTTGATTCTGCCTCCGACATTGTCGGAAGAAGCTCAACCATTGCATGAGATTGTTTTGAGGCTTTGCTCTCTTCCGGTGTATAACATCGTACAAGAGATTTTGAAGAAAGTGCCGTCGCTTCCTGTCAATATTAATTTTGTCAGTATAATAGATGTTCTTAGTCCACATCTACAGTTTAGAAAAGGACTCTGATTATGCTAATTGCATTAAAAAAATTATATACAAGTTTATGTACATTACAGAGAAATTTTAAGATTATTCTATCCTATTTCCTATTGTTTCAGTCTCTCAAACCTGCTCATATCTCATACTTATATCACTTTCGAAATAATTTTCTTCCACTTTCCGATAGGAATATCTGGTACTAAGTCAGAAGCACGATATTTCTTACCGAGCATCTTGCCTTTTAGAGACTTCAGCTCTACTATCTCGGAATCAAGATCAGTAACAGCTCCGTTGGCAACAGAAAATTTCACACTACCATGGTTGTCCGGTTCGTCCAAAGTAAATATATGCGTGAACTTTGGAGTAGCACCATAAGTCCAATCCCAGCTCTAGTTAAAATATCAGACAAGCTCAAAGTATAGTGAGGCATGACGAATTTCAATCTAACAATGTGTTTATTACTCACCTTGAGTTCACTAATTTTGTCTTGCATTAGATCAATATATTCCGGCCACTTTTCTTTGAAAATATCTTCATTCACTTCAATCATTTTGCAGTTAGAGCAATCTATAGAGTATTTGTTCCAAAAAAAGGATGCCACGGATGATATAAATTCATCGTTTGAAATGCCGACGTTGGTGACTGGTGACTTCACGCTCTCCACACCCGCTCCTTCTATAACACCCTTGTATACTGATTCTTTATGTAGGAGTTCTAGTAAAAACTCAATCTTAGAGTTCAATAGCATCGTTCCGTGGTGATATGCCTTGCCTCGCTGTAGTTTGTAAGCTGATCCACTTACTTTATTGTTATTTTCATCCACGATGTCATGACGTTCGTTAACGCGGAGTTGTTTTCCCTTGGATGCTATAATCGGATTTAAAGCTTCACAAATAGATATTGCATGCTCATCTCTATCAAAGAAATCAATTGAGTTTATAACACTATAATTCACGTTGCCTTCATCGTGAAACACTGTACCCCCCCCAGATTTCCGACGAACAAGATTAATGCTATGCTTGTTTAAAATAGGTATAATTGTTTCTTTCCACGGATTCTGGTTTCTTCCAATTACGACAGATGGCTCATTTATATACAAATATAATATTTTATCAAGAATCTTCGAATCCTTCTTGACGCTATTACTTTTCGTAGGAAATAACTGGAAGATGATATCTTCAAAGGCAAGGTTGAAATAAGGAGACCTAGACGTCGACAGATAGAGCCTGATATTGAACTTGTTAGGAGAAAATTCAGTGGACAAGTGCCTTATTAATTCACCCTGAATTCTTAAGCCATGAATTTGACTCCTATTAAGCCCTGATAAATGCCATCCTGCCCTCAGGAGCATTTTTTTAAAATTTTTTGATTATATATGTCAGCATACACTACCAATATTAGTGGTGAAGTGGTATGTTAAAGCTTCATTAAGTTTTGTCCTCCCAATCATAAGAAAAATTTCTTGAATTTTTTTTTGTGATTCTATATTACTGCGAACTGCGTATTATCAGCTAGATTTGGCAGCAATCAAGGACATATCAGGAGAATATAAAGACTTCATTCACAAAACAGGCTATATCGAGAATATGTCGTCAGTGAACTCAAAGTCTTATGAGGAGCGAATGAACGCTCACACGTCTGCGTTGGCAAGGCGATTGTTCAAGGTCATGCTTGAAAAAAGAACAAATCTCTGTGTTTCACTAGACGTCCTTACAACTCTCGAACTACTGAAACTTGCAGATTTACTCGGTCCTTATGTATGCGTCTTTAAGACTCATATTGACATTTTGGGTGACTTCTCTTACGAAGGTACCGTGGCCCCTCTTGTAGAGCTGTCAAAAAAGCATAATTTCCTAATTTTTGAGGATAGAAAGTTCGCAGATATTGGATCGACTGTTAAATCACAGTATACGTCTGGTGTATTCAAAATTGCTCAGTGGGCTCATATAACTAATGCCCATTCAGTACCCGGCCCTGGAATCATCGATGGTTTATACGCTGGAGCATCACAAGTAGGTGACGAGCGGGGGCTTCTTATGCTAGCCGAGATGTCATCAAAGGGTAACCTTGCAACTGGCGATTACACTGAAAAAACAATTGAGATGGCTAGGCAAATGAAAATGTTTGTTTTCGGATTTATTGCCATGTTCCGTCTTGGAAAAGAGGATGATGATTTTGTCATCATGACTCCAGGCGTCGGATTGGATGATAAGGGCGATGGCTTCGGACAGCAGTATCGTACTGTTGACGAGGCTGTTTCTGGAGGAAGTGACATCATCATTGTTGGTCGTGGTATCATTGGCAATGGCCGAGACCCGATAGCTGAGGCTGAAAGGTACAGGGCGGCAGGTTGGAAGGCGTACTTGAGCCGTGTAAATTAGAATAAGAGAGGAAGTTTGCTGTGATTAGTTATTATTAACGGATTTGTGAGAAGGAAATTGAATGCTTACCTGCATAGTTTTGTTATACCCGCAAGCTCCTTAATTAGTAGATGGCAATTTATTCGAGGAATTGGAGGTTTTATCGTTATAATATCCTGTTAATCGGTAGTAGATAAAAAGTATTAAGAAGACAAAAAATTTCGTTAATTTTAGTAATATTAATGATTCAACTACCCAAAGTATTTTGTTTGGCGTTATATGTAAATACAAATTTTATTTCCCTACTTTTCATTTAATGCTCAAGAAATATATGCGGCCACGAGTCCGATATTTTAAATACATTTAGTTTTGTTGTTGTTTGCGCATATTACCGATGTAATTAATTGCGCTTCCTGCTTTAAAGAAGTCTATTTGATCCTTACTCATGGTATGTCTGACCTTGATAATATGCTGGGTAGCGTCTCTGTTGGTGACCTTTACAGTAAGCAAACCAGAGCCTCTTCCCTCATTCTTAAGCATTTCGAGCAGGTCTAATGTCTCAATAGTATCGCAACCCTTGATAACATCATAATCAGACTCGTTGACAAAAGTGAGGGGAAGAATTCCCTGCTTCTTCAAATTCGTCTCGTGAATTCGAGCAAAACTCTTGCATAAGATCATTCTACCACCTAAAAATCTTGGACTCAGCGCAGCATGTTCTCGAGCAGAACCCTCACCATAATTATGCTCAGCAATTACAGCCCATGGACGGCCCTCGTCCTTCCATTTGATCATGAGTTCCGGAATTCCAAATGAAGAACCATCAAAATCATAAGCCTTGTTTACTTCTTCAGTCTCCTCGTTCATAGCACCAATAAGAGTATTATAAGATATGTTCTCAAGGTGCCCTTTATATTTCAGCCATGGACCTGCTGCAGAAATGTGATCAGTAGTGCATTTCCCCTTCACCTTCATCAGAACAGAAAGCTTGAGTTCTTTGCCATCAAAAGAGTCAAATGGCTCCAGTAAAGCAAGCCGATCGGAAGTAGGAGAAACGGCAACCTCAGTCGCTGGCGCAGGAGTAGGGTCAAGAACAGGAGTATACTCTGCATTTCCTTGCTTGAATCCATCAGGAGGAAGTTCATCGCCAGTTGGTGGTTTAAATGAAAATTCATTTCCATGTGCGTCAATGAGCTTGTCCTTAAGAGGATTGAAAGACATATCCCCAGAGTATATCATAGCAGTAACAATCTGCAATAATAGTATGTTAGTATGAGTATAACTTCAACTTTAAAATCTTATATTCTCATACCTCTGGACTGGTAAGGAAATTCATGGTATCTGGGTTACCATCATTTCGTGCTCTGAAGTTACGGTTAAAACTAGTAAGAATGGCATTTGCTTCGCCTTTAGTAACGTCATCCCGAGCCCACTGTCCAATACAAGGGCCACAAGCATTAGCCAGAACAGTTGCGCCAGCACCAATAAAAATATCAGTAAGACCATCAGTTTCAATAGTCGCTCTGATTTGCTCACTTCCAGGTGTTACAAAGAAAGGAACTTTTGGTTTAACTCCTTTTTCGTTTGCTTGCTTTACAATTGAAACAACGCGCGACATGTCCTGGTAAGAACTGTTAGTACAACTTCCAATCAAGCCTGCTGATAATTTTCCTGGCCAATTATTCTTCTCTACTGCACTTCCAAATTCACTCAAAGGAGTCGACAAGTCTGGCGTGAACGGGCCGTTAATATGGGGCTCGAGAGTTGACAAGTCAATTTCAATTACTTGGTCGTATTCAGCTCCTTCATCTGCCTTCAAGAAACTGTACATATTATTGACAGCTGAAGCAGCATCAGCAATAGGACCGCGACGAGTAGCATAGAGATATCTCTTCATCGATTCAGTGTAAGGGAACGTAGAAGTCGTAGCACCAACCTCAGCACCCATGTTACAGATGGTAGCCATACCAGTACAAGACAATGTGGGAACACCATCTCCAAAATACTCAACAATGAAACCAGTACCACCACGGACAGTGAGAATACCTGCCAGATAGGTAATAACATCTTTTGGAGTAGACCAACCGCTCAGCTTGCCAGTCAGCTTGACGCCAAGGATTTTAGGGGCCTTAAGTTCCCATGGCGTACCGGTGAGCGCATCGACAGCATCGGCTCCTCCCACACCAATAGCTATGGCACCTAAACCTCCAGCATTAGGTGTATGACTATCGGTACCTAGCATCATTAGACCTGGTGCAGCAAAGTTCTCGAGAACAATCTGATGAATTATACCAGAGCCAGGTCCCCAGAACTGGATACCGTATTTTCTTCCGCAACTTTGTAAGAAGTCGAAGACTTCCTTGTTTGTTGCGATAGATGCCTTGAGATCCTGTTCAGCACCATCGTGGCCCACAATCAAATGATCACAATGAATAGACGCCGGAACTGCAGTATTGTCCATTCCACATGTCATAAATTGTAACAAAGCCATCTGCGCACTAGCATCCTGCATTGCGACACGGTCAGGATTGAGCTTGAGATAAGTCTCTCCTCTGATTTTGTCATTCTTTCCGGCGAAAGCCTCTTCCACATCGACAACGTGTGAGTACAGAATCTTTTCAGCAAGTGTGAGAGGCCGATTGAGGATCTTTCTCACCTTACTAAGACGGTCCAGTAATGCAGTATATGGTGGTGTTCGCGTTTTGTACTCTGGTGGTACCTCGAGACTCACGGGCTCTGAGGAGAGCGATGCGAGATGTCTACTCTGCTCGCGGACAGCTCTTTTTAGCATGACTCTCGAGGCAATACCCCTAGAAAAGGTGCCTCTATGTATTACAATATTTCTCATGTTAACTTAGATCTTCACCTGCTAACAGGTCTACCAAATGTTTCCCGCGATAATTTCAGAACTGGTATTTGTGGGATGGAAACAAATTAAGCGTCAAAATTTTTTTTTGAACGCTCTAAATTTCGGGAAAGGGCGAGCGGAACATTAGCAACTCCGACCCATTTATGCCCCTGGGTCAGTGAACAAGATCCTCCTAACCCGATATTTGAGACTGAAGGAATGCAAGAAGGAATTACATGTAGTTATTATTAAAAAAAAAGGCTTACATATGCAATTTTCGAGTTCCTTGAGACGATTAGCGCAGCTACATGTAGGCAAAAGCGTAAGGATGGCCAGAAGATATATTGATATAGGTAATATGTTCACTGGGTCTCGACCTCGAAAAGTGTCTAACAAATCTATAATTCTGTTAGGAGCTAATCTTACAGATCCCATGTTTCGGGGAATCTATCACGGCAAACGAAGCCATGAAGGTATGAACAAGTCACATTATTGTCAAAAGGACTAAATCATTTTGTGAAATATCCCATTAGGAGATAATTTTTATCGTACGTATGGCTCAATGGTTGACTGTAATATGATATATTGTGATAGATGATTTCGAAGACATCTTACAACGAGCAAGAGATCAAGGTGTTCAGAAGATGCTAGTTACGGGATCTGATCTTAAGGAATCAAAGGAAGCAATTCACCTAGCTAAGTCGAATGGTACTAGAATACCTTTGTACTAGTTTTGTTCAGTTGGCTGATAATAAATATATTATACAGTGGGTATGTTGTTCGCAACCGTTGGCGTACATCCATGTAGTAGCTTGAGATTCGAAGAGAGCGGCGATCCTGAACGGTACCTCGAAGAAATCGAAATTCTGGCCCGTGAAGGAAAGGAAGAAGGCACTGTGATGGCATTTGGAGAAATTGGGTTAGTATAATTGTCATATCTTTGATATCTTCGGCAATGTCTAATTCAACATAGATTAGATTATGCTAGGTTGCATTACGCACCAGCAGATGTACAAAGGAAATATTTCGAAAAGCAACTAGATATTGCAATCAAACTACAGCTTCCACTATTTCTACATTCGAGAGATTGTGCGGCCGACTTCGAAATGCTATTGTTTCCTCGACTACAGTCGCTTCCACGCGGAGGCGTTGTTCACTCTTTTACAGGCACTGTTGAAGAAATGCAAGGCTTAGTGGCAAAGGGCTTATACATTGGAGTAAATGGTTGCTCACTCAAGACAGAGGAAAATCTCTCTGTTATCAAAAACATCCCATTAGATCGTCTACTTCTCGAGACTGATGCTCCTTGGTGTGAAATACGACCAACTCACGCGTCCCATAAGTTTTTGGCCGACGAACGAGGCAATGATATCAAAAGTCTTCCTAAAGCAGTGAAGAAGGAAAAATTTAAAAAGGGTGATATGATCAAGGGCCGATGTGAGCCATGTGCAATTTCTCAGGTCGCTGTCGTTATTGCAAAGCTGAAGAATATAACAGTAGATGAGCTTTGTGAAAAGGTATGGGACAATAGTGTTCGTCTCTTTGGATTCAATATCAAAGTTAGCGATATCTAATAGTGTACAAGTATTAAGGCCACAGCTTCTTCGAAGGTATCTTGTTGTGGAACCAATTCTAAACTTGTGTATCCTCAATTGGCTAAAGGTTTGAACTGATATTTGTAATGTCTGTAGGTTCAAAGTTACATGAGGTAGATAATATATAATGATCAACGTTAAATTGCGAAAAGCCGTAAACAATAAAACAAATCAAGAAATAATTAAAACGGAAATCATACTATAGGCTATTATAATAGACATAACAAAATAGTTTAATAGAAAATACGCAAATACAGCTACAATATAACTATAACAACAAGAATATATGAACGAGATGAATCGTTATGAAACAAAAGAAAAGCCGAACCCTTTAAAGAACACAAGAAACGATTCAAAGATACATTACCATATACGGACAAGAAAGGCGATTGATTGATAAAGATAGATAAGATAAATTCGACCAGGATCAATCAATGTAATAAAACATAGAATAAGCCAAAGGTATATCATAGGCAAGTAAAATAATAATAACAGGAAATACTGAAAAAGTGATAAAGATTTAGTTAAACACTTAGAATCCATCCTAGTCAATTCACTTTCTTATGGTATTTTATTCATTTAACGCAACCGAAGACAGAAAATAGTAAATATCTTCTTATCATTATCAAATAATTGCTATTAAAAGCTGCTGTATTATTAAGGATAAATTTCATGCCAACAACAGAGGAAAGAAAATATAGTTACATATCTTATGCGAAGAATAGATGCTAAGAATTCAAGAAAAAAATCTATTTTTTCTAGCTCTGTTCACTTTGGAGATTTTTTATCTACATCCTTTGCATCAACAACATCTTCTTCAGCAGAATTAGAGTTGGAATCATGCTCCGCTGCTTCGTCGCTGTTATCATGCTCTTTACCCTCTCTGAAATCACTTGAATCTCCGTTGTCGAGTTGGATAATACGAGGAGAGGATTCACTACCGAGGTCACCACTATCTTCGTCATCTTCATCCTCATCAGTAGAACCGCCAGCCCTTCTGATAATAGCCCGTCCTATATTAGATATTAGTTGAATTCTCTAAGAACCTCCAGAGACCAGACTTTCAGTCACAAAATGACGCTTACCGTCACCCAAAACAATCAACTCACTGTTGCCATCTACGATGCCATTCAACAGAAACTGTTCAGCATCTAAGTACATATTTTGTGGGGGTCGATTGAAGGTTGGAGGGCCCCGTAATATAGCCAGTTCGGGATCACCTACAGCTCCGTCCCCGTTGGCAACTCTAGTTGCAATAGTATTATACCACTCCTCCTTACTTTGGCCATTCAGGAGACCAACAATTGTTACAGTCATATTGTCACAGCCAACGCCAGCAATATCACTACTAGGGGCCAAGCAGTTATCCATTAAATTCTCGCAAATTACTTTGAGATCCTGCTTCTCGACAATACCTCGTCGAACAAACTCAACAACAGCCTGCGAAGAGAGGCAATCCCAGATACCGTCGCACGCAAGAACCAAAAACTCATCATCAGTACTACATTCGTGTTCTATGACATCAGGAAAAGCTATATTCAAAAGCAATTATTAGTAAGCTGGTTAGAACATATGAGAAGTAACCAATATGATCTTACCAGTGACAACTTGCTCTTCTGGTGGAAGGTCTGGACTCTTCTTAAAGTCAAAATCACCAATTGCTCGAGACAAAGCTAAGTTACCATTCACTCGACCACCATCGATAAACCCTCCAGCAGCAACAATTCTAGCTCTTTCACCTTCATTTTGTGGCTTATGGTCGTACGACAGCGGTTTAGCTTGTCCCTTAACACCAAGTACGGTACGCGAGTCACCAGCATTGGCCTAAACCCAATCATTAGTGAGATTGAACAAGATAATTACAACTAAATAAGCTTATACATACGACGTAAATTTTATTGTCTGTTATAATAGCAGTAGTTGCAGTACAGCCTGAAGGATCATTACCAAAGTTTTGATCTAGTAGCCTATGTTAGACTGATGGATACGCCAATTACACTTGTGATTAGTTATTTACCTTGTAACAGTGCACGATCAGTGCTTAAAAAACCATCTTTAAGAGCTTGTTCATAATCTCCCCTCTCGAAAGCTGCCTGTCGAGCAACAATGTTGTGAAGATTCTGACCCGCAAAAATCGCCGTCTTCGATCCACCATGACCATCATAAACACCAAAAAAACTTATTTTATCGGGCGAAGATTTGCCATCCTCTCGTGAGAGATTGAGGACAACTGCATGTGCATCTTCCATAGACATTCGCCATCCCTGCATACTTGAAGTACCATAAATTAATCGCTCATCACCACCCTCGTCAGAGACCTGTAACAAATTCCCTCGTCAGTAACCTTGCTCCCCTCTCTTCAAATCCCTCTCGGAGATTCGTATTTACTACAATCATATTTAGTCACTCATACCTTCTCTACGACTGGTTCCGAAAGTAATTGGCCCATTATAGCGAAATCTATATAGTTGATATTAAATTAACCGTAAATAGGCGAATCGACTCTTAAATCGTGTGGGCAGCAGTATCAAAAGATATTACAGCAAGAACCGGTACAGTCAACTGTACACAAGGTGATATAGAAGTAAGAGGACAAAACCACTAATAACAGTACAAATCTAGACAAAATTATCCACTATCCTAGAAAGAAACAATATTCTTAGTTAGATCCCGAGTCTTTTCGTATTTGTAATATCGCCCGTGTTCGGTCTGACGGGCTTGTTGATCTCGTGTTCAGAAATGCTTCAAACTGAACAAATATACTGGTATCAAATAATTATGGTAGCATCCATGATCACTAGCATTTTAGTCTCTGAAACCAGTGAAGTAAACAGGAACGAAGAAGAACTGTCATTGTTGAAAAAACAAAAAACTTTTTGCTCTGTCCAAGATGACAAGTCTGGTCATGTTCTTTCAATATCGCCCCAGTAAAAATATTTTCGCATCGCGCAACAGATTGCAATCCACAACAAAACACAGAAGTATGAATTGTATTGGCAATAACATATCACTTAAAATACTCACAAGTTCAAATTCCTCAGATAAGGTAACTTAAAGATCGGTGTTCTCTAATGATGGTACTCGAAAAAAGATAAAAATCTAAACAAAAGTTGATCTCAATTTCCTGAAGATGACACTCTTAATTTTGCCCTTTTCTTAAAAAGAGACTGTTAATAGCAATCCGTAAAATCAGCCAGTAGCTCGGCACCGTTCTCTACGTTCAACTCACCAGAAACACCACTAGTGGACCAAATATAAAGAACTGTTACAAAAATCGTCTTAAATTTGTATTTAGATAAAATCTTTTCTATAAACGAACCAATGCTGTAAATGTGATTAAAAAGGTAAGGAATAAAGAGTAGCTATGCTTTGTAGATCAAGTAGTAGTAAAAGTTACGTAGATTCTATTCTTCATACGGTCTCTGATACGAACAAAAATCCTTTGGAATTTGTCTGTATTCATAATAATAAAAGAAGACAATAGTAAAGCCGTTGTATACACACAAATCATACGAAATGTGTATATATGAAAACTATACTTGTTAAGCTGATCTCGATTTTGAGGCTATTGGCAAAGTGAACAAATTACAAACATCTCTTCTGTAGAACAAGACGAAAGACATAATGGCCTCAAATGAAACTGTACTTGTAATAAAATATTTTAGCGTAGTTTTCTTGTTGAAATCGAATATCCTAGATTAATACTCGTCCATTTCATTGTGTTAATTGGCCATGTCTATTAGGGCCATAATTTGGACTCTTCGCTATATAGAATACAAAGTACCTGAAACCTCTTCAAACACTTTAAATAATTTTAATAGTAACTATAGATGAAAGTATGCATGTAGAAAATTAATTCTATTGTAGCATATACACCATTCAAATACTATTAGCTGACAACACGCTCTTCCATCCATCGAATCCAGCTATCAATACTGCCTTTCTCAACACTACCATCAATAACCACCACATCACTTTCCAAGTCCTCAAAGTGAAATTCCTTGCTGTCTGGCGCACCTAACCAGGCTCTCCCTCCAATGATAGAGTCGCTCTCTTCTTCTTCGTCTACAGTCTTCTCATCTCCTGAAGTTACTGATCCAACAGATTTGGATCTCAGAACACGGATCTTTGTGATTTCATTTTCAAGGAGAGATCGAAGACGTTTAGCAGGTACTGCAGTGAAGAGCTCTGATTTGTTTGCAGCAATAAGGACATCAGTTCCAAGTCTCACACGTTCGGCTATCCGAAGCAGATCATAGAGATAATCAGCTGCCTCCCGAAGTTTCTCAGGCTTGCTAACTACTGATGCATCGACCATATAAATGACTCCCAAAATTGAACGTGCCACCTGGTTTGCCTGAAGGGTAGCGAACATAGAATGTCGTAGCTTTTGATGTCCTGGTGTATCAATCAATACAAAATTCTTTTGGTCTGATACTGAGGTCAGCTTGAATGTGGTGCTCACATTCTGCTCAATTGAGGGCAGTGTTGACACTCTTTCACCATATTGCAACTAAACGAAATCAGTGTCAGTTAAATATAGATACGGCTTTTAACTAGTGCCTAAGAGCCTAGTAAACCCTTCGAGCCCCCTATGAAATGATTTCCAAAATAATGCATATCACTCTTACCATCGAGAACAAAGCTGTCTTTCCTGCGCCTGATGGACCTACAATCATGAACGTGGGCCCTCCATTACCAACTGTTCGTAGCCTGAGATAGATGAAGTCTATAAAAAAATAAATAATTATTAAAAATATTCCCGTTACTGCTACTATTACGGGCAGCTTAAAGCCGTTGAATGGCGTATTTGCTGACTCTAGAGACTCCATGATACTGACGAAATTCTACGTATTCAGCCGATTAATCTGTCTTTTATATCTCCTGCTTCACTAGCAAGCCACTCTATATAAAAATATATTTTGAAATAAATGTTTCTCTATCGATCAGTAATATAAATGAACTTTCTAATAATAGCCAGCTTTGGTAGATAATAGGTTTATAAAGTCTATGTAGCAAGAATAACTAAGTGAAATATTTGAACATAGGGCTACTATCAGTTTGGAAGCTCGAAACCGAAATAAGTCAATAGACGCCTCCCGCACTTTCTACACAAAACATTCTACAGAACAGCAGTTTATTAAAATTGAGTGAAAGTATTTCTTATATTAAATACTAAGTAGTCACAACCTAAATAATATCTAACCCGGTTTTCATCAGATACTCTAGCACGTCAACCTTAGTAACGACATGCACAGGTTTTGCATGTGCACCACCAGTATCAGTAACGATAGCTGCGGAATTATATTCGAAGAAGTCTGTTAAATGAGATAACGGCGTTCCTACGTGAACAACACCAAAAGTCTCAGAACCTGGTCTCATTCTTTGATCGCGAGGACTCAAGCTGTTGGAAATATCTAGTTTAGCCTGACCGACCTTTGAGTTTAGTGATAGACGCTTGCCAGCAATGAGCGAAAGAATGTGGCCCAGTGTCGCGAGACCGGTAAACAATCCGTTTTTATCAAGTACGGGTAGCTGATCATAACCTTTCGATTTCATAATCTCAACTGCTTTTGATACGGTATCAGTCTCATTTATTGTCTCGACGGGCTTGAGATTCATATCAGCAATGGTTGCGGCATTAAATTTTTTAGACTTGTCAATAATAGTTGAATCAGTCTCAAATCCATTCGATTTCATCCAGTCATCGGATACAAACTTGGTCAGATATGATCGTATGCCATCAGGTACTACTACGACAATGGTATCATTCTCGGTTAAATTGTTCCTCTTCGCGTACTCAAATGCTCCTTGTAGTGCGGATCCCGCGCTGCCTCCACATAGAACCCCCTCATCTCTTATTAATCTACGAGCCAGGTGAAATGAGTCAGCATCGTTAGTTTTCACCCACTCGTCGACCGTTGAGCGATCCATGACTTTTGGAATGAAGTCATAACCAATTCCTTCTACCTTGTAGGGTAGAATATTGGAATTAAGGGTCTCTGGCAATGCCAAAATGGATCCAACTGGATCAACTCCAACGATCTTGATTTTTGGATCGTGCCGCTTGAGTGCTCTAGAGACACCAGAAATTGTTCCTCCAGTTCCTGCACCAGCCACGACAGCACTGATTTTTCCTCCGGTCTGTAACCATATTTCCTCACCTGTACCAACTTGGTGTGCTTCAGGATTAGCTGGATTTGAATACTGATCAAGAATTATAGAATTTGGTATTTCTCTTTGCAGTTTCTTCGCTACACCAACATGGCTCTCCGGTGAGTCCCATGCTGCCTCTGTTGGAGTTCTTACAATCTCAGCACCAAGCGCCTTAAGAACGGAAACTTTCTCGTGCGACATCTTTTCTGGCATAGTTACTATGAGCCTATAGCCTTTTACTGCTGCAACAAGTGCAAGACCAATACCAGTGTTTCCTGATGTAGCCTCGATCAAAGTTGTCACCCCAGGTTTAATTCTGCCGCTAGCCTCAGCTTCCTCAACCATTAGCTTTGCAATTCTGTCCTTAACAGAACCACCAGCATTGAAGTACTCTAATTTGAGTACTTTAAAATTATTGATAACGACTCGTTAGTGCTCGTGTTGTAGTTCTAGCAAGCGTAAAACAGCGATCATACTTACATATGTTTGCTCGAATTCCCATATTCTTGTGAATCTTGTTGAGCCGGACCATAGGTGTCATACCAATGAGGTCGAGTACAGTGTCCTGCACTCGGTACTTCATCGTACCATTACTTAAGAGCTCTTGACCGCTATTGCTGCTAACAGCCATTTTACTAGTGTTTACTGTTGGATCCCCTTTCTTTGTCTGCGAGTCAGGGTTATGATTAGATCGAGTAGACGTGCATTCTACACTCTCAATATGCTGCGGATCGCAAGCCTTTTTATGTATAAATGATTCTGAAAGAATATCCGCACTATTCATCGTAGTGACTCGTTGTTTGTACTACTAATAACGACCACAAGGAAGATGGATATTTCTTATTAACGCTGTCGATGGTTTTATGACTTATTCCGCCCAGCAAAATACTTTTTAGTAATTTTTGATAGTTTCTAACTTTCTGATCTTATATATATTCTGAGTCCCCGCTTTCTCGTGATCTCGGGGTGCATTCTTTGTGCTTAAATGAGTTCTAAGAGCTTATGATTCCGGTAGCTGTTAGAGTCAAATCACATTTAAATTATACTCTGCTTTTGTATAGTGCATCTCCATTAATTACTCGTTTTAGATATTGTATGACTGTACAAAGCATGTGCTATGTGGTTTTCACACTGGAGAAAGGATGATGATCTATGACGACATAGCACATGCTCGTTATTGGGAGCTCTTTGGTGGCTACAGTACTCATTCATGGTGTCTCTCCAGTTTAAATTTAGTTTTATTATCGAATAAGACAAATAATGGATCTTGCACAGATTTTACAGCTTCATCATGCTATACGTTATATAATGCTGACGAGTACTGCCCTCACTGGAGTTCGAGGAAAGTACGTAAGATCTCTATAAATTTCACGTGATGCGAACATAAGTTGCATAATGTAATCACGTGATTACGCGTGTATAAACAAAATATGCGAATAACAGGATTGTTTGCATAGAACTGCAGCGTACAAGCATGATCAATCTGCGTACAGTAGGAAAACATCAAATTCATCAGAATATCCCGATAAGGATAGAATTTTGCTAGTTTAAATAATCTAGATCTAATACGCTTGACACTCGGGCGCGATTGAAGAGTTGTAAGTTAAGGCGACTTCTACATAGGAAGAATGCCTCGTGCATCACGAAGACGCAAGGTCGGGCTCGTGTCTAAAAGGCCACAACGCCACGAGGAACTTAAGGAAATGGCTGCAGGTGAAACTACTGGTACACGATATAAAACTGTCTCTTTGAAGTCTTCACGCAGATCCAGCAGAAAAAGTGAGAATAGTAGAATAGCAGGACATAATGACAGCGTCGAGGTCGGCGAAGAAACAGAACAGCATGAAATCAAACTAGTGGTTGCTGATAGCACTGCGCCAAGTGTAGCAGATATTAACCAGGGAACGGATGAAGAGTCGCTTATACATTTATCAGAGATGGATGATCGTGATCTTCTGGATAACTCAAGAATCACATTGGACGAGATAGCTGATGAGTCAGGGATGTTCTTGCCTCGCTCGACATCTACACCAAAGACAGCTGTACAACAGCATAATTGGCACCATCCAAAAGTAGAGACTATGGCAGAAGAATCCAGCTCACCACTCCTTTCATCGTCTTCTGATCCATTTGGTTTCAACAAAATAGCGGGTATTCGCGTAATTCACGCCGAAGAACAAGATAAATATTCGGATGATGTTAGCGATGATAGTGACCAAAATATCGACCGTGCACAGGAGATTGGCAGTTTAGAGGCCCATAGCTTAGCATCCGTTTCTTCGTCACCGCTCTCTGTACTCTCACATTCACCTTCTCTACCGTCTTCTCCGTCGCTACCTCCAATCCAACAACAGCTCCCGACAAACAAAGCTAAGATAGTTAAGGACCTAAATACAGCCCAGTTAACAGAGTTACTTCCTCGACGAGGACGTAAAAAACGAGTAAAAACTGTATATTCCGACGAAGATTTCGGTGCATTGAGAAGCGATGATGATTACAATCTGGAAGAGACGCAAGCAAGGAAATTTGCTAGACGAGCAAAACGAAGCATACAGAATGATAAAGAGAATGTTAACCCAGGATTAAACAACGCAATGCTGTCAACTAAGGTAAATAAAGATATCGGAAAGCTGCGAAATAAAAGACAGGCATCGAATCCACTTTCAGACAAAAGAGTTGATGAGAATTCAAGTAAATCAATTCGTAGATCACAATCTGCAGTTAGACAGGTCCATAATTCCGGTAAACAAAGGAACAATATACCACTGATAGACGGATCGCACGAGGATCGGCAATTAGTTGATATAAATTCTGAAGACGAAAATCTCAATGACAAAGAGCTGGAACAGAGTCAAATTCTAGAAAATCAGATGCTCAAGGAGAAATTTCGGGAAATAGATAAGTGGGCTTTAGAGATAGAAGAAGTTCCTGGTAGTTCTGAGTGAAGATTGAAAATACGGATCTCAAATGCTTTTCGATTTTATAATTAATTTTGATTCCTTATATTTAACCTCATATTATGGATGGTCCAGTGTTTCAATACAATCTATTATACTAAGCGATATTGAATCAAATGTAAGTTTGTCGAATGTAGGATAGACAATATGGTGAATCCTTACTACTTATATTGTCCTTCATGGTTCATTCTATCAATCACTTATGTTTGGTTTCATTTCTATATATGTAAATTTACACATATTAACATGAAATCATAGCTTTCCTCTACATTTTTATTATTATTGAAAAAATCAATATTTGTGCTAGCCACATTGATTTCCGATACTTCATAATCTAAGAAGATATCTCAGAAAAGATTTCCTCTAAGCTCCGTGTCCATGCCCAATCATTGAAGCACATCCATAAGGTTAATGTGTAATTAATCATTCTTATTTAGAACAATAATAAGATACATAAAAACATAAATATTCGATCCTTCTATCATTAAACGCATATAACGAACAAATATTAAACAAATATAAGAGGCTCAGTGATGGAATATCAAAGTACTTATCTTTTTTTCTATCGTAAAACAAAATTATTAGTTGAAACATGACACATACATGCAGCAGGTTCCTCTCTTTATCCTTGTCCACATCTTTCTTCTCTTTCCAGTTCCGTCTGGATCTTATTACATTGATATGCTGTTTACATAGCGTTCCATCCTTACATTCATAAATAGTTATTGATACTTTGCATTCTACTTAAAATAAGAACCAACAATCATCATATAAAGATACTATAAAAAAGAAACCTTACATATAACAAAGTAAAACAAACATATAATTCAGTAATTGTAGCACATCTATAACTTCCAATAATTTTTTCTTTCTTTTTTTGTCATTTTCACCCAAATAGAGTGATTACTCTTTGATAACTATTTAACTAGAAGGTATGTCAAGAACAGAAGATGCAACATCACCTTCAGGAGCAACTGCGATATCTTCAACTGACTGACTGTTACCATTTGTTTGCACCTCATGGTTACTGTGGTTATGAGCACCCATATTCAGAGGCCGTGGAGCATTACCACATCTATCCTTTCCAAAATTGATCTTGAAATTACGGTACTCTTCCTTCTGCTTTATTCCTTCGATTGCTTTGATTGCATTGGCAATATTTGTAAAATTGACGAACGCACAAGATTTTTCTCGAAGGGTATTAACAAGCTCGATTTCTCCGTATTCAGAGAAATCTTTTCGAAGTCTATCTTCCGTCCAAGACTCATCTATATTACCAACATAAACATTTCGGCTAGCACCTGCGGTAACGGCGAGAGCAATTGCAGCAGGGAGAGGTCCAGAATGCTTACCCCAGCCAATCTTCAGCCTTCTGCTGTGGATCATCAGGCCCTGGATATTTGACATTGCAAAAAACTGCGCTGCTGCAGTTGGATCGACAAACGTGACAAAGCAGATATGTTTATCAGGAATATATCGGATATGATGTAAAAGACCACCACGAATAACATTACATATCTCCTCTAGTGTGGTATCCGGATGAATGCTACCTAGATAGACTGTTCGGTTACCCAAATTAGCCATACCACCAGTAGTAGTTACAACCGCCGCGGCTGCTGCCGACTGTTGTGCAAGGGCATTGGAGATCATATCACGATCCGCGTTCGCAACAAGGTGTTCATAACCAGGTGTAATACCAAGAAACTGAGCAGCATTTTGCTGCTGCGTTTTGGAAACATAAGCACATCTGTCTTTACCATAATATACCTTTCGGTTGGACCATTTTGGCTCTTGTGGAAGCTGTTGAACAGCCTTAATGGCACTCGAGATGGAAAGGAAGTGTACAAATCCAATTGGCTTCTCACGAACAAGCTTGATGGTGTCGATTGGACCAAAACGTCCGAGATCTTCTCTAATTTCATCTTCTGTAATAGTCTCTGGTAAATTCCCTAAATAAACATTCCTTGAAGCACCAGATTGTTGAACAGCAACAACCGTGTTCATAGGCACTGGGGATGGTTTACCCCATCCAATCTTAATGTCTTGCGAGCGAATTGAGAGCTTTCTAAGAATTGCATCCGAGTGGAAATGAGAAGCAGACGCAACATCAAGGAATGAGATAAAAGCACAGTTTTTCTCAGGAAGCATTCGAACTGATTCCACTGGTCCAGAGTGAACATGAGAAAGTAATTCCTCCGCAGTCGTCTCTGAAGGTACATTGCCAAGGTAAACGGTCCTTGACGCTTGTACAATTTGTGAAGATGAACCGGAACCGCCTATATCACCAAGTCCAGCCAGGTCAACATATGACTGATAAGGAATACCAACATATTGGTCGGCCGGATTAAATCCTGGACTAAGAGATGGCGATGCGGGAAAAGCAACTTGGGGAGAAGTAAATGCAGCAGAGGGAGTGCCCGACTGAAAGGGAGAGCCAAGTAAAAGCTGGCTAGGAAGTAGAGGATTGAATTGCATATCATATTGTGAAGAAGGTGATACAAGACCATTAGAAACAACACCACCGCTCCTTGAACTTGAGAGAATTGGACGTTCATTTTGGACACTCTGAGGTGCGCCACCGCCAACATTAGTAGATGCCATGCTTTCTGAAGTTGCAGGTGATGAAGATGCGACAAAAGAAGGCATAACAAAGGGGTTTCTTTTAAACCCGATATGCTCTATTGATTAAATAAATTCGTATATAAACAAGAGTATTACAAAAGATCCAACAAGCTCAATGCCGATTATATAGCTTTTACTATCCACTAAAATTCATAAGTTTGCTCAAATGTCTTGAAAACAAACATCGGTTGTTAGTTATATCATTACTACCAAAACATAGTCAATAGTACTAAATTGAAAGAACACAGCAGCCTTGCATCATAATTACAATTATTACGCGTCACTACCACCTATCGATGCACATCCAGCAAGCTGCCTCTAAAATATTGAGATTAACAGCCACTGAGTTATACTAACTTTCAATCGAAAGAACTTACATTTACAACACTAACAAACCGGAATGAACGACGGTTGACTGTTAAAAATTGATAAATAAAAAACCGAAGATAAGAGATAATACTGAAAACTAAAAATAATCACAAACTAAATAACTGAAATATCTATAGAGTCGACTCCAGATGTGTTTAATCGCAGGTATCGAATACAGAAGTCAAAACAACCTTATTAATTCGATTCGTATCGTCTTCTTATCGATATAAACCGATGTAAAAAATAACGCCTAAAGGAGTAAACGAAAAGAAATATTTTGAAAAAAGCTGAAAGACGTCGTTAGCAAGCTTATCATAGGATATATCTTCAATAATAATTCCACAGAATAGTTGATAAGGCCCCAGCTCTTCGTGTGAATGGGATGAGGAAGCACTAACAACTCCAAAATTTCGGACCTCTGCGAACGTGGCATACAAGGAAAGAGAAAATGAAGTCGTATTCAAGCAATTAACAAGTCTCTAAAAATAATTCAGGTGACAATTGATGAATTGGCCGTTGACTTCTTCTTTCTGCTGCGTCGGAGTAATGGGTGGTGGAAAAGAAAGAGAGCGTGAGAAAGAATAGTGAACTAAAACAATCTCGCAAATGTGCTAATCAGCTTCGCCAAATTAATCTCAGCACCATCCAGCCGGTCTACAGTAGTACCAGAAGAACCGCAATCTGACAACCAACCACCTCAATTAATCAAAATAAA
Source organism: Dipodascopsis uninucleata var. uninucleata (assembly GCA_030568195.1). Lineage (NCBI taxonomy): Eukaryota > Fungi > Ascomycota > Lipomycetes > Lipomycetales > Lipomycetaceae > Dipodascopsis > Dipodascopsis uninucleata. The sequence goes on along the minus strand of JAJLTO010000002.1, from coordinate 83,655 downwards.
TCAAATATCATGCAATCCAGTTATACGGAGTTTCTGAATGAATAGTATATCGATCAATTGGTCGAGTTTGTAAGACCGCAATTATGTGTTCGTCTGTCCCTGGTTCCAATACGCACATACTCGTTCACTAATCTCTCACACTCTCGCCCAGTCCAGAGCCAACACCACCACCCGATAACTCAATTCGCTGCTTTACACAAAAAAGGCCATCGCACTTCACAAATAAGCAAAAAAGTGACACTTACCTATTCTAGCGAATAATTGCTCTCGTTGCTACAGTCGAAATTCCCGTTATCTAAACGAGAGGCAAACAAATAGTACAGGCAATTGAGAAGGAAACCCGAATGGCAAGTTAACTAACTAGCTAAATTCTATAGAAGCACCGGTAAATTCTTTAGCCGCTAGCCGATCGAAGTTGGCTATCCACCGAGACCGAGAATTAGATAATAAAATATATAAAATAAAAACACACGGATAGTAGAGAAATTATCAGGAAGGGAAAAAGCCGTAGAGAAATGAGATTAATGAACTACTGAACAAATTGGTTTGAGTGAACGATATGCTGCTTCATTTTATTATTATTATTATTTATTATGTATATTATTCAAACTGTTAGCGTTGATTATGTACGCATTTTACCCGTTCTACTCAGCGTGAGCTATTAGCTTTGAACTATTAACTATTCACTATGCAAGTATTATTATTACTACTATTTGTAATATCGCCGTCCGTTAGTATAGCTGGGCAGGAAGCTACTTTGTTTGCTACACATATTTCCGACAACAGAGTTCGAGCTTGGAATATATTAAACCTTAAAATATCTATTTTATCAGCCCAGTATTTCTCTGGCTCAGTATAATGGCGTCAGGCCAGTTATGTTTGCAGTGACATTCGGAATGCAGGTACAGTGTAAACTATAGTAAAACCTGAAAAACATTATCTGAGAGATTCAGCTGCGTAGTAGATTAGGTCGTCTATTAGCTAGTGCATCTTACTAACTTTGACGCATAGGAGTCTTGCTTTGGGACAGGGCGGACTTCTGAAGTGTTACAAGAGTGTGTTACATAGCTAATAGCCTCTAGACAGCGGTTCTGACAAATACCATGGCCGTAGTGGCTATCCTAGGTCGGCTGTGACCCGACATAAGTGATTGACTTTGCATGGATCAGCTATAGACTGCTCTTCGCTGTTTCTCAGCGAAGCAACGTAAAAGATACAAAAAAATCAGACGAACTACTGTGCAAGTATGTTCACATGAGTACTAATAGACGCGATGACAGTTTGACCTTATATATAATGAGATGGCGGCTGATGCTGCTTCAGATGTTTGCGTGCGCCTAACTAGTCAGCCATAAGGAACTCTTGAAGCTCACGGCCTTAAAAATATCAACACTACAGTTTACCCAGCGTAGCTTCCTGTTAGGCATAGATATACAAGGCTTACTCAACGTTTGTCAGAAGTACGAGCTATTAACGTGTCAAGTATAACGAGGCTCATAAGATCAACTCCTTTCTAGAGTGTCGAACTCGAATACTCTGTAGTACAATAGCCAGATTCTCTACGGTGTTTTTCAGAGGCTTCCCTCCGCACCTCTAGCTCCTGCTTTTGTTGGGTTTTCTGTCTGACGATGTGCTATTCTCTTTGGCAGAGCCAGTAATGCTCTTAGATACTTTTCTGCACTAGCGCGACCAGAGAGACAATAAAGCATAACCTCCGGTGTTAAATCTATCACTCAGCTTATTCGAATGCTTATATGCAAGACAGTATCTCAGAATGTCACTCGCTCATCCCTATCTTCGTCCACCTATCTATAGTACAGGCATGTTTGCGCTGTAATAGAGGCAATCGCATTAGCTAACCTACCTTAGCTATCAGCTTCCGCAATTGAAATGTAAACTGCATGTTAGGTTTGGCTTAAGAAAGCCACATTACTTGCAGTTCAGCAGTTTGACCAGTTTGAGCGTGGTGTCCGCGCGAATGGAAGCTCAAATAAGCTCCTGGGCATGCATCGGCTGTTCTGACCCCCAAATCTGGTCTGTGTGAGCAGTACTTCACGGACTCTGCTATTATATAGAATTGAATGTCAAGGATAGATGTAGACTGATAGAATGCACGCAAATATTTGAGATAGGTGGACTACTGAATCTCTATTAGCAACTACTGATATTATTTCAAAAATTAAAACTTGACCAACAGCATATTACGATTCTATTTAGAGCCATAATCGGAAAGAGATGCGTAATTTTATCCTAATGACGGATATCTTTTAACAGTGGGCTATTATCAATCAATATACGACGCGTGGGCCGGGTCAGGTCGGTAGTTATCCCCTAATTGGGTATGACGATGAAATTGTCAGTTTATCTCAAAATGAGTTTTGATCGATATAGCTGTTTTTCCTTATGACTGTCGACTACATATCAATCATGCGGCGAAAAACTATGTAGCACCAAACACAGCATCTGGTTCCTGAAAAGCATATTCCGTATCAAAATTGGATTTTGACTGTGAGCTGCCCCAAACCCACGCGTTAAGGCTCAAATGTGGGAGCTTTCAGCTTGCGCGTGAATTACTCATAACTGTAGATCTATGCAGGAGTTTATTCAGGGTAACGAAATATCAGCTGAAAGTATTACTCTCACAACAGCACTTTAGCAGACTACTAAATAATTTGACGATTTTTTTCCTAGGAAGGTGAATGTACTCCTAGAATTTTTTTAGAGTACACCAAGTTGAATTAGCCAGATTTGTAGCGAATTTATTTTATTATCCCTATTTTTTGCTATTAATATTGAGTGGATCCTAGAAAGATTTGTCATTTGTGTAAGTATGCCGCTACTCGATTTCATGGGCTGAAATTAAGTCACAATGTAGCATTGCACTCAATTGGGCACTTTGTTGTATTGCATACTAACTCATTATCTCTGTTTTTCTGATGATTGCGATTCAGTCTTTGTTATTGAGCAGTAATCTAAGATAAAGAAAAATGTCAGCGCCATCATTGCAGACATTGTCTCTAGAAGACAAAAAAGGACCTATTTATGTCGATACGGTCGGCGGCAAGGACGAGGAGACTAGTGGTCTGTCCCCAGAAAGTGGATTTAAAACTCCTGCCTTCGCTTTTTTCATTTTCCCGGAAATCGATCCCGCGAAAGTTCTTGTTAAAAAGGAAGGCGATGATTTCTATGAGCCAATTACTGCATCTGCATTGAAAAAGGCGAAGAAGGGCGCAGAGGGACTTCTCAAAAAGAGCAAGACTGCTGAAGAGAAGAAAGCTAAGAAAGATGCTGACGATGCAAAGCGAATGGAGGAAGCTAAGGCCATAGTTGTCAAGGAAGATCCTTCCCTACCTGTAGCGAAGAAAATTAAAATAAGAGACAGTGCTGCAAACCGACAGATTCGGGTTAAAGTCCAAGGATGGGTTCACCGACTGCGACTGCAGAAGGAGCTTGCCTTTTTGGTTGTACGTGATGGTACAGGATTCCTACAATGTGTCCTTACTGGTGATCTTGCCAAATCATACGACATTATTAATCTGACCATGGAGTCTACTATCACTGTTTATGGTGTCATCAATGCCTTGCCAGAAGGAAAGCTGGCACCTGGAAACCATGAGCTCAATGTAGATTACTATGAAATTGTTGGACGGGCACCAGGCGGAGACGATGCAATTACAAACAAGGTTCAGGAGAATGCTGACCCATCCCTGCTACTGGATAATCGTCACCTTGTTCTTAGAGGTGAGAAAATGGCTGGTATATTTAAGGTTCGCGCTGCCTTACTGCGAAGTTTCCGCCGTGTTTATGAGGAACTTGGTCTTATTGAAGTCACCCCGCCATGCATGGTTCAGACACAAGTCGAAGGTGGAAGCACATTGTTTAGTTTGAAATACTATGGTGAGGATGCATACTTAACACAGTCTTCTCAACTTTACCTTGAGACCTGCTTGCCTGCGCTTGGTGATGTTTTCTGCGTTCAAGAATCATTCCGTGCCGAGCGTTCTCACACTCGTCGTCATTTATCTGAATACACACATGTCGAAGCTGAACTTGCGTTTTTAACGTTTGATGATTTGCTGAGTCATATAGAGACGTTCATTGCAAAGACTGTTGAATACCTTTTGGAGGATCCAGAGATTGCTGCTATTGTCAAGGAATTGAACCCTCACTTTGTTCCACCAAAGCTACCATTTAAGCGAATGACCTATGAGTCCGCTTTGACTTGGCTCAACGACCATGCTATACCAAACGAGGATAACGAGCCATTCAAGTTCGGCGATGATATTGCCGAGGCTGCTGAGCGTCAGATGACAGATGCTATCAACGAACCTATCCTTCTGACAAGATTTCCTGTGGAGATTAAATCGTTCTACATGCAGAAATGCGCTGATGATCAGCGTGTCACTGAGTCGGTTGATGTATTGATGCCTAATGTTGGAGAAATTGTTGGTGGTAGCATGCGTATTTACGATTTGGAAGAGCTCTTCAAGGGATTTGCACGCGAAGGAATTGATCCCAAGCCATACTACTGGTTCAATGATCAGCGAATTTATGGTACCTGCCCTCATGGTGGTTACGGTCTGGGAACTGAACGTATTTTGGCATGGCTTTTGGACCGTTTTACTGTTCGTGAATGCTCGTTGTACCCTAGATTTACAGGCAGATGCAAGCCTTAATAGGCTAGTTTAATACCTTGATCTTCTATTATCCAGTGTATGCATAATTTTCAATATCTGGGATCATTAATACATTCTCGTATCTAGACTTCTTGACTGTTATTTGTGCCAAGCTTATGTGTTTGTACATTATACATATAGTAGTTTTTTATTTGACATGAATAATACTTGTTTTACTGCAGTCATTTTCGGTTTTATAACAATTTTGCTTATTTCGATTGTTATTGTTTTAGAATACATTGTATACCTACTTTCGTTAATAACTCGTCATAGCATTTGTGGAAGCTACGTGTGGAATTACTTTGAATAAATGCTTGATGACATACTTCAGTGCTATTATTATTTACTCAAAATATTACTGGCTCAACAATATTCCAATGAAGCATGAGTATTCGGTTATATGGCATACAGTAGACTAGAATAATTGCTCGATATATACCAGATGTGCGCGAAGTAAGCTATAATTGAACAAGAGGCAAATCATTCGCAGCATACGTAGTGAAAGTCATGTTCTACTTCTAAATTGGCTTTATAAAGGTAATATCAGATATACAGATGGGCCATGTCTAAATGAGGTCATGAAGAGTTATCGTGCAGACGATAGTTTGGTAAGATATTTTGCTATTAAAGATGTCGACACAGATGTCGACACAAGTTTTAGTGTTTTGCCGTGAGATCGATTCCATTTTCATTATATTTTTATAATATCTTGTGATTATTGCATAGAAAACGTGCGGTAGCACTTACTGAAGTTTAATCTAATTTTAATTTTCGTTGTGAGTGTACACTCTTATGTTATGAACTTTCTTTTTCTCTGCCATTTCGCGTTTCGAGACAATACAGAGAGCTGTGGATCACAGGACAAATGCAATTTGTTATACAAATGACAGATGCTCTGCAAAATTCATTTTGATGGCCAATCTCAAACAGATTAATTTGATCTTCCTAAAATTTTCCAGATCTTTCTAAAGAAGCGTTCTTATTAGAGGGATAATACACGTCTTGTTTGCTATTAGCAGTGCGTTTTACCAGAGCTATGTAATTCTTTGCCATAAAGATATTCCAGTTTGCCAACTGACGCGATTGAAACTACGTTGGGCAGGAGCAAAACACTAAGAAGAGACGCTTAGTAGAAAGCTTGTGCTTAAAAAACTATTTCTTGTGCCTGTAATAGAAGCTGTGAAATAAATAGTGAAATTTATCAGAGATATATGCGCAACACTCCCTCGAAAGCAGAGATCTGTGGTCATAAATTTTTACAAAATTTTCTTAACTCAAGACAAAAATCCTTCTAAAACAATTAATTATTATTATAAAGCTCATTTACAAAAAAATTCTCAATTCAAAGGTGTGTTTCTTGTGAACTTGAGAGAGTCGTATCTTTTTCACAAGCCTATTAGCGGTTCTTGACTTTGCGCTTGAGAATATAACTTTAATATTCCTGTAATTCAATGGCTGATTTGTTTCTTTATCTTTAGGAAAAAAAAGTAGCATAAGAGCAGAACACGATTGAACCGACGATCTGATCTCAGTTTCGTGGTCTTCCTTTTATTCTCTTTCAGTTAATGCGATAGCTATTTTACTTTTTTTTATATACTATTCTCATCTGATGGTTTCTGATATTAAGCAGAGCTCATTAAATTTACAAGTGGTTATGATTGAGTAGTTTTCACGAAGTTCAGATATCCAAAAAACAAATTGTAAGCACAATAGTATAGTATTAGATCGCTATAGATGAGCTCTTAACTGATGTGATCTTGTTTTAGCAACTTTTATCACCGGAGAAGTCTTCAAAGACTGTATATATTAAGTATGTTACTGAAAGAATGAATACGAATGTCTTGGTTTCATGTTCACTTAGAATCTAGATATTCATCTCTAATTAATGGACTTTACACTGACAGCAAACTGATCGTTCTACAGGTGTGCCAAATTTAAACATAGAGAATAAGATAGTCCAGTTACAGAAATGGATAATGTTTCTGTTACTGTTGACCAAAATACAAAGGATCTGTTGGAGAACAGACACCGCTTGATTCGTGAGAGTACGCTTTTTTTGTTGGCATAATATGTAACGTGCTTTCTCTTCTGCTCGATTTCATGATATACTAATAAATATTATTAAGTGGCGACATCTATCGCGGTCAATGGAGAGGATGATACTCAGTTGGGGAATGAGAACAGGTCTTTAATATTGAAGCTTCATAATTGGAATGTAAGTCACGAAAATCGCTATTGCGTGTTGCTGAAGACGACTATTGACAGTCTTGGCGGTGAATATAGACCTGGTGTAAGGAGACCAGAGGTTTCGCTGATGGTGCGACTGTTACGGAAGATAAAATATGTCTTTTTCTACAGGAATATGTAGTAATGCGTATCCAGAAGTCACAGAAGTTTTTGCAGAAGCAAAGTGATTCTCAGCAGCAACCACAGCAACCACAGCAACAGCCTCAAAGTCAACAGCACCCACAGTCGTCAGCAGTATCTAATACAGTTGGACAAGGTCAACAGCAATCTCAATCGGAGCAAGATGACCAAAATCAAATGACAGAATCAAGTTTCACGTGCTCTATCAATACTATAGAAAAATATGCACTTGTGAAATCGTATGTTACTCTGCTGCTCGATCAATATCAGCATCAACGACGATCTGGTCTCAATTCACATCCATACCCATGTGGAATTCTTTTGCGCGGTTATCTACAAAGATTGAAGAATGCTGCTACTTCGGCCAAGAGAAGACGTGGTCATCAGTTCAGTGGCTTAAATTCTCGAAGTCATCGTCGGGTTTTCATGTCAGAGATTGGAGATAGATCATCTGTTCCTGCTCTATCTTCAGATGAATCTGATTCGGATGAGCTAGACTGTTTCTCAGATGATGGTTTATTGAGAGGCACTGACTACCTTGGCAATCAGATGAATATCCAACCGTCAGGCTCAATATCAACTTCCGGTGGTATTCATAAAGAAAATAGATCTCAATTGATGTCGTTCTCAACTGCAACTACGCGACTTGAAAATATGCTCAGAACGGCTGTTGATAGTCTTCGAGACAATATGCAGCATTTATTAAGTCTGCATTCTGATAAGGTTATGCAAAGTATTGCGCGTGAGAGTAGTGAGCATAAAGCTCTCTTGGAACGTCAGATGAAATCATTTAGTTTGCTTACGATCATGATGGAAAAAATTATTTTATGGGCAGGTGAAGATGCTCCTGACTTGGCAAATGAAATCATTCCTATCTACAGAACATTATTGGCAACTAGTGGAAATTCAAATAATACTAGTAATGTTGGTAATCAGTCAATTTTCTCTCAGCTTAATAACCAGCTAACTGGTACTCCTATCACCCCTACATCTAGCACAGGAATACCAGCTACGGTTCCAAGTAGCTCTGGACCTATATCTGTGGGTCAACAACATGATTCAGCAACTGTAACCTCGAATTTTTTAGATTCCTCCTCAATTTTATCTGCCGGTTCAGATGGCACCAGTGATCCTTCTGTTCCATTTTCCAACGGAGGTCTACCGACTCCGCAGTCTACGGACGAGGCAAACCTATTTAAGGCTGCCATGGCCGTAGTGAACCAGAGACATCCTCATCCGCAATCGCATCAACAGCATCAACCATCTTCTGCACAGCAGCAACAGCAGCAACAGCAAGTAGCTCGACAATCGCAGCAGCAACCTCCTCAGCAGCAGATACCGCCGCCGCCGCAGCAGCAGCAGCAAACTCTTCCTGAGCAGCATCAATCTCCAACGCTTCAATCAAATCACAATCACCCTCAAGTAAGTCATATGGAAACGCAGAGTCATTTACTTCATCAGGCTGCTAAACGTCAAAATAAGGCATTGACGCATGCACAGCAACATCATCTTCAAAATCAGCATGTAACAGACCCGTATATACTAAGCAGTCCACTGTCTACTAGTAATGGAACATTTAGTAGCAGTGGTCTAATAGATAATTCTGACTCCCCGTATAAGGGTGCTACTGTCCCTCAGTATCGAATGAGCCGTGACATCTCAACAGTACCAGACTTGTGGGAGGAGTGGGAGCATGGCCTCAACGGAGGTCCGATCGTAAGGGAACTCGAAGAAAAGTATGGAACGAGGTGGCGTCAAAATAGTGCGGAGAGGAAGTTTTTCTGTCTACGGAAAGTGATTATAGATTATATTATGAAACTATGCCAGCAGGATGGCGTGAGCATCGAGGAAGCTGTTGGAAGAGTTGAAGAAATGAGGAAAGTTAATCAATTTACATCTTTGCAAAGATTAGCAGAGCATATTAAAAAGATTAGAAAAATAAGTTAAGAGTACTCATGGTCATGACAATTTACGTCGATTTATTGATTTTTACTACTATCATGTTGTTTATTGATTTCTGGTTTATGTTGCTGAGCAATGTTATTTTGATATGACACGCAAGCGCGGGTGTCGAACAAAAGCTTTTCATTTACTGCGACACTTCATGGTGTTGCTTATGGCATTTAACTGAGTTCTTCAGATGGTTCTTCTCATTTTTGACAACCACATTTTTGTGATATTTTACTATATTCCGTGTTGCGTACATACTAAAAAATTCATCTTTCAGTTTTCCTCTTTAGTGCTTTGTTCTTTCATTTGCAGTACGATTAGACTGCAATCTCTGAATAGTTAGTCAGCACCACGAACACAATACAAAATTGGTTGGTATACGTTTATAGAATAAGAGAAAGCAGAAGGGAGAAAATAAAAAAATAAATGAAAATGAAAAGGAGAAGGGACGAGCATACGCAATGTAGCTTTTGGTCATGGCAGTCGCTGCCAAACATGAATTCGTTTATATAGCATGCATTCACTATTTTCTTTTTTGTATAGCTGAATAAACAAAGTATACTAACAATAGTAGTCACAATTCAGTGAGAACCTTGTTGCCTGTCGGCAGGCTCGGGGTATCTTGACTCCGTAGCGCATCAGGCAGAGGAAGGAACTGATGAGTCTATTTAGTAGACTGGATCTGTACGATTAATTCTGTGATGGGTCCTGTGCATATATGCTTTCAGAAGCAAGTCTATTGAGTTTAGCTAAAGGGAATTGTCTCTTTTTTTATTTTTATTTTTTTTAGAAAAGTAGGGCAATAAAGTATACTGAGTAGTTTACAAAAATAAAGCTCGCACATGAAAAATGTCAACTTGGGCATCCGTGTAAGAGAGTCAGAAGCATTAAGCTGTCCGTAGACATCATTGTCTGTCAGATACTTCCTATGCACATGTGTTGGCGTAGCTAACTTAGGGCTCCACAGCGCTTTGATGGGAATAGCACCCATATGTCCCCACCCATGCTGTCGTGCCTTGCAATTAAATCTAGAAAAGTGATCGTGCTTGGTCACTTAAGTTACAGTGAAAACGTCAGAGCGATCTGGAGGCTTGCTGCAATCAAAACTAGTTCACTAACCTAGACCTGTGCACATGCACACGCTATTTGAGGATATCTTCGGAGCAGGACTGCGACATTACATATTGGAGCTCTGTGTGTTGCTGCTACTGACAGGACTCATCAATACAAGCGGAGCAAGCTGCAATCTGCAGTTCCGTGCATACCGACTGGCAACAAGCTGGCGCAATATTCTCGTTAATTTATTTTATTTTATGCGTTTATTGGTGGTTAATTTGGAGGACTGACGCTCTTGGAACAGACGGGGAAAAGGAGTAGACAGGCTAGTCGACAAGAACATGAAGATAGTCGCGCCAATAGTCTCGGAGTATTAAAGTTGCAAACGTGACGCAGTATATGTGGTCGAAAGTATGCAAGAAGACCCGCTTCTCATTTAGACACATGTACATTAGGCTAGTTGAGTAATACTGAGACGAAAACACAGCGTTGATACATCTACATGCATGATCTACAGTAAACTGCCGCCTAGATGCAAGGAATCTTTTAATTGGCAGATATATCTGTCAAAAAAGGCTGTGAATGATGAGAAAAATGTACGTAAAAGTAACAAGTAATCATCGCCCAAAGTGCGACATTGACATGAGGGTCCTGATGTGCTGCTGCTGCTTTTTAAGTCCGTCGCAAACCTAAACAGTTCTATAACGACTGTGCAATTGTTTCTATCCAAGCACTTGTGCAGCGCCCTTTGCCTATGCGACCGGGACTGAGGCGTTCGCAGGCTTACTCTTCCACCGCACTAAGACGGAAAATATAATTATCCGCGACAAACTAAAACCCACAGACCTGTCTCGTGCGCAAATTGTAGTATGATTACATAATATTATCAAATAAGGTGGCATATTAAGAATCACTGTTCGCCCTATAGCTACAGTTGGACATGCCGACTTCCTTGGCTCTGACTATCTGACGAACGCCGAGAGCATCCCTGGCACTAATAGCCCGCGAAGGCTGCTTTGAACAGGGACGCTTTCCACCAAAAGGAGCGAGGACACTCTGCGCTATTATTTGGACCCCATGTTGATCGCCTAACTTTTTCGTGTTTTCGAATTCTCGTTTTAACATATTATAAGTCACCGCCTCTGCTCTCATCTTATTTAATAGTTTAACGCGTATTCAAACTCATGCTGAAGGGGTGACTTGAATTCTCTATTGGGTCGCTCGTTGTAGTCTTAAAACCACGCTAGTAGTGGAAAAGAAAAGTATAAGGCTAACAGGCTACAAATATAACGGAAATAGAGTAAATACGTAGCGCATCTAACGCATATAGGCCTATATAGTGTGCAAGTGTTATGTCTATAATGCAGTGTTCATTAACTAGTATTCGTCATTTACCATCGACAATGTGGGACCGTCTTCTTACCACCATTAAAAGTTTTCCTATTCTGAATAATCTACAATTTATGACAGAGGCGCTAAACTACTATACATCTCTCGCGGTCAGTAAAGATAGCAGTGAGAGTCTAGTGACAGCGGAACCAGAAAAAAATTGAATATTTAAATGCACATGCATCAATAGTCATTCGTGTGCCTGAGTAGTAGTAGTAGTAGTAGTAGTTTAGGTGATAAGGGAGGATATTTCAAGAAGCTTTAAACGCGTTGATCAACGAACTGCTCCCAGCTCTCCAGAAGTCCGATTCTTCCGCGCAAATTAAACAACCAGGGTCGTGATTAATTGGCCAATCTCATGTTCGGTTGTTGTTGTGTATAGATCAGCGGTGCAATAAGACGATAGAAATATTTTCGTCACTAATCGAAATCATTATCAAAGCTGTAGTCCAGGGAGGAAGGCGGTTGCCGGTCGAAATCCACATTGCTTACTAATTCTTCGACATTGTCACTCAAATAGCCAACCTAGACAGCTTAAAGGATTAATCCATCGTCGTTAAACTCACCGGGAGTTGCTATAATTAAGGTGATACTGGTATATTCGAGTGTTAATTGAGGAGAGTACATTTGTTTGACATCCAAATACTGGAAAGGAGGGGGTTGTGCTCTAAGATTTTTTTTCCTACAACTAAAGGGCCTGTCAGAAGAGACCTGGAACAGGAAAATTAATAGAGCGCCCTGTACTCCATTTAGATCTCTAATTTTTCTACTCAAGATACATTGCGCTCATCCAAGCTTTGATTAACAGAAGTAATATAGTATAATTAATTAATATATTACTGTTTTGCCATCGCCAGAGTCGTCCGTCATTGACGAAATGGAGACTGGTATATTAATGTCAGACCTAAGGAGCTCGCAGAGTGACAACTACAATTACAGTAGCTATGGCAGTACAGAAAGCAATAGCTCTTCGAATACTAGTAGCAACAATATGTGCAATCCAAAAAGGTCTCCCATTACCGAGATATATATAGCAATGTCCGAGTCAGATCAGGATTATGAAATTGACGACGAGCTAGCAAGGGCGCAGAAGCGACTGCGGGATCTGAAAACTAGGATAACCTTTCAGTCGAAACAAAACTTTTTGCTGGAACGGGATGTGCGCTATCTTGATTCAAGGATAGCATTACTTATTCACAATAAAATTGCAACAGAAGAGGTTGGCTATTTTTTTTTATTGTTTGTTCTGTGGGAATGTTTTAAGTCATCTGCAGGTTTGGAGCCGATTTGGGGCTGTCCTTTGTGTGTTTATTGAGCTAACTGTTTTTTATTATTTATTTAAGCAGGCTGAGGTCCAAAATCATCTTGAGCACGATCCTGTCGCTGAAGGAGTATTACCGGATTATAAGCAGACGCAAAAGTACGGAAACCTCTTCTTTTTGTTGCAGACTCAACCTCGTTATATTGCATCGCTTTGTCGAAAATTGTCTATGCAAGAGATCGACTCTTTTCTCCAAACAGTTATGTTCACAATATATGGAAATCAGTATGATCAGCGTGAAGAGCATTTATTGCTGTCTATGTTCCAGTCTGTCCTCTCGTCACAATTTGACACGACTACTGAGTTCTCTTCATTGCTGCGAGCAAATACCGCTGTTTCGCGCATGATGACTACATATACTAGGCGTGGACCAGGACAGAGCTATCTTAAAGCGGCGCTGTCACCTACTATTAAAGAAATTATTGCGAAGAACGAATTGGATTTAGAGATAAATGCTCTGAAAGTGTATGAACAAATATATAATGATGCTATTCGAAAGGCTGGTGTAAACGCAAATCTTTTGGAAATGCAAAGGTCGGTTACAATGGACCAAGCTCTTAGTAACAAAACTGTGCATGCTGTTTTACAACCACGCATAGTGTACATTAGCAATTTTGCAAATAAGCTCCTTAGCAGCATCATAGAATCACTGGAGTCCGTACCGTATGGCATTCGATGGATATGCAAGCAAATCAGAAGTCTTACAAGAAGAAAGTACCCCGATGTTACCGATGCAGACACTTGTAGTCTTATTGGCGCTTTTTTCTTTCTACGATATATTAATCCTTGCATTGTCAGTCCTCATTCATATTTATTAGTTGACAAGGTGCCTGATGAGCATCCTCGACGAACGTTGACTTACATCGCTAAAATGTTGCAAAATTTGTCAAACATGCCTACATCAAGAAAGGAGCAGGACATGCCTTTTTTGACTGCTTTCATCAAAGACAACAAAGCGCGTATGAACAAATTTCTCAATGATCTGTGTGAAGTGTCTGATTTTTACGAGACTTTGGAGATTGATAGATATGTTGCTCTGTCTAAGAAGGATATCATTTTATCCATTACAGTTAATGAGATGTATGGTATGCACGCTCTTCTTGCTAAATATAGAAGTGACGTTTGTCCTGAGAACCAAGGAAAGCTTACGATCATCCTTGATGACTTGGGTACTCCACCTCCATTGTTCCTGCGCCATGAAAATTTTAATATGCAGTTGTCCTTGTTTAATCGCTTCGAATCAGGCTCAGATTCGATGGATGAAACGCTCGATATCAACGAAAAGGACCTAGTCTATCTAGAGGCGAAGACTTTACTTGTTCAAATACTAAGATCATTTCCTTTAGATAGTCCTGTCTTTGAGCGACCATTGAATTTGTATAAGATTGCAATAGCTGCTGCGCATACAACTAGGGATGCTGTTGTCCTTAAAAAGGGCCAGCGCGTACTAGAGCTGTTGAGGATACTTGAAGACGAGGACCGAGTTAACTTAAATGAGACAGGCAATCCTTTGGCTGACGAAGTTGAAGGTGAGATCTGTCGTGTTGGTTCCATCCGTGAAAAGGTTCTAGAAGAATTAATTTCCCTAGAGTCTGTTTATCGAAATATTTGTGACCACAATAAGTATTTGCATGGACAACTGGAGACATATAAGAACTATTTGCGTAATGTCAGAATTCAGTCGGGACCTAAAAAGTCAAACATGAATGATCGTGTTGGTCTAGTTGCTGTTCATGGTAAGGATATCAAATCTGCGTACAAGAGCCAAAATTTGGGTCCGTATAGATTCTCTCAGCAGGTACTTCGCAAAGAAGGCGTCATTATTGTCTGTAACGTTCCTGAGGCACGACTGCAAAATCTTTACTTTTTGATGGCATCACCTACACCTGGTACTTTTATTGTGTCCCTACACTATAAAGGAAGGAGTAAAAGTCTTCTAGAACTTAACCTCAAGCTTGATGATCTTCTTGAAATGGCAAACAATGAAGTAGAGGTATTAGATCTCGAATACGTTATCTTGCGTGTATCGGGCATGTTGGAGTTTCTTCAGCGTCAGTTTTCAGGACGTCGTCGTTAATTACCTTAGAAACAATGTTCTATTGCTTATAGTTGATTCATGCAAGTATGCTAAGTAATCAATTTCATTTCTGTATCTTTTTATGCTTTTCCATGGCCTGTAAACGCATGTGTATGTATTTGTTTGTATTTTTGGTTCTCTCATTAGTTCTAAAGGGTTTATTAAGTATGGATTGGAGTATTATGGGTTTTGTAAAAGCATTTAATATGTTAAATAATTATTATCAAGAGTTTTGCTATGCATATTTAGTAATAATCATTATTATAGTAATATAATCGGATTTTTTTGAACTAGTCAGGATTTTTATTATAATGTTTGAATTTGTTATTCTAAAGAATTGCTATAATATTTACCCGTAGCAAAATTTAAAATTTATGCTTATAATTTTTACTCTCTTCAAGACATTATTATATCATAGAGAATAACTTTAGTAATAAGAATTTCAGTTGCCTTCAACACATACCATTGTAAAGTCTATGAATATTGATACAGAGTTATCAGAGACCATAGAATATGGACGAGATCTTCTCGCCAGAGTGGCAGATTTTCAAAGAGAACTAAATTTCAGGATCAATTTACATCGTCCACGGCCAATATGGATCCGTGATATTGCGTGTTTCAAGAAGTTTGAACGACGAGTGCAAGCTGAGTTAAAATTCTTAGAAGATGTAAGTTTTTCTAGCTTTGGCGTTGCTTCTGTCATTTGGGCTAGCTCACTTTATTTGATAGTTATCTTTAGGAGATAGCGATGACCTGGAGACAGAAATTCGATATCATAAGCTGCAGTCTTCGAATATTTGGAGCTTATCCACTACATGGAATGTATTTGGCTCGGCAGATCCCTCCTGGGGTCTAAGTAAAGGAACAATTAGTCTAGGGGACTCAACGGGCGTAGATATTGTATCAGAGTATGGATTTCGTTATGTCAAGGTCTATAAACAAAGCTTTTCTCAGTTACTGCTGGAAATGGTACGTGTTAAGCACGAGACAGATAGCGAAGAACTCCTATGTGACGAGATAATCGACGCTTTACGATGTTCGTCAGTTATAAAACGAATAAAAAAGAGCCAAAAAATTCTATCAAGTTTGCGAAATAGTCCATTAGATGCTAATCAAATGAACTTTCCGTTCCTTATTAGACCTGATCGCTTAGATGCTAACAAAGAACTCATATTTGTATTTGTTCTTGATGACCTTAATGATCTCTGCTCCAAAGATCTGGAAATACTCAACTACATTACAAAGGTCATAGCTGAAAGATTCGAATGTAAGATGAAAATCGTACAGAGTCTAGATAGTGCGACTATCACAACGGACAAACTTGCGGACGCAATGGTCAAGGAAGATCAAGAGTATTTTCTGGAGCAATTGCCTTCAATATTAAATTTGGACGTCACGGGAATATTAGGCCTCATTTCAGATATATCTTTGAAAGAGCCATCAGATACACTGTCTGCGCTTGAGGCTTCCACAAAGCTGAAGTCTGAAAGCGCTCTTAAATTTTTAACAAGTCAGATTAAATCGGAACAAAATCATAGGCTTTTATGCGACATATTTTATCAAGTTTTTCGACTGAGACCGGATATTAAGTTGATTTGCTCTGATCGTGTGCAGCAGAGGGTTTTGGATATGGTGGATATAATGGGAAGTTGTGCAGAAAAGAAAAACGCGAGAAAGCTCTTTGCCTCAGGTGTTGGACAAATACCCAGAGTAGAAGTTATCGAGCTAGATCAGGAAGAGGTGGACCGGGCGACAAGTTCAGTTACTCTTTATGACGACCCTCAAATATCATGGATACTAGCGAATGTATTTTCTATCGCTTCTAAAATCGATGGAATCTGTACTGTCACCGCTAATAAAGGAATCGCAAGACGAATATCAAAATTTGGTCATACTATCCTCGTCATACAACCGCGCAGCCTTCTTGGGCTCTAGCATTGATTCAAGCAATTCGACGCATCCCCACGAACATTTAATTTCTATACATATCCACTCCTCTAGCAAGGGCTTCGTAGATTTTACATTTTTAGCATGTTACGACATCCAAATATAGGGCATAGCTATTCGCTATGATACTAATACAGTTTCTTAAGCAGTACTCCTGATCTGTGGCAGACGCCATGTCTTTACGTAACAAAAATTGCACTTGACGAGCCTTTTACTGACTCGACTTTCAGATTTTAAAATAAATGAAGTTCAAGCCCAATTATATCACATGCTTCTGCTCCCTATTGGTATCACCATTGCTTTATAGATATCTTTGTGAAGATATCTATTTAATTGGCTTCAGATCTATTCTTCAGTGATGTTTGTGCCCAACCGAAAGTGACGTCCGGGTAATCTCATGTGGGACTCTTAAAATATAGATTGGCTTTTAGCTACCTGGATACTAGAGACTCTCCGTCCGGGCTAACAGGAGAAGAATATTATTCTACTCAATTGAGGCAGGACACACGAACAGCACGAATAAGACTCGATATTCAGGTTCAATTGATAGTATAGTGATTGGTAAGTACGTCAGATTGATTGATTCAGATAGGATTATTTGTCTGGGAGTAAACTGGTGAAGGTCAAATTGATAGTGGAAACGTGGCTTCTCGAAGATGCCATACGGACAAACAGCGTATTGAGCAAAGAGGGGGGGGACCGTTTGTGGACAGAAAATAAAAATAACTGGTATATTGGTGGTACTACATTGACACTACCGAATTAATTGTTTGTGACTAATGATTTGTTTCTATCTTAGTTGATTAGATGAAAATATAATTGATAAGCGACATTGATTTCATCAAAAATTGCTAGAAGTTTATTGTTCGTTTAGACTCTTGTACATATATCATCTTGATCTATAGATACGATATTTATGTGCATGAAATAGATTCATCTGTATATTTATGTATAGTAGTGCGTATAAAGATTTGTGGTGGTTGTAGATTCAGTCGTTGATAATAATTTCTTGGAAGCTAACAATTTTAAGGACAACTGTCTCGAGATAGCAGGTGTTTTAGACAAGAACAAGCTGCAGCTACTTAATTCAGATCATTTGAAAGGATATATTACTTAAGGGTATATTCTTATATATTCGTATATCTGCATTCTATCGTACTTTGCTTTCGTCTCTTTCAGCGTGAGTCTGCTCTGATTGTCGCCAATACTTGATCGATATTTTTTTGGTACGGTCATTAGATTTCAGTGCTGTATCTTCACTTCACGTTCCATTTTATTTAAATTGGCTGCTATTTTTGCTTATTAGCAAAAGGATCGTCTTTGGGAAGGAATTTTGCATGCTATCGAGATCATTATTAAAATTTATTGGATAAGGAAGTCATAGTTTCTATTAGCGAGTAGCAAGTTTATCTCTCCATCTTTAGATAGAAGGTGCGATTCCCTATCCTTTTTCTAAAATTATATTAAGTTGTTGATTTGCAATGGATAGTACATCTCAGGAGTTATCAAAGGCTTCCAATCTTTCTCCAGCAGATCTGCTCAGAGAGAAGCATGAAGCTGCTGCTGTGACTGCAACTGTAGACGATATATCTTCGTCTCAGTATCCAATTGCTGACGAAGATGTTTCCGCAGATTTGACGTCGTCTGTTACTACGGCAACTACTTCTGCTTCCTCTCCACCACCAATCGCATCTCTGTCTCTAGCATCAACACCGGAGATGAAATCTGAGGTTCTACGAAAGCCTGCGAAGGAGAAGCTTGATTTCAAGTCACTTGAAGCCTTCCCAAGCTTGGGAGGTGCGACTAATACAAAAGCGTCTACTTCTTCGGTTTGGGGTGGCTCTTCGAAGAGCACTGTTAGTGCAGCAAATCCATCTGGATCAGCTACTACTTTGGGAAAATTGAATGGCGCGTCTAGGCAACCACATGCTCGATCAGGCGAGATAACTGATATATTTACGCTAGAAATTCCGTCTCAACAGCGAAGTAGATTGGTCTTTGTTGAAGCCGTTACCAGAGCAAGGGAGAGTTCTGGGGTTTCGTCTATTGAGAGTTCTACAAGTGGTCTCAGTGGCGCTACGACGTTTATTGTGAAGGGCAAACCAGAAAAAGTTGCTCTTGCAAGGCGCGAACTGGTACGCTCATTAACGCCTCGTGTAAAGGATACGCTAATCGTTCCAGCTAGTGTCCGCTCTTTTATAATTGGTACCAAAGGACGTACTTTGAAATCTATTATTGATAAGAGTCAGACTAAAATACAGATTGCAAAGAAAGAAGAGCAGGAAAACGGTGAAACGGAAAAAGTTAATGACGACTATGTTGCCGAGGATGAGACTGCCGAAGTCCTTATTGAGGGTGATATAGAAGGAGTTGCCATAGCTAAGCAAGAAATTATGGCTATTGTAGCGGAGCGTACTAAGAACCTTACACTTCGTTTGAATACTATTGATCCAGATTATCTTCCATTTGTATCTGCTCAAATCTCCGCGCTTGAGGAGGGTAAGGATATCAGGATCAAGGTCCCAAACTTTTATCGTGAGCAGACCAGTGATATTCAACCCAGTGGTATAGTAATTTCTGGAGAACGCAATGCTGTTTTGGAGACTAAGACCAAGATTGAAGAGTTCGCTGATGAGCTGAGGCTTTCATATGGCACTGCCTCTACTATCATACCTAAGAGACAGCATCGCTATGTAGTTGGAGAGAAGGGAAAAGCATCACAAGAAATTTTCGAGGCAACTGGGTGTATAGTAAAGGTTCCTCCTGTGAACGATACTTCAGAATCGGTTACATTCATTGGTCCTCGAGCCAAGCTTGGAGAAGCCATTGGACTTGCATTGGCAAAAGCAAACTCCATTGTAGTAGACTCTCTAGATGTCTCCAAGTCCCACGGAAAAAACCGATCCCACGCCGGAGATTTGACGCGTTATTTCTTGGTCACTAAGAAGCTTCAAGCTATCGAGAAAGAGAGCGACGTCCAGATTTTTGTTCCTCAGTCGAGAGACATTTTTGACGTCAATTCTGCAGATTTAGTCTATGATATTGCCGGCAAGAGTAATGAAAGTGTTAAAAAGGCTCGCAAGGAAATCATTGATCTGGTTAATGGAATTCCGCCTGTACGAGTTTTTCATTTGTCTGGTATCGATCCTCTGATCCATCGTCATATTATTGGTTTTAAGGGCCGTAACATCCAGAAGGTGAAAGAGCAATTTGGCGTTGAGACGATCATTCCAGACGAGACTGACGGTAGCACTGACATTATTCTTGTCTATGATGGTAAGTCGGACGATGACTTTGCTCCGGACGAGTCTGAAATCAAAGCAAGTCTGAAGGCAGCTATAGATGTCTACGAGGATATTAAAGACAAACAAGCTGAGCTGGTGACCAAAATCTTGAAGATCCCTGTTAACGAACACAAGTATATTATTGGTCCCAAGCGATCCACTATCAATTCCATAATTGGCACTCCTGATTCACCCATCTATGTTCAGGTTGGGCTGAGCAAGGACAGGCCTAATGATGGCCTTACAGAAGACAGTGTTGTTGTTCGTGGTCCAGCAGAGGAAGTTGAACGTGTTACAAAGAGCATTACTGAGATTGTAAAGGAGGCCAGTAACCAAGAGATCTTGAATAGCTTTACAGTGAACTTTCAGTTTCCGATGAAATTTTCTGCTCAATTGATTGGAAAAGGTGGTGCTAATATTTCCAAGTTACGAGAGGAACTAGGTGTCAAAATCGATCTCGAAGACGATGGAACGTTGACTATCAAGGGTATTAAGAGCAATGTTTTGGAAACTGAGAAGCGTATTAAGGCTCTTGCTAAGAGACTTGAGGATGAGACGATCATTCGCATCACTGTTCCAAATGACTATCACGCTGCTTTGATTGGTCAAAAGGGCAAGTTTGTACGTCGTTTGGAAGAAAGATACGAAGTCAGAGTCTTGTTTCCCCGTAACAACGGCTCAGAAGAAGAAGATGCTGAGCAACCTGAATATATGCCGCGTACAAAGGATGAAGTTGTCATCCGGGGACCATCCAAAGGTGCAGCCAAAGCTCGTGATGAGCTAACGGAGCTTTATAAGTATGAAGCAGAGCATGGATATAGTATATCCATCGATGTACCACGCAAGGCATTATCTCGATTGATTGGAAGAAATGGTGAATATATTAACGAGATCATGGATAATACTGGCGCCAAGGTCGATGTTAGTCGTGACAATACTGAAACGGAGAATGTGTCTGTCGTTTTGACCGGAACTGAAGACTCTGTTGCTAAGGCAAAGGCAAAGATTACAGCCATTGTAGAAGAGGTGGAACAGTTTACAAGTCAAGCAATTGACGTTGATAAGAAGTACCACAAGAGTCTTATAGGTAACAAAGGGTTCGCATTGAGAGAAATTATGAACATTGCTGGAGCTGGTGACCAAAGTGGTTCTCAGCGTAGAATGATTCGAATACCACCTCCTGAGTCGTCAGATTCCAAGATCATTGTTCAGGGCAAGAAAGATGTGGTAGCTAAGATAATTAAGGAGATCGAGAGACGCGTCGATGTTCTATCTAGAAGAGTGGAGGAAAAGGTTGAGGTTCCACTTGACAAGCACAGATACGTCATTGGTCCTTCTGGTAACACGAAAAGATCGATTGAAAAAGAATTCGGTGTCGTTCTAACAGTTCCACCTCAGAATACTACCACGGAAATCAAGATTGAAGGTGCCCAGGAAGACATCGAGAAAGCTAAAGCTAAAATTGCCGAAGTCACTATTAGCCAAAAGGAACGTAACAATAATCAAAAGAGGGCTTCAAAACCTTTAGCAACCTAAGAGCTAAACGTTTTCGGGCTAGTTTCTGTCTTCCACGTTCTATACTCTTATTTACATTTTTCCTTCTTTCCTTCTTTTCTTCTGTTTTCTGTCGAATTGCCTATATATTTCAGTTTTTGTTCTCAAAAATTTTCTTTGAGTTTTCTGTATTTCCCTTACATTGTTCATTTTTTTCTGTCATGATATTCAAGGAATTTGTGTGCTTTCGCCGCAGTAGATTTTGAATTGCAGGAATATGACAACAAAAACTAAAACATAAAAATTTTTTATTCGGTATAGAATACTGTATGTCTTCATAGAGGATGATGGCAGTCCCTTACACTCTTTTTTGCTGTTCCTTCATGTTTACATGCCGTTATCTTTCTTGCCTTATCATCCTTATCATTTATATTGTGACCAAACATTGAGATTTGATTTTGTTTCTATTTTATTTACTACTGCTCCATTTGTGGGCGATACTATATATCACGAAATCTGATTTATTATATCTAGTAATTTGTTGCTCATACTTACGTGCCTCGTTAATCCTCCTGTAGAGTATACATTGACCTAGTATGCCATTTCTTAGCCTTTAGTGAATGAGCCCCATTTTGTGAGAGAAGTGCCGTGGTCTTTGGAAACATAGCTTCTCATTCTTCGTCTCCAAGCCTCCCCCTTTTCTTATTATTCAGTTGACTAATAAAGTGACCTTCATATTATCGTATTCACATACTCTATATTCACTTATACTCAAGTTCCTTTAAGAGTGGATTCTTTGCGTTTAGTGAGCGGAAAGACCCTAATTGCATTACAGGGCGAAGTATGCCCCTTAGACATTAATTTGAATTTATAGAAAACCAATAGAAGGAAATCTAGAAAAACTTTATAGCTTTTCACAGCTTCCCTCCAAACTCTATTAGTACCACACACCACATATTAAACGTTAATAGGGATATTCCTAAACTTTATAGCAAATTTCACGTGACTGCACTGGGTGCGTGGATTAGAATGCGGTATATGCAGAAGTGCAGAGGCATGCAGTAGATCTGCAGTGAATTGGCTGTAGACAGCCGAGTAGAGAATGCTAAAAAGCGACTTGAGAAAGCTAAATATAAACGCAAATTAGGGATGCATAATAAACACAGGACGCCAAAGTCAAATTAACACGTTAGCGTGAATGATAGAGCTTACCCGGATCTGCAATTACGTGTGCGACCTTTGTATGCATAACTCACAAGCAAGGAGACGGCGGAAGCGTATTCACTTAGAGAGCAGCTAGCGGTGTGTAGACGGTGCAGCTTCTGTTTGTCAGGCCAGACGAATAATACTTTTGTTAGCCAAGTAGGTCAACTGGTTTTATACGAAAGTTGTTATTACCGGGAACAGATACTTATAATAGGTGAGTTTAAAGAACGAGGAGCATTGAATACGAAGGTTAACTAAATACTGTGAAAGTTAATCAGCTTTGAAACTTGGAATATTCAGTTCTTTCCATCCTTTTTTTCGCTGTTGATACAGAGTGAAAGAGACGGCAGTCCTGATATTCAAGCAAACGCGCAGTCGCTTGCAGTTCAGATTGTTTAGTAACTTAATATACTACAATAAGCGTATACTGAAGGGCCAGCTTATTATATGTGCAGCTTTACCAGAATCATTCGCTAGGTGTTGCTGTTACCTTGGTAAAGCGCCGATATTTGCGCAGGAAGGTTGATATTGTCGCGACATAAAATACAAGGCTTATATAACGATTGTGAGAACTGCTTGTAACTGTGAGCACATTCAATCGGGCTCAACGTTAATTTATTTCTCTTTTCTTATTCATTTATTAGTCGCTTACTGTGACCGACAGCAGGAGGCAGCTTACAAGGGCGATCGTGATGTTCGGAAGTAGGCACGTTAGCGTAGTTGTGCTCCTCAATCTACTAGCAAACAAAGCTCTTGGAGCGAATAAGTTCAATTTATGTTCGTCGGCGAACACTGGTAGTGGATCCGATAGCAGTAAGTATAAATAAATGGAATTTCTACTCTAGATTTTTGATTGTTCTACGGAGAGGATATTTATTGCTAGATAGATCGAGTTTAGAGACAGTCGCTGCTTTAATACGCAAGCTGCTAACGTTTTCTTCTTTAATATTAGCTTACTCTATATATCAGTCATACGGAGCATGCTCTGGATCCTGTTCTGGATATGCCGTTGCTATCTTACAGGATTTTGAATGTTGGTGTTCGAACGATGTACCAGCTGATTCAGTTACTCTAGATCTCTGTTCAGTCGACTCCTGCCCAGGATATCCTGATGATCCTTGTGGAAATGAAGCGAAAGGATACTATGGATATATTTACCTCAGCACGCCAAGCTCGACTGTCAGCAGTGATTCCTCAACCACTGCTGAGTCTTCGACAAGCTCAAGTACGTCTAGTATTGAGACGTCTTCTAAAGGTAGTATAGTGTCTTTCTTGTCTACTTCTTATGCAGCTCTATTATCATTCGCATCTTCTACAAGTTTACTTACAAATCTAGTTTCTACCTCTACCTCTACCTCTACCTCTACCTCTACATTTGCATCTACTCCCCTTGTCTCGTCTTCATCACCATCTTCTACCTTTATTCCCACTAGTAGTAGTGCATCTTCTACAGACTCGACCTCTATGATCGATAGCTCTTTATCGTCCGTATTGTCGACATCTGATGGTACATTCTATTTATCATTACATCTTCTATATGTACCAAGCACTGATAAACAGTGGAATTCGTATTTCTGACTTCTAGTGGGAGATACAGATTCCATATTTTAGAGTCAGGTACAATTCGGTATTGTTCTTTGCTTTTACTAACGTGCTTCTATCTATCCTAGTGTCATCATCGAGCACAACATCTACGACCTTATCAAGCACTTCATCTAGGACTTCAATCTCCACTACGACGATCTCGTCGACCTCTTCAACACAGACCTCGTCTAGTAGTACGATTACCTCGACTCTTGACACAAATACGGTCATGTCTTCTACAGCAGCCGCTAGTGTGATTATATCTGTGCAGACTATAACAGATGCTACTAAAACCATGTTTATAACTCAAACAGTTTCAACGCAGCAAATATCGTCTACTGGAAGTTCAGCGGCTGTCAGTTCAACTTCTGAGAGTTCTAGTAACAATAGCTCCAACACATCGCCTTCTAAATCGTCGTCCGATTCATTTTGGCACAGTCATGGTAAGGTGGCAGGTGTATTTACGGCTGTAGGTCTTGTCCTTCTGTTCCTTCTTATTCTTTTAATATTATGTCTGCGAAAGAGGCGGAAAGACGATAAGGGTACTGATAGTGCACCTCATACGCCTTCCATTGGAGGAGCTGGTGGTTCGCTTAGAAAGTACGGTTTTGTACCTCAGCGCCGCCGGCGATCAACATCAACTTTGGTGCTGGCATCTAATGGTGAATCGGAAAAGTCTAGTCAGATGGGTAACCTTGCCTCTGGATCTAAGACATTCACATTTCCTGGCCAATATGGGGCACCTCCTCCACCTGCTGCATTTAAGGTCGACCAGCGAATTGATCCTGGAACAATGTATATGCAGTATCACGACAATTACTCGCGTGGCAGTCTGCGAGATGAATATGACTACTCAAGACGCGTTTTGAAGGTATTGAATCCTGATGACGAGTAAAGCCACGAAGAAACAGACAGTTTCGTAGGATATGCTATGCTTTGACCGAACTTGATGTAAAATATGCTCGCAGCTGATCGAGTAAGTTCCATGGAAATAATTTCTGAGATATCGGCACTTGATATACTTGAAATCTCTTTATTGGTTTTATTTCCTGAATCGCATCCAGCGATTTAATAATATTGTTGCATACATATTTGCTTTATTCAACGCTTCTCTACTTTTTTCAAAATAATTTGTTCCAATATGACTATTTTTCCATCTTAATTTTTCTTTCTCTATTACACATTTTCGGATTGGGTTGATATTGCTGCATATATATGACTATTTTTGTCCTATGGTTCTTGAACGCTTGGTTTCCAGTCTACAGTTTTTTAAAATGTTTTCTAAATTTTATATTAGTGCTTTTATTTAAGTATAGTTAAGTTTATATACAATTAACTATGATAGATATTTTTGTTTATTTTATTTCTGTTTTTTTGCTCGCTAGATGATCATTTTGAAGATCTCCACTGTAGCAGAAGTATTTTAGTTTTATTCATGTAAGCTGGATAGATATGTTTAGATTTCTGCGTACTATCTTCCTATTTCTAGATGCTTGTCTTTATTTTGCATTTCAACGAAGTTGTCATTTCGACATTTAATCATGATCCCACAATAATCGTGTTGTAATCAGTTTGTTATTATGAACTGGTGAGAATACTACATGCAAGATTTCCCATATCGTCAAGTTAGAAACGTAGATTTAATAATACTTGATGTTGAGTTAAAATAACGTACTCTATTCTGTTGTTCGCTATATATCTGCGAGGCCATCGTCTTTCATATAAACAGGTAATAAAATGATTGTACCAAAAGAAAAAGAATCTTCAAGTAAGCTATCTTTATTGAGTGAACTGAGTGTAATCATTTTTAATGTGACTCTGACGACGAGCTTGTCCTAGATCTTTCAAGAAAAGGTGTGGAGGAGGCATATGACATTATTCGGCCATTTGTCAAGCGCACCCCCGTTCTTACTAACGAGTCCATATCAAAAATTGCCACTTTCGATGAGAATAGACCTATTCGACTATTTTTCAAGTGTGAAAACTTTCAAAAGGGGGGTGCTTTTAAAATACGAGTATGTAATCAAAGAATATCTAGCTTCTAATGGTACTGATGATCGTTGATTGCACTCAATAGGGAGCGACTAATGCGATTGAAAAGTTGTCAGCTGAAGAATTATCGAAAGGAGTTATTACTCATTCATCAGGAAACCATGCACAGGCCTTGGCTATAGCTGCTCAAAGAAAGAGAGCAAAAGCATACATTGTGATGGTAAGCTACAATGTGATTAATGTTTCCGTCTGACTGATTTCTAATCGTTCCTGAATCGATAGCCCTCAAATTCCGCATTACCGAAGATAGCGGGAACCAAAGCATATGGCGGAGACGTATATTTTTCGGGACCCTCAGCTGCAGAGCGAGAATCTGTCGTGTCTAAAATCCAGGTCCGGTCTGGCGCGAAGTTGATTCCACCTTATGATCATCCAGACGTTATTCTAGGTCAAGGTACTACGATGCTTGAATTACTTGAACAGACACAAAACGACTATAGCGTGATTCTAGATGCCGTTGTAATTCCTGTTGGCGGCGGTGGCCTACTTGCGGGATGTGCATTGGCAGCACAAGGAACTGGGGTGAAAGTGTATGCATCAGAACCTGCGTTAGCAGATGATTGCTTTCGAGGATTTGAGTCAAAAGAGCGTGTAACTAAAGTATCCACTACAACTATTGCCGATGGATTGCGTACGCCAGTTGGAATTACGAATTTCCCTATTATTTTGAATAATGTAGAGAAAGTGTTTACTGTGTCCGAGACTGAGATCCAATCTGCTATGAGACTGATCTGGGAGCGTATGAAGATAATAGTTGAGCCATCATCAGCAGTTCCTTTAGCAGCAATACTATCGGACGCGTGGAGGCGAGAAGGAATTGTAGGTAATATAGGTCTTGTAATCAGTGGCGGAAATGTTGACCTAGACTCTGTATCCAAATTGCTTCTACTACCTAATTAGAAACCAACTAGTGGATTCCTAATGAAATCGTGTCAGATTTTCTCAAGTGAAATGGGCAATAGCTATAATTTTTGGAGAGTTGTGATAATCAAACGATATTAATATGGCCGCTTCCTTAACATATACTGCTGACTGCTAATATTATTCACAGCGCCATGTATAATATGAGCAAATACGATTATATATATTAAAGCTTATATAATAATGTTGTTCTGTGGTTGTTTGAATTTCAGTTATATAGTCCCGTGGACAAGTGAGAATGAGCGTTAGTCGCTGAATTTGCTAAGCGAATTAAATATAAACGATAATAGTAGTATTTTCATTTGTACAATGTTCGAAAACCATTGGCGCAGAAGAAAATGCGTTCGATAATACAGGATTCCTATTTTGCGATTCTAAGCTCGAGTTCGTTGTATAGTCAGTCAACTAACAATATGTAGCAACTGTACAATTGCGACGACTAACAAGGATATATTTTATTTCCAATGCAGCGTCAGAGACGAATGCGTCTTGCCCGATCGCGTGTCAAAAATCACAGTCGATTTACTGTTTCATCGGTAGCCTGCAGCAAGCACGAGGACTAGAATCGTCCTTAAATCGTTATTATAATTCGCTTGTTTTTCTCACGATTCGTGGAACATGTCAATAGCTAAGCAGACTGACATTAGTGAGCTCCGAAAATATCTGATATTGTTGAGTGATGGAATAATTCAGCTACGTAGAGGTTATTTACCCGTCCCGACTCAACATGGATGTCTCTTGATGTCTTCAGGAACATGTAGTAATCATTGCTCTTGGTTCGAAAACCATCCCAAAAAAAGGGCACTAGATATAGTTTCACGTTAGCTAGTAGTAGCCGGCGTCTTGGAGCGTGAAAAAGTGAAATATTAAAGGTGACTTTTGCCTTTGGACTAGTAAGGATGATCTCGGCACATCTATTATTTTAGGGCCCGTGATTGCGGGACTACACTCTTAACTTGTTTTCCTCTGTAAATACAAGTCAACTATTTTTATTCTTAAGCGAAGAACAACTCGTCGTAGGAGTCCCATAAAAGTCTTACAGCAAGGAGCTTGATAGCTTAACTTTTGTTTTGATCTTAGCCTAGAGGATAATCTTAGATCTTCTCATTTTGCTACACCCAAAAGGTCATAACATTTCTTCAAGCACGCGCTAATGCAACCTTTTTCTCTGGAAGATCTGCCATATTATACAGAAAGCCATCCGGTGGCACTAGTAACTGGAGGCACAAGCGGTATAGGTAAGATAGCAGTTCGCGAGCTGTATAACCATGGTGTCTCAGTATATTTTACTGCCCGAAACATTGAGAAAGCAAGCAAAACTATCGATGAGATCAAAAACAGCGTTCCTAAACCAGATCAAGTATCAGATCACATTCATATTTTACACTGTGACTTTATGGATCTGAAGACTGTTGTCAAAGCAGTAGAAGATTTCAAGTCTAGGGAACCGAAACTAGAGTGAGTTTTTAAGATATTTTGACTAGTGTGGTGGTCTCGTGCTCAAGACCATAAGAGGACCCTTTAGTTTGGGTCTTACCGCCGAACATGAACAAATGTCTAACACCGTCACACATAGTATTCTCATTAATAATGCTGGAAGCATGTATGCGCCTTATAAAGAGTCGGAAGACGGCTTTGAGACGACTTTACAAGTCGACTACATTGCACCATACTTGCTGACTCGGTTGCTAATGGAGTCTTTGGATGCATCTCCTTCTCCTCGAGTGATCAATGTGACGTCAATAGTTCATTATTTATGTCCAGGTTTCAACTTCAGCAATCCAAATCTGCTGATGTCTCCTGAATTCGTTATCGGAGGATTTCGGTATGCTCAGGCTAAACTAGCGATTATAATGTTTACCAAAGAGATCGCGAGACAGCACCCCAACGTGATTTCAATGGCTGTACATCCCGGAGTGATTCCTGGTACGTCATTTTACCAGCATCTTCTTGAAAGTGACGAATTTTTCGGACTTGTTAAGTATATTGCACGTGTACTAGATATGACATTGAGCCCTTTTTTTGGGGTAAGCATAGAGGAAGGCTCATTTACAAACTTGTTTTGTGCACTCAGTGACAAAATCACCCACTCTGATAGTGGAGGGTACTTTGGACCAATAGCCCGACATGCTACCTGTAGTGCCCAAGCAAATAATGTCAAGAATGCAAAGAAGTTGTGGGACTGGACTGAAGCTGCTTTAAGAAGTAAATCATATAGCATTTCATAATATTAGACTAAAATCTTGTTCTACTGCATGGTTGAGGGCATGAAACTGAAACTGAAATTGAATAGATAAACTTATAGTTGATCATTCGCACAAATTATGTATACCGAATATCTCAAACCACGTTTAAATTAACTAATGCGGAAAGTCTCATTTCACTATATTTTTCATATATGTACTATGCTTGGTGACTCCTCTAAAAAGATATAATGCTGTCCAAAAATCCTTTGATCAGGGTTTTTTAAGTATCCAAAATAACGCCTAACAAAAATGCATGTATGAACAAAATCAGTTGAGTGTACACATAAATTAAGGATCCAAGAGCGCTGCATCTGCGCCGCTGTAAGAAACATACACATACTCTAGTATGCAGCCTCATCGTCTCCTCCGTCATCATAGTCTTCTTCTCCATCGTCAAAGTATTTTTCTGCATTATAATCTCCATCCTCATCTTCTTCAAAATCATCTTCATCTTCAAAATCATCTTCGTCCTCATCATCAATGACATCATTATCTTCTTCTTCTTCGTTGTTGCCGATGTTTGCCAGCTTCTCTGTCCGTAAATCTGGATTTATTGCATCTGCATCTGCATCTGCATCTTCTGCATCTTCTGCATCTTCTGCATTCTCTAGGGACTCCTGAAATTTTGCCAGATCTAATATTCGCTTCTTCGTCTTTCCAGCTGCGTTGCCTGTGGATTTAATTCCTAGAACTGGATAAAGCTCCTGAGGAAACAGGTCCAGAACTAAATAATGACATCAGTAACGAATACTAATTTATAGTAGCAGTATTTAATAGTCAGTTCCTACCATAAGGGTGATCAGACACTGCTTTTCCAGTCTTCTTTTTGGCCAAAAATCGATCAGAATAACGTTTGATACCTATTTCCAAAGTTTCTGGGATCAGTAATTTGCTACATATTATTTGCTCAGCTTTTACTATAATATACATACCATCATCAATTCCTCCTTCATATTCAATTATGTTTCTTTTCTTATCAACTATATAAAATGCAGAGTCTCTGACTTCCTGTTGATACTGTAAAAATTGCGACACGCTTCGCTTCTCCAAGTCTGTTATTGGTGCTTGGATAGGTAAGTTAATTTTCTTCAAATAAGTAGCGTCAGTTCACCATCCACAATACATATATTCTATTCGAATTTCAGATAACCTACAGGGTATAGTTCTGTCGGAGTGAAATCCGGCTTAATATCGAGCCCAAATAGTATCTGCGGACGACCTGCATCTCTACTTGATCTGCCACCTCTGCCACCTCGGAATGCCATGGTTATGCGCTTTAACAGCTCTAGCTTTATTTGTAAATGAGACTATTATAGATGTTTAAAGCAATTACCGGTAGGATATTATGTATACTACTAAGTGAACTTCGAAGCTCGCTGTTTTATTCTTCTATTCTACCTCTAACGATTATGTATCTCATTCATGAAGCCAATTCACAGGTAATTTTTTTTCTGGTTTGACAGGGTTATAAACACAATGCTCGCTAAATAAAGTAAAATCCGGGTAATAAATTACAAGCTTGCACTATTGGTCTGAAATGTGCGCTGGGGTGATAGATAATACTTAGTGAGATCTATTCTAGCACGCACCTAGTCACTTACTATTTACGGGTAGATTTGTCAAAGTAGAAGCAGGCTGAAGTTCATCTTTCTTTCAGTTTCTAGTAAAAGTATACTACTAATCTCATATTTTGTGACAGATCGCACAGCATATTGACACAAATCAGAAAGTGCATGACAGATCAGAGAAAATATATAGGTATGTAATGATGAAGAGATCAATAAATGCGGCTTAGTAGATGGTTTCTACGTGGGGTTCCAATATGTTTGAGAGAACGCGTTTGGCGAAAGAAAAGGGGGGACGTAAGCAATAGTTGAGAGCAGACGGGCAGGGCAGATCAGTTTAGCAGACAAAATGAAGATAGGGGACTTTAAAAAATTGTTAATGAGAGACATCACAGCAAGATAGTAAAAGAGAATATATGGAATTTCAAGATGATCCCAAGGGAATAGAGTCAGCGAAGCAAATCGTTCAAACGGCGATGAACAAATGCTAACGTTTTGTATAGTTGCTGGAATTTTCGATCTGATCAATATATTTATGATATTTTGCATTAGCTCTCTACATTTCTTATTTATTCCTAATTACAATCACATTAACTAAACGGCTTTCTTGATTACAAATTTGAGAGAAAGGATCTAGTATTATTTATATTATTATTTCTCGATTTACTCAGCTTACTTTGTGATTATTTTGTATTAAGATTCGATATATAAGATGGCATCGACAGAGATTACAGTAGAGCAGACAATTCAAAAGCTGGAGACCACTACTATTGCAGACGCACCTGTTGACGATGAGATCCCAGCAGAGAGTGTAGAAGAGACCACAGCAAATGGCGATGAAACGGCTGCAGTAGAAAAGGAGGTTCCTATTGCGATTCGAGAGAAACGCAGACTTTATGTTGGAAATCTACCATATACGTCGACTGAAGAATCTCTGAAAGAGTTATTCTCAGCATATGACATGTAAGTACTAAATTTTATCGACATATCTACCGGATACTTACATTTAGCTTCATACTTAGTGAATCGGTGTCTGTGCCTTTACATCCATTCATAAGTGGCCGTAATTCTGGTTTTGGCTTTGTTGATCTCGAAACTGCTGATTTAGCTTCCAAGGCTCTCGAGCAAGAGAACGGAAAGTTAGTTGGAGATCGGACTGTGTTTTTACAATTGGCACGTCTGCCATCGGAAAAGAGGGAGCCTCGAAGAGGCAGAGGTTCTAAGCGTGGAAGAGGGGGCCGATTCCAGCAGGTAAGTGAACGTTGATGTTCTATTGTCATCACTTGAAGACATTGGCTAATCTGAGTCTAATTATTTACTCTCACTAGCGTCGCCGACAAAACAGGAAGACTGCAGATGCACAATCGAGGACTACTGAAGAGCCTAAGGATAGCGAGGAGACTACAGAATCGAAGGGGAAGAATACTTCAAAAACTGAAAAGGAACTAAACGGCACTTCTCAGGAGACGACAGAATTATCCCACGCAGATGGCAAAACATTAGCTACTGATGTGAATCGTGGACTCTCTGACGCTACGAATCCAGCTACTAAGGGACGTCCGAAGCGTCGGGTAGTTGCTCCCAAGAAGAAAGGACCGCCAAAAGATGGTATTCCTTCTACTACAACTGTGTTTGTTGCAAACTTGAGTTTTGCTTGCACGCAAGAGAAATTAAAGGAATACTTCGCTGCGTATGATCCTGAATGGATTCATGTGGCAACTCGACATGTACCAGCTCATGTTCTAAAGAAAATGACAGAGCGTGGTAACAAACCAAGAAGCTTAGGATATGGCTTCGTTCGATTTGCGAATGAGGAGACACAGAAGAAAGCCATTGAGGAGATGAATGGCAAAGAGTTTGATGGTCGAGCAATCGCAGTTCGAATTGCTATCGATTCACAGATAGAGAAAGCGAAGAATGAAGAGTCTGCGGAAGACGAGGTTGCAGAAGTCGAGAAAGCAGCAGAGCCAGTTTCTGAGTCTACTAAGGTAGCCTCAGAGAAAGCTACTAGCACCGTCTGAATTACAGCATGAACTTATATAGGGATTATTCTATAATAGTTCTGAACCCTCTGGTTTTTGTATTTGTAATATTTCTTACTCTTGTCATATGTACCGTTTTTAAAAATTTCTAGTTATGTTATAATTATTCATTATTATAATTCTAATTATCATCTCTATTACTATCAAAAATCTATTGTTCTTTGCTGTTGCGATTTTAACCGCGAAAATGTAGTTTATGAGTTGTCGTGTTTGTTATTTTTATTCATTTTCCCATCAACTGGTTTCTCTTATAGTCCTATATATTATATATAATTCTCTATGATGTTGAGAGAATTTTTCAAAAAGTTTACAAACATAATAATACTTGGCTCTCGATACTTTTGTTATAGGAAAGGAGTTCTTACATATGTTCTATTTTTGTCGTTCACTACTTGAATTTTTAGGTTTAAGCATTCTTCGTCTGTCAGAGGCCATTAAGTCATATTTAGGGATACTATTTATTATTCTAGTTTATTATAATAGTATATGAGTTTTCTTTCGAAAAGGCTATTGCCAGAAGAGTCTATTTACAACCAAAATACGCTTTAAAATTCGTTATATATACATATGATTACAATGATGATGAATAATTCTCTCGGCTCGGCCTCATCAGCTGTAAAATTTCTTCCAGACTGTGGTTGCTCTGTCCTTTGACATTCTCTCATATCTATCGAAGTTCATGATAAAAGACCCTCTTCCCTGCGTGAGACTACGAAGATGCTTCAAGTAACCAACCATCTCACTCAAAGGAACTTTAGCTTTAACAAGTCTCTTGTAGAGACTGCGTCTAATATTGTGTTTACTGAGATGTAAGGTATGGTCCGGTGGACAATATATCTTGTCAGCATCAACGACACCGTTTGTGTCTCCATCATTTTGAGCTGGTACCTGATCGTCTAATGCATATACTCGACCGCTACGGGCCGATGATATATCGGAAATAACGTTTCCAAGATCTTCTTCGTCTAATATTATTGTCACATCCATCATAGGCTCCATAAGAACCTTTGAATCCATCGGTATTGAATCCATAAATTGTACAATTGCAAACCTGATTGAAGGCGTCAAAGGGCTTGAGTTTTCCTGGTCAGACGACAATTGAATGTCAGTCACAATTACTTGAACAGATTGCATTGGAAGACCATAACGCTTTCCATGGTACAACCCAGCTTGAGCACCGAACTTAATGGCAGAAACTATCTCCTCTTGTGGGATTCTCTGGTGCGTTCGACGGGCTCTTATTGTCAAAATATTCCCATCATTAAGAGGAATACCGTTCTTTATCTCGCGCAAGAAATCTTTATCATCGACATACTCTAGATCTTCGGGTATTGGTCTCAAAATCACGGCCACAGTAGCGGGGAATTCTGCACCTTTTACAATCTGTTTGTACGTATAGCTGGAAGGAGTCGCAGAAAAAAAGGTGTCTTCGATCGATTCTCTGTAGGAAATCTGAATTTTACCAATATGCGCTTTGATCTTTAAATCATTTATCAATCTGTCTCTTGCAATTTCTAGATGTAGTTCGCCCATTCCGCTAAGATGTGTTTGACCGGTCTCTTCGTCAACAGTTACTTGTAAACTAGGGTCCTCTCTTAGAAGGGTGGCAAGAGCCATCTCTAGCGACCGCGCTTCCGATAACGACGCTGGCTCTATCGAAGAAAAAAAAACAGGTGATGGAACCCTAATGGGATTCAATTGCATAGCTCGTAGATTTTTACCAAGCTTCTTAGCAGCTGGAGACATATGATCCAGATTAAAAAGTATAGTATCACCCGTTCTGACATGTTGACTACCTGATATCACTCCTATGTGACCCTGTTCAATTGAGTCAATATCTACTGATCTGTCTGCATACATCCTAGATATTCTATGAACCTTTTCTTGAATTTGATTCGAGGTATTTAGAATTTTAGCATTGCGCTTAAGAGTACCAGAATAAACACGAACAAAGACCAATATACCGTTGGAATGTGAGTCGTGAATTACTTTAAAAGCTAAGGCACATCCTATTCGGCAGTCAGAAAGTGATATAGCCGTATCCACACTTCTAAGAACAGGTACTGGACGATCATTTGGAGACGGCAAGTAGTCG
Organism: Dipodascopsis uninucleata var. uninucleata; assembly: GCA_030568195.1. Classification (NCBI taxonomy): domain Eukaryota; kingdom Fungi; phylum Ascomycota; class Lipomycetes; order Lipomycetales; family Lipomycetaceae; genus Dipodascopsis; species Dipodascopsis uninucleata. The sequence continues at coordinate 48,383 of JAJLTO010000002.1, read as the reverse complement.
ACAATAGCATCTAATAGCGGTTGGACTCCGATATTTCTGAAGCTAGCTCCACAGAGCACAGGAACTACTGTATTTTGGAGCGTACAGCGTCTTAGCGAATCTTTAATATCGTTAGATGATAGAGCCATATGATCTTCAGCTTCCAAGAATTTTTCAACTAAGACATCATCTAGCTCGGAGAGTGTTTCCACAAGAGCGATTCTAGCTCTTTTGGCCTCTTCTAACATATCACTTTCCAGATCTCTTACTGATATATCTTTACCATCTTTTCCCGGGATCCATTCAATCAACTTCATATTTAGCACGTCCACAACTCCTGAAAATACGGTATTCGTTGAAGTCTCGGTCACATCTTTTCGAAAATAAGGCATGTTCACAATTACTGGTTTTACAGCCAGTTTACCGGCTATCTCGCGTATCGTTCTTCCAAAGCCAGCACCTTCTCGGTCCATCTTGTTTACAAACACTATTCGTGGGATGCCAGACTCAGATGCCTGCTGCCAGACTTTTTCGGTTTGTGCCTCAACCCCTTCCACACCATCTAAAATGGTAACAGCACCATCAAGGACTCTGATGGACCTTATTACTTCAAATGTGAAATCAGCATGACCTGGAGTATCAATCAAATTAATTCGATTGCCATTCCAATCGAACGAAATTGCTGCCGACGTAATAGTTATCCCTCTATTTCGTTCTGCAGGTAAGTAATCCATAACGGTATCACCCTCATCGACATCTATAAGAAGTATGATTGTAAATTATCAGCATCTATAAAGGGTAAGTTGGTATTTATTTGTACATACTACCGATTCTTCCAGTATAGCCGCTCAAATAGAGCATTCGTTCAGTCGTTGTCGTTTTGCCAGCATCAATATGCGCAATGATGCCAATAGTTCGAATATTTTCCAGCTTACACTCTGCTTCATATTTTGCTGCACTAGAAGAATTGGCATATTGCCTTACAGCTGAGATTGTTGGCAAAGCATAGCGCCAGCTGCGAGCACTTAAAAATGATGTTGCCAGGACTAGACTTTGATGAAATAGAGCAACACTAGGATTTAAATTTAACATTCTATACGAGAACAATCAGATAAGGCATAATATCATTGCGATATATCTTATATGGTCTGGTAAAATATCCTAGCAGAAATTAAGAAATGGTAAATGTATTTAGCACTTGTAATTGATCTTTCAGCCAAAGAATTAGAAATTTCTTAATTTGAATGAATCACGTGATTAGCATTTATTGCTACCCATGCTTGTACTCAAATATGGCGAACAGGACATCAAAGCATACATAGAGAGACCTCTTTAGACTGGCTCGTTCGTAAAATATGAAATTGTATTTCAGCACAAACCGATTACTAGAAGTTGTATAGTCCCACTATTATATTATATTTTAAAAATATTAAATTTTAAACAAAGCAGTCATGTCAAAGGTTCCATCCTTATTCTTCTCAACGACATATTTCTCGGTAACAATTGCGTCTATGAGAGACGCGGGAGTAATATCAAAAGAAGGATTCCAAACATTTACTCCTGGAGCAGCAATATGGACAGTTCTCGTTTCTTCTAAGTTGATAGATCCATCTCTATTGACAACTGGACCTTTCACAGTAATCAATTCTTCGGGCTTACGTTGCTCGACCACAATATCATCACCGGTAGATGTACTGAGATCGATCGACGTTGTAGGTGCAGCAACAACAAACTTTACACCATGATGCTTCGCGATGATGGCAAGTTGGTACGTACCAATTTTGTTAGCTGTATCGCCATTTCTTGCTACGCGATCAGCTCCAACAACGATCAGTTTTATAGATGGATTAGATTTTAAGAGAAAACTAGCCATAGAATCTGTCACCAAAGTAGCTGGGATCTTATCGCTCACAAGTTCATAAGCTGTGAGTCTAGAACCTTGGTTATAGGGTCTTGTCTCTAGTGCATAAGCATGTTCTAAGATAGACGCGTTGTAGAGCGAGCGTATGATACCCAAAGCTGTTCCATATCCAGCGGTAGCCAAGGATCTAATATAAACGTTCAGATAAATTGATCATAATCTAGCATATCCAACGATATACATACCCAGTATTGCAAATTGTTAGAGCGGAAAATTTGCTCTCCGGAATGTTTTTCTTTGCCCACTTAAGACCATTTTGACCAATGTTCTTGTTATCGTTCACGTCATCCTCCAGCATCTTCTCTGCAGCAGCAATATATGTCTCTGCAATGACTGAAGCATCACCTTCAGTATTCTCCACAATAACTGAGAGCTTGTGAGCAGCATCAGACAGATTAACAGCTGTTGGTCGTGACTTGACGAGATAATCAAGCTTGCTCGTTATGTACGTTTGCACTTCTTGTGGTGACTTGAACTCCATTTTCATAATCTCAACAGCCAGAGCAAGGGCCGCCACAATGGCAATTGCTGGTGCTCCTCGAACATTCATTGCTTTAATAGCATCAAAAGCCTCTATTGAGTCTTTAATGGGCATGTATATGGACCGATGAGGGAGCTGAAGTTGATCTAATATGTCCAAGCTCCCACGGCCATACTTAATAGCTTCTAAAACCATGGTTGATAATAATATCCAAAGCAACTAAAATCTAAAATAATATTCTATGCTTTTATTTAGGTTATTTTTGCAAATGCCATGTATTTTTCGAATATATATACTAACAAATTTCGTCTTGTAAACTAGAATACTGGTATTTTGTGCACAAAAAAAAGTAAAGATATGACTGAACACGTTTTTCGTGGACGCCGCATATGAAGTGGCTTTGAAGGCGTGATTATTAGTGAGTCAAAGAACTCTTTAAGAACTCTTTATGGGCTAGGGTACAACTTGACTAAGCTGATATCGACCATCGAAGATTATATCCTTTTATCGCTTGGTTGCTGCCCAGACTTCTATTATCTTTAGAACAATTGCTGCATGTGGTAAATAAGACTAATAAGTCGGCCAAAAAAAAGAATATTACAAAAGGTCACATAAATCGATCGAGTTAGCGAAGACCTGTAGAAAGGTGCGATAGTCACCTAAGCAAGGCTAATACAACTAAGATGTCCATCTCAGCACTGTATATAACTGATATCAATGGGTATGTCATAAGATGGAAAGATCACCTAGAGAGTATTTATTGACAAGACAATTGCGAAAAGATATGAAATCGTACTGAATTATTCTAATACTTGTGTAACATTTAGTCAGGAGATTTTGAGTTATCCAGCGTCTGCAGTTCCTCCAACTAGTAAGACGCTATTAAGAGCACTGTCGGAGTCCTCAGATGAGGATCCCATAGTCAAAGTATCATCGCGTGAATTGCTTTTTCATCGAAAGGAAGATGCTTTGCGATTTTTAGTTCCATGTGATCCCTCAGTTCCTGCATTAGTACCTTTCGAATTCATATCTAGACTGATAAAAGTCCTCCATGACTATTTTACACCACCTATTTCGAAGGTCAAGATCGAAAAAAACTTCTCCATTATTATGATGCTATTAAATGAAATGATTGAGGACGGTTATCCATTTGTCACTGAGGAAAATCCACTGCGGGATCTGGTGCCTTACAAAGACGGTATTTCAAAGTATTTACCAAAGCTCCCGGCCGCGGCAGCAAAGTCGCTAAAGGGATTTTCTACATCACTATCCTCCAATGCGATTAGTTCGCAAGCTTTATCGTCTAGTATGCGAAGCGGTGTTCCTTGGCGTCGAGCTGATGTAAAACACAATAACCAGGAGTTATATGTGGATATTCAAGAGACGCTTAGTGTTATAATTCCTGCAGTTACAGCGATGCAAGCTCTGCTCAATAATATAAATGGCACTAACGGTGTCGCATCATCATCTGCATTTTATACTTCTTCCGTACCTCAGGTTTTGGCCGAGCCCATAGTATCCATAGCAAATGGATGCGTCTATGCAAACACAAAACTCTCAGGAGTTCCAGATATTCAATTGATTATTTCGTTTGCAAATCGTTTACTGGAGGGGCCCGCATTTCACCCTTGCGTCCGAATGACAAGATGGCAAGAGCGACCTGGCACGCTATCATTTATCCCTCCAGATGGGAAGTGTTGTCTATTGGAATATACCATATCAGGTGTAGAGTCAGGACCTGTTGGAGGCGATCTCAAAACTGGCTTAGGCCCTGCGAAAGATGAGTTCGAGGTCCGCGTGTGGACCCGAGTGCCACGAAATGTCAAGCATGTTGAGAATCTAAAGGTTGAACTTGTATTTGATGGTGACCGTTCTCAGACGATAAAAGGAATTCGGACATCATCGGGAGAGTTTAACATAGAAAAGAAGGGATGTGGAGTTTGGAGATTTCCGGGAAGAACTCCGATGGGCTGGAATGCCTCTCTTAGAGGAACCATGGTCGTCAATGAGGATCTTGAAACTGCAGCAGACGGTACAGTTCCTCAGGAGTTTCCAAAATTTGTTAAGATATCATATGACTGCCAGGGAATGTTAGTGAGTGGAGCTAGAGTAGAGAGTTTACGTATTCTTAGTGGGAAAGGTACTGAAGATCGTGCAAAGCCATATAAAGGGGTGAAGTATTTGACGAAGGGCAAAGACATTGTAATTAGAGGCTAATATCCTTTCTATAATGACGTAGCGGTTGTTATACTAACTAACGTATGGTTATTTTTGGAAATCTATAATGTTTGTCCGTAATTTGAAACTTAGAATTTAATCCAACTGCTTCACTTCGGCGTCCGATATATTAGTCGATCTCACAGGAATATCAATTCCTTCCTCAATGAGATTTATAATGTAATCTAATCGGGGAACGACTGCATCAGTTTCTGGAGCTTCTTTTAAATGTCCGTTGACATCCGACTCTAAGAGAATAGTCGCGCAACCTGCATGATGACCAGCCAGCATATCATCGACTGAATCACCGACCATGATCATATTCTTAGGATCTATGTTCTACACACATGTATATATATATATATATATATTAGAGCTGCTTCGTACATTGAAATATAGGAATCTTACCCAATGCTTTGCAATATGTAGAATTCCCGCAGGAGATGGCTTTGGAGGTTTAAACTCCCTTGTGACGATCTAAAGGATGCCATTAGTAACTAAATACTTATGCTAATCAGAATGAACGGAGTATGTCTTACAGGATGAAATAATTTTTCTGGTAGGAATGTTGAGAGCAGATGATTGACAGGCGTCTATAGTATATATGTCAGACTCAATTCTTGTAGCGCTACACGTGGCGACTGTATTACCTCAAAATTACGGGTGCAAATTGTCTTCAATACACCCTTTCTCTCGAGAAACTAGAAACAGATAGTGTTAAAAGACACTCATAATATCTTTCTAAAGATCGAGATTCTTCACCATACGCTCATCAATTCATCAAGACCTTCCAGAACACTGTCAGTATATTATAGGTCATGTAGGCAAATTTATGCACGACTCACCTGGTTGCGGCTTCTGTAAGTAAATCACAGATAGTTAGCAAAACAATAATATATAAATAAACTTATCACAAAAATGTTTACCATTTCTACCATAGCTGTTCGTTCGATTTGTCTAATTTTTTCATTTGCTACCTTCTGCTCTGCTATTTCCAGAGAATATACATGATCCAAAATATCGACAGATTTTGCTATACCTAGAGCCGCTCTCATATTTGCTATTCATTCATATACATGCCAACCAGACGACGCATGTGTTGGTCAGCCTCGCTATTATACAAGATCATTTGTTTCACGATATAGTTAGCTTACCAAACATCCAAGTCTATCAAGAATTTATTTTAGTAAAATTATAATTTAAAGGCGATTATCCGAGTTCAACACACCTGAGGCAGGCAGAGCGTGCCATCCATGTCAAATACAATTCCCTTTACAGGTATGTCTGAAGAGAGAGTGGGGTTTAATATCAATCTAGGCATTTTATCAGATAATTACTGTTCAATTGATTGACTACCCATGTAAAAGCAAGTAAAAGGTAATCTCCAATAAATGTGGTATTTGGAGTCGTTAATAGCAGTTACTTCAACCAGTATACGTCACCGATAACATTTAGCTTGGCTCAAATACTCCGAACTATTATATATTATTCTGTTGTGAGATCCGTGAGAGCATACCCATTTTTGTGGGCTCTCACCACACACATTTGCATGAATATGCCATAAAGGTTATTACATTTATCCCATCCTCCCCTTTTTACTTTGGCTCCCGCGGACAGAAGAACGTGGATCCAATTGACAGTCGTACAAACAAGAAGACGGGTAGCATATTTGTGCCACATTGCTGAGTACAGTCAAAATGTCATTGTCAGTTCCTCCAGAACTCGCAGGATTTGAGGACGAATCTTCTCTGTTTCAAAACAGCGCATCGCAGGCCGTCGAAGCAAAAGAAGAGCAAATAGACGAATCATCGGCTAGATCCACTACAACAGTAGGTCTTGGATTCAACTCGGCAACAGTCGCATCAATGTATCCAGACAATTTTAACTCAACTGTAGCATATTTATCGAACGGAGCAAGTCAAGGAAAGGCACATACTGGAAGGAGAGGATCCATAGGAGATAGGAGTCAGACAGAGGAACATTTTATGACTGGTGACCTAAGTAAGAGCATGTCTGCTTATGCAGAAGAGGATGCTAACACCTGGGACGATGGTCGCGGGGAGATCCATGGGTTTGGAGCTGGTGGCCATGCAGATTCCGCAGAAGGTGTCGCAGTACAAGCAGAGGCAGAAGACTATGAAAATCAGTCGGTGGATAGCAGACGCGAAGATGGAAAGATGCCAGCTGTAGATACACAACATTCAGCGGATTCCGATGGTGAAAGCAAGCAGAACGGTAGGCCACGGCTATGGGAATCGGATGACGACGACGATATTACGATTGATCCCACTTCTAGAGTTGGTGAACGAAATAAACTATTTGCCAACGAAATAGATCCAAAACAACACATAACAAATGAAGAAGTGAACAAAGCTAGCTTATCGACCGATATTCCTGTCATTTCTGATACTGCCTTTAGCTCAGGAAATAGCGCTTATACTTCTTCTACTAACATGCCTTCAACGTATGGCAATATCACGCAAAGTCACACTGCAACCGGTATTTCCCAAAATAAGCCTGCACATCGAGTTTATTATGATCCAGCATCTTATTATCAGCATGAGGAGATTCGTGCACCACAGGTTCCTCAGAAAGGTCAAATAGAGTATGTTATCAGAACTCGTGTAACAGGCATGGAAAGATCAGGAAAGAAACCACCTCTTATTAAATTTGATGTCTATGTAAGTGCATGATATTCTCTGATATGATTAATTGGTTTGCAGTTGTTGTCAAATTAATAGTTGACTGACTCTAACACGATTACTTCTGACAGACAAACTTGCCGCGATTTCGCACAACCCATTTCAGGGACATTAGAAGAACTTATAACGAGTTTTCGAAGTTATTTACTCATTTGAGCTCTGCAAATCCCGAATGCTTTGTACCTACGCTCCCTCCGTCTACAACGGCTGCCGGTCCAGGCACAGATGAAGATGAATATAGGACAAAGGTTAACTTTCAAAAATGGCTAGACCGTATAATGTCGGATGCTATATTAATGAGGGATGAGGAGGTTATGTACTTCATTGAAGCTGATTTTGGCTATTCTCCCATAACAAAAAAGAAAGCACCAGCAACCGGAATCAGAAGAAAGGCATTAAAGCAACTTCAACCTCCGCCAGACGACTGCGAAGAGCTTGTTTCTTTCCGGCCCTTAGCAAAGAGTTTTTACGTTGGAACCAATGACGTACACAGCAAACTTGCGAAGGTTAGCAAAGTGCGCAGAAGCTTAGGAATGGCAGAAATCGAACTGGGTCATAGATTCAGCAATATGACGGCCCTAGAATTTCAATCTGGTATGATAAACATGTGGAAGAAGCTTGGGAAAACAGTCATGAGCGTTGGGGATATCCAGGCTATCAAGGCTACTTCTGAGATGGTCACTTTAGGTGACGGGCTAATGTGGATGTCAAACGATGCCTATGTGATCAAGGAGACACTTACAAATCGTCAGATTTTAATTAGAGAAATGTTGTCCGCTCAAGCAACTAGCAAGAATCGGCATGCGACTGCTGCTAGGTTGAGAAGTTCTGCCACTATTAACCCATTAAGAGTAGATGAGGCTCTAAATGCCTTGGAGGAAGCTAAGCAAGTTGAAGCTGCCATTACATCAAAGGTTAATAGATCGACTCACAATTTAACCAAAGAAAAGCATGAGTGGTTTCAAAATGTGGAGTCCGATATGGAAGCCTTTATAGCCGACTACACACGTCGTATGATAGACTCGGAACGACGTACGCTAGCTATATGGGAGTCTATTCGATTAGATATTCGTGCTGCTGATGGAAATGGAGGACTAAGTCGATTAGGTAGAAGAGAACTTCCACCTATTTTTAGACGTCAAGGCGCTGCACATAGCCAAGGTCCAAAAGGAGATAGCTGGAGTGGAGACAGGAAAACAGCTCATGGTAACGGTTTTCTTCCTGCGATACAAGATGATTTCCAGAATGATGACTTTGGACACGATGGCATTTCGGAAGTTGATGCTAAGAACGCTGCAGCATTATTGGCAGGATCTACATTTTAAAAAGGATCTTTTAAACATATTACCTTTCATATAGTAGTTTATGATTTTTTTAGTTGAAGTCTACGTTGTTTGTTTCGTTTCCTTTCTGTTCTTCTCTTTTTATTCTTGTAGTTGACCTAATCCTTGTCCTTATCCGTGGATTCACTAATGCTACTCTTCTGTGTTTTATTTTCATTTTTTGACACGCCTTTCTTTTTGAAATACATATGACAGAAATATTATGGTGTCAGATAATAATCAAATGAATAGTCCATTAAACTGGCTAGAGCTGTGTTTTAATCTTTTAATTCCAGCGCACCGCTCGTTTTCAAAATAGGACAGAGACTGATCTTCTTCTTCAATAGCTTTAGATCTAACGGTAGGCATGATGAACTTTGGAATGAGCCTTTACTACTAATTGTACTGTTTATTAGTCGTATATTTGGCTTATTCCTTATAACTACGTCACAGGAAGTTCTCTTCCTTTTATATATAAGAAAGATTGTGCGTCCTTTGTGTAACCGCTACACAAGCAACACCTACATCATATTCTATTCAACATTTGAGCTTAATTTCCTCTTTTCAGCAATGCTTAATTACCCTAAACGATCTCTCTAGCTCGTAGCAACTTCTGTATCATAGAGTTGAATATCCAACTATGAGAGTTACCGAACATAAGATTTGTCTCCTCAAATTTATTTTTCCAGCACCGCCCCATAACTTGCAAAAGGTGGACAGACTGTTAAACGTAGTCCAAATATAGTTGCGCTTATCTAAGAAATAGACTAATCAACATACGCTAATCATTTTGTTCAATTCACTGAACCTTTGGTAAGGTAATACCTTCGTCAGCATGTCTGCTGCCATATTCTCTGAAGGTATATATTCAACCTTAATTGTTCCTTCCAATATTCTATCTCTTATTAGTAAGTCCTTCGCCTGAATATCTTTGGTTCTATGACTAATTACGTCAGTTTCACTGATCTTTATCGTAGACTGGTTGTCTTCATAAATTGTGATTGGTAACACATCAAATCTACAATCAGACAATAAATAACTAAGCCATAGTGCTTGATTCGACGCAGCAGTCAGACCTACCAATTCTGCCTCTGTAGACGATTGAGCAATACTTGGAGTTCCTTTTATTTCCCAACTAATAACCCCGTTTGCTAATAAGAACACATATCCAGTAACACCTTTCAAGGTATCAGGTTCAGAAATCCAACTGGCACCTGAAAATCCTTTAGCTTTGAGTTCCTCCTCTCTCTTGTAAGTAATTCCTACTTCTTTGCTTCCTTGTAGATATCTAAATATTCTCTTCACTGCACTCCAGTGTTTTGATCCAGGATTTTGCAAATACTTGGCCACTTCTCTAACTGCAAAAGCTATATCTGGTCGCGTACTATTCGCTGCATACATTAAACTTCCAACTGCATTTGCATAAGGTGTCGCCTTCATAGACATGGTCTCTTCTTCCGTTTTCGGACAATTATTCTTACTCAGCTGCATACCAACTTCTTGCGGTGTTTTAACTGGTTTGCAGTCCTTCATATTGAACCTTTCTAACATCTTCTCAATGTACATCGGTTGACCTATCCATTTTAAGTAATTTTCTCTGTTTCGTCTTGTATTCTTAGAAAATACTTCAACTCTCCTAGATCTTTAGCTCAAATTATTCCCGCTCGTGAGGCCCAAGTCATGTGCATCGTCTTTCCACCGTTGATAATCTTGCCTTGTATCCAGTCTATGTAAGCTATCAGGGCTCATAACTTGTTTCTGTACACAATTTGCTAAACTGCAAATTCTTGTACTCAGTTCCTTGATCACTTCGGAGTCTCTTGATCTTTCGTCCCTTGAGTCTCTCTACACTTACCATGTATCTCTTAAATTTGCTGAATACCTCATCTTTCGATCTAAGCAAATACACCATCGCGTAGTTTGTATAGTCATCAATAAACGACACATAAAATCGGTACCCATCTACTCCCACACAGCGCATATATCCGCATACATCACTGTGCACTAAATCTAACGGTACTTCGACCACCGTATGTATACCATTTCCGAATGGTAACCTATGGCTTTTAGCTGTCTCACATGCCTCACACATCGGCATTTTGCTTGTGCCTTTCATGAACTCTGTTCCTGACAAGTTCCTTGCCATATCATTTAACACGCTTTCACTAGCATGTCCGCACCTTCTGTGCCACAGTTCTATTTGATTTCTGACTTCCAGTACTTCATTGGATCTTCCATACACATAATCCCTAAATGTGTGTTTTTCCTCGTTTGACTTTATTTTCCAGGCTTTATCTTCTGCTCTCGTTACTACGTGTCCTTGCTCTTCCAGCTTGGACATGGATATGAGATTTGACCCCGCTTCGGGTACATGATAAACATCCTTTATAGCCAATCGGCTGTTTTCCAAGGGTAACTTAACTGTTTCCTTTCCAACTACTCTGAGGCTTAAGTTACCCAGTGTTTGTACGGTCTGGTAGTCTCTTACAGATTCATATGTCACAAACACTTCCCTGTCCGTGGCAACGTGTACTTCTGCTCCCGTATCTATCTTCCATTTAGATACATCTTTGTGCTTCATACTTTCTTGCATTAAGTGTATCTTAGGTTCATTCTTGAACGACGTACACTTGTCCGCAAAGTGTCCTGGTTGATTACACTTATATCACAATGCTGGCTTCTTCTGATTAACTTCCCGCCTTTCTTGAGGTTTTCTCTCTCTTGATGGTCACTTCGGCTTATCATGCCGTCTGTTGTGATGTTATACTGAATTAACATCCTTTCCATGTCATCATATGTGAACGACTTTTCGCGCGTCAGGACTGCCACGATCGAGCTCTACTCTGGTGCCTGAAGCTTGCGCAGCATCAGTCTAAGGAACATTTCTGTACCCGACAGCTTCTCTAAGAACTGGTAGAGCTCCTTCACTTCCCTTAGAAACCATCTTCCTTCTTTTCTAGAAGTCATCTTCAGATCTGAGAGTCTTTTCACAAAGTTCGCTGTGAGACTTGCATCGTCGATATTGAACAACGAATCCAGCGTTTCCATGACATTATATGCACGCTCGCATTTGTCCGCGCATTCGTAAATCTTCTCATCAAGACCCTCGAAACCTCTCTATCGACTTCTATCCACTCACTCTCCTGAGTAATACTAAAGTCTCCAGGCCTCTGGATAAAATCCCAACAATACCTGCTTCACATGCCCAATTCATCACGTCTCTTTTCGATATTGCTCAGATATCTATCGTAGGCCATCTCTCCGATCTGCTCATTTGACAGTTGGGAATAACCGCTGACCTCCTCGTCGAACTGTATGATTTGTAGCGGCCTGCCTGTAACATTGTTAACAACTGTGCTAACAGTGTAACTTAGATCACTATCTCTGCCCGTTATTATACCATAATAAGTCTTGTATGGATAGCTTTCAGCCCGAACGAATATGTTCCCACCAAAGTAGGACATCATGAGGTACAGCACGCCTAAGAGTATTGCCCCAATAATGAATTTAGATAGGATTATAGGTAAGTCGTGTTCTGAGATGCCACATTTCTCTGCTAAACCCAGCGTCTTAACATTGCTGGATTTCTCACATCTAGCAGTAACAACATCACAGCTGCACCCCTTATATCTTCACTATCAAAAGATTGTTGATCAGCCATATTTCTCAATTGCCAACTGCGATGAATCACCTACAGTACATGAAATCCTATGTCCTCCTAATTATCCTAGCATATAACTACTTTACAGTAATTATAGTTTTCCTAATAGCAACCAATCCTTAAATACAGTTACGTTAATTTTCTAGCCTCGAGTAAGTAGTTTGTTAGCGCCTTGGTCACGATGATACACCTGTAACTTAGCACTTGCAAGTGAAAATTAAAAATATTATGTATCTAAGTGTTTTGTTCTTTTGATAGCTATTTGTATTATGCGTTGTTACACAAACATGCGTGGAAAGTCTCTTACATCTCAAATATAAACGAACCAAATTATAAGACGAACGAAATCACAAAACAATTAAAAGAAACAGATAATGAGTCTAAGGATATATAATATATACAGAAAGACTTGCTACAACTACTTATTAGCGATTATTCCAAGCTGCTCGCGTGTCTCTAGCCAAAGCAGAAAGCGTACTTGAAGTAGCCGATAACGATAATGTAGTTGAGGCTAAGGATCCTTTTTTGTTACCATGCAGCTTTCCAATCTCATCGACAGCTGAAACAATTTCATTGATATTCGTTTCTACTACCATACCACCCTGAACTATCTCATTAAGGACGACATGAAGTACATCCCACCCAAAGACAAGATCTAATTCACAGACATTACTGAAGCAGCGATCCAGCGATTCTACGAAAACCTGAATTAAATCAAGAATACCCAGTTCCGATTCTTGCTCGTCCACAACGAAAACAAAATATAAAGTAGCGTAGTGGCGGTAAATCACTCTGATATCATCAAGCTCAGAAGATAACAACGGCGGCGGTGTTAAAAAGTTGCATTGAGTGGAGGGTCTTGATGATAGAAGCTGAAACAACTGCGAGAGTAGTAGCTGTTGAGTTTGAAGATCCTTCAGAGTTTGTTAGCATATATATCTATAATATAAATATATACTATTAAGATATATCATGTAGTACTTACAATCGGCGTGTAAAATTTTGTTAATCTAGGAAGCCCAAAGTTATTGACTGAAGTCTAGCAATCAGCATCCATAGATATATAATAATCTCCAGTACTTGTTTATAACTTACATATTAACACTGCATTAATCATAATTTCAGAATCGGCTAGTATTTCAATCTACGTATTGAATGATTACAGAAAGGTCAATTCATCATAGAAATAGAATAATTTCAAAAGGTATTAGATTTCCAATCTGCAAGATGCTCTTTCTGTATTATATTATCTAATGATAAATTGGATAAAAGAGCCGGTCTCGAGCGAGATGTAGTTACCCTGATGAAGTCAAAAGTAAGCTTTTAAGAAAATGGAATGGAATACTCTTATTCATTTTTACTTATATTTTGAATCAACGGTCTGAACATTCTCAATCAAGCCAAAATAGCACGAAAGAGTATTGTATTGTTACAGTGAAAAGATGTCCGATTTGGATGAAGATTTACTCGCTCTTGCAGGTGCTCAAGAGGATGATACTGGTGCAAAATCATCGAGAAAGAGATCAGCATCAAAACGAAAAAGTTCATCAAAACGAAGACGGAAACTTAGGTATGGGCTCTCTGGAATTACGACTAACACGTATATACTAGTTTTGTAGGCCAAAAAGGAGATGATAGTACTGTACTATATGGAAGAGAACTATCAAATAGTATATGAAGGAGTTATTCTGGACCTTCTGTCAATTTGAAGAACGTCAACTAATTTGTTTTTTTGCTATTAGTGACGATGATCTGTCTACAAGTGGTGAAGAGGGACTAGAAAATGATCTGGATGACGAAGATGAGGAGATTGTTGCCAGTGCTCGATCATTGCGCCATAATAATGCAGACCATAATGAATTTAGTATGAATGGTGATGAAGGTAGCCAGTATGACGACGATCTTGAGGAAGAATTTGTTAATCCCTATCCGTTAATGGGGAAATATAAAAATGAAGAAGATATGAATTGGCTGGAATCTCTTGCAGAGATTGAACGAGAGCAGATTCTTTTCGAACGTTCGCAAGAAATGCAAAGTTTTAATGAGCGAAAATACTTGGCTCAGCGACTACGAGAATCTAAACGAGCTGGAAAGGTTTCAAAGGCAACCAGAAGCTCCACCAGAGATACTCCAAAAACATCATCATCTAAGAAGAACAAGCTGTCGGAATTGAAACGAAGACGGGAAGAGAAAACTGTACGTGCAAGACAACGAACGAATGATAGCGAATATAGTACAAATTTGAAATATGACGAGGATGACGAAGACGAAGAACAAGTCGATGAATATTACGATGAGGATGATGCCGAAGCGGACGATGATGTGGTTTGGGCCGAGTCGAAGCAGTCTTCAAGAGAAATTGGTCTTGAAGATATTAATAGAATTAGAATTGGGCGATCTCACCTAGCAAAATACTGCCACTATCCAGAATTCGAGAAGACTATTGTTGACTGTTTTGTGAGAGTGAACCTTGGTGAAGATCGTAATGATCCTCAGAGAAAAACTATTTATCGTGTCTGCCAAGTGAAAGCTGTTGTAAATAGCAAGACATACACATTTATGAATCGTACCGTGAATAATAGTCTACTTTTGCTTCACGGATCAAGTGAACGAATATTCGAAATGGGTATTTGCAGTGATAGCGCTTTCACACAAGAAGAGTTCGAGAAATGGAAGAAAACTATGAAATATGAAAATCTTCTATTGCCGTCGGTTAGAAGCATAGAGAATAAACTTCAGCAGCTACAGAAGATGAGAGAGAGAGTCTTGACAACCGCAGAGATTAATGCTATGATAGATCTTCGACAGAAACTGTCAGCCAATATGCCTTCTAACGCTGTCATGCAGAAAACTCTCCTTTCTCAAAAACGCATAATCGCTCTATCTCAGAACGATTTAGAGGAAGTCAGCGCGATCGATGCACAAATATCGGTGATTGATGAAAGACAATCTGCAAAATTGAACATTGCTACTAGCGATACTCCTCTAGAAAAGTTGGCTAAGGTCAATGAAAGAAATAGACGAGCTAATTTGGATGAAATTAGAAAGGCTGAAATAAAAGCTAGCGAGCAACGTCGTAAAGCTGCTTTACAAAAGAAATCTACAGTTACTTCAGATCCATTTAGCAGGTTAAGAACTAATGCTCGCATGTACTATGACTCAGCCGAAGTTGCTAGTGGTACTGCTGCTGATAATAATGCTGCTGCACAACCAGATGACGAAGAGGAAGATCTTAAACAACGTAAATTGGAGGAGAAGTTTGCGAAGCAACCTCTCAGTGCAGTAGATGATGTTATTGCAAATACTAACTTTGGAATTGAGCTTGATTTAGACCTCTGAATCGAATCTAGAATCGTTATGTTCTTTGTCACAAGACTGATTTTGTAAGATAGCTTTTCCAAATTTAATGCTACAATCTGATTTCTCGAATTGAGTGTACAGTATGTGGCAATTGCAATAAAGAAAGCAAGGCGGGTTTGATAAAACTATTCTATATAATTGCTATTTTTAATAATGTAGAGTACTCGTGACGCGAGTTTTTTGACTTCTTATTTCTGAAATTTCGTGTCACGCTACGTAAGAGAAAATTGCCGAGATACTTCGTAAGCGTGAAGACCTCAGTAACTGAATATCATACTTATTTTGTTCAACATTTATTTACTAAACATCCTTTATAGCTTTCCCGCATGCATTACAAAACGATGAAATTGAGATCCAGGTTTCAAAAAGATGGCGTAGAAATAGTAGCGACAAAACAAAATTCTACAGCTAGTAAAATACAAGATGATCGCGTTCCTACGAAGGATTCGTATCGCCGACTTGTCAAACGAAGACAAAGTCAACCTATTCAGGATCTAGATGCGAGTGCTAATAGGCTTGTCAACCATCAGGTTCTACAAGTTGTGCAGGAACCGCGAACAGTGAAAGCGAAGTCTTCCATACTGAATAATGGAAGCCACTGTTCTAATGAAATTGATGATTCTACAATAGTCTTGAAGCGTCCTAAGATATCAACCATTTCCTCGAATACCATCTTGTTAACACCTCCCGAAAGCACAAGGCAGAAGAAGATAGTTAAACTAACCACTCGAATTCCAGACAAGAAAAGTGCTTTGTTAACAAATACGCCTCCTTCTCCTGAGCGAAGAAACGGTAATATCATGAAAACTGCTAATCCAAAGATAGCAGTTCCGACGCGGACATTATACTCAACGCCAAAGAGTAACTACGCCTTAAAATCAAAATTCGAAGGACCTAAGATTGTGAATCTTAGCTCTTGGAGCAGTAGCCATGATAAAGACTCTAAAGATACGTCTTTTTTACGTCCCGTCGTCTGGTCTAATGTAAGTGCTATTGAAGTTTTATTTCACTTTGATATAATAGTATACCGACCATTGATTAGACACTTAACGAACTTAGCGAGGCATATCCTTACTTTGATGACTATGCAAATAATTGCTTCAAATCCGACGGATTTGCCAGAGGCTTTATCTTAAATGAAGAGCTATGTAATAGACATATTCTTGAGAATGTGGTAATTTTTGGAATGTATGCTCACCTTCTTATAACCTGATATGCAAATACTGATATGTGATAGAAATCTGACCGATGGACCTAGAGCCGTTGCTGACGAATGCAAGTCTCTTTTGAAGAGCTGGAGGCATTTTATACCGATTGTTTTAATAACTAGCAATGATATCAACATTCTCCGACATAGTAGACCCTCTCGTAAATATTGTATTTTGGATTGGTTTCTGATTTCACACAGCTGGTGTGCATTGGATGATACTTCTACCCACAAATTGCGGATGTTTCGTTTAGAACGATTAGGAATTAATCAGCAATCACCATGGTGGATAGAGAAATCATCAACTAATAAGCTATTTGCGTCGCTGATCGAGGAGTTTAACTGTGAAGCATGTAAAAGATCTTCCCCTAGATTGTATCTTGAACCTATATGTCTCTTTGATGACTGTGAACTCTTTTGGAAAACACCAGAGGGCTCAAAGAAGATTGAATCGGCAAATTTTTCAGAATATGCTTTAAAGACGATATCATATAAATTTAAATTAAGACGACCATTTGAGCATATATCACTCTCTGAGTTTAGAGGGCCATTACATACTGGTGCGTGGCGATGTTCCACTTGTGGGAAGCTAAACATTAGAGAATTATGGGATGGATGGTACTGCAGCGCCGATAATTGTACAGGAAGTTTACGAATTCTTGACGATGTTGACAGATCTCTTTCAAAACCAAGTCAATTCCGCTCTACGATCAAGTCAGATTATTTTAGACTTACAGCTGATTCTGTTGAACGAGAAGATAGTATAGACGTGAAGACCTATACGTATGATACCGATTGCTCTGATTTGATCTATATCAGCCGGAGATTTATCTCAACATCTTTACCAAGTCTGAATACTATATACCATATAATGCCATTAACGTCACTATTGCATGATGAAAGTGAGCCTGATCACATTGTCAGAGCATATAAAAACTCTTTATCGTTGTTCCGCAGATACCCCAAAGAGAAGACATGCGCTACTGAACTTTCTGGAGTTTTCAATAGATATTTTAGCTATCGTTCAACATCTGAAAAGATAGAAGACTTGCCTTTATGTATAAAACTGGATACTGCATACACGAAAAGGCTGATCAGCATTGCCTTGAAATCACAAGTCTCGAATTGCCGAATTCGAGTACTAGAGAGTATCGCCTTTATAGAGGGTCTTAGTTTTTACACGCTACCATACTCTGCATGTGATACACACTATCTTGCTTTGCTAATCTTAGGATTTGCGGGTACATGCGAGTGCTCAAGTATAGGATTAAAATTATCGGTGTCACATGGAGATCTAATTGCACTTGAAGGCAAGAATATTCCAGTATTCCTGAGATCTGACTATCAATTTGGAATAATCTCTATTGCTGTGATAGAGGCAACCTAAGAAGCCGTGTCAGAGAAAATCAATATTTTGCCAGCGCTGTTTCAATTTGTGGTCAAAAGCCGGATTACAGATATTGTCTATTACAAAGATGTCTTACAATAATAATAACTATAAGAATAGTAATAGTAATATAATATTTAACAGTCTTAGTGATTCACAGTCCTTTTCAATTTACGCATGTTAAGCGCTATTATAGTTCAAAATCGTTAAAAAAAACATTAACTGCTTTCCAAAGCTTGCAACATTTCTATATATTAAAGCAAATCCTACATGTCCCGGTAACCATACCAAACACCATTTTATTCATAGGACAAATCTTAAAAGTCCCCTATCCCCCAATTGATATTCTTTGAATTGAAAGAAACGACAATTTTTATTAAAGAATTATCGTTGATCATCAGCACGTCAATCGTTATTACGTCGTTGATTAAAGATGACAGAAATCAAAAATTGAACTACAAAACCATCACTCGTGGATCATAGAAAACCAAAACGAAATAATGAAGAGACATAAGACATTCGTAAGTTTGAATCCTATCATCTCTTAAAAGTAAGGAGATATATCCTTCTTATGATAAAATGAAAATGCACCATTAGTAATAGGCAGTTATGAAATGAGTCCATTGACTCTTTAGGTCTTTTCTCCAAATTAAATTCTTAGCTCGACTATGCTTGAGGTGCTCTTAAAACATGCCCAAAATTGGTATTATTACCGGATAACAATGTAACAGGCGGAGCTGGATACATTGTATTGATACGAGTCGTAGACCGTATATCTGCAAAGGACTTAGTCCCTCTCAAGCTCCTATCAGCATAACCATAGCCAGGACCCGTATATCCATCAATAAGAGCCGAGGCTGTCTCAGGAACTTGACGATACATACTAGCTACTCTCGTTACAATAACCTCAGAGGAATCACCATCTTCATGTATAGTGTGCAAGAGCCCCATCGAGTGAGCAAGTAAGCTAATGTTCCGCTTCTGAATAGTTGTTAATCCACCACTAAAAACTAATTCCTCACGGGACATATCATCTCTAAAAAGAAGAATTTCGGAGTAAATATTCAATGTATCAGGATCATTCAAGTCGAGATCAATTGGTCTTGTTGGCGACGATGTTATAATATTTGATGGAATTCCCATTGCAGATATTGGAGCCTTTGGTAACGATGAAAAGCTAGGTCGGTGCTGTTCTTCTAATTGGCCCCTTTTACCTCGCTTCTCTCGCTCGATTCTCTCCCTATCCGCAGCGGGTAGCATTTTCTTGTATTCTACCCTAAGTTTACGACCTGCTATTTCATGACCATTCAAACTCTGAATAACCTGTGCCGTGTCCTCGGGAGTAGCGAAATTAGCAAACGCTAGCCCACGGAAAATGCCATTGTCGAAATGATAATTGAAAGCATATGGTAAAGTCAACCCTAACTGCAGCATCGTATCCATTAATTGCTCCTTCTTTACAGCAAACGGTATATTTTTGATGACAATGGCGGTAGGTATTAACTCATCTTCAGTGTGCTCTTGCGTTTGCGATATATGATTCGTAAAAGCTGGCTGACGATACTGAGGTGACGAAGAAAAATTGCTTTCAGGAATCTTCGTATCTGATTTTGATGGAGAATACGCCTTATTTGAGCCCATAGTATTATAAGCCCCAGATGAATTGGCGGACGGAACCCTTGGCTGGGAATACGCATCAGACGGCACAAACATGCTTGACGAATCACTCCACTGGTAAATGCAATTAGTACTATTCCTAAATAAAGACGATCAAAGAGGAAACGTCACAAATGACCATAAACTTACAGCACTCATTCTACCTGAGGGCATATATCTCCACAAATAATCATTTGAAAGATGTGATAACTGGTTAGGTTGTAGGTGAGATGACTGAAATCCATATGTTACCTGTCTCTGAGCACCAGTAGTTGACTCATATCCGGGATGTTCAAATCTCGCATCTGCAGATAAGAAATTCTCTTCACGAGCGTCAGCTTGCGTATGTTGTGAACTGAGATTTAGTGTCGATAAGTTATTGGACAGAACAGAAACATCGAACATGTCATTAGTAAATCCTGCATTATGATTTTCATTTTCAGCATTACCCGTGGAATTAGTAGCATTTCCAAACGTTTCGAAGTATCGTGATTGTGTTCGGCGAAGTAAATGACTCTGTGGTTGCATACTCCGAGTCTGAGATGGCTGAGCCAGAACAGACGTAATGTTATTGTTATTAACAGCAGCCGGCGACTTTAATGGTCGGTTCATCGATAAAGGTAAGACGTCGTATTTGGACTCTGGCCTTTCTTCAAATGATAATTGACCGATAGGCAATTGTTTCGATTGATCACTTTTACCAAGCTTATCTGAAGTTGGCATAACAATGGATGAAGATGTATCTGTCGACGATGTTGAAGATGATGAAGCAGCAGAAATAGCGACAGGAGAAGATGGGCTTGGTAGAGTGTCTCGTAGAGGCTCATTCAACGATATCATAATTCTATGATATATTCCGATAATAAAATCAAACGACGATATTCAGTAATGTTGAACAAATGATTATAAAGGAAATAAAAACTTTCTCAAGAATAAGTAGAACCGGTAAATCAGAAAATTGAAGCAAAAAAATTCGCAAGGCAGTTTATTTTTTAGTCGAAAGTCAACAATATTCGTTTCCAGATATCCTTTTATCTTGCAGTAATAATGAATATTTTATATACTGCCTTTCTGCGATTTCTCTAGATCTTAATGCAAAACGAAGTCAACGCGTGCGCAAGAATGTGGTTATTGCAAATCAAATGCAGACAGCATGCGGTTCCTAATCTGCGATTACTTCAATTCCAAAGAATCTGCCTCAATATGCCCCAAACTGTCTCAATATAACTCCACAAATTTGTGAGTTTTTGATTTTTTGAAAAAACAATCAATCAAGACGATTCAAATCGAAAGAACAGCAGAATGGTGAGATAAATAATTTATTAAAAGAAGGGCTCACAATTCCTCTTAGTCAGAAGTTTTCATTAAACGAGAGGAAAAATGGTCGGAGATACTGAAAACTTCCACCAAGCCAAAGGCCAAGCTAAACAAAGGAAAACAAAGTAAAGAAGCAAAATAAATAAAAAACGCTGAATTTTTCTATAGATAACCTCAACACAATTGTAACTTATTTGTGCAAGGCTTTTCTTTAGTCCAATGCTCTCCTTGAGGCCAGGGCCCTATTTTATATTCAGCCAGAATATTCTGCAAATCGAAAAATAATTTTAGATCGTTACTAATTCCTCCAGGATGTAGTTACTTCTTTCCGTAGCTCACAAAGCTGAAGTTGGATCGAATAGATTTTACCTAAAGAATGGAAGCCCTTAGTCGATTACTAGTTGTACTACGCTGCCAGTGCAGCTGCTTGTTGCCACTAATTGGTCTAGACTTATTTTCTTGAAGAGAATGTATTTAATGGCGCTCTTTCCAGCAAAATGACAAGCTTGATACTCAAGCTCAAAAACGACAATATAAGTACAAGTAAGACTTCATGAGCAGAAAAAGGAGTCCCGCAATTATTCTGTCAAAAGCGTGGTGATGAAACTCTGTATACAAAATATGCTGCGCTCTTTACCTTATTATGACGCCGAGCCTCTGTTCAAAAGGGGTATGATTTTTAGGCACCAATCGTCTGGTTAAACAGAGTAAATAGATAATAGCTACTAGGAATTCCTAGCCAGATTAAGCGCAGGGAAAGGGCATAGCAATAGTGATGGCTAATGTTTTAGGGTAAAAAGTAAATAAAGCCAGTGTGTAGCCCGTGAACGAGTAATGATCGGGACGTTGTGCTGCTATATGACGAGACAATGAAGGAGAACAGTAGAAAATATTGCGAGGATGGTGCATGCTGTTGGTATACAGGGGCTATAAAGGTTAGGCTTGCAATTTTAGCCAAACTAACACCTCAAAGCACGTATATAAATCTAAGGAGATCAGGGATATGGTCAACTACGACTAGCAAAGCTCCCAGGAGAGCAATGCTCCATGACTTGCCGGAGTTCATGTAGCAAATAGGTATATCATAGCGATATTGAAATACACATCCTATGATATTAAAGCAGCTATATAAACGATAAATAATGTAATGACCAACAAGACCCAAAGCTAGACATATTCTTGTTAACCTCAAAATGATTGAATAAACAACTAGTTCTATATATACAGAGAAGAAACGAGATACAGGAATAACAGAGAAAGATATAATAGCATCTATAAGTGTGAGCCGTAATTTGCTGATTAGTTATATGAGACACAATAATGTCGTTGGCGCAGATCCTGTGCAGCAGTAGCTATCTTATTCATTCTGGAAAGAACTAAGCGCCAATACCTCTAGATCTGTGGAGAAATATCGAGAGGATTTCGCATGGGATACATAGTCATGGCATGGTAGTAACATGGTAGTAAAGTTTTTAAGGGTAAATTCGTCTCACTGGTTTTGCAAGACCAGGTGAGCCGGGATTGGGGATTTCTAGTGACCAGATGACAGAAACTGCAGTTTTGTACTCTAGTCGAAATAGTATCTCGAAATATCTCAAATAAAAGTAAACATCGTTTCTAATTAACATCTGTTGCTGACGTCCATTTGTATGGTGTGCTTAATTGTGTGACAAGGCTAATCTCACTGTGAAAAATGAGAACACAAACAATTACGGTCATAAAATTCTCTCACATCTCATTCTGCAGGTTAAGTTATTGATTGAGTACTGTCTACTCTGTCACTTACGGTAAGAATGTCAGATGGTCATTATTACTATTTTTTTATTATTATGATATCAATTTCATCTCGAATTCTTATATTGGTTTCTGTATTAGTACTGCGAAGCATTGGAGAATAAGTTTATTAAGGAACAATTTTCATTTATTATAAATAGACAATATGTAAAAGGTACCACATAATAAAACGTTTAATACCCAAGCTAATCAAATAAGATTTACGTCTTCCGGAACACTAAATCAAGCGAACCTTAACTTATTTATACATCATGAAGTAGGCACCACATGGCACTAGAAGCAATTATTAATGGAAGCAAGCTACGAGCTTTCTTACAACGCTGATATTCCCTGACTTTGTTGCATTACAATGCAGATCTAAGAACGAGTTCTTTTCCCAGTAAATTATATGTATATTAAACTTGAAAGTAATATTTGAAGTAAATCAGTTATCCTGGCCTATCGCCTTTCCAGAAGTTCATGAGAAGAAACTATATATAACCATTATTATAGTGCGTTAGACGGAGCTCCATTTATGCCAACATGATGTAATTAAATCCAGTCAGTGGTTTCAGCTCCTGGAACCACTCGACATCAGAGTTACCGTGAGCAACAAGCTCAAATTGCTGCTTCTTCCCAAAATCGCAAGTTACAGAGGACTTAGTAAACACACCACTAGCGGCGTTGAACGTGCCAACAAACGATCCACGAGTAGGCTTATTATCCCAAGTAAGAGTACTTTCGTTAAGTGTCTCATTAACGACGTAGACATCAACTTCCTTAGTGCCCTTGATGGTGGATGGGAAAGAGCCAATTGATGGAGTACTCCATTTAAGGTGGCACGATCCAACCTGCTTAGAAGAGAGGGGTGGCACATCGAAGGAGACGAAAGTCTCGATCTCATCGGTGACGACCTTACCTGTATATTGGGAGCCAAAAGCTTTGGTAGGTTCAGTCTTCTTAGCTGGAATGAGTAAGTTAGGTGGCAACAGAGTTACAGTAGCCTCTGCAGCATGCACCTTAGTGGTAGCAGCAGTAGAAGAAGAAGTGGTAGGGGAAGCAATGGACACTGGCATCAGCCCGACACCATAAGAGTTGGAACAAGAGAAAGAGTTATCATTCTCATCAATCCAGTAGAGCTGATAACTGCTGCCGACTTGACAAGCAATTGAGCCAGCATTCTCGTTTAGCTCCAAATAATTGTCAATATTCCAAGTAACAGAGATATCATCAGATGGAATATCACTTCCATAGAGAACTGCTCTAGAAGACTTATCAACATAGACGTACTCGTCAGAACCAACCACCTTAAGCTTGCCACTGTCAATCTCGAAACTTGGACCGTCTCCACTTCCAAGATAAGCCTTTCCATCTTTCAAGATGAGAGTGGCATACTGGAGTGGTGATCCAGAGTGTATTGCAACGAATCCAAAAGCATCGCTTCGGCGCTGTACTGGCCAAGTAAAACAAGGAATTGCTAAGGTAGCAAGTGTGACCAATGTTGAAAATTTCATGGTGGTTGTTTTAATGAATTTTTTGCTTATTGAGTAACTAATTGACGAGTATGTTGCAGATGTAAAGAGAAGACGACTAGTATTTATATTTTTCTATTTAATCTATTTTATCTTTGATCGACCTTTTTTTAGAAACCTCGAGGACTTTTGCATTTCCTACTATGGTTTTACTTCTATAAATCATTGAAGTACGGCTGTTACAAGTGTTCAAACAATACAGTCTTGTGACGTGCTAAATTAAAGTCTTATTCAAGGTTTCTGAGTTTCTGAATATTTTGGTACTCTGAGATATACTATTGAACTTTAAATGCAATATAATCGGTAAATATTGCCATTATAACTATAACTATGTCGTATATTTGATTTTAGACTTTACGCATGCGTCATAGCCAGAAGTAAAGTAAATAATGATATACACACTATAACTTTATTTTTACCGGCAGCCGTACCAGGTCATACATGAGTTTATTCCGTGACTCTTGACCTCTGGATGTCGTTGAGTTTATAAATATACCAAAAATAGGGTCTCGCGCTTCATTTATGACGTATTTTTTTGCCCGCATGTGGATAAAACTAAAACAGCTTCAGGAAAACAGCAGCTAAAAAACTGTTTAATAAGATGTATCTCATAAAAGTGGAGAGAGATACAAGCAACATATTGATGAAACTACTGTACAATCTTTGAAGCGAGTCACTATCCAGGAAATTTTATAGCTGGCCGCCTGCTGCAGTAACTACAAACTTCATCGCGTTTGGGCCACCAACATGAAGGCTATCTTCATTTAATACCGCTGCTAAAGATATCCATGGATCCCTCCCACCTCCTCGCGAAAGTACTTCATTACGAAATCGCTCACCTGCTTCACGATCCAGACTTCCACGACCTGAATTAAATACTCTTTGCCAAACCAAACTTGCCAAAACTCTATCAAACAAGTATGAATAGTATACTGCGCCATAGCCTACCAAATGGCCAAACATACCCTGCCAGCAAGCCTCAGATACGGGTGGATATAGAGATCTCTGTTTATCAAGTTCATGATAGATAGAAGTGGAGTCAACTTTACCATCTCCTTCAGATGTATGTAAAGAATAGTCAAGCAAAGCAAGTTCTATCTGAGAATATGTATCAACATGTTTGAAGAGAGAACGAGTAGATATATGTGCCTCGAGTAAGTTATACGGAAGAGGAGATTCTGTCTCATAATGTCGCGCATAAAGCGCTAGGACATCAGGGCATGCTGCGAAAGACTCCATTAAAACAGACGGCAACTCCACAAAATCAGTAGCACAACGAGTACCTGATATGTTATGAAGTTCTGTCTGGCCTAGCATAGAGTGTATAGCGTGTCCCATTTCGTGAAAAAGTGTTTCCACCTCTCCAAAAGACAAGAGCGTCGGTCCCTTTCTGTTACGACGGCCGGAAAAATCACAAACTAGTGCTACCGTTGGAATCTGCATCATATGCCCGTGAGTATCTTCACCAATAGGAATATTTTGGAAAGAATCATCAAGATTGTCATGTAATTCTTCAGATGCTATAGCTCGCGAGCAGCGGATAGTATAATGCGCAGGCGCTGGCGGCTTTCTATTACGTGCAAAAAGATCACAGTAAAGAATTCCCACTCTGTCGCCATTCTCATTGATAACATCTAAAGGACGCACGTCTTCGTGCCATATTTCATCTGCAGCAGGGGCTCTGGCTACAAACCGAAGACCGTAGAGCCTTGTAAATAACCTTGATATTCCTTGCATTACCCTGCCAACAGAAAAGTAAGAATCTAAAAAGTCTGGGGATCGAATGCGAGCTCGAACCTGGCCAACAAGTTTAGAAGCATAATAGTCACGATCCCATGCATTTAGACGCGTAATATCTCCACCTCTAAATGGTGATAATTTGTCTAATTCTCGCTGAGCAAGTGGCTTAGTTGAAATAGCTAGTTTGTCTAAAAATTCATATACCGATTCAGGTGTTTGAGCCATTTTATCACTCAATTGATACTCTGCATAATTCGACATGCCCAATATTCGAGATAACCGTCTCCTAGATTCAAGAAGATCCTCTAACGTTTCAATTGATGCAATTGATGACGTTTTACTTGCAATATATAATCGCTTCCGTACATCTTCAGACTGTACACTCTCTAATACCATTCTCGCAAAAGGTCCTGTGCTCGGAATATCGACAGTCTTGCGAAACCTATTCTGGCCTCTTAAGGTATAAAGAATAGTGGGATCCATTCCTTGTAGCTCGGTTAAATTAAACCGCACAGAATCTTGAGCAGGACCATGATTCATATTGAACGCCCTAGAAAGCTCCGAAATTCGTTGTTGTACTTCAATAACTTGCGTTCTCTTGTTTTCGGGTAGTGCGGCACCTGACTTGTCAAAATCATGGAGCAATAATTTAGCGACTATATTTTCTTCTTCCGAAAGAGAGGACTGAACCGACGGCGTCTGTAAAACTTTCGTTAAGAGGTGATAAAGTTGATCATTCGAGTTCAATTCAATCATATATCTCATCATAAGATCATGAGCGTACTCTGCTGTCTGTACAAATCTTTCATCGGGGTGAACAGATCGAATAAATTCAGCCAAATCGATAACCCGACAAAGCATATCCGATAATCTGTCAAAGAGCTTTATAGCTCCCTTCAGTTCATTATCGCTCTTCAGATTCAGTAGTTTTTCGGTCATATTTTTGGCTGCCTTATAGGTTTTAGCAGCAAAGTATGCTAAACTTTCATATCCACCTTGCAGTTCAGCATTGTGAAGCAGTCCTGTACTACTATGTCTACTGGAAGCTAAAAAAGATTGCCACTCTTCAAGCGAATCGAACACTCTTTGAAGTTGTATGTCTTCAGCACGAGCCGACCCCTTGCTATTTCCTTCAGAAATATTCAGCGATATTGCACTACTAATTTTCTGTGTTACTGGTACCCCACCATGATAGTATCGTCGATTGGAGAGACACCGTGAACACGTAAATTTGGAGGCTGATGCCAGCCTTATAAAAGTATTTGGTGTCAGCATTCTATTCACCACTATCAGCAGAATCACAAATCATAAAATGCAAGCATAATATCTTAATTAAATGCTTTACAGATTATGACAATTCTAACTACTAGAATCTCTTTATTTCTATAGGAAAACTCGGAATAATATCACAGCACGAACTCGCTGCTAACGGAAAAACGTTCGTAAGTACATGAAAAAGAAAATTTCACCACAACTGAGATTAGGGTCTAAAGTCCCGCATGAATCAGCGTCTTGTTAGGAATATGAAGCTACAAACTTAAGTAAGGTTTAGGTGATGAAAAATTACAGCTAGTAATCATAAACTCAAATTATAAATTATTTTAATGTCCAAACAAACATCATTAAATCCATAATAGTAATAGTAAGCAGAATGCAAACAACGCACTTCTGATTATATTGCGCGCAAGAGCACTTCACTTTGAATCATGCCAGGATTATTCTGGTTTAAGAATCGAAGAAGATCCTTAACTTGTTGTTTTGTCTCTTCAAATTCAAATTGTTTGTTATCTACAGTATCATTCGTAAATAGTTGTTCAAGAACAGTTAGAATGTTGTTTGTCAATCCCTGAACTACAGGATTATTATTCCGGTACAAGTCCACAATAAGTCTAAAAATAGGATCATTTTCTTCAAAACCATCTTTCAGTGGAAGAGCGTAAACTAATGCAGGAAGAGCTTCGTTCAGAGGAACTTTATCAACGTGAGCATGCGTCATACGTGCCACACAACCACAAATATTGGCAACGCAACGGAAGTTATCTGAATCTGAAACAAGGTTTTGCTGAAGACGTTGAAGGAACTTGGGATAAGTGGCCACAATGTCATTTGAATCTTGACTATATTCACATAGCAACCCATAACCATAAATTGCATTACTTCGAACCTCTACAGCTTCGTCAGAAATTCGATGCGTGAAGGCTTTTAAGAGTTGAGCACTCCATGGTGTAATGGCTGATTTCATACCATTGACAATTTCGGCTAAAGCACCCGTTCCAGACTTTCTTTCGCCTTCCGTAGAACTAGAGCAGTATTTTAATATAATTGGGCAGAAAGTCCTAAAGTAATTACCGAAATCTGAACCGAAAGCAGCGGCAAGTGCAACAACAACGTCCATAGCAGAATCGATGAGCAAAATATCATATTCAGCAGAATCTTCGTATTCCTCTTCTTCTGGATCGTTTTCCATAGTTTGACAACGGTGCTGTCCTTTCAAAATCGCCAGCATTTGAGTAAGAATATTCTCCAAGTCATCACCAACAATGCCTGGACCACATTCTCTAATTGCTTCAGCTAGGTTATCGCAAACTATGGTAGCAGTGGACCTAAATTTGAGTTAGAATTAAAATCAGGAGTAACATCAACAAGGCAAAGGTATTTGAAACGTTAATTTCAGAAAATTTATAGCAGCATTTGCAACCATGCGCATCTGAGTGAGCTGAGTTTGAAAAAAGTTTTTCATCATATTAATTAACGTACCACCACTCCTCCATCCGTTTAAAAAGAAGAATTATGCATACCTATCATCTTCTTCATCTAACATTTCCAAAGTTGCAGTCCTCACCATAGCTGCAAATGTAGTTACAGTTTCGGACAGAGGTACACGAAGAGGCAAACCTGCTTGCCATCTGGCTGGTTTTGAAATTTCATAAATAGTAATCAATGCACGCCAAAGAGAGCCAACGGCAGCTTTTCTGATACCTTCGTAAAAGTGCTTTGACAGTTCAATCAGTATCTCAGAAGATTTCTCCATATAAGGTAAGAACGCTTCCTTTGTTCCTACAATCAGGTCACCAATGGTATCTGCTGCTACTTCTTTTTCAATTGCCATAGCACTATTCACGGTTATATTTTGCCATACATCTTCTTCATCTGCTTCTCCAATATGGTCATCTGCATCTCCATTTAGTTCTTCCGGAAATAATGTTGCACCCTCATCTTGTTCCAAACACTTGAAAACTTCAGGCATCAATTGTGGTAAGAACGAAGCAAATTCAGATCCATAAACTTTTGCTATTGTACCAAAGAAAAGAAACGCCGACTCTCGCAACTTAGTATGATTACCTTGCAAACTCTCATAAGCAGCATTAACAATAGGATTAGCAAACTGATTGAATGACTCTTTACCAAGAGAATTTGCGATAGCTGCGATTGAGTCAAATGTTCGAGCTTTAACATCTAATTCCTTTTCTCCTTCTTTCAAACTTATATAAACTTCAAAAGATCTTATTGTAGATTCGTAATAAGGAAGGAATGCATCCTTAGAAGCATGTGCTGCAGAGCCAATAGCAGCAATTACGGAGCCTTTAAGAGAAACATCACTCGATGGCTGGTTAAGAAGTTCAAGTAATCTTTGCATGAGCGTCGGCAAATATCCAACAATCACATCCTTTTCCATTGTCTCAATCATAGCATCAAGAGCTGTACAGGCTGCAATACCGATTTTCAGATCGGACGTTTCCATCATACCGAAGACTAAAGGTAGTAAAACAGCATGTTCCTTGCTAATACTATCTTGTAATTCATCAGCTAGCTGAGCTAGAGATTGCAATGCAGCAACTCTCACTTCTAATACAGAGTCACGTAAACCTTGAAGAATAAGAGGAAGGATTATATTAATCTGTGTGGAGACAAAATCTGGCGATCCCTCCACCGCAACACCCATAGCCAATAGACCAGCTCGTCTCGCATTTGCATCAGCAGAGTTCACCATAGATGGTACAGTAGTAAGCAAAGTGTTCATAACTTGCGTAGGAGGAAGAGAAGTGGATAGAGTATCGATAAGATAAAGTGCAACTCGCGAAGCATTATCTTCATCTTCGCTATTCAAGTCACCTATATCCTCGGAAGCTATATTCAATGCAACAGATGTCAATGTTGGACCAAGCTTCATTGACTGTATCTTAAGCTTTTTGAAGCGAACAGCACTAATCAAAAATTGTATCGCAGGTACACGGAATTCAGGCTCCAGTGACTTCTCGGAAGCAATTTGAACCATGAACTGAACTAAATCCCCCAAACTCTTCGCTATTAAAGCAGAGTCCACAAGAAGCAAAGTTTGAAAAACATCAAATGCTTGGTTAACAGCCTTTTCGTCTTGTTCATTAATCAACTGCTTTAGGACTTCGACCATTGCAGGCAGGGCTGATCTAAACATTTGAACGTATTCTGGAGTGCTGTCCGCTTCAAGAATTTCAGAAATCTTCCCCAAACCAAGAAGAGTATTTGTACGAACCACTAGACTCTCAGGATCGTTAATAGTTCTGGAAAAGAGCGAAAAAATATCTCCTAGAGAGTTCAACAAAATTGTTTCCGCTGAATCCAAAAGAGTATAAAGAATATAAACGCCGATTTCTCTGTCCGATGGAACATCAGACAGTGCAGTCTTCTGTAAGAAAACGAGAAGATCCGGCCACTTTCCTCCTGAAAGATCTTTCGTTGCAATTTGAGAAATAACTCGCGAAGATGCATGTTTGACCAAACCTGATTGCTCTTGCAGTGTCGATTGAAGTAGAGAGGCTTTTAGGTCAGCCTTTATTGACTCATCCAACTCTTCCCATTGACTGTCGATCAGCTTTCTGGATTCAACAGCAGCTAGCTGCCGAATTCCAATTTCTTGATTTTGTTGTAGGATTTGGATTAAAGCAGGGAGTGTCTGCTTCTGTGGATAAAATTCTTTCTGAAGCTGACTTGAAGCAGCCTTGATAGCAGCACTATTCGGCGCTGTTATTTGTCTAAGCAGATCAGTTAATTGTAGTAAGAATTGTTGATCTGACATTTCTCAATCCTTCAATAATTTGAGTATTTTATTTAAGATAAAGCTTTGTCTTTCTTCGTTAACAAAAAAAACAAAAAAAATCAGTTTAAGCAAGTAAAAAACACGAAAAACAACTGTCACATACAAACTGCCCTTTTTAACCTTAGCGATTACTCCATAGATCTGAAAACTGAGCCTAATTAATGATGTTATCACTTATATCAGCATATATGAATGACGGGAACTCGTAATTTGAATTGATAAATGCGTTGCTGATTCTGGTATATTTATCAGGCATACCTCCTCTCCTTCGTCCCATTAAGATTATAAAAATTTCTTCTGAAAAATTTTTGAACTGATATGGGTCCCTGTGAATTTGAATATTACGCCCTAATTATTTTACATCTTCTTTAAGGCCCTAAATTCAGGAACCCTAGCAATTTCACGTGAGTTTTTCAAATGCCTCAAAGCGGAATAGTGCTTCATTTAATATAAGCTTATTAACTAAATTTAGGTCCTACCGAGGATAGTACCTAATTTACCGAGGATGACGGTTATTTACCGAGGATATATGGCTAGTTCTCAGTCGCTTCGCAATGAATTTAAACCTCTTTGATCTTACAGTCTGCATTTCAATACAGCTCATGCAACTGCAGCTAAGGCTAATTACGATTCTAATACCAGCTGATCTGGATTAAGAAAGATTGACTGACTGAGATGGTCAGTTTAGAAAAGGCAAGATAGGTGTGTGTCTTAGAGATAGATATTTCTGACTTGGTCAGTGCATGTAAAATACAGTCTCTTGAGAAGTTAAGGAAGAAAGAAGATGAAATGAAAATCGACGTAGCTCCTTGAAAGTTAATGAGATAAACTATAACTTAATCATAAGTGATATAGATAACTATGCTCAAATCCATATATATATGTTAATGCGACTTTTCCTTTTCCTTTCAGTTCGGTCTCTCCTGATTCATCTACTACAAAATAGTTCTATTATTGCAGAGTCTTAGTTTCCGTTCTTTAAATAAATGGAGAAGGATATACAAGAAAAAGACCCACGCTCATTCGAGGGTGATAATTCCTCCGAAGAGAATATCGCTCCTGAAAATGTGGAAGCATGGCTAGAAGCGAAGTTAGACTGGAATAACAGTAGTAATATGCACAACCCAAGAAATTGGCCTTCTTGGAAAAGATGGTTCACTACACTTGTAGTAGCTTGGATGAGTTTAGTAGTGTAAGTGATATTAATAAAGTATGATATGACATATATAATGTCATAGAAGAGCGCTTTTGTTAACTTTTTTCAGTACTTTCGGATCGTCGATTTATGTTTCGGGTACAATTACAATGGCTATTGAATTCGGCGTTGGCAGAACAGTTGCATTACTCGGACTTTCGCTCTATCTCCTTGGTCTCGCATTTGGTCCTGTTATAGCTGCGCCATTGTCAGAAACAGTTGGAAGACTCGGAATTTATCGATATTCTCTCGTTCTCTCCTTATTATTCACTCTTGGTGTGGCTAGAGCTCATAACATTGGCACTGTACTTGTGTGTCGTTTTTTTGCTGGCCTTTTTGCTTCTCCTGTTTTAGCAGTAGCCGGTGGGTCGATTCAAGATGTCTGGAGGATGGAAGAACTCAGCTTAGCCATGGCAACTTTTTGCCTTGCACCTTTTGCTGGTCCAGTTCTTGGTCCTATTATTGGAGGATTCCTCATTGAGCGAAAGAGCTGGAGATGGACAATGTATGTTCTCATGATGTTCTGTGGCGCAATTTTACCTCTTATTTGGTGCCTTGAAGAGACTTACAAACCAGTTATTATTAAGAAACTCGCTAAGAAGCATGGTTATCCTCTTCCTCCAAAGCCTGAACCTAAAGCAGCACTTACGCTATTGTTCACAGTTGTTCTTAAAAGACCTTTCGAGATGTTGTTTGTAGAGCCAATTGTGCAATTACTTTCTTTATATATGGCATTTGTTTTTGCTGTTCTCTTTGGATTCTTCGAAGCTTTCCCGTTTGTATTCACAACGGTCTATGAATTCAGTTATGGTGACCAGGGACTGACATTTATTGGAATTGGAGTTGGCTTGTTAATTGGAACGCTCACATACATTATTATGGACGCCCGTATATTTAAGCCAGAATTTCTTAAACCTAATCCACCGGCTCCGGAGTCACGTCTGATAACCCTCAAGATTGGATCTATATTACTACCAATAGGTTTATTTTGGCTCGCTTGGACATCTAGAAAGAGTGTTCACTGGATAGTCCCAGTGATATCCGGGGTACCATTTGGAATGGCTCTTCTTTTACTCTTTTTCACAGTCATGAACTATTTTGCTATGTGCTATCCGCCAATGTCTTTAGCTTCTGCCATTGCCGCAAACAATCTGCTTAGATATCTTATGGCGTCAGCATTTCCTCTTTTCACTATTCAAATGTACGAAAAATTGCACATTGACTGGGCGACAAGTCTTTACGGTTTTGTCTGTGTGGCTTTGATGCCAGTCCCATGGTTTTTAGATAGATATGGTGCACATCTTAGAAGTAAATCAAGATTCGGTTATTTTGTATCCTCTGAGATAGGAGATGAATCTGTTTAATTTTGTATGTATGATATATGGGTTTATTTTATCTGCTTGTCGAAATAGAGACTTGATTACAAATTTTTTTTTTTCTTTCGTTTTGTGATATCTTCTAATGCAGTTGATTTTCTCATACCAACTAATGCTTGATGTCCAATCCCGTTAATAAGCTCTTGAGCGGTGTTCACGATGCCATTAGTAAGATAACCACCAGAACGCAACCCACTGGTCATAATAGGCTGCTTCAATAACTCATGAAGCTCTCTCTTCATAATGTACAGTTCCTTTTCTTTTTCCTTGTTACCCTTTTGATTTCGAAGTATAGTGTCACCGTCAGACGCAAAGTATTCATCAGCATCCATCTCGTCGATACCAAGATCCTCTACTGCTTGTTTCAACAGTGCAGATTCGGAAGTATTTTTATTTTTATTTAAGTCTTTAGATCGGTTAGATTCCAATTCTATGATGCGACGGGCAATATCGACCCTAATAGAGATTTGCTTGATTGCCTTTTTGTCAACATCAAACACACGGAAATCTTTAGAATTTTTGTTTAAACTCTGTAACATAGACTTGAGCATCTGCTGCTCATTTTTTGTGTAAAGCAAAATAGCCACTCCCTCTTCTGCACCACGAGCAGTCCTTCCAGATCTATGAACGTACATATCTGCGGACCGGGGTAAATGATAATGAATAACGTGATGCACATTAGATATATCGAGACCTCTTGCCGCAACGTCTGTACTAACCAACACTGTATTATCAATGAACTTGAAGCGCTCTATCGCCTTCATTCTCTGCTTTTGGATCATATGAGAATGAAAAGGAATAGCTTGAAGAGAAAGCTGTCTCAGTAAACTTGTTATTCGCTTAACCGCGTCTATGCTGTTTACGAATACGATAGTTCTTCCTATGTACTTAACAAGGAAGTAATAAAGATAATCGTCCTAAGGAAATTAGCGCTAATATTTTCACATCAAGAATATCTAACTAGCATACCTTTTCGTAGTCATCACACATAATTACACCTTCCACAACAGTGCCTTTAATAGATTCACGGGGATTAACGTCAACGAAGTGAGTTGGCTCTTTAAAGTTCAGTTTATCTAACAAAGTAGCCGTACTATCTTCTTGTTCATTACCAATCGAAGAACGGTAGGACAATTTCTGTAACTCTTGACTCTTATGTTTGCTTATTTTACGAGTCAGTTCTGTCTTAAACGTGGCAGAAAATACCATAGTTTGCCTTTGAGTATTTGTCGACTTTCTTTTTTCATCTTCGTCTTCCAAATCGTCTTCAGCACCTGCTCTCTGCCCAATCATGTCAAGAATCTCATCAAGCTCCTTATAATGACCATCTTGTAGCAATCTATCAACTTCATCTAGAACGAGCATCTTCACCCGAGAAAACCAAAATATAATTCCTTCAGAATTCGTAGAGAGAATTTCATGGAGTCTTCCTGGAGTAGCGACTACAATGTTTGGACAGTACTTTAGAAGTCTCATTTGCTTCTGAATTGCTAGACCACCAGTAATCGATACAATACTAGAAGGAGCATATTTTGAAACAGCAGTCAAATGGTCAGTAATCTGCAGAACCAGTTCTCTAGTTGGTGCTAATATAAGACCAACTGGAGGTATAGCATCTGCAAAATTAAAGGAAGTCTTACTGATATTACTGCTTGCGCTAGCCGGTGACAATAAAACTTTCTCAAGCATGGGTAAACCAAATGCTAATGTCTTCCCTGATCCGGTAGCAGCTTTTCCAATTATATCATGCCCTTTCATGATAAGAGGTATAGACTGCTTTTGAATCTCTGTTGGAGATAGATACCCCAGCTCGCTTAGTCCTTGTAATAGTGCATCCGACAGCGGATGTATCGAAGTCCACTCCGGTAAATTTACTTCTGACACTTCTGAGTTCAGTAAACTGAAATGACTTCCCGTGTTGTCATTGGTATTCCTTTTCTCTGCCTTCTTTGATTTAGACTTTTCTGACTTCTTTTTATTCGACTTGTTTGCTGCTTGTAATTCTCCGCTTGAGTAGTGTCGATCAGTGATATTATTGTCTATCTTTCGAAATTTGACTAACTTTTGATCAGACGAGCCAGAAGCTTCGTATTCTACAGCAATCCCCTCGATCTCCTCAAATCCCAAAAGACCTTCAAGATCACCGACTCTATCCGGAAGCTTTCCAGGCTTCCATTCAAGCTCTCTAGAATCTAGCAGTGTCTGGGTCTGTTGACTAGAAAAACTGTTAGATTCCACATCTCCTTTGATCTTTTTTGTATTGACCGATTTCGCAGAAGTTGACAATCGCTTGCGTTTCACACTTCTAGCTTTTGGTGAGTGCATGATCAAAATATAATAGTAGATATATTATTATCAAGTTAAAGTCCTAATATATTTTATATATTTGCCGAAAAAAATTTTAGGATAATTTTTATACCACTAGTTGTGCTTGCGGCTTAGGAAAAGCTCCCAACACGAATAAAATCCACTAATAATAGTTTGATCAAATTGTTGCGACCATTTATTATAACATTTTCTCAATTCTATCGAACAAAATCAATCAAAAATAAACGAAACATAAGTAAATGAAAGGACAATAGGAAGAATTTTAAAAGTGTTAGATATCACTCCTAAATTGACTAATCAACATCGTTTATTTATATTTCTTTTGGCCCATAGATGTACGACACGCTTACCTTGCTCTGATGCACTTCGCTTGATTTTCTGTAATTCGGCTGCCGTGAAAGGAGTACAGTTCTCTTTCGTGTGTTCAGTAATGTCTTCTTTTTTGGCAGGATATACATTAGAAACTGCCGCACTGGCATTCTCCGCAAACTCACTTTTGAGAGAGCATTGACTACGTAAGCTTAGACCACTTAATGATTTTTTAACTACCTTCTCTCGATCGAAGAGAACGCCTTTTTTCTCTTTATGCGATGAATGCAATACATGAGGCGAGCCATAGAGCTTTTCATGATTTTGGACAGTCATGGTGCAATAGCCTTGTTTCAAGCTGTTAGTCTCCTTCTTCTCGGGAGCACGATTTCTTCTATCAGTAGCAAACGAAAATGGTCTAACGACTGTCGGTCGTTTCGATTGTAACTTTTTTCCGGATGCAAGAGAAAGATATGAGATCTCTTTTGTCAGATTATCTGTAGATCCGGGTATCTTAGTACTCGCCTCGGCGACAGTATGATTATGTATGGTCATGACGTCTACCTTACGAGTGGTTCTTACAGGGTAGCCGACATGCGTCTGAGAAGCCAGATATTAATCAGAGATCATGTGCTAAATGATTAAGTGATACTCACCTTTACATATTCCTTGATATAGCTAGGTTCATCAACTTTCTTATATGATTTTTTGACAGCATCTAAGATGCGCGTCTCCTATGTTGGCCAAGTCATTCGTCAATATACATATTCAAAACACAATTATATAAGGTAATCGACTCATACAGTTTTTTCAGTTTCCTTTAGGCCACTAGCTATGACTGTAGCGAATACAGGAGAGTAAGAAATTTTTGTTTCACCACGCTTATAGGTGCTATTTCCTAACGATAAAGGAGTTGGCTGTTGTTTTGACTTCTTAGCTGACCATATAATGGAACTTTCAAAAGATCGGTCTGACTCTTGGCTATCATCTTCGCCTACACTAGAGAAACTCCTTCTCGAAATTGCTTTCTTCGATCTACTCGTTTGGGGTGTCGTTATATCTGTAGAATCATTTTGAGCTTCTTTTACGACCACCCTGGCGGCTTCTAGGTTTTGATCGTTTATACCTTCGAATGATTTTGATTTTCTCTTTCGAGTCACTTCATCTATATATGAATAGTAGTCTAATATTAGTATCATTCAATATCTGCGTGCTCTCCAAATCTCAAGTGTATATGATTCACTTACGTGTCAGATGCCTACCATTGTGATTGTCTTTTTCTTTCCCGTCTCGCAGACCTTCATCAATGGTTTGCTCTTTCAAGGCTCTTGCCGCTGATCTTGTCACTCGCATTTTCATTTCATACTATGGCAGTTCGATAGCTTAAACAATATGCTACGCTCCAAGATAAGTAAATTTTGAGTATGTTCAGTATGACAATATGCTTTGTTGTTATCGTACTGATAAATGCGACTATTACTGTAGATTCTCTGTAAAGGCATCCTCGTAGATCTTTTGCACGGGACTATGGTGCTGTTTATTTACAACTTACCCGATCAGAGCAAATTCAGGGGGGACTATTCGTCTAATCGTATTCAAACGAAAAAAATTGCTACATCCAGAATGAACATGATTACAAATGCTAGGACCAATAAATAAAGTTTATGACGGTCAATTATGCATCATCCAAAGATCTAGATATTTTTGGAGAATGGCGCGGACCTTGCTTTGTCAAACTGTAGTGGGCTGATGCGCTTTACGCGACAGTAGCACGATGAAATGGCTGCAGCCACCTGACAGTGGTGCTTGTATAAAAATTATATTACATGAGCAGTAGGTATTAGGGTATAAGCACGTGACTGAGATACATCGCCAGTCGTCATGATATCCTTTGCCATACCTGACTGAGCCTTTAAATTTGTTTTGGGAGCCTCACTCCAACAAAGTTGTAGTCGTCATTCTACGGAGCTGATAGAGCGTAGAGGTATTAAGCATCTATTATGTTATAGACATAATTAAAAAGCATTTTGGAAATAGCCCTAGAGAATTATCTGGAAGTTATATGAGCAAGCGCAATGCCGACACTGCCAAAATTTCCAGAGGATCTGAATCAAGAATCGCCGAAGGACAAAGACGAGCGCATCCAGCTTCTCTTCCATTCGTTAGATAAGAAAAACCTGGGCTTTTTAGATAAAGATGCAATAAGCGAGGTTTTTGATTCGGCAAGACATTGTATGAAAGATATTTACGGTCATTAATCGTCCTCTACTAATATGCATATAGCATTGGCATCTGCAGATGAATTAGTGTCCGATATAATTGCTATGGTCGATGCTAATGGGGACGGGAAGATTGAGGTATGTCTCTTATAAGATTTAGTCCTTTGAAATCTTTACAGATACTCAAGTTCGCTGACTGAACACTTATGTAGTATGAGGAATTTAAAACTTTTGTACAGAAAGCGGAATATCAGCTATGGAATTTATTTATCGCTATTGATAGAGACAACAGTGGCCTTTTAGACAAGGACGAAGTCGCAGACGCTCTGGAGAATGCTGGGCTTCAGGTATCTAAGGAGCGTCTAGAACAATTTTTTGATAGCATGGATAAAGATAGAGATGGAGGTATGTAAGTGTATATTGGTCACAATGATTGATACTAATATTCTACTTATATAGCAATTTCATTTAAAGATTGGACAGATTATTTCTTGTTTCTACCTATTGAGAAGTTGAGTATTAAAGCTGCTTATAGATATTTCATTAGTTATCGTCCCATGAATACGGAAGGGGACGTTGTCATTAATGACGATACTTCGAATGACATGGGCTATTTTCTCGCTGGTGGTATCGCCGGTGCCATATCCCGAACTGCCACAGCTCCGTTTGATAGGTGGGTAGCACACATTTGTTAGTCTATGAAGTTGATTTTAATAGCGTATCCATATAGGCTGAAGGTTTATCTCATTGCACATGTTTCTGAAGTTCCGCATATTGCCAAAAAAAAATCGGTGCCTGGTATTCGGTCGAAAATTATGGCCAGTTCTATTGTACAAGCTACGAAAGCTATATGGGCAGAAAGAGGAATTAGAAGTTTTTTTGTTGGTATGCTGATGATGTATTGGTCTTTAAATATTGCACGCTTAACAATTTTTAAAAACTAACGTATCTCCTAGGAAATGGGTAAGTTAATGTTCTTAATGAATAATTCCAAAGATTCTAATAGATAGTATAAACATCTTGAAAATATTTCCGGAATCTGCCATTAAGTTTGGCTCTTTTGAAACAGCAAAGAAGGTATTGGCAAATATAGAAGGCACTACAATCTCAGATATGTCCGGAATCTCCTCTTTTTTGGCAGGCGGAATAGGAGGTACCGTTTCTCAATTTGCTGTATATCCTGTTGACACATTAAAATTGTAGGTTATATTTTAATTTGAAGTCACTCCTTTCCAATAATATTACTTAAAGTCCTTGTTCTAATATGAGATTCGTCGTTGTCTATTAGCCGTTTACAATGTGAATCAGAATCTAGCTCCTTGCGGGGTAATGCAC
The DNA here is from genome assembly GCA_030568195.1 of Dipodascopsis uninucleata var. uninucleata. Classification (NCBI taxonomy): domain Eukaryota; kingdom Fungi; phylum Ascomycota; class Lipomycetes; order Lipomycetales; family Lipomycetaceae; genus Dipodascopsis; species Dipodascopsis uninucleata. The sequence goes on along the minus strand of JAJLTO010000002.1, from coordinate 8,289 downwards.
TTCTGGTAAAAACGGCCAAAGATATGTGGCGAACGGAAGGATTCAAAGCTTATTATCGAGGACTGGCATTAGGCCTTGCAGGAATATTTCCATTTGCTGCTTTGGATCTTGGAACTTTCGAGGCTATGAAAAGAGGTTACGTGAAAGCTAAGTCAAAGCAGCTCAGCGTCAAAGAGGAGGAAATAAGCATAGGTAATATGCTTGTTTTAACCATGGGAGCTATAAGCGGAAGTATAGGAGCTACTGCGGTCTACCCGATAAATGTTTTAAGAACTAGACTTCAAACACAAGGTACAGCTGCTCATCCTCAACGATATTCCGGCGTCAACGATGTAAGTATAAATAACTGGTAACCATGGAATGAAGAATACTAATATATCCTATAGGTACTGCAGCAGCTTCTTCGAAATGAAGGCTATCGTGGCCTTTTTCGAGGACTACTCCCGAATTTGATAAAGGTTGCTCCAGCTGTCAGCATAAGGTAAGTTAAATATTTTGTGAAACGGTGTGATGCTTCAAACATCTGACTTTATTAGTTACGTTGCATATGAAAACTGCAAGAACATTATGAATTTACCATGAATTAGACGAATTATTAGAAAAAAATTCTTGTATTTTCCTATGTATTTTCCTATATGCAGTATAATTAAATTTTATAGAAGTACAGTAAGAGGTTTCCTAATCTATCTAAACCATTTTAAAATGTAGTAAAAACACACTATGCACACAGTCACACCGAGATAAAAGAAAAGCCTATCTTGTCTCGCTCTTCTTTCAATATATTTAATAGTATCATTTGATATACCTAATGTATTGGCCGCGCTATATAATTTTCGCTGTGTTGATTTTAAGATATCTCTCTGCTCCACTAAGTCACCTAAAACTGCCCGTCCTCGCTCAATAAATTCATCTAATTGCTCTCCTGTTCTACTTATAAACTCGTGAGGTACTGCAGAAGTAGGAATGGAGTCTGAAAAAATTTGATTTTGAAGACCAGAAGCCGAAGATCTGTCTGTTAAATTAGAATATGGATTGTCAGGTGTGGCAGAATGATGTGGTCGTCGGCCAAGAAGTTCCGTTCTATTTTGATTATTGATAACGTCCTCGCGCTCTTTCTTTAATCTTTCAAATAGCGATCGAGCTTCACTAGCCTCTGTACGAAAATTCTTTATTCTTGCAAACGCCTTATCTTGTTTTTCTGTTACGAGTTCTCGTCTAGCCATTGCATCATACTCATCTATTGTCCGTTGTAGAGATGCTAGTGTAGCGGATATCTGACCTAAAATAGACTGTCAGAACAATGTATCTTTAGAAACCAAAGTCAGCATTAATTACCTTGCAAAGCTAAGCTTGTCGCAGCAGGTGACGACGAAAACGAGTCTAGATCCCGCTTGAGCGACTGAGATTGCTTTAGAGCATGATTGAATAAGGCATTCTAAAAACTGTCAGTAGATCTTATACAGACGACTTTACAAGCATAAAGCATAAAACGAAGTAACTATATACCATTTTATCAGTATCTCTTACGATATTTTTTAGCTATACTGCCAAAGATATGTCTTCTTCATATGACTTGATTATCATTGATATTTAGCACCTATTAAAAAGGTTCCTACGCTTGCTTTGGTCTGTTCTTTCCCCTATAAATCGCAATGCTAATTTATATTAAGTATAAATTCAGTGTTCAGTAATGTATGCTATGGTAGAAGTGCTTATGATTGCCACATTCGCCGTACTCTATAGACAACTGTGTTAGCTTATTGTTTTGCGCCTTCACCAAACCAATCAGTCAAACGAGCACAAAATGAAAAATAACAACATAATCATAGTAATTAAACTATAATGAAGATCTAAAGCGTACCTTTAAGATAAACTGTCTCATAAATAGATATTATTGCATAATAAATAGTTAGCTTAGTAAATATTTACCGTCAACAGATGTCAGAATATCAATAGAATATTTGTTCGAATTGTCCACGTCGTTGTTATTTTCATGAATCGACGTATTCCTAAACCTGTCTGCTGAACTAAAATTGATTTGGGACTCCTTATCCGATATGTACCCTAACCCAACACACGTATACTCTTTTTTTTTTAAAGAGCGTGAGAGTCGGCTCGGGTAGTATTGAGTTAGCGGAATCGCGATCTACGATATCTTTATTAATGAAGACAAGCCAATCTGGCATACAGTTCATTCTTAAATATCTTATATGTATTCAGAACTATTCAATTTCACTTATTCAACAGCGAGGAAACTATTCGGAGGTACTATTTGATTGAAGTCACAAAGCATTTATCTGGCTTGGCTTCTAGCTAACTAGAAATAAATAGAATGTATATATATATATATATATGTGAGTTAGCCAATAGATAACTTAACAACGTCATAAAATATAGCATTAAACATACTCTGGTAACAAATAGTAACTTGAAACTGTGATCTATGTGTATTTGAGCACTCCATCATTTTTACGCCCTAATCAGGAGAAGAATCGTACGTGTGGCTGTAATATGCGTATCGTGAACAACGGATGTTGTGGCTAATTTAGTCGCGCGACCTGTTTGCCGTCCTAAAATATCGGCATCATTTTATATGTAAATGAAAAAGAGCCACTCAGGCAGAAAGGTTTTTGGGAGCACACTTGATTGAAGTTGCTCGAGTATAATGATATATTAACAGCTACTGCTTTCTTGACAAGTTCCAAGTGAATATTCATTTTCTTAGTGCCAATAGAAAAATTACTAATATAAAACTATTAGAACTGAATAACGAAAAGAGCGGATGTACAAGCATTTTTCGGGTGCTGGTGATTTTTCTACTGTATAGCGTTTTCGAAAAGACTAGGTTCTTTTATTTTATGCGTTTCTGAATGATTCTGAGATTTTAATAAGAGGATTATAAGCTAAGTCGTTTCTTTAATAATACCTTATAGCATTTTATACACGTTTCTGTAAGTATTTTGAGTTAAATGCATATCGTCTAATGTGGATTTTTATGCTAATAATACTGAAGATATTCAGAAATGTCTACGATAACAGAGAGCGATCATATCTCTAGAAGTACAAGCATTAGGTCAAGCTTCGGTATCAAACGAGCACGAAGTCGACAACCTGAAAGGGGAAGTAATAATATATCAAGTATTTATAGAAAGAGCAACTATGACAGTGTTAAACCTGTGGAGAGAGCAAAGACCACAGTAAAGGTCAATAACACCAACTCAAAAAGCAGTAGTAGGATGACGAAATTGGTAAAATTCATGAAGTTCTACAAGTCATCAAATTCGAAGTCAAGACCGAAATTAACCGAATCATTTGAATCGAAAAAATATGATGGATCTAGTGTGTATAGTTTTTCTCATGATTCTAGTACGCTAGTGTCTACTTCGCCGAGCCAGCGAAAGAGGTCTACAACTGTAACTCCTCTTAGTAGTCCTTCGTCATCTCCCCCATCTTCAAGTTTTAGAAGTAGCAAGGTATCAGATAAGGTGGCTCCATATATAAATTCAATACCTAAAAAGCCGATATTTGAAGAGGCTGTTACTCAGAAGATTTCCGACGATACGGATTTAAATACTGTACTTGAGGTGCTCGGAAAAGTTTCTAATGAGGCAGCAACGTCGGATGGCCCAATGTTCGAGAGTGAGATTAGTTCTAAGTGTCTATCAGATGCTGCATCTATAGAAGTTCTAAGCGAGACTTTGAAAACCGGAGAAATCTCTAATGAGGCTGCGAAGCCGGATGGCCCAATACTCATGAGCGAGATTAGTTCTAAGCATCCATCTGATGTTACATCTAAAACAACTCCGATCGAAACTTTGAAAAACAGCGAAATCACTAGCAATGGTACATGCAAAGAACAACAGAAATCATCGAGTATTATCAACTATTCTCGTTGGGTAGGCATTGCAGTAGGCGCTACAATGATTATTATTACAACGATAAAGCAAAATAATGGTTTCGGGCTTCCAGCAAAGTATATGAATACTAAAGTTAAATGTATCACCGTTGCCACTGTATTAGGTATATTAGGTGTTGCTTCCAGAAGTAGGCTCAGGTTTAAAATATTTTCTAAATGGTTATCGAATTGACGCAAGCCTTTTGTTGGAGTGAAATCGGTGTATCCATATCAACACATTCAAGATTTAGACTGCGTAAATAACTTGCATAGAATATAAACTGACTTTTTTTGGGACAATATTATTCTAACACTGATCAAGTTTTGATGTATTACTACAATAAATCTTAAAAACATTTTAACTAAATATTTACATCGATTCTTCTTTCATCGTTACCAAGCTACTCAGCGATGATGTAAGAACCAAGAAGCAGTCAGTGAGAGGAGTACTGGGTGATTTAAGAAGTTCTTATTATACATTGTCAAATCTCACATAATGAAAGCTAGGTGCTAGTAGTCTTCTCTTTATTGACAGTAGAGACTGTTGATAAAGCAGCTTCTTCGATCTCTGCTTCGTGTTGTTGCTCGTCTATATATTTGATATCGTCTGCGTAGACCTCAGGATGTTTTCTGAAGCAGTTTTGCATAGTTCTAGTCATAGAAAGTCAGAAAACGGCAACTCATCACTCCGTAACTATGTGCAATTAGATCCAAAACTTACTCAAAAAGTGATATGCAGTTTACGCCTTTGGGCTCTGCCTCAGAAAAAACGAAACATGAAAAAGCAGCCTTGAATTCGGGACCACAAGGTCCATGTGCCATTCCACCCAGACACGGACAGTCCCAATTAATTTCTCCAGTAACTGGGTTGAACGCACCGTATTCTTCTTGATTTTCAGTTGCAGCTTCTGTGGACTCGCTCACAGTAGAATTAGCATCATCAACAGCTTCTTGTAGAACTTCTTCAATTTCTGAGGCTTTCAGCTCTGGTACTTCAATCTCTCCGCTGCCCGTATCTGCAAGAATAGTAGTTTTAAAGCAAGATGAAGCAATGAACAGTCCGCTACAAACAAGAAGTAATGGCGCCAGATTTCTCGTTCTCGGGGTAGTACTTTTATAGATAGAAAAATTAGCGACCATTCCAGTACCAGGTCTGAAGCTTGTTTTCAAGCGAGGAAAGCCGGTTATACGTAAACTTCTATATAAACTAGTAAGTGGAATCATTCTGATTTTGAATCAGATATACGATAGCGAAATATAAGAACGTTGTATATAAATATACGTCTATAGCAGTTCATATGATTGAATTTGCAGCAATAAGTGCATTGGGAACTGCTTATAAATTCGGGAGAAATTTTTAAAACCCTAACACGGATGTTTAAGTGTCTTCTTGGCCACTACAATAAAGCGACTTACATATCACATTTACGGTTCAGACGAGGTGAGCATTTTGATTTGATGTCTATTACTTGATTCTAACTTACATTGTCTCAGCGCTAGATAATCGATTTTCATATGCGATGAAAATATTTTTTTTTTTTTGGTGATCAAGTGTGACTTTTGGCGTAAAATTGCATTGATATCAGTTAGCCCGGTGAGATCTAATACTCAGCGGCTCAACTAGTAATGTCATCCTCCAAATACTAACAAATAGACCAATTATTCTCAGTCGTGAGAAAAATCTTAGCTTCACAATTTGAAAACGGCGCATTTAGGTTAAATAAAGCTATTTTTTCAATTCATATCCATCAATATTCCTTATAAGACAGCATCATGCCTCTAACTGAGAGCGATATATCAACAGCTACCCGGATTGATTACTCTTCTTTCCTTCTAGAGGATTATTCTGCAAAAGGCAAAGAACCGTATGCTCTGGTTATCTTAAATCAGCCCATCGGTGAATTAGAAGTTTTCAAGAGGGTGTGGAGAAATGGTATTATTTCTTGCCTACGCAGAATGAATTTCTTTCGCTGACAACTTTAATAGCTTCGATACGTGTATGTGCAGATGGTGGAGCTAATCGCTTATATGAATCGCTTGAGGAGAGCGAGAGAAGTCAATTTGTAAGCTAAAATTGTTGATGGTTGTTGACTATATCTAATATTTTCTAGAAACCTGACTTCGTAGCTGGTGATTTGGATTCTTTGAAGTTGAATGTGCGCAAATTTTATGAACACGAACTCGGAGCACCAATTTATAAATACGAAGATCAAGATTCTACTGACTTTGGCAAATGTCTGTCTAAGATCACTGATTTGTATCTAAATCAAAATTTTCATATAGTAGCGTATGGAGCTACCGGAGGCCGAGTAGACCAATCGTTCCATTCTATACATACTCTTTTCTATTATGAGCTATGTAACGATAGTCCGTGGAAAATTACTTTGCTCTCAGATGATAGCTTGTCGTTTTTAATCAAGCCTGGGACTCAACGTATTTTAACGCCTAGAACTGTACTAGGTCCTACCTGTGGGATTATTCCCATTGCAGGACCCTCTGTTATATCTACTAGTGGTCTTGAGTGGGACATTCAGGATTGGAAAACTAGTTTTGGGCATCAGGTCAGTACTAGTAATCATCTCGAAAATGATGAGATAATTATAAAGTGCGACTTACCAATGCTATTTACTGTGGAGGTTAAGCCTTATCCGTTTAATGAATCTCCCTAACTTTACGGTTATGTATTACCAACTGATTTTAGTTATACCATGCGTCTGATTGTAAGCGAAACACCGGACTAGATGCATAGTTTCTAGCTTTTTAGTCGGGTATTCGTGTTTAACAACCACTCGTTGAGTGATAATCTTATGTTTCAGGATTAATGTTCTCGGTAAATGACTACGACATTTAGGCTTTATTCATTAATGTTTTACATGACTGTCAATATAGTCATCTTATTTTATATTTGGAAATTTTAAACTTGTGACGACTTGTATATCATGATATGGAGCTATTAGATATTCCTGAAAAAACATAATTATTATTTTATTTCTATAATGCTGCAGATTTCGATTTTCCTCCGGCTGAATCTTTAATTCTAAATAAAATTTAATGTGCGGAAATGCGTCCTCTCTATATATTACTACCTTAAGGAGTTCTCAATTTACTAATCATCATGATATCATCTGAAATTTTTAAGTTGCTTGTCACTTCTATATCACAAATTGACCAAGAAAAAACATCGAAAGTTATGTAACGGCAGCGTATGGCTGGTTTTTCGAGATGAAGTGTTTTAATCTTTTAACTCCAGCACACTGCTCGGTTTCATTCAAAATAGGGCAGAGACCGATCATCCTCTTCAATAGGTTTAGATCTAACGGCTGGCATGATAAACTTTGTACTTGAGCCTTTACTACTAATTATACTGTTTATAAGTCGTATATTTTGAATGTGGCTTATAGCAGCATTGTGCTCAGTTTGAATGAAGGACTGTTTTAATCTTTTGACTCCAGCGCACGGCTCGTTTTCAAAATAGGACAGAGACCGATCTTCCTCTTCAATAGCTTTAGATCTAACGGTAGGCATGATGAACTTTTGGGACGAGCCTTTACTACTAATTGTACTGTTTATTAGTCGTTTATTCAGCTACTACATATAACTACTTTACAGGAAGTTCTCTTCCTTTTATATGTAAGAGAGACTGTGTTCCTTTTGTTACTGTACACAAACAACCACCTGCCTCATATTCCATTCAACATTTGAGTTTAGTTTCATCTTGTTGGAATACAATTATGGAAGATAATTGATATTCGGGTAACTTTCTAAATTACATATAATAGATATACTGGAGAGTGAAAGACAGATCGCTTAGGGTAAATTAAACGTTGTTGCTAAGATGAAACTAAACTCAAATGTTGAATAGAATATGAGGCCGGTGTCCTTTGTGCACAGTTTCAAAAGGAACACAGTCTCCCTTACATATAAAAGGAAGAGAACTTCTTGTGAGGTAGTTAGAAGAAGAATAGACGACTAATACATAATATCATTAGTAGTAACACCATGGCACCAACCACTAGAGTAAGATCTTCCAACGAGGAATCTGATGATAACTCCTTGTCCTTCATTCAAACTGAGCACAATGCTGCTATAAGATATGTTCAAAACATCTTAGCAACAATGTTTAATTTACCCTAAGCGATCTGTCTTCACTCTCCAGTATATGTATTTTTTGAATGTGGCTTATAGCAGCATTGTGCTCAGTTTGAATGAAGGACAAGGAGTTATCATTGGATACTTCGTTGGAAGATCTTACTCTGGTGTTTGGTGCCATGGTGTTGCTACTAATGATATTATGTATTAGTTGCCCCTCACTTTCTGAGTTCTAACTACTTCACAGAAATTTATCTACTCCTTTATATATCTAGGGTTCCACACTCATACCCTTTTCACTACAG